>CM062520.1:63728953-64978953 GCA_031439585.1 Pterocarpus macrocarpus | reverse complement strand
TGGTATTAAAGGGAAAAAGGTGTTTTTTTCAAGACTGCCACTGGACACGGACACGTGCTTGACTTTCGGGCATAATCTGAGTAAACTGCAAAGCACAAAAGCGCATTTTCACCGACTTTGTGTTCTGGGAATTCGGGCTTGCCAACCAATTTCCTCAAGCGACAGAGGAAAATATGCTAACTGCGCATCTTTTCTTATACAATAATGTTACATAATTAAAAAAAATAGTAAAATCTTTTAATAAAAATTATATAGTAGTTAGTAGATAAACTGAAATGAAATGATTTACTTATAATTTAAGGGTCAATAATTAAGTTATACCATTTTCAAAACTAAATTTTTGTAAGATTTTTTATTCTTTAACATTTTTCATGTATCTGGCAAACTAAAATGGTAGAATCAAAATACAAGGATATAAATGCAAATCCCAAAATGGCCTCCCCATATTACATTTGACTTAATCTTACAAGTTAAGTATTCAAAATAATTTTAAGTACTTTTGGATATCTATTGTTTATCTAGCTTTGGGCTAGGTTCTACTTTGTTTTTTTCTGCTTATATAGTAGTATGTGTCAATTTTAAGGCTCCAAATCAAAATTATAAATGAGTGGTTAATGGTGACCCCTGCTAAAGTGATATTTATTATAAGAATATTTGACTGTATTTTTCAAAAGATTTTGTTTGCTTGTCGTCAGCGTAAATCAGCACTTGTGAGCTACATAATACCTTAAACAAGGTTTAGCTAGTTGGCACAAATACAAGTAGCTGCACTGGGAAACCAGCGCCACCTTGATGAGCAGGTACACCTCTTTATTTCTTGTTACCATGTCGTATTTAGTCTCTTCTGCTCAGTGAATGACGCATTAAAATTTAGTCAATCATCTTTATCCTGTTCCTCTACATGTCTTACATGAATATAATTTGACAAATATTGGAGTTAGCTGATAATTCAAGGCAAATTGCTTGATCCAGGATAACAGTCTTTTACCAACATGGAAGACATTCTAGACATATATTTCTTGAATAGTTGAAATTAATAAATTACTTGGTGAAAGACATTGCAAACACTGAAATAATGAATCCGATAAGCAAAAACCATCACCATTAGATGAATTCTTTTATGAAAACATATATTACAAAAGTAAATAACAATAATCACTAGCAAAAGATGGTGTTCTGAATTTATACATATACACTTAAATTGGAGTGAACAAATGTGACCAAGATTACAAATGCTAGAAGTCAAAAAAAGAAAAAAAGGGAGGGGGAAAAAAAATAAGACCCGAGTGGAGAGGTTGAACCACCACTACCTAGGTGGCTTGTGCAACTCCATTCACGAAGACAAAGATATGTTTGAATGTGTCTGATGATGACAGCAGACTTCTGTTGGGAAGTGGTGCAACGAAGGGCATCTTTCACCACAAATCTGATTCAATAATGAATGCAACTTAGATGAAATGTATTGACACATGTCTGTATCATAGCTTCCAAATTGCAAGTAATTTGCAGTGACATGGAGGCAAACACAACATGCATTTAGTTCGTCTTCGTGAGCTTTCTTCTACTCGGAGTCATAAAAGTCACTTGGGCAAGGGGTTGAGACCTCTGATTCAAGCAACTGAACCACTCGGTGCATGGTGGGTCGATCCTCTGGACTTGAGGAAACGCATCGAATAGCTACAGAGAGCAAAGCATCAAGGCTCTCAACCTGCACCCCTTCACACAGTGGATCAACAATTTCCCTTGGCCTACTTTCGGTAATAAGAAAATTCAACTGCAACAATGGCAAATATGTGGCATTAGAATAGCAAACAAGAGAAAGACCAGATTAGCTTGTTTTTAAATCACGTTACGAGTTGCAGAGCTCATTCATAATGTACTAAAACAAGATGAGAAGTAAAATCTACTCTATTTACGTGCATGCATACCCAACCAACAATATTGAGACCCTTTTCAATGAATGATGCATCTGTTGGCCGCTTTCCACTTAGCACTTCAAGTGTCAACACACCAAAACTATAGACATCAGTCTTCTCAGTTGCTCTACCACTTTGCATATACTCTGCGATGAAGTAACACAGGCTTGCTCAGATAACCATGGAGTTAAAATGCACAACACTAATAATCTAACAATTATCCACATTTTGGCACACCCTAAACGAGAACCATCCCATCAAATGTCACAAAATTGTGAAGCATATATATTAACAAATATATTGATTATTGTCTGCTACTTTACTTTAAGAATAAAATATTAAAGCTTCTAATCATATTCAGCCATTTTCTTTATCTTCTTGTTGGTTTGCCAACTGAGGTTCTCTCCTTATCTCTCTGTAATGGCCAAAAAAAGACTTCAACACTATTGCGTGCTCTGACAAAATCAAGTACGATTTCACCACCACTTAACTACAGAAAGACATTTTCTGTGAGTTAATGTTATATGAGCTGCTAACTATCCTCTTCACAGTTCACACACACTGAGAGACGAGAGAAGAAGAGTAAACATCCATGCAATATTGGACTACCTAGTAACTAGTCATGTTATAGATGTCCTCGGTAACAAGAGAACTTCATTAACAGTTCAAATGCTAAATACCATCGTCCATGCTCCAGCCAATGATCTATCTGGCCAATAGCATATCAATTCTACATTGCTTACCAGGAGCTAGATAGCCAAATGTTCCAGCAACAATGGTGGTGATGTGAGATTCTTCATCCTCCAGAAGTTTGGCAAGTCCAAAATCAGAGACCCGAGCATCCAAGTTTCCATCAAGCAAAATGTTACTTGATTTTATGTCTCGATGTATGATCCTAGGGGAACAATCATGATGCAAGTAGGCAAGCCCTTTTGCAGCTCCCATGATTATATTTAAGCGTGATTCCCAGTCTAGTTGCTCAGATCTTTCTGTGCAATGCATCACAAACATCATCGTTCCCCAATTAGATTTAAGCAGAGATACAATGCAGATACATATTTCAAAAGGAATACTAATAATCTTGTATTGAACAAGATTTAAGATCTCCAAGAAGTAATAATTAAAAATTAACAAAAAATGAATTTTTTAAACACAAAATAACGGACTTGTTGACCAAAATAATTTCTCTATTGTCTAGAGTTAACACCTCACCAAACTGTAGAAGAGATCAAACAGCAACTTTGAGGCGTAGGAAAAATGAGTGGCAAAGAGCCTACACAAGTTTTTCCTTAAACAGTTTTTGCGGCAGGCTTTGAATGTCTACCATAACACAGTATGATATTATGCTCTTGGGACACGAAGATTTGTAATCTAGGCAGCTAGCAGCTGCAATACTTGCTACTCTAGATTCCAACTTCCAAGTTAATTGAATTTGTATCAACCAGTGCAGAATAAACGGAAAAGGCCTATTTAACAATCAAAAAACAAAAGCACGATACTAATAGCATCCTATCCCAGGCAGATAGAAGTTATTAAAAGTTCCTTAATTAAGGGTTTGGTTGGCTAAAGAACCAAATTATGATTACCACATGTAAGCATTGGTTTTGTATCTGTCACATGCCCAACTTAAAGGGTGGGCACGTGTTACCCAAAAATGCAACCGTTTCATACATTCATATGATGATGAAAACATAGTATTCAAATAGGAATCTTACCATGAAGAGCCTCGTCAAGGCTACCACCAGGTAGGTAGTCATATATTAACAACTTTGATGTAGGTGAATTGCAATATCCTCGTAAGTTCACCAGATAACGGTGTTTGATGCTACCAAGAATTTCAAGCTCCCTCTCAAAAAATCGATCAAAGCCCTCATTCAACTTTACAATCCTTTTCAAAGCAAATACATTCCCGTCATCCATTGCAAGCTTGTACACAGTTCCAAATCCCCCTATCCCTATTATGTATTCCTCATTTAAAGTCTCAAGTTTCTTAATAATGTCTTTTGAAGAATACGGCAGGTCTCCATGAAACATCACGATCGACGCACCTAGAAGCCATTATTTGGAGATATTAATTTTCAAGGACTTTTCAATGCATAAAGTACAAAAGCTAGCTCAACTAGGTCTATATCCAAGCCACAGAAAGATAAGAAGCAAACCTCCACTGACATCCATTGCCAGACTTATTCTGTCATTTTTACCAAACTTCTTGTAAAGAAAACAACCCCAGAAGCACATAAGTGCCACCAAAAGCAGTGCACCCACAGTTGCCGAAGCACTGATGAGCAGCCGGCCAGAATATTTCTTCTTTCCATTTTGATTTTGGTCTATAAAGAGAAAAATAATAAAAGTCAAAATGGTAAATACGTGGTCCAATTGACTGTGCTATATACAACACTGTCAAAACTGTCACTGTGAATAGAAAATTTCAGCATGTCCATTCAGGGCTGTGTCAACATATTAAAAGGCAGATAATGTGGATCTGTTTCTTGCATTGTTAAGAAATATTCAAAAAAGGTAAATGAATCTTGAGTAAGTATTACAAAAAAAATGCTCTCATTACATTTATTTTTATAAAAACAAAGAATATATCTTTTTAACTGCATCTATAATTCCATCATAGATTGCTGAGCTATTATTGTCTCTAATAGTTATGATTTGTTTTCTATGATGCTCTTAGGTTCTTTTAGGAAATTTCCTTTTCAGGTGAATGGGACTGGAAGATTTTAATGTCTTGATGTAGATGTAGACTTCCTGAATTCTAAGCTTTTGCTTTTCTGTTGAATAATTTAGGAGGATATCTTACCCTCCTTCTTAGTTCTTCTAACACTTTCTAATAAAATCTCTTTTACAAAATTAGTCATGCATAACAAGAGCTCCAATAAGTAATTTAAATGATAACTTGAAGCACTTTACAAAATCATGTAGTGATGGCGAAGGATTAAGTCCACCACAACACACATGCTATGCACAGCCTCTTATCAACTTTCCAATCCAATCTAATTGCTTCTTTATAAAATACTGGTACCCCTGAACAGGCGGAAGTTAATTTTCATAGCTTTGGGTGGCACTCAAAACATCAATCAACATGTCCCTTGTCCTCTCTCCCAAGCTCACTTAATAGCCAAACAAAATATAACCTAACAATTCAAGTCACTCACTCACTTGAAAACATACAGTCAAGCAAAGTCAGATTGTACAAAAATCAACCTGACAGCTCGTAGGGAGTCATCAACTTTGAAAATAGTCCCATAACCTAATACCAAGACAAAACAAGAAGAAGTAAGCTTTGTCCCACTAGATGGGGTAGGATACATGGATCGGATAACGCCATAATGTCCTATCATAAATCATGTTTACATTCAAACCATTAAAATATAGAATTCTTTTAAAAGTTTCACCTATGATTTTTCTAGATCTCCCTCTACTTCTAACTATTAAACTACCCTCCATCTAATATACTCTCCTTACACATGCCCAAACCACCTAAGACGAGATTCTACCAACCTTTTCACAATATGCACTACCCTAACTTTCTCTCCAATGCTTATTCATAATCCTATCTTGTCTAATATGTCCATTTATCCAATACAACATCCTCATCTATGCAACATTAAGCTCATTTTCTTGTTGGCTTTTACTACCCAACAATTCAGTCCCATACAATATCACCGAACTTAAAGCTATGCAATAAAAGTTTTTCATAAGCTAATACCAACATCATCATTAGACTCTATTAAACATAAAATATAGGTTTGGGCGTCTTTTTTCGGGTGTAATTTTTTTTTAATCTATTTTCAACCATGATTGCTTATATATATTGAATTTTTTCCTTCATTTATTTATTTTCTTTAGCAGGATATTTTGAATAGCGCTTCAATTGAAACTTCATGTGCAAAAATAACAAGTTGGACTCATCCTGATTGACTTTGTGCACATACACCCAATGAATCAAATGTCCAAGTTTCCCATATTTTCCATTGCTTGCAGTCTGAATTAGGAGTGACATGTAGCCAAAGCCTTGCAATGACTCTGCCTTAACCACATTTAGATAACACCAAAGATCCAAGATTTAGATGTTAATGAAAAAGTCACTTGTTACCGCCCTTACACACTCCAAAAAGAGCTTCCCACTTTTCATTTTAACTTCATCTATAAGCAGTGACCAATGAAATAACCAGCTTTGCTCAAGAAAATATGAAGCCAGAATAACTATAAAGCTGAGGGCTCAAATGTTCAACTTAAAATATTTCATATAAAAAGACAGCATATCAACTAAAAGAAAAAGAAAGAGCTTGGTCCATGCAGAATGAAGGATTAAGCACTTAATTCAAAAGCATGCAGGTTTACCTGAAGTAGATTGAGTATTTGTCGCAGGCGAACCATCATCTTTACATGCTGAATTGATTTGAACCCCACACAAACCACGATTTCCAACAAAGCTGCTACAAGCCATTTTTGTGTCAATAATGAAAAGTAGAATTAATTCCTTGGAGGTAGACTATTATGTTAGAACAGTCCAATAAAAATATAAACACTTAAGACATAATTATTGAAGACAATTATGTTATAACTTATATATGTATAAAAATATCAACCAGCACAACATAATATATTAAAATTATCATAAGACTAGACAAAGCTAATACATAGGCATGTTCAATATTAATTTATGCCTACAGATATCTACATGCATGGGCAACAAGAAACAGTTAGAATATCAAAACCATGGATGGATTTCAACACAACAGTACACCAAATATCAAATAACATATTTCCAGTGAAGGAACTGCAGGATTTTTCTTTAATTTTTATGATGCACACCTTGTTACACCATAGTGAAGTAGACAGAAATAGCTTGAAATGTCATTAAATATTTTTTTTATTAGAATCAAGTCAAACCTTGCGTCTTTGTTTGGAAGCGGCCAAAGGAAGGAAAAGCACAATAAATGCAGACAAGATGCATGCCTTTAGTCTTTTGACTCTTTCCAAACAAATGCAACCTAAATACAGACGATTTTTAAAAAACATTTGAGTTGCAGCTGAGCTAAAAAATGCATTCCCACTTAAATGTGAAAAGACAATGGCATAGGATTAAATAGAAATAGATACCTAAAGAGTTAAAGAGAGGAACTTAATGAGAAAATATTGAGGAAAAAAAAGTTGTTAGACAAGGGAGCAGAAAGAAGAATGCCTTTAATAAATAGCACAGTATGACAATAGAAAAAAGACAAAAGTGCACACCAGAATTGACCCAAAACTAGAAAACTTGCTATTGATGATACAAGTCTCAAAAAGATATTTCCTTCATCGTAATCTTATTTTTCTATTAAGTAGATCCCAAAATAATTGCTAGGCATGAAATGTCTTAAATATTTTATCCATATCTAGCTAAAATCAGAAACCCTACAATGTAAACAATCCTATGCAAAATTAATTATAAAACTTATACAAATGGTCATATTACCTTCAGTACTTAGCCTACAGAACATTTTAAAACGGAAAAAGCTGCACTTACGAGCTTCCGGTAAAGTTGGCAAGGACACCATCAGCAGGTATTGATCCGACCAGAAAATTGGCAGATAGATTGCTTCAGAGCATCAAACATGACAACAGCATAAATATTCAATTTAAAAAATAAAAATAAAAATTTGCAAATGAAAAAAGAATCACAGAAGAAAAGAAGTTTACATACAGATATTTGAGATTATACAACTTCCCAAGTGATGCTGGGATATTCCCACTAAGGGAGTTGCTTGATATATCCCTGTAGAATAAGGAGATATGCTGGTGAATATGATCTCTGCAACATAAGAACTACCTAATTTGGATTTATTATGAAAAGAAGAAAAAAGAAAAGGGAAGAGAAAGAAAGAAAGAAAGAAAGGGGGGGGGGGGAGCTTCACTAAATTGCTGCACACTCATCTCCAAACTAGATAACACATATGCATGCACGAAGATACTCAGTTACCCACTGCTCATGCATAAACACCAGACAATTATCTCAAATATTCCTATTTATTTTTCTTTTTCTTTCAGTGCTCACTCTTAGGCCATTCATTCTTCAAATGAAAACAGAATGAATCAGTACTAAAATAACTATAGTGCTTAACCCAGTCCCAAATAATTAAATACAAATAAAGAGAAGCAAAAACTAAAAGAGAAACTCACAAATTTTGAAGCTGAGAAAGATTTCCTATTTCATTTGGAATCACCCCACTAAGGTAATTACCCTGCAAAAATCTGTACAGGCCAAATTAACAGTTATTATCAACATAGAACAATTGGATTCACCCAATTTAAACTCCAATATAAAGAACAAGATCTAATAGTTATGGTAGAGAAAATTTCTATCTGAAAGTCAAGTTATACAAGATGCTAACTGCAAAATGTCATGCTCTAAGTCAATGTCAAGAATATAAGATATTATATAATCCATGGCTATGGAGCACATGCATGCACACATACATATATCAGTAAATGAAAAACACACCATCATCTATCATGCTTTTCTCTCTACAATTTGTGTAAGCTAAATTTGAAGTCCAATTCTTCTGAATACTTCAACAAGGATTCGTTTCCGAGACCCATTATCAGTATACCTAATCCAAATGAGGAATGAAACTGAAAACTAATTACCAAACTACAGGATATACTAATACAGAAGATACTATAGAGAAGAATATAATGGTTCTCTATAGTTGCCTCCATCAATGGTTCTCTGGTCTTAAGCCAAATGTAAGCAGGATACTCAATAAACAAACAGTAAGAGGATTCAAAGGATATATCAATCATTTGGTCACAAGGACAATCATCAAACTGCAGTAAAACTCTAATACTTGAAGTATAAGGCTATATCTACATGACAACTCTGAATCCCTCAAGGAGCCACAGATTGCTCCCAATTCTCCATGTATTGTGATTGCAATTCTGTAAATAAAATGGGATTAAGCGAAAGCTTGTTTTTATGTAAAGCAAGAGTAACATCAATAGAAGAATAAGCACAAGAATCAGGGCAAAAAACAGATCTAATATATAGGAATGAAAGCATAAAATCATGAAATGACATTCAACATAAGCATCCACAGACAATAAAAGTGCAATAGATTGTACACATATGAATCAAGCAATTTAAATATGAACATGCAAAAAATTAAAGTTAACAAAGTTACTTTGCTAAATGGCATTATCCGAATACCAACACCAGCTAAGACAAATGCAGATAATTTTCCAAGGCAAATAGAAAAACAAAAAGCGCAGAAAAGAACTTGGAAAAATAACCAAAGTAAATACATACATTCCCTGCAATTCACTGCAGTTTCCCAATTCTGATGGAATTGTCCCATAGAAGTTGTTGTTGTGAAGAGCACTACAACAGATACATTATCATCACATAAGCAATAAAGTAACCATATCAAATTAAAAAGAAAAATAGGTACAATCGAAATTTAATTAAAAATACATACAGAACCCTTAGATGCTCTAGCTTCCCAAGGTCAGGAGATATAGACCCAATTAACTTATGGTGAGATAGACTCCTAAATATCACCAATGAAAGCAAAGTCAGATATAAAAATATCCCAGACAAAATTGCCAGCGAGTCTCCCATCATTTCTAGATAAAGTACTGTTACTCTTTTCTAAAGTTAAGAAGTTCCCTAACCAGATTTACACAGATGCAGGCATGCAGCCTTCAAGGAAATTCACATCTAACAATGGAGTATCCTATCCTGTTTCAATGCATGCAGCATGCCCAACTCCAATACAAAATCCATAAAAGAAAAGTGGGGGAACTATAACAGAAACAAAAATTGAAGAAAAATGGTGGACTCACTGGGGTGTAAGAAATTTAAATTCTAGCATTAATTTGATAATTTCATTAAAACATCATATAAGCAGTGAGAAACTGAAAAAGGCCAAATGTTTTGGGAGAAATATACAATCAGTACTACCTGCAAGAATTAGACAATACATTTTATTCTGCTTTACAGAAATTAGAGTCTAACTTAGAAAATAAATGTTTCAGACACAGTGAAGAATTTCCCACGATGCTTGATAGAAGCAGTGAAGAATTTCCCACAATGCTTGATAGAAGCCTGGTTTTGGTGTACACATGAATACACAACCAAAGTGATATAATCAATTTATCCCCTAAAAAATAGATGTGATAAATTACACCAGTCAATTAAAACAAGATTATGTGTGAAATGCTTTTGTATCTAAAAACCTGTTTCTCCGTAACAAGTGCAAGAAAAGAAATGTCAAGATCATTATAGAAACTCACAGATGTGTTACTCTCTTGGTCTTTGGATCACACTTCACTCCTTTCCATGTACATGGGTCAGGATCCTCAGGCCTCCATTGTAACAGGACACCATCTGAGCTAGCAACTGCTGTCCTAAAGCTGATAAGAACCTCGCCTACAGACATGAGAGAATATAACATGCTATCAAAATGATTATAAAAGAGAGGAAGAGTCTCCCTAGAGAAACTAGTTAAATGTTAATTGGAACCAGGTTACAGGAGAGAACATATGCAAGTAAGAAGACAGTAAAGTTTTATATTAGAATTTGCAAGTTTTTTATTTAATTCAATATATATATATTATACAGGCACAATGAAAAGTACAAATATTAGTGTAGTATAACAATAATTTCAGGCAAACTGAAGGGTGTAACAAATACACGTATGATATGTGCAAAGATGCTCATAATACAGTAGCGCAAGTTTTGATGTGTGAAAAATGTGTGAAACGTGGTCATATCAGATCAGAAGCACTGAAGCAGACTTATATCCTAACTAAAGCAACAAATTAGGGAGATCAGGAAGTATAAATATAATCATACCATCAGGACTGATCGCTTCGGATTTTTTCATTATAATATGTATCAGCAGAACACAAAGAAGCCATGGCCATTGCCATTTCATCAGACAAATGCCCATAGCAACACTGTTCAAGCATAATAGAACAACTAAAAGTCATCTGAGACAGCAGTATCTAAAATGCCTGTCTCCAGCATGTAGTTATTATCTAGTTGATAAGGACATCACCGGTGCAGAAGAACACAGACGCTGCAACAAAAAAAGCAACTAAACTCAAATTACAGCACACAACACAAACTTATCAAAGGAAAATACAGCATACAAGGAGAGAATTTTACTTAGGCAGCGCCAAAAAAACAGAACACGGTAGTCAAATTTAGCCATAGATTCTAAGGTCTGAATTTACCACAACCATTCAACCACCACCTTTTCACATCACAAGCTAACCCAAAAATATAACCACCAGAAACATGCTACACTCTCAATTTTGAAGATCACAACCACTAATTCCTCGAAACAACTACATAATACGGAAATCCAACAAAGAAGAACATATTAAAGTTCAAAGTAAGTGACACTTGAAGAGTCCCTGCGCTACAAAATCGGAATCCAAAGTAGCTCAAGTAGCTTCCAGAGAATTCCCTAACAAATCAAAATTAAAAAAAAATGCCAAAAAAAAAAAATAGAAGAGCTTCATATGCAGTAAGTTCACTAAGCAGAAAATCACTCAGCATTTCAAAATCAAAAGCAAGCAATGGACAAGCAACATCTAGGTCAATTAATTCCGCCGCCTCAATTGCACTAGAACCGATGACAATTGATTTTTCTGTTTGTTTTTTTGTTTGTTAGATTTTCCCGGAAAATCGAAGAGGCAGCGAGAAAATGCAAACACACACACACTCGCTCACCTCGGTTTCGATCTGAGATGCAAGAACGAAAGAGAAAAAAACAAATGCAGGTTGAGCTGCAAAAGGAAGAGAATAACAACAAAAAACGTTAAAACACGCCCTCTCTCGAAGATTTGAGTGGATTCGGAAGAGTGAGTGTGCGAAGTGCGAGTGTGTGAGTGAGGGGAATAGATGCTTGGGAATCACTGGGAAACCAATGGAAAAATGCTAGGCTGTTCGGCACGTGAGAACACGGACACACTGCACGTGCCACCGACGCCTTCACTCTCTACCCTACAAACTATAGATAGAGCACCAGAACCCCTCCTTTCCTCACCTCACAGCTCACAGAATTGTGACGCTGTACTTTGTTTACTTTACCTACAGCATACACCAGAAATTCATGCAAGGAAAATTGTGTATTAAATAAGTTTGTTAGCTAAACTAGTAAATTAATCTTAAATCATTAATTATAATAGATAATTATTAATTAATAATTTATTGTGTCACGACACTTACCTCATTACTTCTTACTTCTTTTTCTCTCACTATGCTTTCGGTTTACCTTGGCTTGTTCTTATTTTTATTTTTATATATTTATATTTATTGATACTGATTTCGCCTAAAATATTTTATATCAACTTATTTATTATTTATTATTAAAAATGATAAGTGATTTTTTATATTTTTAATAATAAATAATAAATAAATCGATAATATATCCTATATAAAATGAATATAAATAATATTATTTTTGGAAATATGTAGTTAACTATTTCTTAGTTTTTTTTCTTTTTAACTGAACTTTGTTGATTGTTTGCTATAAAATTTATTTATATTTTTTACAAAAGTTAGCTTAGATTTTTATAATATTATCATAACTATAATAATATAAAGATTAATTAAAATCATTATGCCTGAAAAATAAAATAAAGTATGGGAGAATATGATAAAACGGCATATGCAATACCAATATTATGTCTTTAGTATTATATTTTCTTTATAAGAGAAGAATATTTTTTTCAGAAAATTTAACTCAAACAAAATTATCATATAATATTACTGATTAATACATATGCATACGCGTACTCTTCGTTCAGATCAGAAAAAATTCTATAAATGACAAAATCTGCTTCCAAGGTGCTTGTGGACGCCCATTCCTCGTGGGACCTCTTATATTGTCTGCATAGTGTACACTTTATTTTCTTTCTTTTTTGGCTGAAAATAAACGTGGCGAAAGCAATCAAAGCATCATTGTCTGAATGGTTTGGTCAAAGCATTGCTTAGGCCGCATTCGATTCAGGAAAAAGACTATTGTAACCTTGAAGTATTGCGGCTTCATTAAATTGATGGACGCTGCATGCATACTGTGGAAAATATCGAGGGACAACATCGTCATGTTTGGGATGGCAGATTCTATAAGAAAATAGAGAAAATAAGGGCATTATAGATTCCTATTTTTATTTTTCTATTTTTAGAATCTGCATAAAAAACAATAAATCAGAACATAAAAGTAGAAAATAAGATATTATTATTTTTATTATTTTTTATTAATTCTTTTACAAAATTACGAAAATAAAAAACATAGGAAATAAAAATAAAAAAATAAAAAGAAATTAAACAGGCTGTTATATTTTCATTCTTTTACATTTTCATTCTTTTAAA
Source organism: Pterocarpus macrocarpus (assembly GCA_031439585.1). Lineage (NCBI taxonomy): Eukaryota > Viridiplantae > Streptophyta > Magnoliopsida > Fabales > Fabaceae > Pterocarpus > Pterocarpus macrocarpus. The sequence goes on along the minus strand of CM062520.1, from coordinate 64,965,663 downwards.
TATGAGATATAATAAATTTGTATCTGAATTAAAAAATACACAAATTTTGATTCTTAATTTATCCACATAAAAATAAGTTAATGCTTTTGGAATATTATTTTGTTAAATTTAGGGATCAAATTTTTGCTCTATTTATGATAATATACATAAATTTAGAAACTAAATTATATATATATTTTAATTTAAGGATGAAATTATTACACTCGTGAACAAAATTGTAGTTAAAAAAAAAAAAAATACATAGGCTGTAGCAAAACAATAGAAGCATGAATATGATGGGGGGTACAGATGCAGTTGAGGTGATCAGTGCTGCCGGCGTTTACTTTTTAGGGTGGGGTCAATCCACGATAAAGGTGTGTAGTGTAGTGTAAAAGCGAGCCAAACACTGCTAGCAATCCATATTGGATACCGTTTATATGCGAGTATTTCGCTCATTTTATGCAATATGATATCAATCCAACATAAAACGAGATCCGAGGTGATTAAACTAAGCACATACATGCTCGAGTTCACGCTAATAAATTCATGTAAGTTTTTTAAAGAAATAATCATATTATAATCTCAAGTATATATATATTATAAAAATTATTAATTGATATATTGTATACGTCGAGTTCATTATAAACTCGAGTCTATAATCATTTTTCTTTTGAAATATTGAAAGATTGTAACTCGATATGAAGTTTTTTGGATACATCACTCAACATGAATTTTGATAATTGTATATTAATGATGATAAATGTTATATATACTCCCAAACCCATATTTAAGGATATAAGTTTCTGGGCAATTTATCAAGGGACAATCACAAAAAAGGATGGCAATTGATATGGAGTACTTGATTTGGGGTATGTGCCAATCCGCTTTGGTCACGTTCAAAACCTGTGAAACATGGATAAAAGATAAACGGGATATGAATACGATACATACTTACAGGGATACGAAAATATTTTTAAGTTATAGGATCTGACTCAATTATAGTATAAAGTATAAGGTTAATATAAAATTGATATAAATATATAAATCTTAAATTAAAAGAGAGGAATAAGAATTTTAATTAGCATAAATTATTAATGTAAACATATAAAAAAACACTTATTTGTTTCATTAATATTAAATTTTTATTTATATATAAATAAAAATTCAACAAATTAAAACAAAGCTTTAGAAAATAACTAAGAGTATCTAAAAATATTTGTGAAATATTCAACATAGAACATATAAATAGTCTGAGATAAACACGTCTTAACCTAGCCTACATCTCACTTATATATAAACTCTGTCTGACTTCAACTCTATTGTTTTGAATTATATAATATTATTATGCTTAAAAATTATGGTGTTAGATTACTTGCTTAATTTATGAAAAAAATCTTTAAACTTGTCTTTCAGTTTGTTATACGATAATTTTGTTTTTAATATATTAAGTGATTGATGTGTAAATTAATATTTTAAAATATTCATAAAGACATTAAAAAATAAATAGCAGATAAAGCGCATGTAAGATATAAATCCTAATATTATCATGCTGGTATGATACGTGTATTTATTTTCAGAATGCACAAAATCGTTAGAGACAGATTAGAATCTGTATAAAAGAGTATAGGGCATGGCCGAATTGGATCAAAATTTTACCCTATTCATCATCATCCCTAATTACAAATATGAAAGATTACAAATATAGAAAACAAGCGTATACCATCAATCATTTTATTTTATTTTATATACACATCGTCATATTAATATCTTTTTGCACATATGTATACTCAACACAAGATTTATTATTAAGAATCCAGCAAAAATAAACAATTCTTACTTTGTTCCTTCAGGTTTTCTTTTTTTGTGGGGAGGGGTTCTTATTTTGAGGGGAATGGGGTGGGGATTGGGAAAGAGAAGCACAGGTCCTACCAAGACACTAATGCTACACCAGAGAGTTTGAAGGCATTTTTCTTTCAAGCAATCCTTGGGGACACGCATGGCCTCAATGGATTCTTCATCCCAATAGTGAAGGTCTGTTTCTCACTCATGTCAACTTCGCACCCATCTTCAAGTGTCCATTTGAAATCCCTTACCATATTGGCCACAAAGTACTGAAGGTGAAGCATTGCCACACTAATAGCAGGGCAAACTCTCCTTCCTGCACCAAAAGGCATCATTTTAATCTCTCTAAACCCTTTTATATCAAACTTAGCATCTCCTTCACTATGCCTCAAAAACCTTTCAGGCTTAAACTCCATTGGATCTTCCCACACATTTGGATCCCACCCCAATTCAGCCACAAGAAAATTAACAATTGCATTCTTAGGTATATCATAGCCATCCATAACAGTGTCTTGTGTCACTGCCCTAGGCAATATAAAATGACCCGGTGGGTGTCTCCTTAAGGTCTCTAACACCACAGCCTTCAAATAAGGCATCTTTTTCAAATGTTCCTCTTCAATGTCTTCGCCAGGTTTCACAACTTCCTTAATTTCATCAAACAGTTTCTCTTGTATGTCTTGGTGCTTCACTAAATTGGCCATGGCCCACAACCATGTGGCAGCTGTTGTGTCCGTGCCACCAAACATAAACTCTGAGCACAAACTCACCAACTCTTCATCCGTTGGCTTCTTTCCACTCTCGTGGAGTTTCATATCAAAAAGGGAATCAACATAAGCCTCAAACTCTTCTTCACCTTCATGTCCACCACCACCAACCTTGCTTTTGATTTTCTCATGTCGTGCTTTTATGATTGGGAGTAACACTCTCACTTGATCATGCCTAATTTCCAAGATCTCCCTCCACAGTCTTCTAAACACAATCTTGTTCAACATTGGCAGGAAATTCAGCACATTGAACCTAATGAAATTATGGATCACATTATATTGTACCCTTTGAATATTCCTAACAGTTCCCTCATCAAATTTCTCTCCGAAACACATGTAAGAGAACAAAACATATATTGCATAATTAAAATGATCATTGATTGGTACCACTTTATTGCCCGCTTCAATCTCATCTAAAACACGTTTCTTGAACACATCTAGTGCCCACTTACGACAAATAGAATATGAATATAACTTAGAAGGTTGAATTACTTGCATGAAGTTTTGGCGCACCATTCGCCAAACGGGACCATAAGGGGAAGTGCTAACGGTGCATTGGTTTGGGAAGAAGATTTGGGTGGTTTGAAGGGCCATGGGGCGACCAGCAAAGACATTGCCACTTTTAACAAGTGCTCGATGAGAAGCTTCATGGGATGTTATGAAAATGGAAGGTGTGGAGCCAATGTGAATGGTGACAATGTCGCCATACTTGGAACGCAGAGAGCGAAGGACAGGTTCAAGGTCAGCAAAGTTTTTTGAAGACTTTAGAAGCCAAAAAATGTTACCTAAGAAGGGTATAGTAGGAGGGCTTGGTGGTAGCCTTTTGTTGCGGATAACATTGAGAAGGGCTTGAAGGAAACCGTAAACACAAATAGATGCTAGAAGACAGAACCACATCCCCATTTCTTCTTTTCTTTTTTGTTGGTTTTTTTAATAAATGATGAAAATTAAAACCCTTACTCTAATTCCCTCCTTTAATACACTTTTGAGTTAAGCTAATTTGAGCATTTATATATTGTAGGATGTTCGAGGGATGTTAGGCATACTATGCGGTTAGTATACTTGAAGCCGTTATGCACTATCTCACTTGTCATCTCACCTGAATGTTTAGTAGTTTCTGGTAACATATATCAAGCACTTTCCTTGAAACTCCCTGAGGATGTCATAACACCATCGTTGAGTCCTTTAATCATTTGATGTATGATTTTCACAATATAAATTTCAACTGTTACATGGAAGATAAACTTAACAACATAGTAATAATAATTAAGAAACATTAATGTTGAATGAAGCCAACATTTATTACAAAAGTAAAGTACGTTGGAATGTGTTTCATAAACAGATTCTTTTTTATTATAGTTACATTTAAAACTTTTACATTCTATTATGTGTATCTATTAACTGATATAAATGCGATCACTTGATCTCAAACTTCTGTATTAATTATTTTTTACCATTATTTATAGTTTATAACAGCTTTCAATGCATTTACAATTGTGAATTTACATCGTTTATTATCCTATATTTCTATTCTTTTGATAGTTACATTCCCCAAAAATGCTTAGTTCGTTTGGCTGTTCACCCAAAAAGAGAAACAGCAATGCTACATAGCAAAAACTAATTTTCGGAAAGATTTGCGACCAATCATGGATGCGTAAGATATTAATTGAGGAGAGAGAAAAAAATAGTTATCGGCCAAAACGCAAAACTCGTCGCTTGCTTTATACAATTTGTATACAATTTGCACGCCGCTTCACAAAAAAAATTTTGTACTCTTTTAACATTTTTGAAAGAGAAAATACAAAGGGAGAATGTGAGTTTCAATTGAGAAAAGTTAGGGGTAAATGGGTATGTGTTTCAAAAATTGATGGAGAGGAATTTTTTAACTATAATTGTAATAAATCGTTAAAAGTGTAAATGATAATTCGTTAAATTGTTATTGGATATCTATATTAAGTTACTTTGAATTATTCTCGCCAAATAATGTTACTTATTAGAAAAAAAGTACAAGTTATTTCAATTAGCAAACTTCTTCACAAATGGAAGTTGATTAACTTGATTAGCCTTTTATTCTTTTTTGCTATAACTTAGAGTTAATTTTTGAAGTTTCTTATTATTTGTAAACACATAATATATATATTTGATAAATTTGGAAGCATATAGTAAATTGCAATGCATTTTTTGTCATTGTAAATTTTAGTTGCACAAGAAAGGTTGTGCAAAAAAAGAAAACTTAATAATAACTTCTTTTTTTTTTTTTGAAGTGAACTTAATAATGGCTTTAAAGAGAAGGAATTACCTCTCATTTTGTATAACCAACGACTTTTGATAAAAGTAATAAGAAAAAGAGTTTAATTGGGGTGCACTGATAGTATAAAAATTTTTTACACTGTCATCCAATCAAAACCTTCCATTTGTATGGCCATTTAAGTAGTGGGTGGTTATATTAAAGACTTTTATTGATATGATAATATATGATAGGATGTCTGTATAAAAATTTTTTACACTGACTATGTATTCAAATTAAACCCTAAAAAAAAATATCATTGTCATTAAAAAAGATTAATTTTTATAAACTTGTTTGTTTAAAGAAGGAGACACCTTTTTTTTTTTCACAAAAACAGAACTTTTAAGTTGTACAGTAAAAGAATCACATTTCTTTTATGGCAAGTTCTACAGCGATGCTCAATGAGTTATGGATTTTCATGAATCTTAAATCTTGGCTTTTGAATTTTGATTTAAGGTGCGTTCTCAGGTGAAGTTGTATTGTAAAACTCACCGTCAAGATATTGAGGTAGTTCAATAGGGAGAGGACATGTGGATATATTTTTCAAGGTGGGCCACAATAAGTACTCCCTCAAAGCAAGCGCTTCTTCCGCCGCGACCAAAATGTGACAAACAAAAGAAAGTCATCCATTTGTGCTTTTCATTTCGATTATTTCAACTTATTCATTCAGCACTATACTAATCGACCACTAACTTTTGATCAATTGGGAAAATTTTTTATTTGAACTAACCTTACAAAGTAAAGATATTTTATAACAAACAAATTGAATTTTCCAACTGGGTTGCAGAGTTAGCACCATTGAAGATGAAATACAATCAGAAGAAGATGAAACCAATTACAGCATTTGGAATTCCATTCACATTATTTTTTAATAAAAAAAAATAAGAAAAGAAAATGATAAGAAAGGCTTCAGTTTCAGAGTGGGAAATAGGGAAGAAGTGGAGGTTAGCTAGGGGGATCACATTGTCCTCTTCCAAAGATCTAAGCTCGATCGAGGTGGAGGCGCTGATGAAGTCGGAGCTGAGGGAGAGTTGCTTCCTTAGCACAAGGAGGACCAAGATTGTGTGCACCATGACCCCTACCACCTGCAGGTTTGACGACCTAGAGGCGTTGGCAATGGCTAGGATGAACGTGGCGAGGATTCAAGGTGCCCCCCAAAATAGATCCATATGTCCTCTCCCTATTGAACTACTTCAATAGCTTCACGGTGAGTTTTACAATACAACTTCACCTGTGAACGCACCTTTAGAGGTTAAACTTAAAATTCTTTTATTATATAAATTTTATTTTTTGGAAAAATTTATTAATTTTAATATATTTGAATTACAAATTTATCCTTATACCCGATTTCTACCTCCACTCCATCCATTACTGTTGCACCTCCCCCAAGCACCACCACACCCTCGGCGGGGAGCACTCCTCTCGTTTACACCTTTAACTGTGTCTTCACCTCCTTCACCAATAGCTACATCGGCAACGATGGCAAGCGCCACTACAGTGTCAGCATCGTTAAGGCACCTTGGCCTTCACCGGCATCGGAGAACATCAAGCTATCAAAGTACCAGCTCAAGGTCGGTAACTTCGTTCAGGCTTTGTCGTCGTTGATCATGTTCACTCTGTTGGGTCTGCTGGATACGAACATTGTGCACTACCCACAATTTGAATCTTTTGAGAAGGTTCTGCTGTTGGTGACTGGGGCAGTTGCTAGTGCTGTGTTCGTTTTCTTCCTAGAGGTCTCAGGCGGAATTAGCTTATGCGATCTTTGATTCATGTTGCTGCAATTACTTGCTTTATTTTAGATATTGGTCTTGCATTTTTTGGTTTTCCTAATAGGTTGACATACACGTAGAGGATCTGGGGTGCTGACACCATTTTCTTTTCCCATGTGTTTATAGTAAAATATAAAAGAAGAAGAGGCCGGGAAATAGAGGAAGGGAGCGTAGTGGGTGAACGGGGTGGCAGGGAAGGAGAAATGATGTTGATGAGGATAAAACAGTAACTTTAAAATAATTAGTGAGGTTAAAACAGTAATTTCATTATTACTTTTTATTTAATTTTATCAAGGAGCATCAAACTCCTTCAACTGACGCAAATCAATTTTAGATCGAGCCTTCTTGTATCCTAATTCCGTAGAAATTATCCTTCTAATTGTAATGAATTACTCGATTTAGATATTTTGTTTTCTCTATTTATTTTTTAAATGACAATACAAGTTAAAGAAAAAAGAAAATATAATTACAATGATCTTTTTACATTATTTAAACCTAAGGATAAAAATATTTTAAAGATATTTTCTCTCTTTTCTCTTTCATTTTCTTCTCACCGAAGAGGAAAAGATTTTTTTTTGGGGCATTGAATTTAATTTTAATACATTGTTTGTATAAAATTTTCTACATAATTATTTAATTATTTATAATTATATCATTAAAAATATTTTGACTTTTGTTATATCTATATTAGAAGTCATATAAAAAATAAAATAAAATTGATCAGTGTAAAATATTTTTTGCTTACAATATATCAAAATTAATATATTATTTTTTCTTAATTTTCTCTCCTTAATTGAACAAATATTAGGAATTTTTTAATAAGGATAATTTTAAAGGCCAATGAATTATAACTCTTACGCCTCTCTTGATCTTTCTATAGGAGAGTTGTTAATGTTGATTTCAAGATTTGACTCTCATATGCCTATTGTCTCCTCTAAGAGCTTTTCAGACAAAAAAAAAGGTCTCAAAAAGATTGATCTCATAATATTTTTATGAAAATATATGATTAAAGAATTCACAAATAAAAAATGTAATTTATAAAAATAATAAAAACATATAAAAATTAAAAATAAATACATATATTACAATTAAAAATTATTTGTAATAATTAATTGGATTTAATTTATATGCACTTATAGTGTAAAACTATTTTACACTGTTATCTAATCATATTCTCTCATATGCATGACTTTTAAAATAGTGAATATAAGAGTTATGCATATTTACTTAGGTGATAGTATGAGTGGATAACAATGTAAAAAAAATTTTTATATTATTAGTGCATATAAATTAAATCCAAATTAATTTAGGATTCATAATTGTGTGACAAAAAAATAATAAAAATTCATTATTGATTGCCATCATTTATATTTATGTGGCAAAAAAAAAAAAAATGTAGTCCATATGGAATAACAAGTTGGGTTTTTTACTGATTTAAAATTAAAAATTTATTATTTTTGGATATACACAATTTCAATTTTTTTTACTAAAATGTCCTTTTTTAGGATAGTAGTAAATTCGATTAAAACTAGATCGAATTTATCACTATTCAATTTTTTTTCGATTGAGCAGAAATCGATTCGGAATGAATAGAATTCAATACTATTCAAGTGAATAGTGTTGAATTCGATTTAAACTTGACCAAATTTAAGGAGGTTACAAAATTTTAGGTGGAATTTATGGTGGATTCTAAATTTTGATGGGCATAGTGGATCTAATATGGTTAATTGACAAAAAAAATAATTAATTATCATATAAATATAGTTAATTACCATATAAGATATGGTAAAATATAAGATCCATGATGGACTATGATCCATCCTAAAATATGATAACTATTAGACCTTACTCTCTATTAAAACTGTAAAGAAATAGATGATGATGATGATGACGTCCGGATCAGTCGTTAGAGACTTAAGAGCCATAATATTTAATATTTAAAAAATCTATACTTATTGTTTTTATACATACGACTGTGGGTGTATATATATTCCCTCATTATATCTAAAGACAATATTTTTTTCTTTATACTTATATTGCACTAGTGAATCAAATTCATCACTATTTACTCGAAAACAGAAAAGAAAAATAAACCATTGATAATTAATTAAGAAATGTCACCGATTTATATTTTTTTCTTTCGAGTAAATAGTGATGAATTTGATTCACTGGTGCAATATAAGTATAAAAAAAATATTGCCTTTAGATATAACAAGAGAATATATATATATATACCCACAGTCACATGCATAGAAATAAAAAGTATATATTTTTTAAATATTAAATATTATGATTCTTAAACCTTTAACGACTGATCCAGACGTCATCCTCATCTGTATCTTTACAATTTTAATAAAGAATAAGGTCTAATAGTTGTTATATTTGATGATGGACCCCAGTCCATCGCGGGTGCGATGTTTTGCCATATCTTATGTGATAATTAATTATATTTATATGATAATTAATCATATTTTTTTGTTATTTAACTATATTAGGTCTATCATGCATCTCAAAATTTAGAATCCATCATAAATTCTACCTAAAATTTTGTAACTCCTTTAATTCGATCAATATTATATCGAATTCAATACTATTCACTTGAATAGTGTTGAATTCTACTCACCCTTAATTAATTTCTATTTATTCAAAAAAAAATATTAACAATGATAAATTTGATCTAGTCTCAATTAAATTCACTACTATTTCAAAAAAAATGACATTTTTATAAAAAAAATTTAAAATAACACATACTCAAAAATACTATTTTTTATTTTATTTTAAATAAGTAAAAAACCCAGGTCATTCTTTTTTTCCCTTTCCCCTAAATTCAAAAAACGAAAAGAAAAGATGTAACTATGGTGGCCACAGGGAGGGCCCCACATAAAGTCCCAATGAAAGGAGTGAAGGGTCCCACATTGCGTCTCCTCCATTCGTCTTCGTATTTCTGTGTTGGTCGTCGCGTGTCATTCCAAAGCTCTTCAATCGATCATCATCTCATCGCGCACACTACACAACACACTACTCAGAATCACACAATCACATACAGAGAGAGAGAGAGATGACGCGAGGGAAGCAGAAGATCGAAGCTCAGAGGCGAAACGCTGAGAGGAATCAGAAGGCAAAGGGCTCTCAGCTTGAGGCCAGAGCCGTTGGCCTCAAAGTCACGTGTCCCATCTGCAAGGTCCTTCTTTCTTTCTCTCTCTCTCTTTTTATGCTATTGATTTGAACAGAAAGAGCACAAGGAAAAAATATTAGTTATTGGGTACTTGAAAATTATCATAAAGATGTGATTTTTATCATACCCTTTTTCGTTTTTTCAATCTATGTCTAATTGGGGTGTTGAGTTATGACATGGAATGTTCGGATCTGGGTTGTGGTTGGTTTGTGTTTGATTGGATCTCTGAGTTCGGAAACATTGATAATTTCGACAGACCCTAGATGGAAGAAGGCCTTATTTACTGCTAGAAACTCTATTTGCCTACAAGTGTTTCAATTATTATATTGGTTAATAACTACAAGCAAGTTGTCTTAATTATATAAATTATAGATAATATTCTATTCCAATTTGCACCTAGTTGGCTCTGTGTCAGGGTTTATACTTCAGCGACTGAGCCTTTAAAGATTCACTGAAGTTTGTGGAATGGGGTTTCAATATTGTATGATGAACTGTTGGTGGGATATAATAGCAACTTGTGCAGGTATCTTTTCTTAAGATACTTTTGATTTATGATAGTCACGTGTGTCTTTATTTGATGTGTTGCTGAAAAGTTATATAGGCTGAAATTTAAAGAGTGTGTTTGCAAATGGATTTGTTGGGTTTCTTATCCAGTGTCAGAGCCACAAGTTTGTTGCATGTTGCATTTACATTTTGCAACCTTTGCATTAATTGTGACGAGGAAATGTTTGCCTTTACAAACTGTGGCATTGAAGTTGCAAATTTTACTGTCTACTTTTTATGTTTTGGCTACAAACATATCTCATATCCAAAGCATTAGGGTTGTGACGTGTGGGATAAGCGAAGATTCATGCAAACAGGTGCCGCTTCTGCATTGTAAAGGTGGCAATGGGTTTGTGATGGATTATAGATCTTTTTTCTTTTCTTTTTTTTTTTAAATTTTATACATACATACATACATACATATATATATATATATATATATATGTTGTTTTTGTTTCTGGAGTTCCTACAGGATTTAGCCTTTGCTGACTATTCCCTTTTGCTTTTTGCATTATAGGATAATTCATTAATGCCGTTTCTTGCACTGATTGCTTTACTTTTGCCAACTTCATTTTCTTCATACAAAGAACTTGAAATTTATATTTTTGACACAGGTGGCTTTTAGCTGTGGAAAAATTAATTTGTGGCCAAGTTTATTGACACGTAATTACTTATACCTATAGTTACTTTGAATCTATATTGGTTCCAAGCTGTGATTTACATGACAATCTAACAGATGTGATGCGTGATTTTATGTGCTTTTATCATTTTCCATGGACTATAGTGGAGTGAGTTTCATGTGTTGATTGTCATGTTTGTGAAACTGACATTAAAGTTTAAGCTTGAAGTGTCTTCACTCTGTAATGCTGGCTGGCAAAACTTGTCACTGCTGTTGAGGGATTTGAGTGTTCATATACTTTAGTTTGAAAACTGAAGTATCTCCATAGAAGAATAAATTATAAACTCTCTCGATATTAGTGATTAGATCCCTTTGTATGTATCTATCTGATTTTTAAAAAAGCCGTGTAATAATCTTCGAACAAGAACTTTTGATTTGACAAAGCTTCTAAATATGTGGAACTTACATTCAATCAGAAAAGACTAAGCCTTTATGTTCAATGGTTTGTGTAAAGTATATACTTGATCTAATTGAGAATGTATAGGGAGTGTCAAAATCATTATGAACAAGGGATTGAGGGACGTATGTCTTGGAGAATAGGATAACACCTCAACAGCCCCTGTATGAGTGTGACCTTGCTACTTATATACAAATGCTATAAACCAAAAGAATTGGAGGGGTGAAAAGAGGTGGGAATTGGTGTTCTTGGGCTAACTACTAGCCGAGATTCATTTGTCATCCTTATTTGAAAAAGAAGATAAAATGTTGAGGTATAGGGAAATTGAAACTAATACTTATGTACGTGTGCAAGATTAGGATTCTTGTTGTTCAAATGCTGATAATTTGTGATGCAGGGTATGTCATGTACAAATTTGTTTCATTTCATATGCTAAGTTGTTAACTATGTCTGTGCCTGTATATATAATGCGTCCACAAGTTTAGATCCAGGGACACAGGCACTGCTACACAAGTAATATGTGTTCAGTCTAAGAATTATATGCACCCCTCTGCACCTGCGGAGATGTTGGGTCTACTTGTGATCCTCAATATATGAAATTAATTACTGTTGTCTTGTCTGTTAGGCATGTCCATCCACAGAAAAGAACTAGCTAAGAGAATCACAAGCATTTATCTAGTTGCTAGGTTCTGATCACCAAATTCATAGTTATTAGAACAACTTTTGCTTCTTATGATCATATATTTTTAACACATGTAGCTTAACATTCTTTAATAATTTTCTCTTCTCTTTAAAGATAAGTTGCTGGTCTAACTTAAATTGACTGGTAAATGCACGAAGTAGGTGTCTTATAGATGCAGTGTTTCTATCTTCATTTGATTATTTGGCTTATAGATTGTCTATCAGAAGGACAATAGTTAAATAGACTTTAAGCAACCATCCAGTTGCTGGCAGTGGTACTATAGTTAAATAGGTTAATGAGCCTATCCAATTTGGATGCCTTGTTCAATTTTCCAGGAAAATTTTTGCACTCTTAAATAAGTTATAGAACTCTTTCAAGATCTTTTGTGTTTGTATTAGGATTATTGATAATGTTGTTTCACATTAATTTTTTTTTTTCAGGTCCAACTTGCAAATCAAAACCAGCTTGTTGATCATTATGGCTCCAAACATCCAAAGGAGAAACCTCCTGAGTCAAGCTAGTGATCTTTTAAACAAATAGTACAAAAGTTCCAAAAAAGTTGCTCTGTGTGCGTCCGTGCTTTCAATGTAATCTCATGCCTCTAATCCAGATTGCAACCTGTTTTAATTTTCATTTTTGTTAATATGCATTGTTGTAAGATCGAAAAGGGTGTTAAAAACTGATTCTAATCGTGACGAAGAATATTATCCGGTTGTACCAGTGCACAATAACTGAGGGTGGTCTGCAACATTACATAGAAGTAACGTCCCTTTGCTAAGCCTCCTCAAGGTGGGGCTCCTTACTGGAAACCAATAAACTGCAAACTGAAAGTATCATACTTGGAATTTGTCTTGTTTCTATCTTCATTTCCTTGCTTGCGACCCCGGATCCGAACCTTGCATCTTCATCGTAATGGTTGGGATGTGAGACGAGGCCTATATTTGGAATTCCATTTGCATCTATCAGAATCAATTATGGGATATTGGAATTGATTTTGGATATTTTTTAACTTAGTTGGTTTCTCATTAAGAATGTGTTTGTTTGAAATTTTTTTAATCAAAAAATCATTCTTTTCATTGAAAAGAATTAGTTAGTTTTGCCATTGAAAAAAAATTAGTTTTAATATGGTTGGATAATTTTTAAAATAATTAGAATATTAAAAAAAGATTTTTTTTTGTAAAAGTTAAAAAAAGCAATTTTTGAAAAAAAAAATTTAGTTTATTTAGTTATATGTAAAATTTAAGTTTTAAAAGTATTTTTTTAAATTTGAAATAAATGCATCTTAAATATTTCTACTGGAATCAATTTTTATTTTAAAATTGATTTTGAATAAAATTGAAAATTTGTTATTTTTTAGAATTGATTTTGGGTAATTTTTTGTAAATTATATATTTAAAAATAAATTTGATCAATATTATTCAAATATATTTACTTTTCAAATTAAATTACTAAATATAAATTATTTTATTTTAAAATTAATTTTATAAAAGTTGGAGGATAATTTTGATTGCAATGCATCAATGACCATCGCATACGAAAGCAGTCTTACCCATTACGCATATCGGATGTGATCTATTTTAGGTTCCATCGCTAATGCACCCTATTGAAGATAGTGCATGATGCATCTTGTAGGTGTTCTAAATCTAAGTTAATAGAATATTATGTATTTAAATCATAATAATGCACTGTTGTAGCTCCCTAAAGTTCCTAAACTCAACACACACTATATCTCAATCCGTCACCACTTGTCCCCATCGATCAGCCCTGCTGGCAACTTGCACCAACCACCTCCACCACCCAGCTCCCTTTGTGCTGCCACTGTAAGCGCTGCCTTTCATGACCCTAGCACTCCTCGCCTTCCACACTCCACCTTTGCCCTTATTGGCCCTTGCCTTAGATTCCACAACCATATCTAGTCCCTCATCCTAGTCGGCTACCTTAACACCACCTCCACTGTTGCCGCCCAATCAGTGTTCTCCATTACCCGCCCCAACATTTGAATTCTTCTCCGAGATCGAAGGATGACTTCATGATGTCGACCTTCGTGGCGGCGAGATGGTGGGCATTGTTGCAGGCAAGGTCGCGGTGGCTCTGGTGTTCACAGAGATGGCGGCATTGTTGCAGGCGACCTTCGTGGCGACTAGATGGTGGGCGAGATGGTTTAGCGGTGGAGTATCGGGTGAGGGAGCGACGCCAAAGGCAAAGAGAGATGGGTGGCGGCATTCTACAGTGTATCATAAGTAATTCGAGTATCGATAGATCATCGATCTTCACCATTGAATCGTCAAGTGTATATTATGCACCATTTTAAAGCCGAAGTATAGCAAAACGCGTCTTTATTTTAAACTTGATTCATGTTTGGCTTTTTCTTCGATCCTAATGAAAGATGGTAAATATAGTTTTTAATGGGGATTGAAAAAAAAATTTATTCACTTTTTTTTTAATTTTTAAGTTATGATATTATTAAGTGTTAATTTCTGAAAATTTTATGGAGATCTTACAAGTTTATAGACATGTAAACAAAGATACATTAGAGTAGAGTAGAAAGATAGGCATGCGAATCTCCATTAATATGCTGGTCTTGGATGGTTAAGATTTTGAGAGAAGTATTTTTTCAAAAGTAGAATCAAAAGTAGAAGTAGAAAATTATTTTATGTTTGGATATAATAATAGAAGTACCTTTTATAAGAATTAGAAGTTGTTAAACTATTTGGATGTGACAAAATAAAAGTACTTTTTCTTATAAAATTACAACATGTTGCATTTGTTTGAGATTTAAAAAAAAGTGATTTTAAAACTTAAATTTTATATATAACTAAAAAAATTGAAAATTAATTTTTTTCAGAAGTTACTTTTTTTAGCTTAGATTTTTTTGAGATTCTGATTATTTTTAAAAAATTATCCAAATATATGAAAACTGACTTTTTTAGTAAAAAAATAATTTTTTGCCAAAAAAATCTCAAACAAACGCATCTTAATAGATAGAAAGTGATATACTAAAAAAAAAGTTAAAGATAGAATAGTAAAAATATGAAAAAGTAGTGGATTCGAAATTTAAGGACTATTTTTCTCTTTTATATTGCTTCTGCTTCTAAAAGAAATAACACTCTATTTACTTTTAAAAAAAATATAAAAATTGATTATTTTCTATTTTTTTTTTTAAAATACAAACAAATAAGATTAAAAATATTTTTTTTTTTTCAAAGAAAGGTATTTTTTTTCTTTGAAAAAGCACAAACAAATGGCCTCGATTAATACTAGAAATGGATTCTTAATCATAATATGTGAAAACAAAAAGTGACTGAGAGAATTTTCCAGTCTTTATTAATAAACTGATTTTTTGGATTTTCGTACGTGACTCCCTAATAAAATGTCTTGGACCCAAAAACAATTTATGACGTCTGTAAGTATAAATACTCTTGCACTTTTTATGAGTGCCCCAGCCAGCAAGCCTTATCGTTCATGTTCTCCCATTAATGCCAACCCTACCGTCTGCAGTTGCTTCACAGTGTGCGGTCTTGTAACATGTTTCATATTCGTCGCACCTAGCGACGGATTTTGAAACAAATGCTTGCCATGGCCAGTGACAATTTTAAATGATTTCTGTTAAAGTTAATTAAAACTAATGTTTTCAACTTGAACTAAAAGTGAAGGTTAAGTTACATTTAACAAATAATAATAATAATAATAATAACTTGAGGAGGAAATAGTTAATGTAGTGGCAAATTATAGATATTATGTGTAATCAATCCTTTTTGTATCACCTCACACGGCAGGCAAAACAAATTAGGAACAGTAAAATTTAAACAACTAACATACAACATTATCGAACACCCAACGTTTGGAGGTCAGGAGGTCAGGAATTAGGATAGTAATGAGAGCAAAAATAACCTGTCATTTCATAATCACCCTGTATTAAATTTACTCACAAGCACATCGATTTCATTCCATAAAAAGAAACAACAAAATTTAACTAGTCCATAAACTTCCCACCCTTAAATGTATCTTTCTAGGTAGGAAAATTGCATTTATATTCATATACAGAAGCATGAAAAATCATACAGACAGCCTAGAACCCATGCCTTTAGTTACAGCAACATATCTCTGAACTTAATACCAAATAAAGTATCCCTCAACTGTCCACATATAAAATCTCTTTCTGTATCAATTTCCAAAAGAAAAGTTCTTATACTCCTATAATATTCATATCCTCTACACCCAACCAAATTTTCCTTTCCAAAATTCTCTGTGTAATCAGAAGCTAGTACCAAATTTGGTTTCATTCTTGGCTAATCATATAATCATAATTAAATGGAACATATCAAATAATTAACTAAAAAGAACTTCAAGTCATTTGCCTAGTTTAGTTAGATTCATGAATGAGTTTGTTGAGGAGGGTTGTCAACAAAGCATCCCGCCTCTCTGCCCGGCTCTCTTCTCTTATTCTCCTCTGTTCTTCCCTCTCCCTCCATGCCTGGTCAATCATTAATCTCTCCCTCTCAAGTTTCTCCATTGTTTGCCGCCATTCCTGCTCAAACAGCTGTCTTTCTTGGGCACGCTTTTCCATCATCTCCCTCCACTGCATCTCCATCCTTAGCTGATGCTGGAAAAATTCCTTGAGCATTTCCTGAATACTACTGGCTGTATTACTGACAGTATTTGATGGATTGTTTGCCCTTGAAGACTTCTCCATTTTGTCAACTTTCCTTTTGCGGGCATTGCTTCTAGAAGGTCTCTCCTCTTCACTGTCATCTTCAACCTCATCATCATCTTCTGATAATTCCTCTGAGGACCGATCTCCACTTGATCTTTTCACCCCTTTCTTTGTCTGAGCTGAACGAGCCTCAGATTCAAGCAGCAACCGTTGCATGCTACGTGCTCTTTCGGTAAAGACTGCATGCAATTCTTCAAAAAATGGGCATTGCCTGCTGTGCTCTGGATCAGATGTCTCTTTTCCCTGCATAATATTACCATGTAACTATAGTGAGTAGAGGAAATGAACACTCCCATCTTAAAGATATGGCCTTTTCTCTGCATTTTCAATAACACAAAGTTTGAGCATACCCAATAATACACAGCATTTTGGTAAAGAAAGAGTCGATACAAGATACAATACGAGAGCTAGAGATCAAGAATTTCAACGTTAAACTAGCATGAAACAATTAAATTCATGGTGAGTTTAGCAGAGATAAAGCTATAACAGGTATGAAAAATCAAAGTCTAAATACATTACTTGCTGACTATTATTCTTCCATTCCTCTTATTTGAAACGCCGCCAAGCACATTCTATAACCAAATTACTTTGTCACATAAAGCTTCATACATATGAAACATCATAGAACTTAATCGTCCACATTTCACACTCACTTCCACAAATATAAACACATAATATTTCATAGTTCCTTAACTCTTCCACAAGAGAGAGGGAGAGGGAAAAAAAAGCCAATGCCGCACACGGGTGGAAGATACATCATTACTCTCACTTGCAAAACCACCACATAAGAAACACCAAAAATTAAGCAATCAGAAAGCCCTTGTAGTTCTGATTCCAAATAAATTAACAACTACAAATTCAATCAAAAGTAAATTTAAGATGCGTTTGGATAATTTTTTTTATAAAAATACCTGTAAGATAAAATGTAGATGCAGAAACAGCTTTCTATATGCTTCTAAAGAAACAAAAACAATGGATTATTTTCTGATTCTATTTTATATGGAAAACTTTTCCAAACAGGTTACAAATTAGTTTTAAATTGCAGTCTGCAACTGCAATTACAGCCGCAATATTGCTGTTGTAGTGCCTTTCGCTATAGTGTCATTCGCAACCGCATCACCGCAGCAATTGCAGCCACATCAACCGCATTTTCCAGCAATTTT
This sequence comes from Pterocarpus macrocarpus, assembly GCA_031439585.1. NCBI lineage: Eukaryota > Viridiplantae > Streptophyta > Magnoliopsida > Fabales > Fabaceae > Pterocarpus > Pterocarpus macrocarpus. Next base: position 64,947,669 of record CM062520.1, on the reverse strand, counting down.
TCACAATTGCAATAATTGCAACTGCAACTGTAACCACCATCACAAACAAACACAACAGCAACTGCAACTGCGATTTAAAACCTGTATAAACAGAAAGCACAAACAATAGCGACATTGCAACCAACTAGGGCAACATATATTGGTCACGAATCCGATAGGGCCCCCAAATTTCAAACCCTCAAAAGCTAAGCTTGTTCAAGTAAGGGGGAAAAATGAGAAGTGAAATTCGAGTAAATGATGAAATGAAATCCAACAACACACACAGAAAAAATCAATATGAGAGAGAGAGAGAGAGAGAGAGAGAGAGAGGCCTTATAGCGATTAACGAGGTTCTTCCACTTGCATTTGCACTGTTCGGGGCTCCTCCTGAACCCTCTCTCTCTCATCTTGGAGCTCACCACCTCCCAAAGCGTCTTGTTCCGCTTCGATGCAGTGAAGTCCCTCTCCAGCTCCGCGCGTATCGCTATGAACTCCCTCGTCTCCTGTTGGCTCCACTGCGGCTGCGCCGGAATCCTCTCCTCCCTCCCACCCGCCCCCGTCGACGGCGATATCTCGCCGGAGATCACCGACGAAGTCGCCGGATTCAGCATCTGCGGCGGCGGCGCCACCATGCCGAGGCGAGCCGCTAGGCCGTCGTCACCTCCGCCACCGAACATTGGAGCTCTCTGATACCGTGACGACGTCGTATGAATCGAGAATCGAGAACCGGGAATTCCGGATTAGGGTTTTTGAAAGAAAAGAGACCGTAACAAAAGGAAGAAATGGAAGTGGGTGCACCTGAAACTTGAATCGTCGAAAAACAAAAAAGGCTATTTTTGCACTTTCTTCTTTCCGCTTTCCCAAGTTTTCTTTGTCGACAAGACAGGAATCGTTGACAATCACTTTGTTTGAAAAATCTCGAAATGCTGCTTCTTCTTCTTTTTTAATAAAAAAAGTCCTGAATTTCAAAAATTTTAGTCTATATATTTTTTTTAAAGTTATGTTATGATTTATATTCTATTATAAAATAATTTGAATTTTATTAATTTTTAAAGATAAAATATTAATTTAATAATTTAAATTTTCAAATTATAAAATTAAAAGTTAAAAAATTAATATTATTATGTACAATCAAATAAAGTGTTAGGTAAAATCTTTTTTTTTTTCTGAAACTGTTAAGGCATTTCTTACTTTAAACTTGGCTTTTGAATAATTTAAAAGTAAAAATATTTTACTTTTTGCTTTAAAAAGAAAATTTATTTTACATTTTTAAAATTATTTTTATGTTATCACATAAGAGATTAATGTAATTATTTAAATTTTAATTTAATTAACTTTAAAGGTAAAAAAATTAATATTAATGTGCAACTAAATTATTGCAATTTTTTATGTGTAATTATTGCAAATTAGAGTGAGTTTTAACTATGAATTACATTATTACTTGAATCATATAATAGTTGAAAATTAGAGTGAAGTTCAATTGCAAAATATAGAGAGTCATGTAATAATTGTATGTTAGTGGGAGTATTGAATGCAAAATACGGTGAATTTTACTACAGATATAGTTATCAATACTCCCCAAAATTTAGATAAATTCATGAATTTTTTTTAAATTCGAATCATAAACTCGACTTGTAGACTCGTAAGAATTTACATAATGAAAAACTACAATTTATAAAAATATATTTTAGTAACTAAACATAATTAGATAGCATGCATGTAAAATCATTTATAATTTACAATTATTATATGGTTATATTCTATTTAAAATTTTAATGGAAAAAATATAATGATTCATGAAGTAGTAATGTTTCAATTTCAAGTATTGAAAAATATTCGATTACTTAAATTCATAATTGTTCATTTGGCAATTTATCAAGCAATAATGTGTAATATTAATGATAATTAATTCTAATATTTCATTATTTTTTCATATATTTTATATTTGCCTTTTCATAATAAATCACTTAATTTTTCTGTCTATACGTCTAGAATCTATAATCAACTCTTTCCATTTTTTATAGATTTATATGATAATGAAAATTATTGAATCAACCATCTCCCTTTTAGTAACATAGATTTATATCAACTTCGAAGAGAAACTATTCAAATATGTAACTGTTTTATTTCCAATCAACATACTCTATTATTATTTATAAAATTAGTGTTATTTATAAAATTTATTTGAACTTATATTCATCTTAACATTATAAAAAGAAAATGTTGATCAATGATGACCAATATACATTTATTAGTAGTCTATCTTTAAGCAAATGAATAAAAAATAACAAAATGAAAAAAAAAACAATATGAGTTTCATTAGTCAATTTTTTATAAAAAATAATTGAAAGAAATATATCAAAAGAAATCTTTTTATTTTCATTTCAATTAAATTATTAAATCTATTGAAAATATTAAAATTATAAATTTGTGTAATTTTACTTTTTTATTATTTTATTACACATTTCACGTTTTCATTTTCAATAAATATGTTATGTAATAAATTATAAAATAAAATAATTATACGAGGTTTTTTTAAAATTATCAATCATATAATATGAGAAAGAAATAATTTTTACATGGCATTGTGAATGGAATAATTTTTTAATAGTATTTTTTATGTTTATTTTAAATTGAATGAATTATAAGTATATTTTGCATGTGAATGAGAAATAAAATTTACATGGAAACTTTAGAATTTCAAATCATGCAATGTGAATGAGAAACAAATTTTGCATGAAAATTTTAGAAGAAGTAGTATTCTAATACTATATATATGATTGTTATTTGAGAATTTTTGTTAAATGTTTTAAGATCAACCACTTGCAAATTGATCAAAACATAGCAAATTTAAATTTGTAAACTCGCTAATAAAATTGAGAGTTTATTGATTTTGTTAGATTTTTTTCAAACTAATACAAGTTTATCAAATAAAGAGTTTATACACAAATTCACTCGTTTTTGTGTAATAAGATCATAAACTCGTAAAAGTTTAAAAAATAAATTGAGAGTTTAACAACTATTCACTACATATTTGAATAGTCCAATTCTTGTGGGTATTTCATCTTTTATTACTCATTGATACTGATAAGCCGAAAAGTACAAACCTACTCTTGCATTATCTGAGTGCTTTCACTCCAGTTACTCATATTCATATCATTTTCATTATACAAATATTTTTTTCGTATCATTAAAAGGGAAAAAAAATATTTTACCTCTATGAATTATAGGATATGTACACTTTAGCCTTTTATATTTTAAAAAAGGTTCAAATTCACCGATAAACTTTTTTAAATGTATAAATTGACCCTTTTATTAACTTTTTTATCAATTGTTAATGAAAATAGTGCATATTCAAAAAAATTTAGAGTATCAAATTGCACGTTTAGAAAAATTTATGGAGTTAATTTACAAATAACCCAATATTTTAACTAAAACATATATTTAAGAAAGTTCAAGGGGTCGATTTGAATCTTTTTAAAATGCAAGATTTAAAGTGCATATAACCTATAATTTAAGGGATAAAATTCATTTTTTTCCCAAATTAAAAAAGACAAATAGACATCCTTGAACAAAGAAATATGTGGAAATGAAAAAAAGAAAAGAAAAGAAAAGAAAACATACCTCCATCAAGTGCATTTGAACAGTAGTAGAAGAGGATCTTCATTTTTGGGTAACAATTCATTGAGTGATCCTCTAGTTTCTGTTTGCTAGCAAACTTCTTTATTTTGATTGTATAGTTTCCACATTCATATATGTGATTGTTGCATCGAATGGCAGTGACAGTGGAGTCACCATATATATACTTGCATGGTATGCCACTTTAGAGGATGTTACAAGCTTGGCAATTTCATAATTTGGTGATAGATTACATAGTGGTTCATTTCATTGAACTGTATAAGTTGGTCGATTGAAAAAGTTGCAATATATCATTTAGAGGTACATGGCATGCCGCATTTGTTTTTATACAATTTACATTTGATTTCTGGTGTAACTTGTTGCACTATTGTTAAAGTACACTACAGATTTGAATAATACTACAATTTGAATGATCCAATTATTGAAGATATTTTTTTTTCTATGTTATTCAAATTGATCAATTGCATTACATTGCCTTCCATATGCACTGTAGCATAAAAAGACAAATAAGCATACTTAAAGATCACTAACAAAGAAAGTTATTGAAAAAAAAAATCCAAGAATTAAAAAACGCACGTCGTTAAGATACTACTACAAAGCTTGATCAATGTCCAAAGCATTGGAACAATAGCAGTATAGTATCTTCATTTCGTCATGAAAATTCTTAGAGTGATGTTTTAGCTGCTCTTTGGTGGCAAACTTCTTAATCTTATGCTTCCACTTTATGCACTCATAAGCTATGGTTGAGGTCAAGGCCGACATTACTGATGCAAAGACACCAAACATTACAATAGTTCAATAGCCAATGTATTAAGGAAATAGGAGATCCAAGGGCATTGTTACAGTAGTAGTAGAAGATTTTTAGTTTTTGGTGACAATTACTTGAATGACCTTCGAGATTCTACTTGCTATGAAATTTCTTAATTTTCTCAATGCAGTTTACATTTTGATAAGTAGAGGACATAATTGTTGATTTGGTTGTTGACATGCCCATAAGATCCATAAAAAGATAAACTATAAAAGTCATCTTCATTTAGTAAATAGTTCAATTAAGAATTTAGACCGTGACATTTGATGAAACTGATTAGATAAATTAGATTTCAAAATTTCCAAAACACAAATGTTGATTTGGTGGTTGACATAACTATAAGATCGATAAAAGATAAACTATATAAGTCATTATGTATTAAGCACAGAGACAAGAATGCTTGTCAAAATTTCATTTAGTAAACAGTTCGATTAAGAATTACGACTGTGAAATTTGATAAGACTAATTGGATGACCCAGATTCCAAAATTTCCAAAACACAAATGTTGATTTGGTAGTCGACATGACTATAAATCGATAAAAGATAAACTATAAAAGTCAATATGTATCAAGCATGGAGACAAGAATGCTCGTGAAAATTTCATTTCATAAAAACTGCATTTAGTAAACAGTTCGATTAAGAATTATGACTGTGACATTTGATAAGACTAATTGGATGAACCAGATTTCAAAATTTCCAAAACACAAAAATTACAAAATTCAACACAAATTACTAAATGAAATAGTTTTCAGAGAGCGCTCATACAATGTGCTCACTAGAAATCCGCCCAATACATAGGTCAAGTGGCCTAGTGAAAATGAAGCCTCATAGCTAGCTCACCCGCTTAGCTAAGGTGCACCTTCAGCCAAGGTGCCCCCCATGAGCCAATGCGCTCACTCAGCCAACATTCATCCTCGCAAGCTAGTGCACCTACTCATCCAATGTGCGCCCTTGACAATCAACCAATGTGCGCCTTCAACCAAGGCGCCCCTCATGAGCCAATGCTCCCTTTCAGCCAAGGTGCCCTTACGAGCTAATGCGCCCTCTCAGCTAACGTGCACCCAAGCGAGCTAGTGTGCCCTCAGCCAATGTGCTTGCTTAAGCCCTCGCTAGCTAGTGCATTCGCTCAACCAAGCTCTTTCACGAGCCAATGCACCTGCTCAGCCAATATATGCCCTCGTGAACCAATGCTACCCCACGCTCAGGACACCTTCTACTCCACTACATGTACAAGCAAGTAATGTCATGCCGCGTGTATTTATGCGAGCGAGTAGTGTAATGCCACATGTTGGTGTATGATGAAGATATCTAAGGAAATTAGAAAGACTCTTTTGTCCTATTCCCCTTTTGGGAAGTCTATAAATAACAATCCAAGTAATAGGGGAAGGAAAGCTCTTTTGAAGGGAAAAATGTGTAATGTTGTACTGCGGAAATTCCAACAACCATCTTTTATTGAAATATTGAAATGAGAGTGAAAAAGGAAGGGATATTCATCCATTGTTCTTGTGCTATTTTTCCATTATTTACTTCTTTTGATCTTTTAAAACTTGCTTTCTTGTGTCTCATTGTGTTTTAAAATCTACCTTGAAACAAATAGCAAACAGAAAATATGAAATTCAATCTTGGTAGATGGTGGCCAAACCTTTTGAAAGAAGCTGACTAGCTGAGACAAGTGGAGATGTTGAAGTTGAGCTATGTTGAGAGCTTGCGCAGTATGATTTTCGAAAGAAGTAACCAATCTTTCTTTCTTTCTTTTGGAAAAGATGAAGCCTTATTTATATAAGCTTAATGTTCTAGCAAATTTGCCTACTGTTTGGCATTAGTTAGAACCTTATTTACATCCCTTACATTTTATAATGATTTCAACTTCGACGCATTCTTTTTTTTTTTTTTGTATTTATGTTCATAATATTTTTAAAACATTTCAATCTTACATTTTCGATAGACAATATTCAAATTATTAACAAAAAAAATTGATATTAAGGTCAAATTTCGATATTAATAATATCCAAACACTACCAATAGAGATTATTTGCATTTAATTCTTCAAGAAAAAGCTTCGGATATGGGTTTTAGTAGGAGAAAAATTAAGTGAGTATTAGGAGGGGTTTAAATTAAAAAGAAAACTTTCATATCTTATAAAAATATAGGAGAAATGATGGTAAAAATATCATTTCATTCAAATAAATAATAAACATATTATCACTAATATTATAATTTGACATTCAAATTAATTTAAAAATATTAGGGACATAAATAAAGTAAAAAAAAAATTTGGAACTAAGTCAAAATTGCTATAAAATATAAGGAACGTAAACAAGGTTTTATCCTATAAACATATACTTGGATATAACAATGTAGGGCTCTTTATGTATACCAAAATATAGTTCTTAAGAGTCAAACAATTTAATAATATAACCATATATAATTAAATAATTGTGTAAAAAAATAAAGATATAATTTATATAAATTATCAGTATAAAAAAGTTTTACATAAATATTCTATCATGTATTATAGTAAAAATATTTGACTTAATTATTCATTATCTTAAAAATTTTACAAACACAAATATTTAATTAAATAGTAGTATAAAATTCTTTTATACTATCAATATATACAAATTAAGCTAAAAAAATTTTTATATTGATATTATATCAATATTTATTTTTTTCAGTAAAATTTTTCTTGCATTCAATTTTTTTTAAGATATAATAAGTTAGTAAATTTTTTTAACAAAAATAGAACAACAGAAATAATTAAAATAAAAAAATAAAGTTTGATTATAAAGCGAGTTGCCGAGGACCAATATTCGAACCTTGATTTGTGCTTCGTGTTCAGTCACAATGATCTTTGCAGGAATATCCTAGTTAAAATGAGGTCAAGAAAAGGAAAAAAAAAAAAAAAGGACGAAGAAGACATCTCTTTACGCGAATCCGACCCGCTATATTAACAAACTAATTAACAAAAACTAAATTAAATGATAATTAAGGGTGTATTTGTTCTTTTTTTTAATAATAAAAGTGATTTTTAATTATTAAAAAAATTATTCTTCAAGTAATTTATTTATTTCAATTTTTATTTAAAATTTAAAAATAATTTTTTTTAACTTTTGATTTTAATTTTTCAAAAAGTAATTATAAAATTTAAATTTTATATATAATTAAAAAAATTAAAATTTATTATTTTTAAATTACTTTCTTTTATTTTCTAAAAAATAGTTAAAAATAAAATTTTTTAAAAATTTATTCAAATATAAAAAATATTTTTGTTAATAAAAAATATTTTTAAAATAAGAATTTAATTGGGGTACATTGACAGTGTAAATTTTTATACTGTCATCCAATCAAAATCTTTTATTTGCATGATCATTTAAGTAGTGAGTGATTATGTCAAAAATTTTTATTGATATGATAATATATAATTAGATGTCTGTGTAAAAGTTTTTTACACTTAAATATATTTAAATTAAATCTTTTAAATAAATAATTTAATAAAAATTATTTTAAATTTAATTTAATTACACTAACAGTATAAAATAATTTTACACTGTCAATCAATAAAAATAATAAAAAATACCAACTCATACATATAACTACCCATTATAATAAAAAATTTACTATAATTTTTCACTTTCTCTATTTCTATTAATTGATAATATAAAATTATCAATACATATCAATTAAACTCAATTATTTTTTCCAAACATATCCTAATTCAACTCAAAAATAAATTAAATGAGTAATCACGTCAAAAATAAAAGAATAAATTAAATGATTAATTAGGCAAGAGGCATAACCTTCCGAGTCCTCTCTGGAAGTTTCATCCCTCCCTCTTTGTGTCTTGTGTGTGTCTCTGCTGTGCTAGGGTTTCATATCCTCACCTCCATGTTCCCTTCGACCCTAATCCTAATCAAGCAAGGATTCATCTGATTCCTGAAATACCCTATTCCCCAATTCCACTTGCGCTCCTCCTCCTTATTGCTTCGTCAAATATCCTCTATCCCTTATCTTCAATTATGATTATCAACTCGTCCCTCTTCATGAACGCCGTCTTCCTCCTTCAAAACCTTCGCGTCTTCGGTCCCGGCTTGAATCCTTTCAATCCCTATTGCGTCGCCCATCACTCCCGCTAATTCCCCTTTTTACCCCTCACACAACCTTCCCCTTCTCTTCGTTTTTTTTTTTTTTTCCGTTCTCATACAAAAATATGTAAAATCGGAAAAACCCTCTGCAAGTTTTGTCGTCTGTTTATTGATTGCGAATAACGAACAATTGGAGGACTCTGTGGTCGTTTCCTGCGAGGAAAAAAAAAAATTACTCGTTTGGGGGTTTCTAGGGTTTCGGTCGTCGTTTCGGTTTGTTTGGTCGTCGTTTTGGGTGTTGGATTTGGTGGGAGGTGGGGATGCTGGAGGAGCAGCCCGTTTTGTTCAGGAAGAGCCCATCGAGGAGGCGCATGCTGAGGCCTGGGGTTGGCACCGACGATAGGGGTTGGACCGCTCTTCATGTTTGCGCCCGCAAAGGTGATCTCAAACTGGTGAGCGATTTAATTTCATGCGCCCCCTTTTATGCTCTGTTTTATGTTTAATGTTCTTTGTAGATGCAAAATTCTGTGTATAGCATATGATTCCATTCTGGAAAAGATGAAATCAGGGAGAGAGGATGATATTTATAAGGTGAATTTCTATTTTAGGTGCCTTAAAAAAAAAAAAATTCTACAGATTAGGGGGCTTCGTGATAATATGCAATGAAGCAGTTTAATCCACTAGTCGACTTCACATAGTAGGAAAAGATGTATATAGCATGTTTGGTTTCCCATTTAGAATCCAAAACCATGATTTGAGAAAAAGCTAACGGGAAATGAAACATGCTATTACTATTAGTTGTTTTTGTTGTTTGTATTAGGTGGCTTTGTGCAGCAATATACAAGGCTCCCATTCAGTTTATTGGTTGATTGGATTGAATTTAGATGCTCCCTGTTTTATGGTTTGCTTGTTGTGAAGGAGTTGCATTTGATTTGGGTGGTATTAACAGAGGGATCTTTTTTTTGGTATCCTGGTTGCAGTCATGCCATATATTTGCCTTCCTCCTTTTGATATAACTGTACTGGCTGCAGATAATAAGGAGAGGAGAGATAGACACAGAATTTGATGTTTTTCAGCTTGGATTGAAGTGTAGGCTTAAGCCCATGGTCACAAAATAGAGAGAAAATACATTATGATGGATGAAGATTACAATCTACAAGTAGTAGTAACTCACACTCAAACCCTAATCCAATACACTCAAACACTGATGGTGAAACAATTTTTCGATCTATCAAGTCCGAAACTAGATAGAAGCCACCAATAAGACCTTTAGCACCTGCTTTAAAATATGAGCTTTATTGCTCAAAGATATCAAAGGAAAATCCTTTTTTCCCCCTTAAAAAGAAAAATTGTTTACTGTCCCATCCATTTTTCAGAATGTAAGGGATAATAAGTTTTGTGATACCTAATTGTAGTTATAGAATGGAGAGAAATAATTACGTGTGGCATTTTCTTGCTTAATAAATGTGAGTTTGAAGTATATAGTCAAGCTCTTAACCTTTTAATCGTAAAATCCAGTAATGAGAAATGCTGTACGAGTGTGAAAGATTTAAAATTTAGGTGTTCAGATACTGGAAAATGCGGATGAACCTATTGCAGAGGTGAGATTTTTCGTAGGTTGGGTACAAGCTGGCTCCACCTTACCTGTTCTAGATGTTGTTCAAGTGATCATGTGCTTTGGCTATATGCTTCTGTTGCCTTATTGGTGATACTATTCTTTTATTTTAGTGCTGATAAATGATTTGAAACTTATGTTTTTATTGGGTTGATTTATCCATACTGAGGCTGCTATCTAGATCATGGAATTGTCGTATTATGTCATCACTGAATTTAGCTTAGTTCATTTTACCTCTTGTTAATGCTGAATTATGCTGATCTTCAATGTTATGGCAGTATAACACATGCTGTTCAAAAAGCTTCTACATGGTACTATCCGCAAATAACTTACTGTTGAAAGCTAGCAATTAGAATGAAATGAAGCATTCAAAAGTATTGTCAGATGGAAATTCGTGCTGAACAGTTATGAATAGAGGGGATTGTTTGCAGTGTAACTGGGTAATATTTGTAAAAGGAGTGGGTTTTCTGCTGATTAGAATTGTTGGTCAGCCTCAATTTCTGTTAGATCTGTATTGTTTACATTTGGAGAGTGTTAAGCAGTGCAAGATAAAGTCACTGGTCACTAGTATTTCATGGGTTTTGGAAGTAAATATGGTGCAGATAGAAGTTATGGCAGATGACAAGTCCCTTTGACTGTATGCACGGCTGGTAAGAAACAGAGATGTTTCTCAATAATTAGGAAGCTACACAATCTCATTTGGAATGGACGTAAGATTGATTCCTTTTTTTTTTTAGAAAAAAGTTTTTGGGGTCTAAATGGTCTTTGTAGAGTATTTGTAGATATATGGTGAGCAGTGTGAGCCTTGGTATATTGGTGCAATAGTAAACTGCTGCCTTGTGACTCGCACAGTTCTATTTGTCGAGATAGCCTCTTTTCTCACAGGGTTATGGATGCGAATGTCTGACTCACCTCATTCCTCACAATGGCGCAAGCCTTAGCCATCTGCACCTTGAAACTGTTTATGACTTCCTGGCCGATTTTAGAATTTAGAAGATTGTCAATATTTTGTTCCTACTTCGTGTATTGCTTGAATCTCTTTCCTCACACTGTTGATGATTTGTAAACTTTTGGATGATTCATATTTTTTGTTCCTTTAAGAATTAAAATCGTATCATATTTGGGAACAAGGGTTTTTTATTTTGTCAGTTTTAGTCAAATCCGAGCATCTACTTATAGTATTGCTGAACAGGTAAAAAAACTTCTCGATGAAGGAATGGATGTCAATGTGACTGCATGGGGCCCTAAATCAAAAGGCGTGACCCCTTTACACCTTGCTGCTGAAGGTGGCCACCTTGGAGTGATGGATGAACTGCTTGATCGTGGTGCTAACATTGATGCCAGGACTAAGGGTGCTTGTGGCTGTAAGTTATTATTGCTTCTTTTACTGATGTCAATACTACTATGTCTGTGTACATTCAAAATTTTAAATTTCATAGTCATATTGATGAATTGTGTTCTTCTCTTAAACCAGGGACACCACTCCATATTGCTGCCAAAGAAAGGAGGAGGGAAGTTGTGAAATTCTTGATTGAGAATGGAGCATTCTTGCCACCTGATATCAACGATAGCAGATTTAATCCTCCACTTCATTACTGCCCAGGACTTGAATGGGCCTACGAGGAGATGAAGCGACTTCCACAGGAAGACTTGTCAGCGGGAGAGACATCTTACAGTTCTTAAAGCTAATTTGCTCTTCAGGGATGTTGCTTGATATGCTTGGATCTGTGTTGTGCGAATAAATGAAGAATTGAAATGTGACAACTTATTGTCACGGTGTATGGATGGGTTGTTGCATGCATGAGGACATATTACTATTTTGATATGTTGGATGCTCTTTGCTATGGGAACGATGATGTACTACTGTTAATGTGATATGTTGTTGTGCGATTATTGTCATTTGTGCTTTGTGTGCTCCCAATGGACACTTTTATGAACTAATTAATAGCTTTGTTATGAACGATGGTATATTTCAAAACTTCATGCTAATTTATTGTCACCGACTTTTACTGTTTTACGAAATTAAAATAAATAATGTGTGTTCAAGCGTTGCGACTGAGAAAACGAAGTATTTTTATCACTCATTTGATTTCCTTTTATGACCCAAAGTTCGGTGAGAGCTAATTAGACCGGTGGTTTTGTCTAATTAATTTTACGGACACTAAAATCATTAAATCGAATCAACTATATAAATTATGAGACTGATTTTGATATATTGTTAGTGTATTTTACACTATCATTTAAGTATTTGTTTAAATAATTTTTAAGGTTATTTTAAAGTTAAATTAATTTAATACCATGGTTATAGGTGATTAGATGACTGTATAAAAGGTTTTAGCGTATCAAAATTAAATCTATAAAATATTATGTAACTATTTTAAAATAAGTTTTTACACGCGTGAATTATGCGGTATGAATTTCATTTGATGTATACTCATCTATAAATAAAAAAGTAAAATGTTCCTTGAACATAATACATAAAAAGATCTAAATATAAAATACAACTGATAATGAAATATTGATGTAAATTACTACTCACATTATCCAACTGTATATAAATTATAAACAAACCCTCAAAATCTCTGATCAATTTGTAACAATTTCCTCCCCGTAACATTTTTCCAGGTTCAAATCTCACCATGAAAGAATCACTATTGCAATGTAAGAAGCATTTTTACCATGAACAACGATAATTATACAATCCTGCATCTAAATTTGTCTCCCACTTTTCAATAATTGTGCAAAATTATTAATGCCTGCTTCGTGAGTTGTAACTTTTGAGTTCAATAAACGTGTATTATACATTACTAATTCCTTACCCTCTATATACCAAAATGCGATGGGAGGTCACTCTTGGAAGTAAGATGGCGTGTGATAAGTGGTAACAATGGACGAAAGGATAAGTGCGGGTGTTATGTATCAGATAGGTTGTTGCTGGTGGCCTTGTCTAACTAGTTTAACCGAAAATCAGTTTGAAGATATTAAAATTATGTCGCTGTTTTAACAAGTATTGTAATAACATATTCAAAGAAATCTATACAATTATAATTAATTAAAAACATAAACTCATAACTTTCAAAGTGAGTCCATATTTAAGTTCATTGAACGTTTGAACTCTCAAGATAACAACTAACACGTGTAAAGTTTGGATAGTAACTTCTTCTGGGGGTCGGGAAGATGGGCGGGGTAGGATCGAACACAACTCCGATGTTTACTAATTGGACCTTTTATATTCAAGGCCTCAAGGCCTAAGTGGTATGTAATTGTAGTCTTTTTTTTTAATCTTAGTGGCTTATGCAATTTTGGGCTGTAGAAATGGTTTAATAAGGTCATAACCAATGTGACGACTCCAAGATTTAAACCTTCTACTCTTCTGACCCGAAAAAAAAAAAACCCCTTTTACTCTGACCAAAAGATTAAAAAAAAGGGACTTGAAATAGCATTCTAGATAAAATTCATCCGGGAACGCATTTTGCTCCACTACGAGTAGTTGCTATCACATTTAAAATAACATTCACATTTGTTGTTATAGTTAGAAGTTTTTGCACATAGTTTGCCTCAAAATTCATTTTAGACATTTCAAAGAAAAATGCAAATTGTTTAGAAAGCTAAATTTATGTTTTTTTTTTTTAAAAAACATTTTATGTTTAAAAAAGAACTGCACTACGCCTAGATATTTGTGTTGAGGATGTATTTGGTATAGAGGTAATAGGAGTGAAACTTTCATAAATTTGATTCATGAGTGACATTACATATTAATCAAATTCATAAAAAATTCTCCCCAATTTTTATTCCTATATCAAACATATCCTAAGTGTATACTCACCCTTAAGTGAAAATAAGTCCTCTTAAATATGTCAATTTTGAAGATAACCAAAAACACTAATACTTAAAAACCGGACCAGTGCACCAAGCACTTCGCTTCAATTACTAAAGAACTACATATTTTTCAACATGGAAGCTAAAAAATAAATTAATTTAATTGGATTTTTTTTTTATCAAATTTCAAATCACCCAAACTTGTCAAGGAGCTCAAAGCAAATGCTAACGTGAACAGCTATCGGGGGGCAAGGAGTTGAAAAATCTAACGATTGTGAAATCAAATAGAAAACAATAGAAGATAAATCAATCTTGATCCTAAATGACCACGTATACAATTTAGATATGCGAAAAAAAAAAAATATTCCTGTGAATAGGAAATAATCAAAAGTAGGCTTTTGGCGTATATGAATCGTTGAGTCGATATGTCACCTCATTCTATGGAAAGTCAAATCTTTACAAGCTGCCTCGTGAATGCATTTCCGAAATTGAAAATTGATTTTTGGAAAGCATATGAACCTATCATGTCCAACACGGCTTCTCAAGTATGCTAGAGGCTCCCAAGTTGATCCTTAGGAATCCAAAGAAATTTATATTATCCTTTATCGTGAGACATTTATTTCCCAAGTGTATTATTGAAGACCCCAAAATTAGAAAAATCGAAAAGGGTGCTATTGTCGTATTCGAGATGAGTTGGTTGTCGAATTGAATGAATCAAGTGGCAAATTGCATCTCATCCTTTGATTCGGTCACCCTACTACGCCTGTTCCTTCCACCATTAAATGCAAGTTCGCCTGTTGCATCCAAATCTAATGACTCATCACTCATCAACATCTCATGCTTCTCAATATCCACCACTCACCTCATTCACACATTGCCACCACGTGAATTCCCATCACATTGCCGGTCAAGAAAGGGGAAAGGGAAACCTAAGCCCTCGGAAGGGATCGTCATTACCAATGCCAAACCCCGTCGTCGTCGTCATCATCGTCATCATCATCTTTCAATTCCTCATTACTCACACCACACGCTTGCAACCCAAAAAAATAGAAAAAATCTAACAATTTCACACCAGAGATACATACAAATACGTACACCACCCTTCAATCACTTGAAGACTTATTTTCACTTTCAGCTTCAAGTTTCAATCACAGACAACCCACCACCGGCCACAAAACACAAAAGCGAAAAAAAAGTTGATTATTCAAATCAAATCTCCAAAAATTCCAAAAAAAAAAGTGACCCATTTTATTTAAAGAAAAAAAACCAATAACAACAAAAAAGTTGGATTTTATAGATTCTCACTCAACTTTTCTCTTTTTTTTTTTTTGTAAAAAAAAATACCCTCAAACTTTGACAGAAAAATCAGTTACCGGCATCCTCGGCAGGACATGAACAGCTAAAGCCTCAAACCCTTCCGGCAACTCCACCACCCAAAGCCTAGGCGGCGCCGCCACAACATCCACCACAAAAATCCCACCACCACCACCACAAACCACACAAACCCTACCTCCCTCAGCAGCAACCTGTTCCGCGCCTTTGAGCCTCTCATCCTCCATAACCTCTTCCCAAGCATCTTCCTCCTCCACGTACCTTCTCAGCACACCCTTCACCTCATCCACCACGAACATCACTTCTTCATCCATGGCTGCCACTGGTCCCCTCCAACCCGCAAGCATCCCCTCCGGCATCTCCTTCCAAGTATCCTCCACAACATCGTACACAACCCCTTCTTTCGCGGCATCGCCTTTAACGTTCACCATGCAAAGCTTCCCCTTCCAACCAACCGCATCAATGGCTTCCCTACTGAACCTTCCGTCTTTAAGGGCCGTTTTTTTCTCCCATTGGGAATTACCCTTTTTGGTGTCCCATTTCTCCATCGACTTTGCCACGTCGATGGAGAAGTGAGTCCCGATGCCGCTGGCGACGTAGACGGCGCCCTTGCAGGCGCCGGCTGCGCACCAGCGGCGCGGGGTAGAGAGGGAAGGGCCCAAGGTCCATGAGTTAGTGATGGGGTTGAAGATCACGGGGCGAGGGAGCGCGGGGAAGAGGTTGTGGGTGGTGCCGGCGAGGAGGACGAGGGTGCCGGCGGCGGAGACGGATTGGATGGATAGGTTGCGGGAGAGAAAGGAGGGGTGGCGGAGGAGGAGGTGGCGGAGGGGAGGGTGGGGCGGTGGCGGAGGGAGGGGGTGCCAGTGGGATGAGATTGGATCAAAGGTGAATAATTGGATGGTGGGGAGGTAGTGGTGGGGTTGGAGAGGGGGCGGCGGCGGTGGTGGTGGAGGGTGAGGTGAGAGAATGGCGTAGAGAGAGGAGAAGGGAGGGAAGGAGGGGGAGTATATGAGGCGGCGCCATGAGTGGCAGATTGGGAAGAGGAGGGAAGGGTGGATGCGTGAGAGGCACAGCTGGGCTATGTGGTCTGGGAGTCCTGGTATCAAAGGACCTTCTTCTTCTTCTTCTTTTTCATGTCTTTGATGTTGTTGTTGTTGTTGTTGGTTGTGCTTTTGGCGTTTGCTGATGTTGGAAAGGGTTAGTTGTGTCGAGGAGTTTGCAGTGTTGTTGGTCATGGTGATCGTGAATTGTATGTAGATTTGTGGAGTGGGAACTGGGGGGTTTTGGTTTAGGGGTTTGGTTTTTTATGAAAGGGAAGGTGTGGAAAAGGGGGACGTGGGGAGTGGCCTTTGGTTCGGAGTTGGTACTGTTTTGATCGGTGGTGCGGTGAGTGAGTGAGTGAGGGCTGCGGGGGGAGGGAGTGGAGTTAAAGTAAAATAATGTAATGTACGGTGGCAATTTTTGAATTAAAAATGTAAAGTAAGTAAGAGAAGGGGTTTTGCTCTGCCGGTTTCAGCTTTTTGGTTCAATAAAAGACGTGCGGCCTTTCCATCTGCTCTGCTGTCCCAATAACAATTAACAATAAATAAGTATCATAAAGTTATATCAGTGTCTCTAACTAGATTTCCAGACGAAGGTGACAGATCACAGAAGTACATGTAGCTTTCCGGTTTTTGTAAACTCCAATAATATTCTTATATTTCACTTTTTTTTAATTGATCTATTTTATATTCAATTTAATTTTCAATATATTATTAATATAAAAAAATTTATATAAATATTTAATTATATATTATGATATTAATAAAAATATTTAATTTAATTATTTATATTTTAAAAAATATCTAAATAAAATTATAAAAAAAATTTATACTAATTATATATTAAAATTCATCTCTTTTACTTTTTATCTATAGCGCATGCGTCGACCATGTCAAAAAGCAACTGTGTAGACTACAGAGGTCTAGGATAGATGAAAAAATATAATTAAGGAAAATGCTTTTTAAGTAGTCATTAATTTAGTATTTTATTGTAATATCTATATAATAACTCTCAAAATATAAATGAAGTTTTTTTTAATTGCATATATTCTTATTTTTCTCAGTTTTTCACTGCCTTTCTTAGGTTTCATTACAAGCATCTTTTATATTATGCCCACAAAATAAAATTTTAGGCTTTACGACAAAAAAACAAAACCATCTGCACCAATAACAAACTTTAGAAACGAAAAAGTTTTCTCATATAAATTTTAATGCAACACACGAATAAAGAGGAAAACATTGATTTCCTTGACACGAAATAGAAAGAATGAAAAACAATAAAGTTTTTTTTATTCTAAAAAATTCATGCAAAATTTAATGATCGTTAGTTACTCATCTATTTTTCACTTTGATATATTCCACAGTGGTACATTTGGTATTAGCAACTTGCATGCAAATATTTATAAAAGAAATTCACAAAACAATAATGATTTTTTTAATAAAAATTTAAGTCACAGATTAGTATATGTTTTTGAATTCAATAAGTACTTATAAATGTATTTGTGTATGGCTCAGCAATTGACGATACAGGAGTAATAATAGATCGATCAAGTACGTGCTTGTCTAAAATTTTACTAAAGGACAACCGCGATTGAGAGGAAGGAAATTTTTCCCTTACATGCTCTCAAATTAAGTTTGAGCATTCCACACTCACAAAAGTTGCAAAAGTTTTCCATGGCACTTTTATATATTGACAAATCATGCATTAAAATTTGAGAATTTTAATTTAATTAGTGGAAAATAGAAAGAAGCGGATCTCAAAAAACTTTTCAATTATCATTTCAAAAGAAGTTAAACCCTGAAATTTTTTTAAAAAAATTTTCGCTGATTTAACTTGAATCCCCATGTTTTAACACATAATTTCTCATTACATAAGTGTACGAAAAATAACTTTTGTCAATATCAATGCTCAAAAATTTCATATTGATTTGACTACTAGCATCTTTGACTCATGCAACGCATAGGATTTGAAAAAGTTAAATTAATGTGTATAATTTTTGAAAATTATAAACTGAAAGTTGTTTAAGTTATATATATATAAGTTTTAAAAACTTTAGACAGTATATATATATATATATATATACTGTCTAAAGTTTTTAAAACTTGAATAATATAAGTCATATTTTCATATTTTAAGATGGTAATCTATTATGTTATTGTAACCTTTTATAATAAATATAATTCACACAAAAATTTGTTAGATCATAGGAGTTCCTGTGTCAACTTTCATAGCATCTAGTTGATTATATTTTGAAGTGATATTAGTGTTTCGATAGTGTGCTAAAAATAAGAAATAGAATTATAAGACAATTAGTATAGGTAATACAAAAAACTACATAAATAAAAAAAAATTATAAGACACTTAAACTAAATAATCGAAGTTAAAATTTAAAAAGAAAGTTAAAACTAATTGATAGACTTTGGATGAAAAAATAATTAAATAATAATAAAAATTATGAAACAATTAATAAATAAGGTGTGAATAAATGCCAAAAAAAGTAATAAAATATTATCATAAATCATTCCTTATTAGAGACTTCTTTAAAGATTTTTTTTAATAAAAAGGGTTTTTTAAAGATAATATTATTTGTTGTCATAAATGAATTCTCATTTTCATCCAAAAATTAAAATCTTCAAACTAGTTATGGATTTAACTCCCGAAATTGCTACATAAGGTTGTCCACGGTGAAAACAGTCTTTCGTAAAAAAGAAATGATAATGTAGACTCGGGTTTATTATGAATCCCGATGAATTCGAGCCCTTATTACATCTTAATTATTGATTTCTTAATATTTATATATTTATAATTTTAAAACATGTTTTTAATAGTTGAGATGTAATATAGATTTGGGTTCACGGTGAACCCGAGCCTATAATATCATTACTCTTCATAAAAATAGACCTGCATGAAACAAGAATTGTACTTGGCTTTTATTAATTGTCATTTTACAGCAAAGAGATATAAAAAATTGTTTTCTTTGAAATTTGATAGTTGTTCTAAAATATGAAGGTAAATTCATACAAGATATATAAGCCTTATTGCCAATATGATTCCTTGTAATGGCTGTTGCGCTAATTACATTATTTTGAGCTCTTGAACAATTAACAGTTTAAAGAGAATTATTTTTTAAAGAATTAAATTGAAAGAATTATTTTTAAAGAAATTAAGTTTGAAAAAATTGATTTGTGTTTAATTTGAATATATCAAAAGTAAATTTTAGAGATAATTTTTATTTGGAAAAGATAAAACAACATTACTTTTAGTTGTTAATGTACGGATAATAATAATATTTTATTTCAAAAATACTTCTTTCAGAATGAAAATTAACTTTAATAATATTTCTTTTAAAAGTATTTTTAATTGCTTGAAAAATATTTTAAGTGACATAAAAAAATTGCCAAACATATTTAGTTATTGTGTAATTTCATTCCCGTGCTACAAAAATACTTTTAAATCAAATAAACCCTAATTTGGTTCCATTGCACAAGCTTAAAGCTTGGTTCATATTTCTAAAAAGCACAATACACCTCTCTTTAAAATAACTTTGTGATTAGGAATTCCTGAATATTTAATTTCACTCAAGAACTATGTTGTCGACTATTCAACTCCAACTCCAACTCCAACTCCATCCTCTTCATCTAATATGCAATATGAATCAAAGCCAAGATATGCTTTCTCTTATCCTAGAATCGTTGAAACTATATAATCTTTTACCATCTCAATAACTTCAAGTGTTGGGCATATAATAACTCTCTCCTCAAATAATTTGAAGATTGTCAGATTCTGCAATAACCTAGGACAAGAAAAATCAACAATATCAAAAAGAGGGTGACCAGAATGCAATATTAGAAGATCCTCCAGAATATCGATTTCAGCTACAACACAATTACCATTTACCATTCCCCAATTTTTCGTCGCCTACTTTGATAATTCATTCCTCAAAATATATGTTCATTGGATCAGTTGAAATGGAGCTCGGAACATGCAATCTTATATTATTTGTTAATTTGATGACCTTACAATAAACTCATTGCTTTGATGAACTTATCGTGGAATTGACAACCTCTTCTCTGCTGGCCCTTGGAATAATTGACAAAATTTGTCGAAAATCTCCTCTTATAACACTTTTTCCACCAATTTTTTTTTCATTAAAACGATCATCATGAAGTCTCATTATATCTCTTAGAGTTGGATCCATTCAATAGCAAATTTACTAAGATTGGCATATTGAATTAGTTTTGCTTTCAAGCTTCTTTGTTTAATATTGGATGTTGACAACTCACTGAAATTCAATGGAATACCAAATTTTGAGTGAGTTAGTGTTTCAAATTGCGGACCGCATCATATGATGTGGCCACAATATTGCGGTTGCAGTCACCGCCGCAACTGCATCACACCGCAATTGCGGTATTTCACCAATTCACGTAAATTGACGGCAACATAACCGCATCGGAATCGTAACAGGCCGCATCTGGCCGTAATGTGCCTTAATGAGCTAAATTTTCAGTGGCAAACTAAAAAAAAAAATTACACCGCAACAGCTGCAATGCGCATCGCAATAGCCGCAATGCCCACAATCGCAACAATGCAGAATCATGATCGCATCCACACCAAGAATCAATTTAAAACACTGGAGTGAGTTGTTCTTCCTCCAGGTAACAAAAGTGAAGCAATGCTACTCAACACATGCAACATTAAGTACAATTTTACCTTCAATTCCAATATGTGCTGATAAAGACTTCTAGATGAATGTTTTACTAGTTCCATCATAACTATATACAAAGTGAAAACTCCTTTTATCGTTGCATATTGCGCCCATGATCCCGTTGAGGGTTATCTATTGATCACCATTCATAGAAGATAAGTACAAGTTCTGTAAGCATATAATTTTTATTGTAGTTCATTTCAAAATGACTTTCAAACATTGATTGAAATTCTTAAGGCTATGTTTGGAATTTTATAGCTGATAATAGGGAGTCGGTCATAACGAAATGAAAACAAAAAATAAGGAATGGAGTGGAATAAATCATGTCATCCTTATGTTTAAATGTTTAACAAGATTAACAAGGGAGATGAAGGGAAATGTATCCCATTTCCTCCTTAACCCTCAATTTAGCGGAACGACCATTCCTCTCTCGCTTCTTTAAAATCATTCTCAAATACATTTTTAATAAAGTAAATCACTTTCTTTGTTGCCATTTATTTATCATATATGTCAACAGCATACATTTTTTTGTGAATATTATTTAAGAGATTTTCTATATAAATTTTAAAAAAGAAGAAGAAAAGCTTGATAAATTAAGGTATGGTACATAGGAACTCATGAGCACAATATCAAGGGTTAGCTACAATTTGAATGAACGTCCAGCTGTTTTATTAAAGAAAACACAAACAAGAAGACAAAATAAAGTTACTTTCCCATTTTCTTATATCAGGACGGTAGATAACGAAATTTTTAAATTTTTGCTTCCTTCTCACCAACTGCTCCCACGCAGATGTTTGATGGCGTAGTTTTGGCCACTTGCATTCTGAGTAAATTTTGAATATCTGCATTATATATAGATAAAATTTGCTAACAAAATAAATAAGTTAATTGCTTGAAATTCATTTTGAGCGAAAAACTTGTAACAGTTTTTTTATCACATATTATTATATTATTAGTTTAGCAATTATTATCATAACTAAATTATTTATATAATAATGTATAATTAAATGATAATATACAGTTATTTTAATTAATTAAAGCTGAATCAATATTAAAATAGATTCGATAAACCACCTAGCATGCTTTTGTTTTCATCTATTATTCATCAACCGTTGTGTATACATTTTAATTTTTTGTATAGTGCCATCATCAATAATTTAACATATATGCCATGATGCCAGATGGCCAAGTTTTGCTTTTAGAGTGCGTAAAGGACAAACTCACATACTATGTCATATATACAGTTACGTTATAATATATATGGTATCAGTCACAATACCGATAGAGATAGAGGAGCAGTTAGCTTGGGCACAATTCTAACCAAGGTACGATGGAAATTATAGTACTTTTATGGACAAAGAATAAATTATGATACTTAGTTTATCTACATATAGTAGAAGAGACAAATAAATTACGATGCATAGCAATTACATTGAGTATATATCCGTCTGAGTTTATATCATTCTTTATATTATTATTTTCAGTTCTTCTGACATTTCTTCTATTATTATTGTTGTTATTAGGCCTTTTTGGGACCTAACTAAAAAGGACATGGGGTATTCCCATTAAGAAACATGGAAAGGGGATCAGCAAAAAAAATGTAATTCTATCAAAAGTGTTGAATCCCTCATAATTAAAACTTGCAACCATGTATCGCAATTGATGATTGAGTTACTCTCATGGGACTATATTGTTTTTATTCCTATCATGCTTTCCGTAAGACAGTTGTATTTGTTACATGAATTGGACCCTTTCATTATACTATAAGGTCCACAGGGTCTATATCCGAGTTTATATCATTCTTTATATTGTTATTTTCAATTCTTCTGACATTTCTTGTATTATTATTTTTGGCATTAGGCTTTTTTGGGACCTAGAAATGTCATATTCCCATTAAGAAACATGGAAAGCCGACGGGACAAAATGAAGGAGAAATTTTATCAAAACTGTCGAATCCCTAATAAAAACTCGCAATCATGTGTCTCAATTGAGTGAGTTGCACACATGGGACTATATTGCTTCTGTTCCTATCATGCTTTCCGTAAGAGTAGTATTTGTTACAAGCAACATTTAAAATTGGAGCCTTTCAATATGCTAAAAGGTCCACAGGGTTTTGTGCGTTTTAAGTTAACTTGAATAAGTCGCCTACACGGCGACCAATATATAAAGAAGTGCCGAGAGTTAAAAGTAAAAAATAATTACATATTCAAAAAAGGTAACGTGAGTTTTCATCATGAGTATTTTTTTTCCTTTTATCAAGGGAGTACACTTAATTTGTTTATTCATTATATATATATATATATATATATATATATATATTGCAAGTAATACGTAAAACTTTCAAAATCTTCTTGCCATTAAGTTACTGCAGGCTCAGATCTTGAGATTATAGAAGCTATTATAATTTGTTTAAAGTAATGTTTTCTTTGTTATGAATTCATGAATTGCATATATATTGTAATAAACTTAGTATTACACAGATGAAACATGATCGAGTTTATTAAAACTTAAAGAGAACATGGATTCAAGGAATTTTTTTTTTTTTTTGGTTATCGCTTGACAAAATAAATTATACTTTTAGATCTAAAGTGATCACAGTATTCAAATAACGAGTTGTCAAGTGTACCTACAATATTGGTTATTGTTAATGCCCCTCCATTGGACCATAGGCCCTACTGAATCCATTCTTGCCGTCTCTTATGTAACCACCGAAATTATTTTATACAAAAATAACAGTACTTTACAAATATTTTCGTAAAAAGTGAAAAAATCAAGCCAAAAGAAAAACAACTAAAGCATCAACTCTTAATGACAAGAAGGAATATGCGGTGTCTCCAGCCAAAAGGAGGTTGCTCAGAAAGGCAACGAAATGGAAAAAAACGAAGGGTCAATTATAGTTTTATCATAAAGGCAACTTTAGGTTTTGGTCCCATTTTTAGGCTACCAAACTAGTCAATCTTGAATTAAAAGCACTAAAAGGTCAGAATTGCCTACATTGCATGTTTTCTTATTTATTACTATAGTACATGCGCCCTTTTTACCTGCTCACTTATTTTAAAGCGTGCCGATGAACATAACACAAGAAGCAACCTCTTATTATTTGATATATATGGCAAGAAATTTGAAGGATTCTTTAGAGTAAACTGAACCATTAAAAAATAAATAAATGAGATCTAATAGGTTCTAAAGAAAGAAGATAATATTATTTAAATTACAAACAAATTGCATAAAAATATTGCTAATTGATAGACTATGTAAAATTACATAAAATTTTTTAATTACCATACAAGTTTCATTACTTGTGTCTAGTAAAATGAGGCTAATCTCTTACAAGTGGTGAATCACAATTCGAATTCTAATTGAAAGAGATATTTATATTTAATATTTTACTGTGTTTCGATCAGAATTATCTTTAATAGATAATACCTATGAGAGACTAAAATAAATACAAGTTTAACGATCTATACAATATCAACAAACTTCTAATAAAAAAAATAAAGAAATTACAAATTTAATTTATAAACAAATATAACTTACATAATTATGATGAAGAATTTGCTCCGTAATATATTCCCATGAATCCATTATTATATCCTGAACCATTTTTAGAGATAATTTTATTTTTTTCCTTAAATCAATATCTAACCCCTTTTTTTTTTTGTTACAACTCTTATTCCCTCCCTTTCTTTCTTTTCTTCCCGAACCCACACACAAGAAACGCAACACACTCAACAAACATAATACACTCTTAACACTTTTCTTCCTATCTAATGTTGCCACACTCCTTTCGCACCCTTTCCCGTCACCCCCTCCCTCCATTTATACTGCAATGGAGCCAATGCATGTGAGTCTACATGGTCAAAATCGGTAATTCCGCGTTCCCGTAAATCAGAATTCCCGATTTCAGGTTGTCCTTCATGTAGGTGACAAATTTCCATGCTATAGATGACGTGGCGTCCCCCTACGGAAATCTAAATTTCCGATTTCAAATGGCGCAGGAATATTCATTGTTGCTCTCCATGCACGCGTCAGCTCCAACACCTACAAAAGTTAATTTAGTTGTTAAATTCTGTTACCCAAACTTAAATCAGTATTCTCGATTTTATTAAAAGTCATATTATTGTAAATACAACTCAAATCCCGTATAGAAAATAAACTCCCTATGTGTGCATCCTTTTATCATTAAAAGGACGTGTGAATGGAATATGCCGGAGTACGTACCGTTCCATTCTTATCCAACTTATAAACCCCCTGTTTTCGCCTCATATTAGATACTTCATATTTATACTATGATCTTTGTGATCCTGGAGAGTTACTAGCCGTTCCCAATAAGTTGTGGTCTGGAATTGCAACTCTGCAAAGCAAAGGCCTCTCAACTCTCTCAAAGAGTGCAAAGGCACGTGGATTATATTGCCTGAATCACGATCTACTCAGGAGTGCATTAAAGGGGTTTCTGCTTGAAGCTAGGGTGGAAGAATTTAGACATAATATTACAAGAGTTGGGGATGGTGCTTATTTATACTTGGCAATAAATGAGAGAAAAAAGGAAGGTTGGAGCGGAGGATAGATTCCTTTACAATTAATTCTATACACTAGTACAATTAGGAGATCTTAAAAAAAATAAATTACACTTATCGATTATTTTTAAATGAATTGTTCAGTATAAAAAATTATCATTTTATATATCAACTATTGATCTAAGTAAAAACATTATAATTTATCTTTAATTTTGAAAAAAATTATAGGCTTTTGTATATTATATAACATTTGAAGACATGGAATAGACTTGAAAGTTTGAATTAGGGTGTTACGTTCTGGGTTTTAACTTTTAATTTTGGTCCATTAGTTTGATTGAGCTATTTTTTAATTATTTTTTAAGCGTATTAGTTAAACAATTAAAAAAATTAACACATTCAATGTATTACAAAGTTAAAAGACTTAAATATTTTTAATCTTCGTTAAGGAATTAATGGATAAATTTTTAAAATATAAAAAATTTAAAACACTACATTTTTTTTAACAAGTGGCACTAAATAATAAAATTCAAAAGGTTTTATTTTTTAATCTTTCCTTATATAGATTTCTTAACCAGTACTTTTTTTAAGGATAATGGTTAGCAAAAGCAGCCCTTCCTTTTGAATTTGTGGTCTCCAGCATTCTTAGTTTGCTTACAAACTTAACAAATATGCTTACATACCAACAACTATGGATGTGAAATTGGAGAAAAAAGTACCGGTGTTGTGCTGTTGGTGTGGGGAGGTTGGGCTAAACCATAGACTGAGAGTGAGAGGGCTTCAATGAGTGGCTCCTAAAAGTACCCCACAATGGCAGGCATGCTGCTCAGCCACTTGTTTAGTCACTCCTTTTCTAACATCACAGCATTGTGTGCGAGAGAATCTGAGATCATAACTGCTAAGCTGTTTATTTGATTATTTCTTACTAATTTATGTACGATGTTTAACTCTCAAAAGAATGATGGGTTGTGTTCCGGCCTCAATCTTGGCTGGTCGATAGTCAAGGTCCGACCGGTTTATGATGTCCCTAAATAAAGGGTGTAAGTTAGGTAAGATGAAACATACTTTTTGTGATTCCAAAAAATGTTCTAATAGATGGCCCTACCATAAAGGAGTGAGTGGTTACATGCATAGGAATGGTTGAAACGGTTGATAATCTTATCGATTATCAATGATGTTGCCATTAGGTAGATGATTACATCAAAATAGGCAGCTCAGGAAATAAAAGGTTTCGAACATATTGGGCAGAGTATTGATTCGGTTTAGGTTGAGTTAGGTTTTATAATCTAGAGAAAAGTTTAAAAAAACCCCCTTCAATTTTGATCTATATGCACTTTGGTCTTATTATTTTAAAAATGTTCAAATTGGACATGAGATTTTTTTATATATGCAAGTTACTATAGTTTGTTAATGAATGTTTATTTTTTGAAGAGAAGAGTCCAAGAAAACCTTCAACTTTAGTTATATTACTTTTCAATATATGAGGGCTCCTAAAAAGATTGTAGAGCTCATGTGTTTCACGTGTGTAATTTTCTGTGAAAAAATAAACATTAATTATCAAATTGTAGTAATTTACACATATAAAAAAAGTTTAAAGATCAATTTATATGCTTTTGAAATAAGGGAATTAAAGTGCAAAAAAAACTAAAGTTGAAGAGAATTCTTTGAGTTATTTTAACTCTCTTTGTACAACATATATGTTATGGCGAGACAATTTGGCTAATCAAATAATTTATTTTATTTTTTATGTTGACAAATTAAGTGAGTCAATCCATAATTTGACTTGCCTAATTCGTTGTTTTTTTTTATCAGACTTTAAGGTAAGTTAGGTGAATTAAAAGATTAACCCACCAATTTTTTCATTTTTAGATGGGTTAACCCTCTAACTCATTGATTTATTTATGTTTTATTTTTAGACAAATTAACCCGTCAACTCACTACAAAATAGGACGTGTTGATTACTCCTCAATCTATCTTCTAAAATAACTCATGATGGGACGAGATATATCGGAATAGAATGACTCGTTCACTATCCCTACATATCGGCTTGTGCATTATAGCTTATAGGAAATGTCCAATTGGTGAATATTTTCAGATTTTAAATTGCATATATAGCAAAGTTTTTAATATTATTATATGATAATATATTAATATATCATTGAAAATTTTGAAATAATAATTGTAATAGTCCTTTCTAATAATTTAATAAAATATGATTGAATAGCAATATAAAAATTTATATTGACAATAGATTAAAATTAAGTTTAATATTTCAATTAAGTTATCTTACAGAAAGTTTATTGAGATGAATAGAATTTGTAATATAAAAAAGTTTAGATCGTGAGAGTAATATCTCAAATATATGAACAAAACATGTATGACACATTTATCTATGATATTTTTTTATCTGCATTTATGTATAATATTTAAGAGAATATATTTGAGCATAGTATTATGGTAAACCATAAGAAACTTACAGATTCTGACGACAAGGATGTTTAACTAATTGTTATTAAGAAAATATTAAAAAAACACTGAAAAAATAATAAAAAGGAATTCGGTGATATATGCATTGGTGCAGGTGGGCCAAGTCCAACCATGCGAAGGAATAGTTATTACTCATAAGTATGGAAAAGGTCCTTTTGTCCGTTTACGACATTATGATTTATGACTTTTGGCTTTGGGACCCCAATCCCATACGTAGCTACTGACTATTTAATGCTGCCTTTCATCACGCGCTTCCCGCAATTTCTGCAACATTCTTATTCCCAGTTCATTTGAAAATTCCAAGAAGAAATTACATAGGTATATTTAATTTATATTTCTTGTTTTATGTTTCGTCTGTAACACCTCGCATCTTTCTTTATCCAAGACATTACGCATACTGTCCACAATTTATGTAACGACTCTACAAAATTCCGTTGAAAATAATATGACGTAGGTTCGCGTAGTTTTCTCAAAGATGTAATAAATGCTCTTTTGGAAAAGGTCATTGCAGTATTCGAAATTTTAATTAAAATTAAAGTCTAATGTTGGTGAAATTACCAGCCCATTTCCTCGCCAGATTAAATTTAATATAATATTAGTATAAAAAATTTTGCATTATGATCTAATTATATATCATTACATATATAACTTTTAAAATAATAATTGTAAAAATCAAATACTATTATTATGTGACAATATATAACTAAATAATGTTAAAAAACCTTTACACTGAGTGTATTAAAATTAATTTCTTTCTCTCTTTAAAAATTAGTGAATCATTGATACATTGTTTACTCTCATGACCAATAATCCTCCAGGATATTGGTCTCCTATCAGTGTATCCATGGTTTGGTTTGCGTTACGTCCTCTATTCTCATTCCATCAATTTTATCAACTATCTCCATAGATAAGAAAAAACCAAGTCCCTGTGACATTTGTTTTCCAGATTCCTTTTCATCTTTTGATGAGCCACAAGCTCTTTTTAACAATGACATACTTCATTTTTCTCATTAGTGCCATATTATATCATGGAAACATAAATTGCCGTGACTACGACATCTGTTATCAAGCTTCATCTTCACTACTCTCAATAAGAACAAGGTTCTTCTTGGTCTTCGACCTCTTAGCAGCACTAGCACCGGTTCCTTGTTCATCAGCTGGCTTGAAATCAGAATATTTTTCAATTTGCTCAAGAATTCTACTTCCATACTTTTCTGTCTTCAATTTTCCAATTACCTTCTCCAACTGCACACACAGACAAAAACAAAAATTATAACTCTGGATAACATCAAAAATCAAATTTCTGTTGGATATAGATCTGAACAAAAACCAACAGCACAAAACTAAGTTACATAATATGACTTCTATGAGATTTGCCTGTTCCAATGAGCTTGGTTTTTGAGAACTTAATAAGCTGATTTGTTGAGTGGACAAAATAGAGTGTGGTAGTATCCCTCCATGAATGGAAGACAATTCTTTCCTCAACTCATCAAGCTTTAGCTCCAAACCAGAGGACCCATGGCTGCGTTTTGCTGATCTTACACCAGCCTTAGTTCTCTGTTCCATATAAATCTCAAGCTTCACGGTCTTCTTCCCTGCATGTAGAACAATGACAGCCAGGGCTGAGTCACGTACAATCCAGACAGTGCAGCAGATAAAGTGGCAACAAAAGGAAACAAGTATAATCATAAATTTTCAACTATATTGGGTAATAGCGACACAGACAGCTTAAATAATAGCCAAACAGGCATAAGTAGCTGGTAATCGACGTTTGGTCCATGACATTATGCAACTTGAGTGCATGTGCATTCACATAGCATCCCGGGTGAAGAATCAGAAGCATTCAGTGCTACTAAACAAATAAGTCAACCTTAGCCTTAAAATCTAATTCCTCAAAAAATTCAGCATACCTCACTGAATCATTTTCTCACAAATAATTTCAAGGTTGAATGAAGAAGCAGCACTTGAATTACTTCATTGAAGTACAGGCAGAACACAGAAGACCTTAATATCTTTAGCTATGATAGATTGAGCTTACAGATTAACATCTCCAATAAGAGAACTGCATGTGTACCTTGCAATATTTGCTTGGACAGCGGTCCTACA
This sequence comes from Pterocarpus macrocarpus, assembly GCA_031439585.1. Lineage (NCBI taxonomy): Eukaryota > Viridiplantae > Streptophyta > Magnoliopsida > Fabales > Fabaceae > Pterocarpus > Pterocarpus macrocarpus. The sequence continues at coordinate 64,917,542 of CM062520.1, read as the reverse complement.
GCAATGTAAGCATTTGTGGCATAAGCTGTATGCTGGAATTCTTCTTTCTGCATTAAGAAAATATTGGCTCTAAATCATCCACTGAGTCACTAACAATTGATATACATTTTTGCACTAACAGGTCAGCTGAGAAAGTTTGGAGCTTTAAAACTTTGACAGCTAATGAAATCTAAAGTAAAATTATTCTTTGACAATATTCCCCTATGTTTGCAAGGGCTGGCATTCCAAATTTCATTTCTTGTAAAGTTGCAGGTTCTGTGACATATCTTCCTATTGGATTATTCATTTGGTAGAGTTTTATTTTTTTGGTTTTTGGGGGGGGGGGGACCTTAACCACCAATATCTGGAGTAAAAAGAGGAGGTGATGGTAGACAGGTTGGCCAACTATGGGAGTAAAAAGATGAGGTGATGGGCATTGAATGTTATAGAGAAATAGCCTTTTCTTGCTCTGGGAATATTTAACAATTTCTCGACAATTAATAAGCTCATTACCATAGGGTGTTTCAACTTTTGTTTCTCACCCAGTCCCAGAGCTCTGTTCTGTTCGTACCATAATAGACCAACTAACAAATGGATATCAACAATAACAACTAAGCCTTTTCCCACAAACAAATGATAATACATGTTATTCTCAAAAGTTGATGAAAGGATGAAACTCGATTACAGTCTTCATATACAAGTCTACCACATGCGTAATCATTTTTGAGAACAAGAAAACTTTCTATCTTTCAATACTAAGGCAACAACATATTACCAAAACATGCCCCAGCAGAAGCTGTAAGATGAGCTGCTCAGTTTCCTCTTTTTTGAAGTCAGAACCTGGAAAATGAAAAATTTAAACTAATCATATTTGTGATAAATCACCTTGAAGATACAGATTAAGGTTCACAGATGAATATTGAAATTTTCATTGATTATGACTTGTGAGAAAGAAGGGAAGATGGTGTTTCAATTGTGAATAATATAAAGGTCTACATAAAGGGGAGGGGGAAAAAAAAAAAAGAAAAAAAGGGGGGAGGGTTCTTCATACTACAATTGAACCATTGGGTTTTGAGCCTCAGGTTACACCTCCAACCTTATTTTTCAACCGCGTATTAGATGGCCGGAAGAAACCATAGGGGAGGTATGGTTGAAAGAATATCTCTACCCAAATAAAAAATTACAGAGGTGAGGACAAAACCAACCTAGTTCCTTCTGCTTTATTTTCATTTTTTCAACTAATTGCAACATTGTTGTCCTCTGATCGTTTGCTTGCATATCTTTCAACAATGAAACCATCAGTTTTGCATGACCTGAAAAATATCCCCATGTAAAGGCATTTGTTAACAAAATGGGAGGAAGAAAATAGGAATAATTTGAGAGATCAGAGAGTAGGAAAAAGGGAATCAATTACTATAATAAGAAATATATGGGGAAAAGGAGAAGACAAAATGTCAAAGCAACATACGAGAGACATCCACTTCCTTCACCTCACTTGAGAATGCACAGTTGTCGCACATCCCTATAACAACATCACTTGATTGTATGACACAAGCTTGCAATAACTGGGAAAAAAATAAAAAGAGAAGTCGATGACAACATTAAAAAGGTACCATTGCACTCTTGTAGAGGCTCAGCAAAATGCTGGAAAAAGGCACTTCGTCGGCATTGTTGTTTGGACTGGATAAAAGAGAATGATAATTATAATCTATAAATAATTCAATGAATTTGTTTACGCCAAAAAAGGGGCAAATACTCAAATTACACAATGAGGCAAAATATAAGGTATTCAATCTGGGGAAATAGCAAAGCATACACAATGGACTTAAGCTTATAACGAGCTTATCAAAAAGAAATGACTTCAGTGTGAAACATTTTGTCGTACTTATAAACTCTTAAGCATTGAGCGGGTCTAACTCAACTTTAAAAGCTAGCTCATAGGAGGAGGGTTGCCCAGGTGCTTATAAAGGCTATCTATGCCATATCTCCAAGTGACACCCCCTTCACGGCCAAGACTGGACATTTGGAGTGTGAAGTTTACAGGATTGGACATCTGCGGATAACCTAATAACAATCATAAGATAGGCTCTAATATCATCTTAAAAATTGAGTGGGACAAACTCAAACCCAAAAGCTAGCTTATAAGAGACAAGTTGCCCAAGTGCTTATAAAGGCTATCTATGCCATATCCCCAAGTGATGTAGAACTCTAACATAAACATATGTAGTCATTCTGTCATCCTTAAAAATAAAATCACAATTGAAGTAGCCACACAAAATTGACAAGTTTGCACCATTTAACATTGCGAAGAACATAGATATTTGAATTGATTATATAAATCTGTAGCAAATGACCATAAAAAAAGGAAGAAGACACTATAATTGATTTCCAGCACTTAGTCTCAGACCAGAGTAGGTCCAGTTTAAAGGATTGAACATTCTATTAGTTCCACCACCAGCATATATGAAAAGGAAGGATGGCTAAATGGATATGCTCAGAAAATCATCAAAGGTGAAAATTTGGTATCTTTTTTGTATATATTCACACTGTTAGAGCTAGGCCACCAATAAGACTAAGAACCCTCACCTAAACAGGAAGAGGAAGAAGAAAGAAAGAGTTGGTTCAACATTAAAATCTTTGAAAACTGAAGAAATGAATGAGTATTGGTCGAGATCAACTACTAGTAACATAGTTTAAATATGATTAGCTGAAGCTACCTGACAATATCGTACAATGTCATACAGGTTCTGCAGTCCTGAATTTTCGTAGAAGACCATTGAACTCTGTAAGAAAATTATTATGATATTTAATCATATAGTCCATCAATCTATACGCAAATGTATCAGATATGCGCAAGCATCTCTATACAAACAAGCATGTGGAAAGAGATTAAATTCCAAGTTTTAGCGGTAAGGTTATAGCATATTCTTAGATATATATATATATATATATATATATATATATATATATATATATATATATATATATATTATCTCTCCTATATTCTGAAATGGGAAGCTGGCACCAAAAGTAGGCCTCAAAATGCAAGTAGGTCATATCTCCTGCAAGCTTCAGCTTTTGCAGAAAATGAAATGTAGAGAAATATGCACAAATATAAGTCAAAAGCATAGCAAAGTCTTACCTGTCGGGGAACATCACCAGGTCTAAAGTATAGTAGGCATTCAGAAGGAAGTCCATCTCGGCCAGCTCGACCACTTTCCTGTTGAAAAAGAATTTAATGATGTTAAATAAAAACCATCCCTAAGCCTTCACCTAACAGCTTGAGCTTTTAGGATGATTGGCTCTTGACATGATATTAAAGCCTCTTTGGCCAAGAGACCAAATGTTCAATCCTTGCAACTCCCATTTCTCTTCATTAAATTGATTTTCAGCACAAGGTATGGTAAGCATGGGCTACGTTAGCACTTCAAGCCCAAAAGACTTTTACCCAAGAGCTTGTGTTAGGTAAAAGCCATTCCTAGGCTTGCATCCAACAGCTTAAGCTGCTGGATGATTGATCCTTGACAAATAGCACAAGGGATATGTAACAGGAGAAATCTTAGCAGGATCAGGGCAAAACCTGATAGTATGTTTCCATTGATTTACTCAAGCTGTGGTGGATGACAAACCTGACTACATGAAAATATCTAGCATTAAATATTCTCAGCTTCAGTGAATGTAAAGCAAATACAATATGCATGTCCACCAAGCACTTCTCACTTGCAAAAGGACTCATAAGGAGGTTTCTCTATGCTACAAAAGAGGGTACATAATCTCCAGTTCTCCAACCATGCAATGCAAGCATCAAGAAAGGCCATGCATTTTAAATGATTCAACTGTGTAAAGAATCTTGAAAAAGATATCTCCAAAACTCCAACAGAATTCAGATTGCAAGAGAGATCACATCACTAATTACAGGTCATCACACCAATATCCAAACATAAAAAGAATCATGTCAGAACCATCTCAGCAACACATGTACATTGTCACATTTTTTTTTTTTTTGGGAACAAAGTCTATTGTGCGTCCATATCTGCACCAGAAGAACGGAAAGGAAAAAATATGATGCAATGACATTGACGGTCTGAGGCACCTTACTTCACTGACGAAAGTTTGAAACTAAACAGTTACAGTTGCACAGACATTTTTCAAATAGAAACCACTTACAATTGCCAAACAGATATAATAGTATAAAACATCAATCATAGACAAGATATTCTTGAGGAATTTCAAAGAGCTTTTCAATACTAACCATCTGGTTTGTTGATTCCCATCCCAAATGCTACCTGTAATGTAAATTAAAAAAATAATAATAATAAAAATTAGACCAATGTTTTAACAAGTCAAAAGTGACAAATGCATGGGCCGCGGTCAACAGGGTGACAGTTGCAATGATACGTACTGTACCAACTATAACCTGCAGCTTGTTACTGCTCCACCTGTGCAATCAAATATATACAACTCCATTAACTCATTTGTAATGCCATCACCATATCACTTACAATCTATTATATCTTCATCAATATGAATGAGCCAAAAAAAGAGTCAGCTGTGTGTCAATTTTCATAGGACATATAACAAGATATAAGACATACTCAAATCCAGTCAAGGTCATCTATAATAAGGGATCATGGATTAATAAGTAAGCTAGCGTTTACAACCACAACTAATGTCCGAGAATTGGATACAAGTGCAACTCTACTAAGAACAACTTATTTAGCTCCTAAATCCTAAAAAACTAGCAAGTATAACTTTAGTATTCAGTGACATATCAGCAAAATCAAGCCAGAACTCAACCAACACATAAAAAAGCAATATTTATCTTTGAAGAGCTAAAAGCTTTAACATGTAAAAGTGACAACATTCTGATAATAACTTTACCGCATATGTACTTTTTCCCGCACATTTACATCCATATCTGCGTGATAATAATCAGCTGAAATTCCCCTCTCCCGTAACTCCTTTGCAACCTAAAATTATCTTGACAACAAAAGGGATAAGTATCTACTCTACCACACAAGTAGCATATGACATAGGCACTAAAATATCTGCATATTAACAAAACAAAGCAAACACTACATTAGAATTCAATTAGCTCACAGTGTATTTGAAGACCTAGGTCTTGGGGCAATTTTTTTATGTAGAAACTCTTGAAATGTGTGCATTATGCTTCCTTGAGTGCAACATTTGAAGTCAAAAAATGTGAGGCTAAATTTTAGAAGAAGAAAGCTAAATCAGACATACCTGTTCACATTCCTTCCTAGAGAAACAATAAACAATCCCTGATTCTTTATTTGGATAAGATTCTTGAATGAATTCAGCAATTTCATCAATAACCACCTTTCCAATGGATGATTTTTCCTTCACCTGCAGCATAAATTATGAAACTATGTGATCATAGATCATAAATTCCATTTGACTTGTTATTGAAGCCAAAGATATAACTTCTTTTTTCTTTTGGATGTTTGGTGTCTAAAAGAAAAAGTAAGAGTCTGATAAAACAGAAACATAATTAACATACCATATAAAATAAGTTTGGCCTATTGACTGTGCTGACAAATTTGACACATCTTGGAATATGCAACATCTCCATCAGATCATTTTGGACCCTTTGAGTCGCAGTTGCCTGAATAATAAATGTGAAAATAGAAATCAAAATTAAGAACTGAAAGCACATGCAAATCCAATCATTTTTTTTTAATAATTAACAGAATTTTGAAAATAAAGACTTACAGTCAAAGCAACCATAGGGACATTAGGGAACTGAGTTTTGAGAATACCAAGGTTCTTGTAGTCAGGTCGAAAGTCATGGCCCCACTGACTACAGCAATGTGCCTCCTGCAAACCAAACCAACCAGAAATAAGATTGTCAATCACCTAACACAGCATTGTTATGAAACTCAAATACCTCTGCTGTACAGTGGTTATAGTAAGTTTAGACATGACATTTAGAATAACATCATAAAAAGTGCAATGGATTTCACATGGTTTAATAAACAAAAGGTTTCTGGTTTCACACACCATCAACTGTTTCCACCACAGAAAGTCTTATCAGTGTCTTCTAAGGCACAAGACAAATACACAAGACTGAGTGAAACCAGCCAGACCACTTTATCTTCATTGTTGATAATAACAAGTTCACAACTTCTGAAATATCTATATGTAGTTGCATTTAGCTAAAACAGGCTCATACGTAAACCAGCAAATGAAGCAAGATAGAATAATATTACCAGAACACTTCTTCATTCAGTCTTAGAATCAACAACCATAGACATTCATAAGAGCAGTGAAATTAACAAACACAATCCAAAACAAGTGTATATAGCATAGCACGTCATTGTGAACTCACATCAATTGAAATTAGAGAGAGATGACCAGCATGGTGGCACTTTTCAAGTTTTGACATAAACCTCTTGCTTTTTGATATCTTTTCAGGAGTGACATACAATATTTTGAGTTCCCCCTCACCCTTCTCCAGTGCCTTGTATATGAACTTCTCATCTTCCTTACTTGTTGTTGAAGTCAACATATGTGCTGGAATGCCCAAAGCTGTCAAACCCATTACCTATGGTATACCCCCAACCAAGGGGAAAAAAAAGGAGAGGAAAAGAAAAACCTTTTAAACTCATGGAAATGCTTATGGATGAAAACTTTGCAACTGGATTTTTAACATAATGAAATGCACCTGATCTTGAATTAAGGAAAGCAAAGGACTGACAACAAGAGCAATCCCATCACGAAGAACAGCTGGAAGCTGGTAGCAGAGGCTTTTGCCACCACCTGCAGCCATAATGACCAAAACATCTCTTCCACTCATGACGGCATTAATTATCTGCCATCAATGAGACTACTTGTTAATAAAATTGTACACAAAAGCCATAATTCTTCAACAGGGGAAAAAAAAAGGTATGAGAAGTACAGCCATCAAACTACACATATTGATAATTTGATGCACTTGAGACAGCAAACATTACCCAACTTTTGAAAGCAAATAATAACTGAAAGCTGAGAGCATCATCAATCAAAGTACTTATATAATGGTTAAACACTCAGAAACTAACCATTATGACATGTCACATATGAATCAAGTAAATAACCCAGCATGGATATAAATATTCTTATTAAAAAATTTTAGGCACAATTTTTTTGTTAATCAATTCAAATGTGGTAAGCCAATATCACCCACCATGGGGCTTGAACAACGAACCCCCAAGGTCACAAGCACAAGGTTAAGAAGCTGGAGCTCCGCCAAACAATGCAAAATATTAGTAACTTACGGGAAAACAGCATTTTGAGTCATGTGATGCAATGATACTCTTAACATGAAGCGTTATACATCATAAAACACATTTATATTTTCCCTGTATCATGATACCCCACTTCCTTTCTCAAGAAAATGGAGAAAGTAAGGAGAATATATAATCCCAATACTCAACTTCAACAGAATTTCAGTTTAGAACATAACACTGAACAGGTGCTTCTAAGGAATGAGAGTTAGACATTCTTATTTTTCCATCATTTTCAATGAAAAAATAAATAAAACATATCATTTTACCTCTCTTTGATTTGCACGGTAAGACGAAATGCCAAAAATATTTAATCTGACATCATCTGCTTCAGAATCCCATTCAAATTCCCCAGACCAATTCTCCACAGCACTGGAAGCCCCATTATTGACCTCGTTCCCAAATTCTTTGCACGCTTCCAGAATAGCACTCAGCTCAGATTTTCTCTCATACAACTTCTCTTGTCTTTCAACTAAGGCCCTTATTTGCTCTGCACGAACCCAAAAATTTAAATTCACAAAAAAAAAAGGTTATACCATTTTGTCTTCGGAAACTATTGTAACAATCTCAACCTTGTAGTTTGTGATATTAATAACAAGTAACATTGTGACATTGAAAGAGAAAGTTAGAATACATTATTGGGGAAGGAAGCAGTGCACCTTGGACATCTTGAATCTCAACCTCGACTTTGAGGAGTTCTTCGAGTACCTCGTTGGTTTCATCCATCTCGAACGTTGGAAAATTGTCTCCAACACAAACACGAACAGTGTGAGGGCAAAGGCGACGACACTGATCGGTGAACTCCTAAAACAGAGGGTGGGCCTCGAAGCGAGGTGGGCGAACCCCTGGTTCACAATGGTGCAGCCTGGCTCCTTTAGCGAGGTTGAGAAAGAATTTAGGCTTGTGTGATAGAAATTTTCTTTTAAATAAGAGAAACGATACCGGGATGAATTTTTGCCGACTCACCCAGCAACTCATGGCCTGTTTGGATTCCAGTTGAGATGGGCTAGAAGGCCTTCTAGGAGAAGGAAAATGATTTTGTACAGTAAAGTGGGGTGTTTGTTGTAACTTTTTCGCCAGCAAGCGCACTGAAGAAGTGAGCTTTGAGATTCTTTTCATTTTAGAAAAAGGCTTCGAAAAAGAATCTTCTTATTACTCTCACATCAACAATCAAAGTAATTTTACTTTATCCTGTCCAAACAAAATTCATTCTCCTAAGCACTTTAATATATTCAAACCAAACAAAAATCATTCTTTTAAAAGTTATTTTTCTAAAAGACCTTCTTTTAAAAGATCTTCTTTCAAAAGATCTTCTCCCAAAAATTACACCAAACGGACCCTCATAAGGCCTTATATGTGAGCGGACGGGGAGTAATGAGCAAAACGACAAAAACTGTATAAACATACATAACGTTGAGATGGTAAATCAATGAGATAAATAGTAAAAAATTTGAAAATTGAAGAAATTGACTTAAACCGTCGTGCCAAACCTTTGCTCCGAACCCTCAACGTCCGCAGCAAACTCTCCTCACCCATTCTACCACCCCCACGTCCGTCCATTTCCCACGTTCATCTACCCCCCACGTTTGTCCATCCCAAGCACATTTTCCCTGCCCAAGAATTACTTACCCTCCTATAAGGATAGAATTTCTTCATCTTATAGTGGTTGTTCATTCCACACCAATACTATTCTTATTTGATCACCTATTTGTCTGTGTCAGGTACAATCACAAACCCCTATCATTTTCTTAATATATAACTCATTGTCTGTGTGGAACTCTAAATTATCTTTTGAATTTGAAATTAATTTTTTGGGGCATTTGTAAATGAAGGTTTTGAAACTATGATGAGTAGTAAGATTGAGTTTTGTTTTAGTGTTATAGTGTAGGTGTTTGCAGTTGTGGTTGTATGAGTTTAGGCTTGGAATGTTGAGCAGAAAAAAAAAATTATTAAAGAGTAATTTGATCTGAAAGAGTTAATGGACACTGGTAAATTTTAGAAAATGCTGGTAAGCTTTTTTATTATGCTGGTAAATACATTTAAAACGCTAGTAAATACGTTTATAAGGAACTTACCAGTGTTTTGCTAAAATTTACCAGCCCCTTGTGAAACTTACCAGCGTCTTAAAAACTCTTTACTGATTTAAGTCCCCAAAGTCAATAATTGTTGCAAAATTTGATAAGAGTTTTAAATTTAGCAAAATAGAGAAATTTGCTTACTAGCATTTCGTTAAAACTTACCAACATTTATAAGGAAGCGTTTTGCTAAAACTTACCAGCCCCTTTGTGAAACTTACCAACGTCTTAAGAACTATTTGAAATGTGATAATTTATTGATTTAATTCCCCTTAGTCAATAATTGTTGCAAAATTTGACAAGAGTTATAAATTTAGCAAAGTAGAAAAATTTACTTACTAGCATTTTGTTAAAACTTAGTAGCGTTTATGAGGAACTTACCAACGTTTTGGTAAAACTTACCAGCCCCTCTGTTAAACTTACTAATGTCTTAAGAACTCTTTAAAATGTGATAACTTATTGATTTAAGTCCCCAAAGTCAATAATTGTTGTAAAATTTGACAAGATTTATAAATTTAGCAAAGTAGAGAAACTTACTTACCAGCATTTTGTTAAAACTTACCAGCGTTTATAAGGAATTTACCAGCATTTTGGTAAAACTTACCAGCCCCTCTGTGAAACTTATCAGTGTCTTGAGAACTCTTTAAAATATGATAACTTATTGGTTTAAGTCCCTATAGTCAATAATTGTTACAAATTTGACAAGAGTTATAAATCTAGCAAAGTATAGAAACTTATTTACCAGCATTTTGTTAAAACTTACCAGCGTTTATAAGGAACTTACTAGCGTTTTGCTAAAACTTACCAGCGTTTATAAGAAACTTACCAGCGTTTTGCTAAAACTTACTAGCCCCTCTGTGAAACTTACCAGTGTTTTAAGAACTCTTTAAAATTTGATAACTTATTGATTTAAGTCCCCATAATCAATAATTGTTGCAAAATTTGACAAGGAGTAAAAAATTTACAAAGTAGAGATACTTACTAGCGTTCTGTTAAAAATTACCAGCATTTTGTGAAAACTTACTAGCGTTGATTAGAAATTTACCAGTGTCGTTGGAACTCTTTAATTTTTGATTGAAGGACAAAATGAGTTAAAAAAGTGTGTCATTTCTGCATAGGTTAAGAGGTATATGAGTACTTTATAGTATATTGGGGAGATATTGATTAGCTTTCAAATACTCTACTCTCTAATGGTATTAGAATTGAGCATAAGCAAGGATACATATTACAATTCAAATATTCAATTAAATTTCATTGGAGGGTGCACTTTTTATAATTTAAAAACTGAGAAAGAGATGAAATATGATCTCATTTATGTACTTTATAGGTACTACAACCTAAATTTGATCTGATAAAGTATTACAAATCAAAATGCCGAAGAGGAAAGCTACAAAACGTAGTCAAGGACAAGTTATGTTATTCTATGATAACCAAATTTTTTCTTTAATTTTTTTTTATAGTAAATGTTGGTAAGCGAGGTTGATGATGCTGACCTATAACAGAATCGCATGGTAAAGAACTAGTTACTGTTCCAGAAGTTAAGGAAGGTGAGAGTGGCTTATTTATGTAACAGTTGAATTTTATTAATCATGTTGCCCTTTTCTTTTGGTTTACTATGTGTAATTCTACTGATCTTGGTAGTTCTTCGGTTGACAATTTTTTAGGATACGAGAAAAAGCAGCCTATGAAAAGACCAGGGAAGGTATGTATCTGAGTAACAACTAATTAAATGTTACTAGTACATTAGAAATGAATGACTGAGTTAACTATGTGCTTCTGTTTCAGTGTTAATAAGAGGTCCACACGGCAAATTTGTATTTTAGTTCTCTATCTCATTATTGATCAGAATTTTTTTGTTCTCTTTCATCCATATCATCCATAGTAATATTTGAGGATTGATGTTTTGTTTGTAATGTTTGTGAAATACAGGTTGTGTTCCTCACTCGATGCTCGCCCAGTCGATTACATGGGTGCATGCAAAGTTGACTGAAGAGTAAACTAGTGCAGTCGTCGACATGGGTTTCGGAGGTTTGATGGACCTTAGATGCCATTCCCTTAACCGTGTTTTATGCTTGGAGCTGGTGAAGTCTTTTGGCTTCCGGCATCAAATGATATTTGTTAAAGGGCACGCTATCCCTATAACCTATCATGATGTGGGTTTGGCCTTAGGGCTACCAGATAAGGTTAATTTTTTTCTACCAATTAAACCTCTATTCCTTTTTTTTTTTCCTTTTGGGTATTTATGGTGAATTTATTCCTATATGTATGAAATGATTGTTTTATTTTACTTGTCAATAGTTAAAATTTATTCATGTACCAATTCTAATACTTTAGATGTAATAGGGTTGCCCGTTCCAAAGTCTATCAATGACGATCAACAATTGCTATTAGCAACTTTGAAAGGCATCAAATACAGTCAACTAGAACAGATGATTGTTGACGAGAATGCTAATGACCAGTTTAGACGAGCATATCTGCTATGTGCATTGTCATGTTTCCTGTGCCCAACATCAAAGATGGCACCTAGTTCAAAGTTTTTGGGGGCCATTGTTGATATGCAGAATTCGCACAAATACAGCTGGAGTGAATTCATCTTTTTCCATCTTGTAAGGCACATCAAAGCATACAAGAGTAAGAAAGGGAAGACAAGGAGCATTGGCGGCTGCCTCTTTTACCTAATGATATGTTGATCAAAGGCTTCTTTGGATGAATTTAGTATGGCTTGTTCATGTAGACATCTTAATAAATGATTTGTCATTGCACAGATCCTGTATTTCCATGCTCTACCACTAAACATTGTCCAACCAAATATGGATCTTCCATTGCTTAAACGTTGGGATGACAAGGGGGTGCACTCTCGGATTCAGGCGAAAAAGGAAAGTGCACAGATACAGTGGGGTTAGAACCATTTAGATTAAGTCTAGGACTAATGTTTATATGCATTTAAGAAATTTATCTATTTACGCCATTACCAAGTATACTAGAATCAAGCTTTACATTATTGTTATTTGATAGGGAATACTAAACCATGACGATGATGAAGATGACATTTTCGGGGAGCTTCAACTGCATAGAGTGTACAAGAGTCAGGTATAGACCAAAGTACTTGGTGCACTTGAATAAGTGGATTCATTTGTCTATTTACAACTAACTAACTAACTCAGTTTCAAATAAATCAGCATATGTAGTTCGTGCAATAAAAGGTTCGGGAAATGCTTACTATTTGGAAGTCAGCAGATGATCGTATCATGGCTGGTGAGTCTGATGCAGCGCAAACCATGCCCGAACAACCATTTCTCAAAACTCGAAGTGTCAGAGAATCAGACAGCATCATGAATGCCGATGATGATGAGATTACCGCTACGAATGAGGAAGAAGAACAAAATGAGAGTGTTGATGACATTATCCATGACGATCCTATTCTGACCCCTATGGATCAGGAAGAAAAGGAATATTCAGAGAATCGTAATGACTATCCATGACTTACCTGTTTTGACCCCTATGGATGAGGAACAAAAAGAACATAATGAGAATGGTAATGACATTATCCATGACGGGCTGTTCTGACCAATATGGATGAGGAATAAGATGAAGAAAATGAGAATGGTAATGGCATTATCCATGACAGGCCTGTTTTGACCAGTGAGGGAGGTGACAGAGAAGAATAGGGACAAAAATTAGATGACTATGGAGGTGACATATCATATTTGATACCAAAATTATATGACTACTGCATTGGGACGCAAGCTTGGAGGGCCTTTTGTTAAAAAAATCCACTCATTTACAAGAACTTAATTGTAAAGTTCAATATTTGACTATATACTTTTAGTTCTTTTCAGGGTCTTATTTTGGATCAAAGACATATTTTTATCTCGTTATTAGGCAGGGACATTGGCACCTAGACAGTGGTGTAACAATCATGTACTAATCAAGTCCAATGCAAAAATTTTCCTATTATTTGTTTAATTTCCCCAAACTGAACCTCCTGACCTTATATTCTCTTATCATGCCCAGCTTGTTTCATTTGCAAGTTGTCTTTAATATGGATAATGTGCGAAGGGAGAGGTCTCGATATTGTCTATCTTCATATTTCGTGGTGAGATCCACTTACTTACCTAAGTTCAATGCTGGAATTAAAATTGTTACCCAGAGTAGTGTTGTTAATTTTTTTTTTGTGTAAATGTAGGATGAGCTTGTAAAAAAGTTGGAAGACTTCAAGAAAGGCAAACTGCAACTGCCGTTGGATATACCGGACCATTTTCTGCTATTTGATTCTAACATCGGCAGTTGCAATAAGGTATTTAAATTTGATCAGTGTCACATATTAAACTTGTTGGGGGGATGAAAAAGAAAACATGAAAGTGGAAGGAGGGCAACTTAGAACTCCCAAATCTATGCTAAACTCCCAAAGCCATTTTTTTTCCTCTATTTCCCTTTAATCCATATCTCCCATACATATTATTAATGATTGCATTGTCATGGGCTTACACAAAACTTTTATTATTGTTGCAGATCATTGCACCAGCCATATTTAGTGAACATTGGTGGTGTTATGCATTGAAGAAAGATAAAACAAGATTGTACGTGTTGGACTCTCTGCCGCAGTCTCATAGGGGTGATAAGAGTAAGCTTGACCAGCTTGTGGTATGACAAATTCAATTTATTGCTTAGTAATCAGTTTTGGTTGTATATTGAGTTGTACGTTGACAGTTACTGCTATCTCAAACTTGTAGGCTTACCAATTTAAGCTTATAATGCCTATGTTGGATGCGAAATTCAAATCCGCTACCGATAAGATACAGATTGAGAATGTCAAGGTGCCGTCACAACATAATAGGTAAGTGGTGATTGAGTGGATTTTGTGAATTTTTCTCTGATATTCGTCCATGCCAATGGTGGGTTTTGTATGTTTCTCGTGAAGGAATGATTGTGGTGTCTACACCATCAAATATATGGAGATGTGGGATGGTGTTACAACATATGAAGAAGGCCTTACTATGCCCTCTTAGACTGAGGTCAGTTTTCTATTCTCTCATCAGTTTTCTATTCTCTTATCAGTATTAAATTACTATAATGCTATGTAATCAGTTTTATTATGTCCACAAACTGATGCTGATGGCATTCGACACGAGCTATTAACTGGTTGGGTCCTCGAGGATAGAAATGAGGCAAGGGAAGAAGTGTTACGGGCTACGAAACTTGATATACTGCTTTCGACTCTTGCTCGGTCCATTCAAACTCCGAATGTAGAGGATCGTGGCACCAGGGAAGACAATGAAGAGACTAATGAAGTTAATGTGGCAAGTTTGTGCCTAAATTTATGAGCAAAGGCTGTTTATATGGATAATTATGATTTGATATACTATAATCTTAATTTTATGACATTGCTTGCATAGAAGTTGGAGATTAGGGTCATATAGCTGATACTCTACCCAACCCAACATCAAATGTTGAAACTAGGGTTAAGAAGTTTTCTAGAAAGTGGAAAACTGGGCCACAAGGAAGAACACCATACACTGCAAGGCATGTGAGGGGAAAGAAAAAATAGGTGCACATGGATGTCATCCTTTTTTGGAGGGTGCTTTTGAAGATGGATGGTTTTGCTGTCAATGCTAGATAGCCCTGACCTCAGTCTATGTAGAAGAGTTGTGCACTTGGTAAGTTTTCAGAAATTCCTTCTTTCAAAATATAAATTACTGGATTCGAAAACCAATTTTCCAATTAGCTTATTAAGATCGATTAGGATGTTGATATGTTATGCAACTCAATGTGTTCTATGATTTTGGCCCTAGGAAAAATATTTTTTGCTTGCATAAGTCATTTTTTACAGTGGTGGCCATCCCTAAATTGGCATTGATATTTGTTGCTTGTGTCCAGGTTTCCCACCTTTGGATGATTAGGATGTGAAGAAGGTGGAGGCCAAGAACTCTCTAGAGGAGAAGTAGAAGGAGTTAGAGGGGTTGTTCAACCCAATCATTGGCAAGATATCCCAAGGTGCTGGTGGGGATATGCCAATGGGGGGTGTAGATGAGATCTTTAGTTATGGCTATGGAAAATCATACTCTGGTGGCACTAGTGCAGGGCCTAGGATTGAAGAAATTGACCAAAAATGGCAGGCAGGGAAATTCTCTAGTGGCACTATTGCCTAATAGTAATATCTTATAGGTTAAGGTTGTGTGGTATCAAAAATATTATGGAAAAATAAATTTGACAGATGTAAATGGTAAACTTTCTCTATTAATGATAGTATTTTTTTGGACGCGGGTAAAATTCTTTATGAAAGTTGGTACATTTAAGGCAAACATTGGCAAATATTGGGAATGTGCTGATAAGTTTCATAGTGTTTCTTTGGACGCTGGTAAAATTCTTCACAAGCTGATAAGTTTCATAGTGTCTTTTTGGACGCTGGTAAAATTCTTCACAAACGCTGATAAGATTTAGATAAATGCTGGTAAATTTAAGAGAGGCGTTGGTAAGTTTCTTTTAGGCGCTGGTAAGTTTCTTTTTGTTGAAATTTTCCTAACTTTAATTTTTTTTCTCTTCTTTTTATTAAGCTTCTAGCCAATATAAACCATAGGGCACTTGAATGACAAGCAAATATATCACTAAATACTATTAGCCAAAAAAATCAGATTTGACAGTGTCCCTTTGGATGCTAGTAAAATTCTTCACAAACACTGGTAAGTTTTAGGTAAACGCTGGTAAATTTAAGAGAGGCGCTGGTAAGTTTCTTTTTGCTGAAATTTTCCTAACTTTAATTTTTGTTCTCTTCTTTCTATTAAGCTTTTAGCCAATATAAACCATGGGGCACTTGAATGACAAGCAAATATATCACTAAATACTATTAGTCAAGAAAATCAGATTTGACAGTGTCCCTTTGGATGCCGGTAAAATTCTTCACAAAGGCTGGTAAGTTTTAGGTAAATGCTGGTAAATTTAAAAGAGGCACTGGTAAGTTTCTTTTTGTTGACATTTTCCAAACTTTAATTTTTTTCTTTTCTTTCTATTAAACTTATAGCTAGTATAAACTATGGGGCACCTGAATGACAAGCAAATATATCAATAAATACTATTAGCCAAGAAAATTAGATTTGACAGTGTCCCTTTGGAGGTTGGTAAAATTATTCACAAACACTAGTAAATTTTAGGTAAACGCTGGTAAATTTAGGAGAGGTGCTGGTAAGTTTCTTTTTGCTGACATTTTCCAAACTTTAATTTTTTTTTTCTTTCTATTAAACTTCTAGCCAGTATAAACCATGGGGCACTTGAATGACAAGCAAACATATCACTAAATATTATTAGCCAAGAAAATCACATTTCATAGTGTCCCTTTGGACGCTGGTAAAATTCTCTACAAACGTTGGTAAATTTAACCAAGGTGCTGGTAAGTTTTGTTTATCTTTTAAAATTTTGTAACAAATTTTGGCTATGGAGCCAACTAAATGGATAAATCTAATATATCACTAAGTATGCAAGATGCAACATCATTCTGTACAACCAAAACTTGAAAAAAAAAGGTCTTAATCTATTATAAGCCTCCAAACCCAATATAACCGACAAATGTATATCTAATAATGATTACACCTGTACAGAAAGTAATAGTTTCATTCTCCCAATACAATAATCACAATAGTAATCTATTCTATGTGTAAGAACTAAATTATTGGCATGGATCTCCAGTTGTCTGATTGGGTCCTTCGAAGTCCATTGGGAACGTCATTGTGTTTCTATTAATTAGTATATTTGTGAAGGAATAATCTTCTACTACATGGATGAAATGGTATAATCAATAAAAGTAGCAAACAAATTTGATAAATTTTGTCATTGTTTACATGCTTGTACACATGGGTTAACATCCTAATTAAAGGCTTCATGTAGTGAGACTAATCCACCCAACTGCAGGTTGCCCAATTCTACATCCAAACAGTTATCTGCTAAATTGGGCACTGCATTATTTTGATTCAGATGTACACCACTTGATTGTTGCTCAACAACAAAGAACAACAATAATAAAAGTTAATAATTGTTTTTAAGCCCCACAAATTACATTACATGAGTTTCTAACACCTTGCAAAACATGCGAGATACTATAATAGATAACAACTTAGCCAAAACATAAAAACTCCAGCATCAAATTACCAGACTGTTTTGTAATTCAGATTAACCCTTCAAACACCCTATATCAAACCTCTAAGCCCAACAATTGAAACAAAATTGTGCTTAATACAGAAAATGCAGCCATGGCATGCAACTTGTACCATGACTAAACTTGCAGCATGACTAAATTAGAACAATTATTCAAATTTAATATTAAGCTCGGTGTGTAAACACACCAGGAAGCTTTCATTATTCAACCCTTCAAGACATTGAATCTCGACCGATGACTCAAGACAAAAGTTTGTTCCACCATGCTGACCAATATCCAAATCAATGGATTCTTGCATGTTCAGACAGCAAATAATGAGAAAACCTCTTGTCTTCATTTGTAACAATATGGGAAACACATAAATTAATACAATAAAGTATACACAAACCTCAATAACCATATTTTCAAGTCTTTGAGTGCTGTATTTTTTAGATTTTCTACCAAGTTTTTCAACTTGATCCAATTTCCTCTTTGAAGGTGGCCTCCCTTTTCGTGCCACGCGCAAGGGAGTTCAGATCTCACTCACTTGATTTTCAAAATTAGTACCCAAGTTGCTCACAATCTCCTTACCTCTAGGACTCCCACTAAAATTGTGATGTAACAAGGATGGCATAGCCTGGAAATTGGCCATAAATCTATCAAGTGCACGGTGCAGGGCATTAGTTGCATCTTCAGAATCTGCAATAACTTCCGCAACATCATAGAAATGCTTGCATAGCTTGTCAAATCTCTCCATTCTCGATTTCAACTCAGTCACAGCATAACTGCTCTTTATGTAAGAATGCTTTCGTCTAACTTTCTTGCTCCATCTTGCCAAAATATACTTACATGGAAATTGCTTAACTCTTTCAATAGTGAGTACGCTAAGCGAATGCCTACAAATAATACCTCTAAACTCAAATAGCAAGCATTGGCAGCTAAAGTCATGGCTGTCATGATTAAATATAACCTCATATGTCACCTCCTTTGCTCGGTCTCCCACAATAATCTCCTCCAACACATGACAAATAGCAATTATCCCATCTACATTCTTAAGTGATGCACCACAATTCATTTTCTCTCTGAATTCTGTTTGAACTTCACGAAATTTTGCATGAGTATACTTAGCTTGGAACTGCTTTTCAACGGTGGAGTTCGACCTGCAAGGAATTGTAGTATTCATTGACTGAAAATCAGCTTCAAATTCCCTTTCTGCCCTACTTTTCAGCGCATTGTCATATTGCTTGACAAATTGTTGCAAACTCATTGTTAAGTTGACATATCCATCAAAGAATGCATATATACTCTCACTTCATTGCGTTGTCGACATCCTTGCCCAAAAATTCTTCTTCAAATAAATTGGAACCCACCTATGCTGTTCCTTATACAGTCCACTCAACCATTCACTTTCTTCAAGCTCAAATTCCTTTAGTAAGGAACATCATTTGTATTCAAATTCTTCCTCTGTTATGGTTTCATAAATGGCTACCTTAAATGCAGACTTTATCTTCTTGTATTCTTCATATGCTTTGAGCTTCTTCGGGATTTTTTTCATTATATGCCATAAGCACCATCTATAATGAGTATTAGGCATAACTTTTTCAATTGCCTTTTGCATAGCCCTATATTGATCAATCACAATGCCATTAGGTGCATTTCCAAACATGCACCTCACCCAACACTCACACAGCTAGACAAATGACTTAGTATCTTCTTATGAGAGTAGACCACACCCTAGCAAACATGTTTGTCCATAGTGATTAATGCCAACAAATACAGCAAACAACATATCGTACTTATTTGTGAGATATGTTGTGTCAAAAGTCACAACATCTCCGAAGGTTTCATATGTTGCTTTACTTCTAGCATCAGCCCAAAACACATGTCTCATTTGAAACTCATCATCCAGGTCTATGTCATACACAAAGTTACAATTATGTTCCTTTATAATATGAAAGTGGCTTAGCAAGGCTTTTGCATCTCCTTCCTTTCCAATTGCACGTCTTTCCTTGTGAATATAATTCCTCAGATCTCGTTTACTAAATGGAAAATTCTCGTACCCTCCCACAGCTTCAGCAAGAGATTGAAATGTTTTGTTAATCCTTACACCTGCATCATCATTTACTTGGATTGTCCTCTTCGTATGCAAGCTAATGCTCTTGTTCATCTTGAAAAACTTTAACTTTGTAGGACTGACATCATGACTGTGATCAAAAATAACTTTCTTGATATACCAGACTCTACTTTCTCCCCTGCTTACTGTAATTCTTGCATCACATTGTGCACCACTAGTTGGGAATATCTTTGTTGTTGATGATATTTTCGGTGCACGACTCCCTGCCCGTGTGCAAGCTACAACCAAATACGTAGCTGCCCATCAAGTCCAGTTTTCAAATTTCTTATCTTCCACTGAAAACCCTTTGTAATAGCATACGACTTGTAAAATGATTTAACTTCTTCTACTGAATCAAATACCATCCCTACAGTTGGCTCCAATATACAGCTTACATTTGACCTATCAACATCACAGTTGGGATCAACATCAGTAGGCATTCCTTGATTACTTGAATCCTCCATCAACCTCAACAATAAAATGTTACCACACCTACGAAAAAGAAGGACAAAAAAACACTAATACATTGGCAGAAGCATAAGCACATTAAGACAATAATAGATTAGCAAAAGATTGCATGCTATACTATACAGAATAAACTGACTCTAAGTCATGGCTGAGAAATAAGGAAAAAAAAAAATAAAGGTTCATTAAGGCTAAACCATGATATCCCGTACTGGTTTAGTCCAAATTTTCTGGTTTTTAATATTAATCAATACTATAGTTGAATATGCATAACACTTTATGTCTTTAAACATATTGGAATTGACAATAATGGCACTTGACCAATGGTTAGATTTCAACTAAATTTGATAATATATCGGATGTTGGGAGATGTTAAATATAAATTTAGGTGCTGTTCAATAAATATTAAAAAATTGAGAAAGAAAAAAATATTCTTATGAATAGCAAACTAAAGAAACTTACTAGCCTATTGGAAATATATTAACCACCATTCACAAAGAATTTGCTAGAATCATATGATATATTCAAAATCTAATTTTATGAAGAAAAAGATTTAATGATATGTTAAACTTATTGACTAAGGTACCTAAATGACCAAGTTTATCAGATCACTAAATATTATTCTTCATAAAATTAGATTTTAAAGATATCATATGACGTTGATAAATTCTTAAGAACCACTGGTAAGTTTTAGCAAAACACTATTAAGTATATCCAACACGCTGGTAATTTTCTCTGTTTTGGTATTCCATCAATAAGTTTAGTATATCACTGAATTTTAATCTTCATAAAATCAGATTTTCAAGATTGCATAAGAAGTTGGTAAACTCTTAGGAAATGCTGGTAAGTTTGTGCAAAAATGCTAGTAAATTCTTTGGACAAAGCATTTACAGTTGCTTTCCCTTCTAACAAGTGTGCTTTTTAGGATTCGAATTTGTATCCTCATCTTTATAGGAAACTAAGCTACTTACTATTAATCCAACATCTTATGGATTCTTTTAAAGGCTTTGACAGGATCAAGGTAGTCAAAATCACAATTCAGCACGATTTTACGATCTTAAACCACATCTCCGATCCCAATCTCACCCTAGAACGCGGTGAGCTCAGATCATTGCGGGATCGCCGCGCAAATGTGCGAAATCGATGGGATCAGCGGTTTTTGCGATCCAACCATTCCTCCCTATGGCGGATGGCATCGCAGCCCATTGGAGCTTAACTTGGCCCATTTCAATCCTTACCCTAACTCAGATAAGGCACTTTGATGCTTTCTCTGTGTTACCCTTTTCTCGGCTCCCCTCTCTGTTTTGAACTCTCCATATCTCTCAAACTCTCCGTCAATCTCTCTATTTCCTCTGCTCTGTTTGAAGAAGTTCAAACTCTTTTTCTCTCTCAAACATGCTATTTGTCTGTCTCATTCATGCAAGCGCAAGGTAGCGCCTGGTTGGTAGTTATTAGCTCGCCATCGGCTGCTCCTTATGCGGTTCCGCCATTAGTAGCTGTCTCTTTCTTCCGCCACTGTTGGTTTGTCCGTTTGTGAAGTGAGGTGAGCAATGAGCTTATTGTTAGTTTAGTCATGTTAGGTTCTGATTCCAGACCTTCTTTTTTTTAAAAAAAAAATTATTATTCTCTAAGCTTGTATTACTTGGTCTTTGATTAGATAATATTTGGGTAGAAAAATGGAATCAAGTGCTGCTGGTGAAGGTAACAGTAGGCCTCCTTCTCAACCTGAAAGTGGTAGCTTTACTGGGCTTGGGAGTCAAAGTGGAGACAGTAAAAAAAAACTAAAAATTCTGCTGGAAATAGAAGTGATGTCAGATGGAGCCATGAGATTTCTGTTGATGGAGATCCAAGAAAAATAAAATGTAAATATTGTGAAAAGATCATAACAGGGGGAGTTTATAGATTGAAACATCACTTAGCTGGAACACAAAAGGATGTTGGGGCTTGTAAGTGTGTTAGTGAAGAGGTTAAGCAGAAAATGTGGGATATTGTAGTTGGATTGCAACAGAACCTGATCAAGAAAACAAAAGAGGTCGAAGGAGGAGGACCAACTAGTGAAGATGTTTCTTCAATTGGTGAAAAAAGAAAGGGAAAAGTGGAGACACCTGGAAAAATTTTCAAGAAAATGTGTGTTAGCTCTCAAGCAACCATCAACAACATATTTAAGAAGAATTTGAGGGAGAAAGCATGTCAAGAAATTGCTTTCTTTTTTAACAACTATGCTATTCCCTTCAATGTTTCAAGGAGTGAAGAATATATTAGAATGCTTGAAAAGGTTGCAAGGCATGGATTAGGATTTAAGCCACCATCCTACCATGAATTGAGAGTGAAATATTTGAAGCAAAAGGTAGATTTGACTATAGAATCATTGGAGGAACATAAAACTTATTGGAAGAAAACGGGATGCACAATTATGACAGATGGTTGGACGGATAAGAGAAGGCGAAGCATATTGAATTTCTTAGTTAACAGCCTTAAGAAGACTTTTTTTTAAAGTCTATTGATGTCTCCCATATTTCTAAGACAACCGATAAGATCTTTAAGATGATAGATGATGTGGTTGAAGAAGTTGGTGAGGAGAATGTTATACAAGTTGTCACAGATAATGCAGCTAACTACAAAGCTGCTAGAGAGATGTTAATGGAAAAAAGGAAGAATCTTTATTGGACCTCTTGTGCAGCACATTGTATTGACTTAATGTTGGAGGACTTTGAGAAAAAATTGGATCTTCATAAAGACACAATTTATAAGGGAAGAAAAATTACTACTTTCATCTATTCTAGGACATCTCTCATTTCACTCTTACAACACCACACCAAAGGAAAAGATTTGGTGAGACCGGGTATGACTCGTTGTACAACATCCTACCTTACTTTGGGTTGCTTCTATGAGAAAAAAGGGGCATTGATAAGAATGTTCACTTCCGATCAATGGAAATCTAGTAAGTTTGCAAAGACAAAGGATGGGAAGTTAATTGAAAATGTGGTGTTGGATAGAATGTTTTGGAGAAATATTGTGATATATCTGAGGGGTGCTTATCCTCTTCTTCATGTGCTTCGTATGGTTGATTCGAATGAGAGGCCAGTCATGGCATATATTTATCAAGAGATGGATCGTGCAAAGGAGAAATTCAAAGTGCCTTCCAAGGTGTCCAAAAGAGGTAAACTATTCTTTATCATTAATGCTTAATCAAGTTTAGTTTAAATTAGAATATTCTAGTATTTAGTAGCTAATCCAATTTTTTTTTATTTTTTAGTTATAAGCCTTTATGGGACATTGTTGATGAAAGATGGGATAATCAACTTCATAGGTCCTTGCATGCTACGAGCTATTACTTGAACCCTCAATTACATTATGCTCCTAGGTTGAAAGTTGATTATGAAGTCAAAAGAGGACTTTATGATTGTATGGAAAGGATTGTGGGAAACACAGAAGAGATTACCAAGATTGATACTCAACTTGAGGATTTCAAGAATCAAACAAAGTTTTTTGGTAGAGAAATAGCCAAGAAGGCTCTTAATACCAAAACCCCAGCTCAATGGTGGGATTCTTATGGGGATGAGCATCTAGAGCTTCAAATATTCGCGATTTGTGTGTTGAGTTTGACAAGTAGCTCATCTGGATGTGAGTGCAACTTGAGTGCCTTTGAGATGGTAAATATTTAATATGATTTGTATTTTATTTTTAGAATTACTTGCCAATTGCTATGTGTTGTTGATGATTGCTTCTATAACTTTTTTAAGGTCCACACAAAGAGGAGAAACAATTTGAAGTAAAAAACAATGAATGATGTTGTGTTTGTGATGGCCAACTCAAGATTGGCGAAGAAGAAGTAAACCAGAAAACCTCATGATTTTGAGTATAGTCTTGATGAATTGGATTCCGATGAAGAGTGGATTGTTGATAAAGAAGAAGATGTGCTGCAAAATTTAGAAGATTTGGATATTCGAAATGATCCTATGGCCCAAGGAGAAGGTGGAAGTGGAAGTGTTGCCTCTAAAGATGATTTGGCAATTCCTGATCTTGATGATGATGATTTTGATGAACTCATTCGAAAGGATGGCAATGAAGATATAGATCATATAGAAGATGAAGAATATGATGACCATGGCCTAAATGACTTACTTCAGATGTTATTTTATTTCTAGTAGTTGCCTAGTAACTAGTTGGGTTATTTTCTTTTGATGATTTAATTTTTGTTATGTCAAAAACTTGTGGCTATTATATTTTGTGTTATGATTTGTGGTCTTATAGACTTCTTGTAGTTATTTGATACTTGGATTATGGGTTATGAAACTTTGTCCATGTTTATTTGAAGTTTAATTATGTTAAATGTGGTTATTTTGCTTATTTATGATATGTGCATATATATTTTTATGAATGTAATTATTTATTTTTGATAGGATCTTACGATCCGTGTTATGATTCCACGATTTACGATTTTATATCCCTCTTTCAATCCTATGTAAGATCTCGATTTTAACAACCTTGGGTGAGATGATTGATATTTAACACACCTAAATTTTTATGTATAAAAAAAATTTAAAAGTATTAAAATAAATCATGGAATTTAATTTTAATTTATTATCAATTTTAAAATATTTTTACATAAATAAAATTAGGTATCAACATGTCATTAGAAATATTTAGATTTTACTATAATTATTTTAAAAAATTATAATTACAATAAGGTATGATTAGTTAATAGCATAGAAGATATTAATTAATATGAAAATTAAAGAGAAAATTAATATTAAAGATTACTAACAAATAATATTTAACTCGATCAATTTTTTAATTTACTTCAAAAATTTTTAAGCCTTTTACTTAAGCCTTAGCAGTTAATTTATTCTTTATTTTGTTTTTTTTTAATATTTATGACCTAATTTTATATTATTATCAATTATTATTAGGCTAAAAATTGAAAATAATATAAATTTTTACTTTTTTTACAGTTATCAAATAACTAAAACTAAATTATCCAATCTTATTTACCTCATTTTGATTATATTAATTCAATTTGGATTTGTTTAAAAAAATTGAAAAATCGACTAAATTAATTCAATGAAATTTTAGTTTGAATGATTAATATTAGAAATCTAATGGATTAGCCTATTATGAAAATAAAATTTTAGTTTATTCTACAATGTTCAAACTTAAATTCTTATTCAAAGAGAAATATAATTTGATTGATTTCATTTTTTGACAATCACCTGTAAATTATACACATAGGTAATTCTGTCCATTCAAAATAAACGTAGTTTGAAAATTACGGCCTAGTTATCCAAAGTCACAAAAAATACAAATATTATCTCATATGTAAAATTCTCCAAAGTGTTACTTAACTACATGAGAATTAATTGCAATCAACACTTATAATTATGAGGAAGTTAGTATACAATTTTCAAATAAGTAAAAGTATAATTATCAACTACATTAGCGAGTGTTAAATTAATTTTTCTTATAAAATATTAAACTCATTAAATAATAGGATTTAAGTGTAACATCCCTTCGTAATAAAGCTAATGGTATAAAATATTACATAAAAAATTTTAGGTTGAATATTTATGTACATAAATATACTGAAGTATTTACGAATTAAATTAAGGCTTTTTTGGCTATAAGTTACACATTTCTAAGCCAAATAAAGAAACTACAATTTATTTAATTATAATTCTGTACGTTCTCATAGTTAGAAGAGTCTGTCTTTCTCTAGAGCATTACTTAACCAATTTGAAACCACCAGAAATAAAGTGAGAATTGAAAATTCTCAGTAGATAATAAAAAATTCTAAAATATTTGAACTATGATAGTTCTAATCGTGTTTTAGCACAGAAATTCTCATGTTACTATATTATAATCACATCAATCACTTACAAGAAAATTATAATACTTCAAGATATTATGAGCAATAAATGCTAAGGAAAATATGCTATGCAACTTAAAATGCAATAGACATTAACAAGATAATAATCTCTTTGTTTTAACTTTTAATTTCCTTTATTTGCTTGTCTCACACATATTTGAAAGTTTTTTCTTTCGAAATTCTCACTTTCTGCTATTACTTATAATATCGTGATCGTAAAACAAGACCTTTATATCATATTAATTAAGACAGGTAATATAAAATAATTTTATATCTTATCCTTCTACTTTCTTGGCAGTTAGCAGTATCTTCTTTTAAATTACTTGCTTATCATTATACAAAAATTTGCAATAAATATACGGGTACATAAACTTAAACTATAAATGTAACTTAAATAAAATACTAAAGTAGCCTAAAATAAATAATAACTTGAATAATATAAATTAATTTATTTTATAATAAATTAAATAATAAAACATAAAATTAAGCAATAAGCGAAATAAAGTGTAGAATTTATAAACTAATTCATAAATATAAAAGAAACAAAGAGCCCAATAACTAAAATAATATAAACTTGAGTAAAATAAATAACATAATATTTTAATAAAATTTCTCAAACCATAGAGTTGTAAAATTTAAATATTAATTTTTAAAAGAATTGAATCTAAGATCATTTTTATTTAATTTCATTAAAACTTTCTTATCATAGTTCATCAATCTATCCTTATCATCATGGCGTATTTAGCGTATATAGGTCATGCCCTTGTAATGGTCACTATAAAGTCACAATAATATCCATAAATTAAGAGTCATCATATTATTTATAAGTCATAGTATAAAATTTCAAGTAAAGGTATAGATAATTTAATAATTCAAATCCATGTATAATAAATTTTATTTATGGTTACATATAATATTTTACTCTTAATATTGGTCTCGTAGAGAAAATTACCATAAAAATTGACAGTTCAAAATAATATATTATTACATAAACAATATCTTAATAATAGTAATAGCAGTAGTAGTAGTAGTATCGATGATAATAATAATAATAATAATAATAAGCAATAGTATAAAGAAACATTAAATTATCTTGAAAGGATAAATAAAATAAAACTGAAATAATAATTAATGATAATATAAATTAACATAGATCAAATAACTTGGGACGATAAATAAAATAAATTACAATAAAAGTAATACCATGTAACTTTAATAAATAAATTAACTTGAAACAATAAAATAAATGGCAATAAATAAATAATAACAAACAATAATATAAAAGAACATTAAATGAAGTGACTTAGAATAATAAATTGTGATAATAAACAAGAATTAACAATAATATAAAGGGACATTAAATAAAATGACTTAAAAGATAAAATAAACTGGTATAGTAAATAATAATAAGTAATAACATAACTTATAATAAGTAAATATAGCCATAATTTTACTTCACAAGTAATTTCATTATCTACATTAAAATTATTGTAGACAACCAAAAATAGTGTGGCCACACTTCTTTTCCTGTTCCTCTCTCTCTCTCTTTTATTTTTCCTTTCTTCCTCTCTCTTGGCTCTCACTCTCATGTGTTATTCTTTTTTTTTTTCTTTCAACATAATATCAGTTCTCTTTCCTTGTTTTCACCATGACCTCTTCTCCCCTGCTTTTATAGAGTTTTGAAACCAGTGAAACGTCACTGGTGATGTTTTAAGTTATTATTTTACTATTTTATGTAATTTTTTTCGTTTCCTATATTTATTGCTATGCAATTTTTTCTCCCCCTGATATCTTTGCCCTTGCTTCATGTCATTGACGAGAGTTCTTCTTTTTCTATTTTCTTGTCTCCAAAGTCTTTGTACAAGACTCCAAGTGGTGAGTCTTCCCCCTTTTTTATATTATATTATTATGTTAGTGTTATTATTATCAGTTTATCTTTTTTAATAAAATTTTTAATTAATAGTTAGTATTATCTATTGTTTTAAATAGAGCAATATATTTCAAAGTTATCATTATTAATTTATTGTCTTACTTTAGAAAATTAATGTATATAATTTAACTATTTGATTAGTCAACTGTTGTCAAATAAATTAGTTTGCTCTACAAAAATATTGTATAACAGAGGAGATATTATAATTCTCCCATTCTTTTAGAAATTTTATCCTCAAAATTCACTAACTTGCTGGAAGTAACTCTGGATATGAATTCTTAATTTCGTCTTCTAGTTCCCATATTACTGTTTCATATGATAATCATTTCCAAACTACTTTAACTAAATGAATTTCTTTCCCTCTTAGGTGTTTGACAGATCTATCTATGATTTGTACTGGTTTAGTTTCATAAGTCAAATCATCTCTTACTTACGTCGTTTCATATTCTATGATGTGTGAAGGGTCAAAAATAATATTTTCTGATCTGAGAGACATGGAAGACATTATGGAGATTTGAAAGATTAGGAAAAAATGCAATTTGATATGCAACAAGTCTTACTCCTTTGAGAATTTAAAATGTACCAACGAATTTTGGATTTAAGGGTTTTGTCAATCCTAGTAGTAGGAGTGACTTTAAGGAAAATATGGTCTCCTTCTTTAAATTCTAAAGGTCTCTTTCTATAATCAGTATACATTTTATGTATACTTTGAGCAGTGGTAATCTTTCCCTAATGAATTTGATCTTTTCTGTGGCTTGTTATACTAAATCAGATCCTAGCAAACTTTTCTCTCCCACTTCAGACCAACACAAAGTGACCTACATTTTCTACCATACAGAGCTTCAAATAGTGACATCCTTATACTGGAATGGTGGCTATTGTTATAGGAAAACTCTATCAATAGTAGATGAGTATTCCAACTTCTCTTAAGTTTTAACACATAAGCCCTGAGCATGTTCTCTAAAATCTGAATGGTCCTCTCTATTTGACCATCTATCTAAGGTTGGTAAGTTGTACTAAAATGAAGTTTAGTATCTAAGACTTCTTACAGAGCTACCCAAAACTTAAAGGTAAATCTAGGATCACTTTCTGAAACTATGCTTGCTAGTATTCCATATAATCTTACAATTTTCTAGATATAAACTTGAGCTAACTTATACAATGGGCAACTATTCCTTATTGGCAAGATATGGGTTGACTTAGTTAATTTGTCAACCATCACTTATATTGCATCATACCCTGAAGGAGTTTTAGGTAATTCTACTACAAAATCCATTGATATACTATCTCATTTCTATTCAGGAATATCCAAAGGTTGTAAGAATCTTATAGGTTTCTAATGCTCTATCTTAACCTTTTGAAAAGTAAGACATCTAGCTACAAAACTATCTATGTCTCGTTCCATCCTATTCCACCAAAACAACTTTCTAAGGTCACATCTTGATTGTATTAGGATATATAGTGAACTTACTATGATGAACCTCAAATAAAATCTTATTTCTCAATTCTTTATTATTGGGTAGACATAATCTTCCTTCATATGTTACAATTCCCTTTTAATCAACATGGAAATGCTGAAGCTGCTTTATTTGGTCTCTTAAGTCACACTCTATCTTAAGTTCACTTGCATATATATAATGAGGTGACACTGAAATATTCAAATCTCTAAATTCCTTCAATAACTTATGCTCCTCTATCATCAGTAGAGACATGTGTAGGGATTTTCTACTCAAGGTATCGACCACCACATTAGCCTTGCCAGCATGATATTTCAACTCAAAATCATATTCTTTTGAAAATTATATCCATCTTTTTTGTCTCATATTTTACTCCTTTTGATAAAAAAAGATATTTTAAACTCTTATAATCACTATATACCTCAAACTTCATTTCATACAAATAATGTCTCAAAATTTTCATGGCAAATACTACAGCAGTTAACTCTAGGTTATGGGTTGAATAGTTCTCTTCATGAGACCAAAGTTGCTTAGAGGCATAAGTTACAATTCTTCCTTCTTACATCAAAATACAACCTAGATTCAGACTAAGGTAGAGGTAAGCCTATTCTTTAACTCTTGAAAACTAGATTCACAAGTTGAGTTCCACTCAAAAGGCAGATTCTTTCTAGTTAAACTAGTCAAAGGTAAAACCAGTTAGGAAAATCCTTTGATAAATGTCCTATAATATCTTTCTAACCCCAAAAAACTCCTTACCTTAGTGACTGTCTTTGGTCTCTCCCAATGAACTATAGCTTCAACTTTGCTTGAATCTACTCCAACCCCTTCTTGAGTGATCACATGATCTAAGAATTTTACCAGAACTCACATTTTGCTAACTTGGCATATAATTGCTTCTCATTCAAGATTTTTCAACACTATTCTAAGGTATTGTTCATGCTCTGCTCTACTGTTAGAATAGATGAGGATATCATCTATGAAGACTAACATAAACTGGTTAAGATAAGGCCTAAAGACTCTATTAAAGTAATCCAGGAATATTGTAGGAGCATTAGTAAGTCCAAAAGACATTACAATATATTTATAATGCTCATACCTAGTCTTGAAGGCTATCTTAGGTATATCTTTCTATTTTACTCTTATTTGATGGTACCCTTGCCTCAAATCTATTTTGGAGAAGACTAAGGCTTCTAGCAACTGATCCAATAGGTCATCTATCTTGAGAAGTGGGTACTTATTCTTAATTGTGACTTTATTCAATTACCTGTAGTCTATATATAACCACATGCTTCCATATTTGTTTTACTAAAAGAACAGGTGCATCCCAAGAAGACACACTTGACCTAATGAATCCTTTTACCAATAGCTCCTCAATTTGTTGCTTAAATTCAGTCAATTCTAAATGAGATATCCTATAAGGTGCAAAGGATAGAGGTCTTATTCTTGGTATGAGGTCAATGGAAAACTTAACCTTCCTTTCAAATGGTAAGTTTACTGTATCATTAGAAAATATTTTTGGGAATTATCTCACTATAAGTATGCTCTCTATTTCCTATTAGATCTCAGAATTTAAATAATAAAGCAGAAATCCTTGAGCTCCTTCTACGAGGTACTTGTCTACTTGGGTGGCACTAAGGAATAGGATATCAGAAGACTTTTGTTTATTGAGTGGGCCATTGGGAAAATAGGCAAGTTTTCTAGAACAAGCTAGAATGAACAATCTAGAATAATGTCATTATTAGATAACCAATCCATTCTAATTATGATATCAATACTAGTCATAGGTAAACAAATAAGGTCAATAACAAAAGGTTTTCTTTTAACTAAAATGGGACTGTTCAAACAGACATGAGAAGCAGAAATTTTGCTCCGATGGAAGTAGAGAGTAATAGATCAAAAGGGCAAAAAAGATAAAGGTAAATTTAACTTCTTCACTCAATCAATAGATATGAAGGAGTATGTAGCTCCTAAATTAAACAATGCAATTAAGAGATTATTTTTAAGAAAACATGTATCTTTGATCATGTTAGGAGAGTGAGTTGCCTTTTCTCCACTTAGAGTAAATATTCTTCCTTTAGTTTATGGTCTGGGCATAGGATTGTTTAGTGATTTTCCAGTGTTGCAATTTTTGATATAGTGTCTTGGCTTTCTACACAGGTAGCAAACATTTTAGCCAAAAAGGAAAGGTTTGGAGCCATGGAATTTTTCACACTTGATGCATGGAAGTAGAGGTTCCTTAGCTGGTATTTGGCTATCCTCCCCGGGGTTCATTTTACTCTTAAAATTACTTTTCTTTTGCATTTCCTCCCTTTTTTCCTTTGGAGAAAATTTTGTCTTTTTCTCTCAAACTCCATCTTTAGGAAATTTATTTTTGGTATCCTACACTTATTCACTAGAAAGGCAAAGTCCTTGATCTCTAGGGTGAATACATTATCCCTTATCTCAAGCCTTAACTCTCACTTAAATTTTGTAGTCTTCCAATGACCATTACGATTATTTTCAGGTAAAAGGAGAATTTGGACAACTCATCAAGCTCAGCTACATATTGACCTATAGTCATACTTTCTTGCTTAAGTTGTATAAATTCAGCTTCTTTTTCATTTTTAACACTATTAGGAAAGTATTTGTCAAAAAAAGTGGTTAAAAATACTTCCTAAGTGATTTCGATTCCACTAGACTCTAATAGATTTTTGGCATCTCTCCACTAGTGTTCTGTCTTTACCTTTAACATATAGGTGGTAAAGACCACATTTTGTGGATCTACATATCCCATGACTGGAAAGATTTTCTCTAATTGCATGAACCGTTTTTCAACCAAAACTAGGTTGTAATCTCTACAGAATGAGGTGGTATGGCTTTTTTGAATTTGGAGAGTCCTTAGTAATAAGAATTAGCTATAAGGGCTTCTCCGACTGGGTTCCCCTTCTTTCATCATGGTGATTATTGTTCCTATCTTGAGTCTCTTACATGCGTTACTGAACCATTCTGTTTGATTCTGCCTTGGCCATAACGGTTTTAGCTAGACCCTTAACGGCTCCTACTATCCTGATAGAGTATTATTTGGTATACTCTACACTTTTGGGATCCCTTGTCCTTCTGATGTCATATAGTCCTACAAGTGCATAAACAACCCAATATTGAGTTGATCAGGCTCAATATTGTATAATTAGTGCATTTGAAATACTGTAAGGCATGCAAAGAAAAATTGGAGCCACCATGCAAATAACAGAGATTTAACCTATACTTAACATCTATTCATGCCTAGAATGGGGCTTTGATACAAAAAAATGTAACACCTTTTCACAATATAGCTAATGGTACAAAATATTACACACGAAATTCTAGGTTGAACATTAATATATATAATTACACTAAAGTGTTCACGAGGTGAAATAAGGCTTTCTTGGCCATAGGTTACACATTTCTAAACTAGATAAAGAAACTACAGTTTATTTAATTATAACTTCGTACGTTCTCACAACTGGATGAGTCCATCTTTTTTTAGGGCGTTACTTGACTAATCTAAGATCACAAAAAATAGAGTGAGAATTGAAAATTCTTGATAGATAATGAAAAGTTTTAAAGTATTTGAACTATAATAGTTTCAGCCGTGTCTTAATACGGAAATTTTCATGGCTACTATATCATAATCACATCAATCACTTACAAGTAAATTATAATACTTCATGATATTATGAACAATAAATGCTAAGGGAAATATGCTAGGCAACTTAAAATGCAATAGATATTAATAAGATTATAATCTCTTTACTTTAACTTTCACTTTCTTTTATCTGCTTATCTTATATATATTTAAAGGTCTTCTTTTTAGGAATTCTCATTCTCTGGTATTACTCATAATATTGTAATAACAAAGTAAGACCTTTATGCTATACTAACCGAGGTAGATAACAGAAAAGGATATTATATCTTATCCCTCTACTTTCTTGGCGGTTAATGACAAGTTTTAAATATTTTCTTTCGAATTACTTACTTACTATTATGCATAAATTCACAATAAATATACAAGTACATAATCTTAAACCATAAATATAACTTAAATAAAAGACTTAAGTAATATAAAATAAACAATAACTTGAATAATATAAATAAATTTATCTTATGATAAATTAAATAATGAAACATAAAATTAAGCAATAAGTGGAATAAAGTGTAGATGTTATAAACTAATTTATGAACTTAAAATAAATGAAGTGCGCAATAACTGAAATAATATAAACTTAAGTAAAATAAATAACATAATATTTGAAGAAAATTTCCCAAACCATATAGTTATCAAATTTAAATATTAATTTCTAAAGGGATCAAATCTAATATTATTTTTATTTAATTTCTTTGAAACTTTCTTATTATGGTCCATGAGTTTATCCTTGTTATCATGGCATATTTAGCTCATATAAATCATGTCCTTACAAAAGTTATTATAAAGACACAGTAATGTCTATAAGTCAAGAGTTATTATATTATTCACAAATCAAAGTATAAAATTTCAAGTAAAGGTATAGATAATTTAATAGTTTAAGTCCATGTGTAATAAATTTACTTATAGTTTCATATATTATTTTACTCTTAATGTTGGTCGCCAAGAGAAAATTATCATAAAAATTGACAACTCAAAATAATATATTATTACATAACAATATCATAATAATAGTAGTAGTAGTAGTAGTAGTAATAGTAGTAACAGTGATTATAATGATGATAATAATAATAATAATAATAATAAAAAATAGCATGAAGGAACATTAAATTATCTTGAAGGGATAAATAAAATAAAACTAAAATAATGATAAGTGATAATATAAATTAATATAGATCAATTAATTTAGAACGATAAATAAAATAAATTACAATAAGAGTAATACTGAGCAATTTTAATAAATAAATTACCTCAAAACAATAAAATAAATGGCAATGAATAAATAATAACAAACAATAATATAAAAGAATACTAAATAAAGTAACTTGGAATAATAAATTGTGATAATAAATAAGAATTAATAATAATATAAAGGGATATTAAATAAAATAACTTAGAATATAAAATAAACTGCGATAGTAAATAATAAGTAATAACATAACTTATAATGAGTAAATGTATCTATAATTTTACTTCATAAATGATTTCATTATCTACCTTAAAATTATTGTAAATAACCAAAAATAATGCAGACATACTGAGATTATTTTCCTCTTTTCTCTCTCTCTCTCTCTTATTTTTCCTTTCTTCCTCTCTCTTGGCTCTCACTCTCTCGTGTTACTCTCCTTTTTTTTCTTTCAACATAATATCAATTCTCTTTTATTGCTTTCAGCGTAACCTGTGAAAAGCGTTATTAGTGATATTTTAAGTTTTTATTTTACAATTTTATGTATTTTTTTTTGTTTTCTGCATTCTTTGCTGTGCAAATTTTTCCTCCCCGTGCTGTCTTTGCCCTGCTTCATGTTATTGACGTGAGTTCTTCTTTTTCTTTCTTTTATTTTTTTGGTCTCCAAAGTCTTTGTGCAAGACTCCGGCGGTGAGTCTTCCCCTTCTTTTTATATTATATTATTATGTTAGTGTTATTATTATTAACTTACGTCTTCTAATAAAAATTTTAAATAATAGTTAGTATTATTTATTAATTTACATAGAGTAATATATTTTAAAATTATCATTATTAATTTATAGTCTTATTTTAAAAAATTAATATATATGATTTAACAATTTGATTCTTCAACTCTTGTCAAATAAATTAGTTTGCTCTACAAAATTATTGTATAGCAAAGGAGATGTTGGATCCGTTTAATTAATATTTTAAGAGAAATATTTTTTAAAAAATAAAAATAAAAATAAAAATAAAAAATTATTTTATATTTAGATATAGTTATATAAATATTTTTTTAGCAAAATTAAAAATTATTAAACTATTTTGATATAATAAATATAGAAGTGCTTTATTTAATAAAATTACAATTAAGAATATGGAGAGAGAGAGAATAAGAGTGATAAGAGAGTGGTAATTTTCAAAAGTTTTAAGGATAAAATTATAACTGAATGAGAAGAAAGTTATTGCAAATTTTAAGGAGATTCTCTCTCATCGTCTGTTTCTTCTTATAGGAGAAACAGCCCTTTATCTACTTCTACTTTTATTTAGAAACACAAATAAATAACATTAAAAATTTTATAAGTACGTTTTTTTTTGAAAAATTAAAAAAAAGTACTTCTTTTATACCAAAAGCACAAACAAATGCACCCGTTACATAAGTTCTACTAACTGTTAGTGTAAATTTTTTTACATAAATATCTAATTATATATTACTATAATAATAAAAATATTTAACTTAATTATTCACTATTCTAAAATTCTTATTAATAGAAATTTGAGATTGGATGGCAGTATAAGGGCTCATTTGGTTAAGATTATAGAATAAGTATTTCTTAAGAAGTAAAAGTAGAAGTAAAAGCATAAAATTAATTTACATTTGAATATAATTATATAAATGCTTTTTATTAAAATTAGAAATTATTAAATTATTTGGATATGATAAATATAGATATATTTTATTTAATAAAATTACAATTAAGGATATGAGGGGGGAAAGAAAGAGAGAATAAGAGGGGAAAAAGAGTAGTAGTTTTTAAAAGTTTTAAAAATAAAATTATAATTCAGTGGAAAAAAAAATGATTGCTAATTTCAAAAAATGGGTGCGTTTGTTCGTGCTACTCATTCAAAAAAAAGTTTTTTTTTAATTTTTCAAAAAAAATATTTAAAGAATTTTTAATATTGTTTGTTTGTGCTTCTAAAAAAAAATAAAAACAGAAAATAATCAATTTTTCTGTTTTTTTAAGAAACAGATAGGAAGCTGCTTCTCCCATAAGCAAAAGTAGTAAAAAAGAGAGAGTGTTACTCTTTAAAATTAGTAATCACTTTCTTTCTACTCAATTATGATTTTATCTTTAAAATTTTTAAAAACTAGTACTCTCTTCCTACTCTCATGCTCTCTCTCTCTCTATATTTAATTATAATTTTATTAAATAAAATACTTTTATATTTATCATATCGAAATAATTTAATAAATTCTAATTTTGATAAAAAATACTTATATAATTATATCCAAACATAAAATAATTTTTTGCTTTTACTTTTACTTCTATTTTTATTTCTGCTTCTTAAAAAGTTCTTCTTCTATATTTTCTCTCTTTTATTGTTCCTTATTTGCTTCTAAAAAAAGTAAAAAAAAAAAAAGATTATTTTCTACTTTAATTTTTTTAAAAATACAAATAAATAATATTAAGAATTCTATAAATATTTTTTTCTGAAAAATTTTAAAAAAATACTTCTTTTTATACCGAAAAATACAAACTAACATATTCTAAAACTTTTATATATCGGTAGTGCATTAAATTGTATTTTGATCTTGTCAGTGCATAAATAGTAATGAATTATCATAATTTTAGTGTAATCTTTTTACACTAGTTTTGCAAATTAATTGAATCCATCAAATAAACCATGAACTAATTCTTACTCGCATGAAAAAATTGAGCACTAGCCTTTGTCCGTCCGAATCGAGTAGAATTTATTCTTCCACTTGCAAGAAGAATCGATGACAGCAAAACACCAAAAGGCCAACAACTACGCCAATAATAATAATAATTAATAATAAATTAAAAAATATATATAAATAGAAGCAGTGATGATGGAAGAAGCACTAGCGTTGAGTTGCAGTAGTAGCAGTTGCGGCTGCATCACCACCAAAGCTGGTTCGATTCCATCGAAGTTCGTGTCCACACTTCACCACCATCGTCTTCTTCTTCGCAACACTACTACGCCATTTTCTTCTGCAGCGATCACTCTCAGGTTGCTTCTGAGTTCCTTTGATTCTTCATCCTTCAGCGACAAAATCCACACTATGCTAATGAAGTGCATGCAGCGTGACCTTGATGCTAATCTTACTAAATTTTACTGATTTTTTTTATCTTCGACATTCTCTTTTTGTTCTTGCATGTTTAATCGTCGATCGGAGTTTTAGGTTGTGGAGCTAGAGTAGCTTAATTAATGTTGCTTGTTGCATGATTTCCACTGAGTTGAACTACTTTTACCTGATGATTATGCTAGTTGAATTGAACCGTATTTTATGAATTTTCATTTCACTGCCGAGTAATTACTTTCATGATCATCAATTTTTTTTTTAAATTTTTTTATTTTTTGTTGTGTTGAAGTACTGAATTGAACAGTTATATATGGTTGACAATTTTTTGGCATGCAGAAGGAGGAGGAGGTTTTGCGAGAAGTTTATATCTAAAATGGCTAAGTATGAAGGACAGAGAGTCACTAGTGGTGGCAGCGATGTCAGCTCCGGAAGAATGATCTTTGAGCCAATTCTGGAAGATGGAGTCTTCCGATTTGACTGTTCTGTAAAAGATAGAGATGCAGCGTTTCCAAGTATTTCTTTTGTGAATAGCAGAGATAGGGACACACCCAGCACCAGTGACAAGGTTCCTGTACATACCCCTACTTTTGAGTGCCTTCTGGGGCAGCAGGTTGTCAAACTTGAGGTCAGTTACTTTATTAGTTTCTGGCATTAGATCTTTTGGATGTTATCTTACCCATGCTGGTTATTTTTCAGGTTAAGTGTTGTGTGTATATATATGTGTGTGTGTGTGTGTGTACATACATATATAATTTTTTTATGATCTATTTTGCTTCTTATTTCCTTTCCCTGGTCTTCAGAGGTTGATTGAGTTTGTTTCTGAACCAGCTTCCTACAGGTACCTCCCTCTATGGGACTGGAGAAGTTAGTGGACAGCTTGAGAGGACAGGCAAAAGAGTAAGTCAATCTGATGGAATTTTAACTTTTAAGAAGACTTACTTGTTATCTAGGTACTCATCAATTGAACTTCATTTGCAGGTTTTTGCATGGAACACAGATGCATGGGGTTATGGTCCTGAAACTACATCCTTGTACCAATCACATCCATGGGTGTTAGCTGTTCTTCCAAATGGTGAGGCACTAGGGATTCTTGCTGACACTACAAGGCGCTGTGAGGTGCTGTAAAATTTGAATTTATGTCATTTATGGAGGTTGACCCTTAAGAGACATTTATGATGTTATATTGATCTGTTTGATGGTCATTTGTTCTGTTCGTAAGCAGATTGATCTGAGAAAAGAATCAACAATACAGTTCGTTGCTCCATCGTCATATCCTGTAGTTACATTTGGTCCTTTTGCTTCACCCACAGCAGTTTTGATATCTCTATCAAAAGCAATTGGTAATTTTTTTTTTTCAAGAAAGTCAATTATAAATAATATTGCTCCAATTACAATAATCATACTCCATTCTTCTTGAGGGACTTAACGTAAGAAAGTTTTATGCTTTTTTTTTTTTTTGTGGTTAGGAAAAAAGTGAAGTCTTTTATAGCTTATGGAATCAGTAGAAAAACCTTGCAATTGGAGTTGAATGATGTGAAAGCATGAATCTTATGCAACTTGTTAATATGCGAATGTAAAATTATGTAATATGCAAAGTGTGCTTTTATTAAACTAGGAGTTCATCAAATCCATGTCTAAAAATGAAGACATTATATAATTTCAAATCCTGAAAGCACACAATGAGTAGTTATATGTATTATTATGTTCTATGTTAGAACTGCTTAACTGTAATTTATGCACAAGATATTCAAGAGGAGACCCTTTTTAAAATTAAATTCCATGCAGGCATGCATATATCAGAATGTGATTGGGATTATGTAAAACACTTTCCGCTGTCATCAATTTATTTATTTTGGAGGTGTAAGATACTTCCTTACAGATTTTTTCCCCCGTCAGGAACTTTGTTTATGCCCCCAAAATGGTCATTAGGGTACCAACAGTGCCGTTGGAGCTACTTATCTGACCAGAGGGTTTTGGAGGTATTGTGCTGCTCTAACCTTGTCTCTCTCAATAGTGACAACTCCAGGGATAATTGCATTCATTTATTGACATAGTGGCTTTTGATAATATATGATGCTTACCCGTAGAAAGCTTGAGCAGGAGATGCTGAATATGGCATGTGTCTCTAGTGCTTTTGTTATTTTCTTTTTCCTTAACATTTGTTTGGATAAGAAAAAAAGAAAATCCTTATAAGTAATATTTGCTGTGCCTGTATTTAAATATGTAAGATATCTAGGGTTGTTGGACACAAATATAGCAAGCCTATGGTTATTATTGGCCTGACATAATATTTAAACTGGAGGAAAAGGATTCCCCATGCATGCCTAATGTCAAATTCCCACATCCTTGGTATACCCTTCAAGAAACATGGGGATCAAGAATACCTGAGAATCTCAAGTGTATAAATACAGTTTGAATGATAAATTTATAATTGGATCTTTAAGATTTGTATGTGCTACAAAACTTAGACATCACACAATACTGGGAATCTTGATTCTTGAATAATTTTTAATTCTCATACTAAACATGGGTTCTGAAATGCTGAATGAATCTCATACCAGATACCATACATGGTTATATGTAGACATGCAGAATACCTATGAATTTAAGTAGTCTGCATAGCAGACAGTTCTGAAATTTTGCATAATTCAGATTTTTAGGTATATAACTAACACTGTTGGTTGTTACCTGTTAGATTTTGAAATGTGTGTATCATATTTCCTTGACTTGTTAACTATTAAAACTTGCAGGTTGCAAGAACATTTCGGAAGAAGTGCATACCTTGTGATGTGATATGGATGGATATTGATTACATGGATGGTTTTCGTTGTTTTACCTTTGACAAGGCATGTTCATTCCCCCTAGATATATATCAGAAATTAATTTATGGTATCATACTTCTGATTCTTGCACCAGATATTTAAATTGTACATGGATTGATGCAGCAATGAGTACATGCAGTTGTAGTTCACGCACATGGGGGTTGTATTGTATAGTATGTTCATATAAGGTTGTTTTGTTGCCTAACAGTAGTTGTCCATCCCATACTAATAACTGATTCAAAGTTTTAGGTTTGCCCATCATTAATATGTGTTTAGCAATACCTTTTGTTTGAAAAGTAAGTTTTCTGATAACCTTCAGGAGCATTTTCGAGATCCCAAGTCTTTAGTAGAAGACCTCCATTATAATGGTTTTAAAGCTATTTGGATGCTTGATCCTGGCATTAAACGGGAAGAGGGTTATTTTGTGTATGATAGTGGTTCTAAGAATGATGTTTGGGTCCAAAAGGCGGATGGAACACCTTTTGTTGGTAAGTTTTCTTTGTACATTAGTACTTTTGCACTTCACGTATTCTTCTTCCCCCTGGTGATGCATTAAGCACATCTATTCTTTCTCAGGGGATGTTTGGCCTGGGCCTTGTGTCTTCCCTGACTATACACAGTCAAAAGTTCGTGCATGGTGGGCTAATTTTGTAAAAGATTTCATTTCCAATGGTGTCGATGGCATATGGAATGATATGAATGAACCAGCTATTTTTAAGGTAATTCTAATAATGTTGATTTCTTTTATTCCAGATAACAAAGATTTGATCCAAATTTTGTATTTGTGATCCTGATGTTTACCAATTCTATATTTATTACCCCTCTTTTCCAGGCTGTAACAAAAACAATGCCTGAGAGCAATGTTCATAGGGGAGATAGTGAACTTGGAGGTCATCAGAATCATTCTTTCTATCATAATGTAATATTCTTTAACCTTTATCATAATTTTGGAGTAGCATGTCTTTTCACAATAAACTTGTGGGCAATGCATGCAAGTAGGATGCAGTTTGGTTATATAATAAGATGCAGTCCTGCATCTTGATTCTGATGTTATTGTATGAATTTGTCTTTGTTGAGTGTTTCAATGCTTTTGCAAGGAAATATAGTCTACTTTGAACTTCTATTAATTCTTATGACCATTTACTGTAGGTTTATGGTCTACTGATGGCAAGAGCAACCTATGAAGGCATGAAACGGGCTAATGAAAATAAGCGCCCGTTTGTTCTCACCAGAGCTGGATTTGTTGGCAGCCAAAGGTATGCTGCAACATGGACTGGAGATAACCTTTCAACCTGGGAGCATCTTCATATGAGTATCGCGATGGTACTTCAGTTGGTAAGAATCAAACGGATGCTACTTGAGTGACATTGGCATTTGATGTTGTCTTAGTATAGTACCGTCTATTTCTGCAAATTGTTGTGAAGCATAGTTTAAGTCTTTGCAGCTCCCTTCCTAATGGCGTTTTGTATCTTAACACACATTGTGTGTGCATTTTTCTGGTCGACTGGACATGTGGTGCATGTCAAGTTGGATATAAGTTGTTGTGCCAATTAGTTATTAGCTTAAACTTTGGAAACATTAGTTTCCGAAAGGATAAAT
Organism: Pterocarpus macrocarpus; assembly: GCA_031439585.1. NCBI lineage: Eukaryota > Viridiplantae > Streptophyta > Magnoliopsida > Fabales > Fabaceae > Pterocarpus > Pterocarpus macrocarpus. The sequence goes on along the minus strand of CM062520.1, from coordinate 64,875,893 downwards.
GATATATCAAAGTGTTGGTACACTATTGTACCCTCATAAGACAATATGATTTTCAAGCTGCCGTTATGAAGGCTACATTAGATAATGCTGTGGAGTATCCTTTCTAATCTTTCTTTGGGGGTAATTATGCTTTATTCTTTGTGATGCAATTGGTGTTGGATCATTTTAAGTTTCCTTGTGAGAACTATAGATGACGATAGCTAGATTGCTCTCTTCCGCCCAAAAAACCACAAAAAAAAAAGAAACAAAAACTTATTCTCTCAACTTGGAAGCAGATTTTTTCTTCATAATTTTTGAATACTAGGTTCAGTGCTGGAAGAATTGAGATGTTATTATCCAATTATAATCCAGAAGCGTATTTCAGTATTTAAAACACAACAATTCACATTCAATATATTTTCTGTATTCCTTCATAATTTGCATTCGTTATGTTCAGGGACTCAGTGGTCAGCCACTTTCAGGCCCCGATATTGGTGGATTTGCTGGAAATGCAACACCTAGGCTTTTTGGAAGGTGGATGGGTGTAGGTTCCTTATTTCCCTTTTGCCGAGGACATTCTGAAGCAGGCACCAATGACCATGAACCCTGGTCTTTTGGGGAAGAGGTTGGTTCATATTTGCCTATATAAAAGTCAATCATTCCCGGTTTCCCACTTGTTATATATTGGACATTATCTAAATTTTAAGTTATTGCTTGTTACCGTATATCATGTGCAGCAAAAATATATGAAGGCTGTATATTGAGCTTGATCATTAGCTTGGCATCAATTTTAAAAATTTGAGTTAATGGAAATAGATAAATAAATAGTCTCACATGTACTTCGTTTCATGCTTTCAGTTCTGGTGTTGCACAATAAGTTTTGGACTTATTCTACGCTAATTTTCAAAACTGTCTTTGGTCCCCTGAGATCTTTTGAATCTTTATGGAACATGGTAACCGTCTGGATTTTTTTTATTCATTTACGATATCTAGGGCCACAAAAAAAATACTGCTCTTATCATATAATCTTTTTTATGTACATTTACCATTGTATTATGCCAGTGGTGGTAGTTGCTGATGTATCAGTGTCCACAGTCCGTTGAATCATGATTTCAAACTTATCTGGTAATTTGTTATTAGTATCTGCTAGCACCTTCTGACTAGATTTTGAGTGACTGATATTTTCTCTGTTATAAAAATCCTTTAAAGCTTTTCTATGGTAACCTAGCACTGCCAGATAAAGGCTAAAGATAAGTTTTTATCATGAAAGTGAGGATGTGAGCATTTACAGTCCTCATATTTCTTTTTTTTCCTGACTTACTGGAATGGTGTTTGGTAGTTTAAGTTTACTTCTATGCTCAAAACTGTGCGTCACTGACTTCAGCTCTAATTATTAGTGTGAAGAAGTTTGTCGATTGGCATTGAAGAGGCGCTACCGCCTTATCCCACTGATCTACACACTTTTTTATTTTGCTCATACAAGGGGCACTCCAGTGGCAACCCCTACTTTCTTTGCTGGTGAGTTCTTGTTCTGTTGACTAATTGTAATGTCTTTTGTTTTGTTAATGATATTTGAGCATTCTTCATATGCATCATGAATTTGTATTCTTGCTTTTGCAGATCCAAAAGATCCTAGCCTGAGGAAACTTGAAAACTCGTTTTTGCTTGGTCCTGTTTTAGTATATGGAAGGTTCTTCCCCTTCCTTACAGTAGTCTATCATAAATATAGATGTCACTGGTATGTTATCGAGAGATGTGTTTGCAGGAAATAGGCTTGTTTTCCTGATGCTTATATGCATGCTAGCAGCAAATTTGGTAAAAGCTTATAGTCATTGAGAAAGCAGGAAACAGGATGATGAAAAATATTATATTTTTATTTTCTTTTTTCATTGTAAACCAAAATTCAATATTGTCATGGTAAATCCCCTGTTCAACTGTATAATGGTCTGATGTTAACCCTTCTCTTTCTTTGATAAGCAGAAAATAATACATTCATTAACAATATGTATAAATGAAGGATTCTATTTAGTAGAAGAGAAACAAAAAGTAATTGTAAACTAAAGTTCAGCTTATTCATCTTTGTTGAGATACATTGTCACTGTTTATTGTCATGGTAAATCTCTGATTTTTGTTTTTGGGATCACAATTATCATGATTAATTATACTTGAAGTTTGATAGAAAGATGTATGCCACACCTTGCTATACAATTTGTGCTGATTTAATGTGTCCTTTGTATCTGATCAGCACCTTACATAGTCAGGGGTTGGATAAGTTGGAGCATACTTTGCCTAAGGGGATTTGGCTGAGTTTTGATTTTGATGATGCGCATCCGGTATCTTTTTTCCTGCTATGTTTTGCATTTTATACTTAGTAGTATGGTTATTCATTTCTACTCTTTTTTTTATTATTTTTAAATCTTTCTCCAAAATTTTTATTTCTTATTTTTTGTGCTGTTTGTGGCATGTCAGGATTTGCCAGCTTTATACTTAAAAGGTGGCTCAATTATTCCAGTGGGTCTCCCTCTTCAGCATGTTGGAGAAGCTCATCCATCGGATGACTTGACACTTCTTGTGGCTTTAGATGAACAAGGTAAGTCCATGCATTCAGTTTTCCCTCGGCATGCTTGTGACATTATCTCCACTTTTCAGATCAGCATCTTGCTTTTATAGCCTGTATGAATAAGATTTTAATCATTTACAGGGAAAGCTGAAGGTGTTCTATTTGAGGATGATGGCGATGGATATGAATTCACTAAAGGCAATTATTTATTAACACATTATGTGGCTGAACTACAGTCATCTGTTGTTACTGTGAGAGTACAGAAAACTGAAGGAGCATGGGAAAGACCTAAACGCCGCCTTCATATTCAATTATTGCTAGGCAGGGGTGCAATGGTATGTGTTTCTTTGTGAGAGGAATTTATGAAGAATATCCAATTTGTACATAGAAAGAAACTCTGAAAAATTGTGCTTGATTTATTCATTTCTTTATCCTTTTCACTTTATCTTAATAATGATAAAGTAGGTTTTGTAAACAGCTTGATACACGGGGAATGGATGGAGAAGTTCTGCAAGTAATTCTGCCTTCTGAAGGGGAGGTATCGAAGTTAGTATCTACTAGTGAGAAGCAATATAAGGAACGTTTGGGTTAGTACTTGTTCAAATCTTTACTTGGTTGGTTTATGAATATTTTTCTTATATGGCATTTATACGCTTATATTATGCCAAAATTCCTATCTTCTTGACTATCCTTTTCCCTGCTGATGGTATATTTTATCCTGTAATATGGTAATTAGTAGTTCATGTGTTGCCAACAAGCCTGCTTTTGAAAGATATAATATTACATGACATCTATTGAAGATAATTCTTGGTTTGGATATTCATGGAAATTTAGTACCTTGCTATTTTTGCACAATAGTTTCATGTTGGTCATGTGGAATTTTCCCCCCCTTTTGTTGAGAATTGAGAGTTTTTGCTTGGGTTTCTCTCACCCGTTCTCCATGAGCAAAGTGGTGGCTAAGCACCAGTAGTATTTGGTAAATTATGTTGCATTCTCTTCTGCATTGTTTCTAACATGCATGCAATTATCCTGATAATGCCAACTCTATATCATGGTGTGCTACTTTCTCATGAATATTATGCAGAGAAGGCAATTCAAATTCCTGATGTAGAAGAGGTTTCTGGACCCAAGGGGAAAGAGCTTTCAAGAACTCCCATTGAACTGAAAAGTGGTGAGTGGGTTCTTAAAGTTGTTCCCTGGATTGGGGGTAGAATCATCTCCATGATGCACATTCCTTCAGGTAAAATTGATTCTCCATTAGCAATGTATTTAATCAGTAACTTAATATGGAAATGTTGTAACAATAATTCTAGAAATCCTTTTATCTTTCCATGTGACCTGTTTGTTCTTTGTGGTTCTCATTAGATCCATATAGTTGCCAGACATGGGGATCATGTTTCTTTACGCCGCACAGATTGAATAATTTAATATGTATTATATTGTTCATGATAATAAACAATCTGTTTTCAGGAACACAGTGGCTGCACAGCAGGTTAGAGATCAATGGGTATGAGGAGTATAGTGGTACAGAGTATCGTTCTGCTGGATGTTCTGAGGAATACTCTGTCATTGAGTAAGTTTTGCTTGTACTTTATTGCGGAAGAGCCACCAAAGTCCACTTTGAACCCCCACCCTTCCTTTTTCGTGTGCATATTTTTGTCTTCACTGGCCCACCCACCCCCTCTTTCACTCTGGTGTTCAACATATCTTCTTTGGTAATTTCTTTCTTGCAGTCGAGAACTTGAGCATGCAGGAGAAGAGGAATCTGTGGTATTAGAGGGTGATATTGGTGGAGGATTAGTTCTTCAACGGCAGATCTATTTTCCTAAGAATACCGCCAGTATCATCCAAATAGAATCAAGTATATTAGCCCGCAGTGTTGGAGCTGGTTCTGGAGGGTTCTCAAGGTATTATATGAAGCTTCTCTTGTATCGTAAAATTAATAGCATTATATCCCACCTTTAGAATAAAATTAAATATAAGAAGTTAATATCATCTTTGTGGCAATAGTATATATCCTTTTAGTCTGTTATTTCCTCAACTGAAAATGTTTTGACACTTGTCTATTCAGATGATCTGATTTACCCTATGCTTCCTTACATTTTCTGCAGGTTGGTCTGCTTAAGAGTTCACCCGACATTTAATGTTTTGCACCCATATGAATCTTTTGTTTCATTTACCTCAATTGATGGATCAATGCATGAAGTCTTCCCTGAAAATGGAGAGCAATTTTTCGAAGGAGACCTTATTCCTAATGGTAATGGTCATTTTATCTTATCCTTTGCATTATTCATTTCTACCGATATGAAATGTTGGAACTTCTACTGGAATTACTAAATAAGTATGCCAAAGAATGGACCGGGCCTAATCTAGTAGCAAAAACGAGAGGTGAAAAAAAAAAAAGTTGAAAGTGACAAAGACTGACTTTTGCATCTCTAACATGCCCAGTTACACTAAAGACATTTGAAACTCTGCAAATCATAGACTCACCTCGTTATTTTGTGCTAATTTTAACATAATCATAAGAACTGGGGTGATGAGAGCCCAGCCTTGTACTACCTGGTCAAAGAGGCACTGCAAAGTGCTAATCAACCTAAAATATATAAGCTTTAAATTTGTGTTAAGTATAACTGATTTGTACAAAAGTGTTACCTCTAGGGTTTAATGGTAAGAAAATAAAGAACAAAAAAACGTAATTGAATAGGGTGCCAGCTATTTTTTTTACTTCCCCCAGGTACTAGGCCCTGCTAGTACCATGCTATTAGAGACTACCATCGTCTTTGATAATTCATCTATTAGAAATTACCATTCCCAAATCAATAAGCAGTTGCCGAATGCCTCCCTCCACAACCCCATCTTTCCCTACTCTTCCCCACCAAAGAAGATAGTTCCCAACATCCAGTATGAAGAGCCAACGTCCTTATAGGAGGGTGCCTGCGAATTTATTTTTTTTGTTAACTATGTTATAATTTTCATGTCAATCTTCTGACCAGGAGTCAATCATTTGATGTGTCTGCGCAAAATAGTTGTTGATAAAATTTTCATTGTAATTCATCTCAGGTGAGTGGAGGCTCATTGATAAATGTCTTGGCTTGGCGCTGGTCAATCGATTCAATGTTACTGAGGTATTCAAATGTCTTGTTCACTGGGGCCATGGCACCGTCAACCTGGAGCTTTGGTCGGAGAGCCGGCCTGTTTCAAAGCAGTCCCCTCTCATTATTTCCCATCAGTACGAGGTCACCAGAATTCCATAATTATTTAACTGGTCATTACACAAGGTGTCTGAATGTTTGGAACAGCGGAACAGTCCTGTAATAGAACATGCATATAAAAACCTTGCATCTTTACCAAAAATAATATAAAAAAAGCCTTGCATCTATATCTAAATAATTTTTTTCACTTAATTGTATGTTTGGTTGGAACTTGAGCAGTGAAAATGGAAGAAATTGAGGTGTGGAATGAGAATAAACAGTACCATATCCTGAACTTGAAAGCCCATTGGAGTCATAGTGTGTTTGAACTTTTAACGGCCTAGTGGAAACGATGTCTTGTAGTTGGATGTCCAAAAAGACCAAATGCTATCTTCGAGCGTAAATTTGCTTTTGAATGAAATTGTTCCTCATTGTTCAATCCGTCCTTCAAGTACCATATCTCATATCTTTTCCCAATCCATACCACACCACTCCAAAAACTATAAATTATTGACTTTCTGACAAGCCCCCTTCGCATATGATCCGACTTTTTCGTGGTAATATTAATCATTACCTCTCCATTCTCATCGCGCCAGCTGTCCTGGCCGTTAACAACTTTCTCTGTCTCTTTAACTTTGCTCTGAGAGGAATAAGGTCAGTCCCTCCGATTCCTCCAATTTCCACCTCTTTTCTCCTTTCATTTACACACGTAGTCCAGTTTGTTCATCTTGCCCATCTAAATGCAGCCCGCGTTTCTTCCTTCCAGTGTAAAGTTGGGCTATCCTATGTTCATGGGGGAAAATGACTTGTAAGAAATTGATCTTCCGTGAAAAATGGTCATGCCGCAGCCCTAATTGTTGTCCATGCCGTAGAAATTCCTCAGCACGGACTGAATGCCTTTCCAAGATGCTGTCTTTATTGTTCAGTTGGCATTGCATTTGGTAAACTTTTTTGTCTGAGGCAGGTTTGACCGCTCTTTCGTTTAAATCATAAACTGGCTAGAAACATTAGAAATCTTTATATGTCTAACACACCGGGTATCCTCAAATTGATGCCGGATTTATCATGCTCTGCCAAGGCCGTAACAACTAGATTTAAACTTCGCCTATCCTTTCAGCTTGTTAATCTCCCAAAAGGCAAAATCCAATCCCCTATTAAAATAAAATAGCAGCACTTGTCTGATGATATATGATCCATATCTATGTCCAAGGAAGTAATATAATCTATCGTCAAAAGGAGCAGCACGTCAAGGTATTATTAATCAAAAGATATCATGGAGCTCTCTGATTATGAGATATCATATAAGTCCATGTGCAACCTCAAGAGTGTACAGTAGAATTACAAATACTCCATATTTAACTTTGAACAAATAAGCAGGTATGTGACTTTGAACAATAATGAGACTCCACACTATTTACATCGGCATTGTTAGACGTAACCATACCAAAATACCACACTATAGTCACCAAAACAGCAGTTTTATTTAGTCCAGGCTTCTAGCCAAAGTGACTTCAGAATTTGTGTCTTAAATTTCCACAATCCAACACCAAAACAGGCCAAGAAATTGGGCTCTTAGTGATAACCAATTGGAGCAGCAGCCTCTCTTAACTCTCGGCCTTGATAATGTATGTCCTGCAGTTCATTACATTAAAATACCATCATTATTCTTGAATATCATATCACATAATCACAGTAAAACCCCTTTTTACTTTTTTTCTGCTCCGGGTTGATAGAAAGATATATAAGGCTTACCGATGCAAAGTGGTTGACATCACGGTGATGTGCCTCATCAGCTCTGACAACCATGACCACATCCCTTAAAGTTGAGTCAGGTGGAAGCTGCCAGTAGTCAATGGCTATGGCTGGTGCTGGCACATTCTCTATGTTGCCCTTGTCCAGCTCCTTTAGGAACTCAGTGTAGGAGTGTATTGCCTCCTCCTCAAGGTACCCAACCATGCGGTGTGCAAACTTAGGAGACACCAAATACCCCAAGAAGTATGCATTGAAGAAAACGCCTTGGACGGCTATGACGAGAGCACGCTCATACCACTTTGGATTGGAGACTTCCATGAAGGTCATAAGGTGCATGCGCTCGTTCTCTGCTTCTTCCAGCAGCGCTTTGATCCAACCACCACTGTGCTCGAAGCGGCGCAGTGATTTGCAGTGGAGTAGCATGCCTCCTACCATGCCAGGGACAGCTGCCACGGTCTCAAGCATCATTGCTCGGCATCCATATCGTGTCTGTTACATTTGCATACAGCATACACAGGATGAGAACAAGATTTTGAACATCATATATGTAGAATACAAAATTCATCAAGGTGTGAACAAATACTACAATTAAGGGTGTGTTTGGTATAGGATAAATAAATTAAAAAAAAAGGTAAAAAGGTTCATAGATTAGTTTCATAAGTAATTTTATCTATGAAATTAATTTATGAAAAATTTTCATACTATTTAGTCCTATATCAAAAGTTCTCTAAAAGTATGGTTAGAAGTGAGACAAGTCAAATCCGAACTAATAATAGGCTGAATTCGAGCTCAAGCTCGAGCTAAACTCACCAAAAATTTATCGAGTTCGAGCTAGCTCAAGTTAGATTTCAATTAAGTCTTTTTGACTTAATAAATTATCGAATATTTAATGATATAAAGATAGTCTCAACAATAACAATAGCAGCAACAACAATGGTAGTAGTAGTAGTAATAATGATAATAATAATATATAATTTTATATGTATAAATATATACACACACACACACACACACATATATATATATATATATATATATATATGTATAAATATATACACACATATATACATATCGAGTTAGCTCATAAGCTAATGAGTTGAATATAGTAAAGCTCAAGTTTAACTCATTTAATAAACGAGCTCAAATCTTCAGTTCAAGTTTAACTCATAAGCTCATGAGCTAATTTGATTGACTTCCAGCCCTACCTAAAGATGTGTAATTTACACAAAGAATTCTTCCCTAAAAAATTTCTTCTCATTTTTATCCTCCAACCAAACATACTTAATTGTGAGTTTTTTTTTCTTTTTTCAAAAGAAGGGTGAAAAAAATGGGATGGACTTTTTCATCCAGAAAATGAAGGATGGCCTTTTCATACAATTATATTTTTTATGTAAGCTTCGCTTCACTTTCATTTTTTTTTAGAAGGTACTAGACAAATTTGGGGACAATGTTTTCTTGATTGTTCACGGTCTTATATGATCCAAAATTGTTTTATTTTAAAAGAGAAAAGTGCTAATTAATTACATAACACTTGATTTCTTTTTTTTATTGTGATTTTTTTTTTTATTCTAAGAGCTTGAACCTGGGATACATGATTAAAGGGTCAAAGCATCTAATCATTTCAAACAACTCCAGGTTATATAATACTTAATTTCTAAATCAACTCAAATATTATGTTATACAATTATTATACACATGAAATTTAATCTGTAAATCAAATAAATTCAAATACAATCAAATTAATTTTCAATTTTTAATCTTCCCAAAGGGCAAGCGATCAATTTTGGAAAAAAAAAAAAGGGAAAAAAACTCGGCAAGCATCATCTTCGGGTGGAGATTTATAAATAACAGAATCACTTCATGTGCTGGTTAATCAACCGCCCTAATCGAAACCACACGCCAAACCAACCAAACATCACATCACATGCATCATGCATGCTTGATCTAAAGCAAAACAAAAGAAACCCAAAAACATGAACAAAAACTAAAAGCAATTTAAAAGATTTCAATGAATACCTGGAAAAACAGATCAGTGGGGTATCTGAGAGCCTTGACAGTCCAATATGCCATCTTGTCCAGAAACGTCACAGGCGCGTGGTGCTTTTTCAGATCAATGGTGACGTCTGCTTTATAAGTCTCCCAAGGCTTCAAATTAAACATAAAAGAGATCAACACAAAGTTCTCCAAAACCACGTCACTCATAAAAAAAAACAAAACAAAATTAAAAACAAAAAAATTAACAAAGTAAGTAAACAAGAAAAAATAAACATGCACATATAGTCATACCCTGAAGCAATTCCACTTCCATTCTGTGCCATCCTCTTTGGTAATCTTAGATGGCTGAATACCCCAATAACTCACAACACCCTTATTCTCCTTGTTCCCACCAGCAACAGCACCACTTTCAGAAGATGAACCAACCTTCTTCTCTTCATTGTTCTCCTTCTCTGACAAGGCCAAAGTGCTCCCATTCCTTACGCCACTTCCATGAACCAAAGGGGCTCTAACCCAATAACCCAACTTGTTGGGAGCACCACCAACTTCACCGCCACCTAACCCCTTCGCCGCAGCCACCATCACCGGCTCACGGGCCACCGCCGCAGCGCCGCCACTAGCCGTTGAGGCGGTGGAGAATAAACGGGTAGCTGCCACCGTCAGTGCAGTGTTGGCTACGCTGGCACCACCACCGCGACCCGTCATCATCATCATGAATACCACCACAATGATCTACACTCAGAGGATTCCAGAAAGATAGGAGAAAAGAATCTCGGACCAGAGTGTTTGTTTCTCGAGAAAACCAGAAGGAAAGTTTGGAGGGAATTTGACTTGTTTGGTTTTTGTGGAGAAGAAGGGTTTAAGGGAGGGTCTATATATCTGTGTTGGCGCGTGTTAATGCAAATTAATTAAGGTGAGGTGAGTAAAGTTGATACGTCGTGTGTTAGTTGGCATATGGCGGTGGAAGGAAGTATGTGTTTGGCATGAACATATTCCTTTTTTCCATTTATTTTTTATTTTTGGTTTGGGCATGAAGGACCACGCTTGCTGTCTTTCCAAAATTATCTCGATATTTTTATACAATTTTGCCTTTTTAAGGTTGCGTTGATTTCTATCCTTTTATTTACTATGTGTTGGTTATAATTCATTGGAGAATATATACAGTAACATTTATATTTAGAATTTGTTTTACATTTTGTGTCAATTAATAGAGGTGAAATACCATAAAAAATGATATTTGTACTTTTATTCTTATCTTATTTTTATTCTATTCCTTATATATATATCATTTAAATTTTACTACTTTAATATTTTTTTACATGAAATGTAAAATTATAATAATAATTAAAATCAAACTTTTACACTCTAAATTTTAAGAAACAATTCTTAAAGGAAAATCGCATGTTTTTATAATTTCAGTTAAACAATGATTGGTGATAAGAACATTTTGAAAGCTCAAAAATATCTCATGATTTTAAACAAAAAAATAATTTTTTATATTATATCTTGTGTTATTTAATTTGAATTGTTATTTTTATATTTGCATTGCGTTTGTACTATTACATTTGGAGTTACCTGTCGTACTAATGCAATTGCTCTGTACGTTTTTTTTTTTTTTTTTTTGGGGGTTACACATTGTAGTTTCTGTACTTCATAGCAGCCATAATTGATAATTTATTTTTTTATGGCAAACTGATCATTTATTATAGTTTGCGATTGCTTGGCGGCCAAGCACGTTGGTTTTACGTGTTCTCTAAGTCAATACTTTAGCCTCTGACCATAAACACCGCCGAATATTCCATGCACGGGTCCCGGTACACACACTTCTAACATTTTTCTGATAAATATCTAGGAAATGTAATTATTATTATTATATATTAAATTAAAGAGCCTAATTTGAATGTATTAATAATATAAATTATTTTTAGACAATTAATTAATTATATTATTCTATTTATATAATTATTTAAGTGATGAATGTGAAATTTAATTATATTCATTGATATAGTAAGATATAATTAAATAATTATATAAAAAATTTTATATTATTAGTATATCTAAATTAAATATTTCAGAAATTATTTTTAAATATCTTAACACAAATATTCAAATATAAATTAATATTGAGTTGGTTTAAATGATATAATATTCATTTCTTTTAAGTAAGATCTTGAATTTAAATCTTAACGGGTGTTTGGTAATCTAAAAAACCAAGTTAACATAATTAGAGATTGGAAATCGCCAACTCAGGGTTGGCCAAAGTCGCAAAAATAATCTGGGTTGGCGATATTTGGCTAAAAATTTTCAACCCGCCCCTCTTAACTCGCGGGTTTTGGTGAGGCGGGGCGGCCCGCCGAGCCAAACTTGCCACTTTTTTTTTTTTAGGTTCAAGAGTATTTTCAAAAAATAATTATCGATTTTTATTGTAAATTATGTTGTTATTGTACTTCTATTAATTTGTAAACTTTATACTATAGAGTTTATATTATAAATTTATAGTTAATTATTATTTATAAATTTATTTATATATCCTAATTAGTTTATTATATTTATATTTGAGTTAAATTTAGATACAAATTATGTAATTTAATTATTTTATTCTATTTTATTTAAATATATTTTTCATTCAATATTTTTTTTTAATTTTTAAAGTAATTTAACTCATAAAAAATATTAAAATAAATTTATTTATATTTTTTATTTTTTTGACAAGCCAATCCGCCAACCCGCCTTTAAATGGGGAGGCTAGAATATTGAGCCTGCCTTCCTAATTCGACCTGGCCCGGCTTGCCCTGCATTTGATAGGTTGAGGCGGGGCGGCCCGCTTTGCCATCTCTAAACATAATATAAAATAGAACAAATTATGTTAACTTGTATAAAATAAATTTATTTTTTTAAATATTTTTTGATTTGATAATTTAATAATTAATTTTAACATATGTGTTCTTTTTTTTTTTTTCTTCTTCTTTTTCTTTCTTGACCACATCATTAAAAAGCCAATCTAGCATAAGATTGCAGATGGTGGCAGCGAAAGCGATAGATGGTGGTGGATGGTGGCAACTGGTAATGGCAAATGGTGGTAGTTGGGGGTGGCAGAGAGTGGAGGATGGTGGCCGCCAGTGACAATGGACAATGGTGGCAAGCGATGGCGGATGGCAGCGGCGGACGATTGACAAAATCAATGGAAAAAGAAAAAATTGGTGTGAAGTAAAAAGAAAGCAATGAAAAAAGATAAAATAAAAGAAAAAAATTTGGTATGAAATAAAATTAATTTCTTCTTTCATAACTAGTTTTAAATGCAAATTAGTTCAAATAAAAATTAATTTTAAAATATTTGGATAGTTACAAAGCAATATTTATTAAAAGCTAGTCCCCATTGTATCTAATTATCCAATTTTTTTAGTTTGTCAAACAATGGATTGAAAAAACTATGGATTTAATTTGTATATATTATCAATGTAAAAAAATTTTATACAGATATTTAATTATGTATTGTCACATCAACAAAAGTATTTGATTTAACCACCCACTATCTTAAAAGTTTTACAAATATAAACATATGACTAAATGCTTGTGTAAAAGTTTTACACTGTTAGTATATATAAATTAAACTCAAAAACTATTGCTAAAAGAGTTTTACAGTATGTTTAAATTAATGGTTTGAAGTGGAGTGGAATGAGCTTCTATTATTTAGATTGATAAATTTATAATAAAGTGAAGCAATAAGTGAGGAAATAAATTCCATCCAATTTTACCGAAATCCTCATTTTTGTTTTTTCCAATTTGGGAAGTTTGGATTATAATCTTATTTTATCCAAATAATAAAGTAAAAAAATTATTTCACTTCACTCAATTCTATTTCACCACTTTCTTAAGCTCCATTCTACTTCACTCATTTACTTACCACCAATTCGAATACATTCTTAAGTTATCAAATTAAATAAATAATTATAAAAATAATTTTTCACAAATTGGTTCTAGACAATTGGTATTGTATGAAAAAGACGATCTACAGCTATAGTAGAATTACAATGAAGTAGATAAATTGACAACTGGAAAGTATTCGTCCTAATACTAGAATACAAACGAAGCGGGGGCGGATATTGAAAAAGAATTTAATTTAAATGTATTAATAATATAAAATAATTTTATACTGCCAACCAATAAAAATAGTAAAAAGTGTCAATTCATATAAATAATCATCCATTATAATGAGGGACCTACCATAATCTTTGATTTTTTTCTATTTTTATTGGTTGATACTATAAAATTATTTTACACTATCAATATATATCAATTAAATTCATTAAAAAATACAAAAGATAACTAATTAAATTACAATTTGATGGGGGCATGGAGACCGCGTTGACTGAAGAAATACAAAGGAAGCCATTCTCGATAGGACCCTCAACATAATCATTAAAATCTTTTATAAAATGAATGTGAAATATTTTTTTCCATAATAAAAGTTTTATATTGTGGGGAAGGTTAGATCCATTTTAGGATTACGGTATACATTCAAATTCATCGATTTTTACAGAATTATTTATATATTATCTATTAATGAATGAATATGAAAATCAAAGTCGGTAAGATAAACCAACCACGTTGACAGTGAATGTAAAATTTTAAATTGAATATTCCATTTACCAAAAATGGAGAAGATAAAAATATTTATCGTTACGTAATTCAAGCAATCAAACATACAAGCACAAAAGACAGTAATCAGCCAAAGCTCATTTACTCTGTGTTTAGAACGCAAGAAAATGGAGCGATAGAAAACTTGAGGAGAGAATTACATGTTTTCTCTCTGAGAACTGATAGGAGAACATATAAATAGTAGACGCATATGTAATATATACTAAAAAATGAGAAAAATAATAAAAATATTTGTATGATAGGTCCTATATAATTATTACTACTATTTTTGTTTAGATTTTTTCTTCAAAAACTTACCAATATGAATAGTGCATATACCGATAAATTTTATAAAAAAAAAAAAAAACTTACCAGTATGTTTTGTGAAAAAAAAAAATTTATTAGCATTTTTCATCAATATGTTAGTAAATTTTGCATATATATATATATAGAGTTTAATTGACATGCACTGACAGTGTAAAATAGTTTTACACTATCAACCAATAAAAATAAAGAAAAGTGAGAAATCATGGTGGATCCCTCGTTATAATAAGTGGTTAATTATATGAGTTAACATTTTCTATCATTTCTATTAATTAATAATGTAAAATTATTTTACACTATTAATATATTTAAATTAAATTCTTATATATATATATATAAAACTTACCAGCATTTTGAACACTAATTGATAAGTTTTTAGACAAAAAAAAAATTAAACAAAAATAATAATAATTATATAAAATTCATTATCTAAATATTTTTATTATTTTATTCACTTTTTCTATATACATTTCCTATTACATCCTAAAAAATACGTCTTCCGGACATTTTTCTTTCCCTCCATGCAAAAAATGGGGAGGGAACTAAAACATGTGGGACTCACAACAGTCAGTTTTCTCTTTGCCAATGCGCAGAAAACTGGAGCTAGGAAAGTGCGGCTCAAATAACAATAATATCCTAAAGAATGAGAAATTTTATAAATATATGAAGTGACAGGAAAAAAATGTTAAACAAATGTTTTAAAATAAATATTATAACTTAAATGTTAATAGATTTAAATATTAATAAGTATAATTTTTAATTAATATTTATTGTAAATTATTTATTTATGTAATTCTTAAAAAGTATTCATAAATTAAATAAAAATAGCATATCTTTTACTTTATTATAATTATAACAAGATATATATATATATATAATTTTAATACAACTCTTATTTACTTTTCTTGTCTTTTGTTAAGATATTTTTACAAGTATAAATGTAAGACTAGTTGATCAAATACTGTCAAAATTATCAGGTCTTTTCAATAATAATTTCGTCTTTCATATAATTTTATTTTTTAAAAATAATGAATTAGTCCTTATTTAAACCTACATCTTAAATCATAAATCTTTATTATTAAGTCTTTATCTCTTCAAATATATTCAAAAATATTATTATTCAATTCAGTGATTTACATATAATCTTTTTGCAATTTAATTATTCAATTATCAAAATCTGTAGCAGGTAATTCTTGGTTAGGAAGGGACTAAGTTGAGACAATATATTTTGATCAAGGAATGATTTAAGTTGCAAAAATTGATCTATCAAGAGTTTAAATTAAGAAAAAAAAAATAGTAAGGGACAAAAATATAATCTTTATCTTTGTATTTCGCTTTTCTTGATTCTTGCTAGATTTTACAAGCTTTTAATAACAGAAAATTGTAAATTTTGTGTTACCTTACTATCTATAACCTTTTATAGTAAAGTTTGTTGTTTTATAATTTATGAAAGAAATTTCGCGAGAAATAACTCCGAACGAAAACAACAAAGCCGTAGAATAAGGATACTTAAATTTGCATAAAAAGATTTATATAGTGTGAACCTGGGTGGCTATTATTTCCCCTTTCTTCCAACTTCTGAGCCATAATTTCTTCGTTCAAATGGAATTATGATTCAAAGCCAGTACAGTGCATTGGTCAGTAAATTAGTGATCAATCGTTTGAATAATGAAATGCGGAGAAGGGATGTTCTTGAAAGTGGTCACCTACTTCTATATTGTTATTATTTTTGTTTTTCTGAGGGTAGTATGGTACAATATTTTTTGAAAATTTCGGTCTAAAATGACTAAGTTATTAAGATAGAAAAAATAGCGTAAGTTGAAAAACATTAAGTTATCACTTTCAAATAATGTGTGATGACCGCATATTTTTCCAATTCACGATATAATAAATACTTTTAACGTTGTAATTTTTTTTAATGTCATACAATAATTTTTCTATTTAACATTGTATCGTTTAAAAAATACTGCAGGTTACTTCCTCTAAAAAAACGATAGTACTAAAGTCAGCTCTTTACAAAAATAACAAATATGTTGCTCTCAGCAGCTATATACTATAGGTTTCACGAGTCTCATGCACATGTCATTTCTGGTCATCTCTTTCTGTTCATTATAACTTTATAACTTAAAAATAAAAATAATAATGTGTTAACTTGTTTGCTCCAGTAAAGCTATCCAATCAGAGAGACTCCTTACTGAGACAATCAGACAAAATATCTAGTGTACAAAAATTCAACACTTGGACCAAAAGGGTTCCGTGATTGAATCCATCCCAAAGATTCCTTTGAATCAAAATTAAAATACTAAGATCCTTCTTAGTTTGACTCACGATCCTCTCTGTACCCACCTAGAGAGATAAGCCTCCAATATTCCACTCTGCTTCCTAAGAAATGGAGACTTAGGAATGGCTGCATCATAGGTATTTTTAATTTTATTGGATGAATAGCAAGTAACTAACTAATTAAGGCAAGCAGTTCCTGCTGGTGCGTACCTGCATTTCTTTCATGGCTTCTGCAGTACAGTGTCCACCCTTTGAATTTTCTGGCAAGTACTATCATGTGTCTGAAAATGGGGGTAGCTGTGTGAGGCAGACCAGTTTCTTTGAAGGCAAGGCAGTGCTCACTCAGGGAGTTGGCTACTCTGTCATTCTTGGTTTTGGTGCTTTCTTTGCTGTCTTCACCTCTTTCTTGGTGGGTAATCCTTAAGTGTGTTTCTTTGTCTAGTTTATTTTGATCCTATGTCTAGTGATATTAAGACAGACAGAATATATGTGACAATGGAAAAATAAATCTAGAAAGCCAGAAGTTTTTGCTAGATTTGTGTTGCAAGAATGATGTGTCATTTTCATGACTATTGGAAGAATGAGCAAGTGTTACCACTTCATTTCAACCAACCACTCATATAATTTCTGTCAAAGATTCTAGCAAAATTCTTTTGGCTAAATAGGATTGCTCATCTGACAATACATTCACTATTGAATTTTATAATGTCTACATATTTATAATTTTAATTTATATTTTGAATGGCGTAAATATTGTCTTGTATAAGATTCACCAGCAAGCCGAGTTTATATTAAGATCACTCTTTTCTTATGGGTTAGAGTAGAAAATCACTGCCTTAACCTTCCTTTCTATGATTTTCGCATAGCTATATATTCTTTCATACTTGTAGCTCCACTACTCTTTAGAGTTGCATGAAAGCTTACAACCATCAAGTTATCAAACTCAATTTATTGATACAAACGTTCTTGCGGATCAGGTATGGTTGGAGAAACGATATGTTGGGTCCCGCCACACCTCTGAGTGGTTCAATACTGCAGGCAGAAGTGTTAAGACAGGACTCATTGCTAGTGTCATTGTGTCTCAGGTAATGGTTTTAGTTAGCCTCATATTGCACACTTATGATAAATCTGAAGCTCCATTTGCACATGTCTTTTGTTGCCATGAATTTGTGGTGCAGTGGACATGGGCTGCTACAATCCTGCAAAGCTCTAATGTTGCTTGGGAGTATGGGGTTAGCGGTCCTTTCTGGTATGCTAGTGGGGCAACCATCCAGGCATGAAGCTTATATTATATCTACTCTGAATGTTGCTATCTTTTTCCCTTTTTTTTTTTTTGCTCTGAATTTTGATATATTGGAATTTGAAAAGTGAAGTAAGCCTGAGATTTGATGGTGCATTGTCCATGAACAGGTATTGTTGTTTGGAATCATGGCCATAGAGATTAAAAGAAAGGCCCCTCATGCTCATACTGTGTGTGAAATTGTCAAAGCCCGGTATGCACTTGAAGAAACGAATTAGAGTCTATAGAGCATTGTTGTTTCGAACAATACTAAACAGACAGAATTTCATTACTAAATTTTTTTTTATAGAATGACGTGGCATTATTTTTAACCCTTGGATGAATAAGTAGTCTTTACTCTTTTAACTTATCCAACCATATAATTTTCGCCATTTAGTATTACTCTTTTGTTTCATGTTTTGTCGGATACTCTAACTGCAACTTTTTTGCCGCTCAAGTGATAACAAAGTTTCTTTTCCTCAGTTGGGGGAATCCTGCACACATCGTGTTCCTCTTTTTCTGCTTCTTGACGAATATAATTGTAACGGCTATGTTGCTCCTTGGTGGTTCTGCTGTTGTAAATGCATTAACTGGAGTGAACATCTATGCTGCTAGCTTTCTAATACCACTTGGAGTAATCGTCTATACACTAGCTGGTGGACTCAAGGCCACCTTCTTGGCAAGCTATATACATTCTGTCATAGGTTTCTGCTTAAATTTTCGTCGCCTTTTACCCCCAACAATGTTTACATTTTGTTTCATTCATATATTTTCTTGCTAAACTTGGTATTTGTTTGTTTCAGTGCACATCGTTTTGGTCATTTTTGTCTACCTCGTCTATACAGCTAGCAGCGAGCTTGGTAGCCCCAGTGTGGTTTACAATCGTCTGCTCGAGGTTGCTAGCAAATCTCGAACATGTCAAGATCCTATATCACACCATGGACAAGCTTGTGGTCCTATTAGTGGGAATCACGGAGGATCCTACCTAACAATGCTAAGTTCAGGAGGCTTAGTATTTGGGATTATAAACATCGTTGGCAACTTTGGCACTGTGTTTGTTGACAATGTAAGCATGAAGATGTGTCTTTCCATCTTCAATTTGTTTCATTCCTGCATGTAATGCAATGATAAAAGTTAGCTCTGGTTATGCTTGGTTGTAATTTAAGCTCCTTTTGTCTTATATAATATTTGGATCAAGATCATCTCATGTTTTTTCAACTAAAAGGAGAGTTTCGTGTTACAAGAGAAAATACACAAGTTTTGTTATATAATAGGACCAGCCATTATATATATTGATCTATCAATTCTGTTTTTTGGTCTTTCACTCTTTTTCTCTTATAATATGACACTGATGTTAACAAAGAACATGAAAGGATCCTGATATATAATATGTTGATTTTGTCGCTACTGATTCTTCAAATGGGAATGTTTAGGGGTATTGGGTGAGTGCCATTGCTGCAAGACCTTCATCAACTCATAAGGGCTACTTGTTGGGAGGCTTAGTGTGGTTTGCAGTGCCATTTTCTTTGGCTACATCATTGGGTCTGGGAGCCCTGGCCCTTGATTTACCAATAAATGAAAGTGAGGCAGGTCGTGGACTTGTTCCCCCTGCCACTGCTGTGGCTCTGATGGGGAAACGAGGGTCTGTTCTTCTTCTTACCATGCTTTTTATGTAAGTTACAATCAGCTTCCTATTGGAAAACACTTCTAATATGCTTTCACGAGATTGAAGTAGCAAATGGTTGATAACAATTTCATTTGCTATAAGGCTTGTATGTAAATTACCAACTATCAAGCCTCCCTCGCTCTCTTACTTTCTGACGGTTTTGATATACTTATCAGGGCAGTGACTTCTGCTGGTTCATCGGAACTAATTGCGGTGTCCTCATTATGCACATATGATATCTACCGCACTTACATAAATCCTAATGCAAGTGGAAAGAAAATCCTCAAAGTGTCAAGGGGCGTCGTCCTAGGCTTCGGTTGTTTCATGGGATTGCTAGCAGTTGTACTGAACAAGGCTGGAGTTTCTTTAGGTTGGATGTACCTTGCAATGGGAGTGCTGATTGGCTCCGCGGTTCTTCCTATTGCCTTTATGCTTCTGTGGAGAAGAGCAAATGCAATCGGGGCCATTCTTGGAACAATAATTGGTTGTATTATGGGAATTATCACATGGCTGTCTGTTACAAAAATAGAGTATGGCCATATAAACCTTGATACAACTGGTAGAAATGCACCAATGCTTGCTGGAAACCTTGTCTCTATACTAACTGGAGGAGCTGTTCATGCTATTTGCAGCATGTTTTGGCCTCAGAACTATGACTGGAGTACCACTACGCAAATCACAGTGGTTGAAAAGGAAAAGACTGACCTGCCAGCAGAAGAGTTTAAAGAAGAAAAGCTAATAAGAGCCAAAGCATGGATTGTGAAGTGGGGTATTGGTTTCACTGTTTTGATAGTTATACTGTGGCCTATTCTCTCCCTCCCAGCAGGTAATTTTGAGTTACATTACATTAGCAGACATGTCCATATGGTTTTCTTTTCATGTCTTTGATGCAACAATTATAAACAATATCTATCTTTCTCCCAAGTGCTATCACATATGATTTGGTCTCCTATAGTTTCAATGTTAGATAACTTGGACGTTAACTTATGTTCATTACCACAGGAGAGTTTAGCAAGGGCTACTTTTATTTTTGGGCAGTGATTGCTATAGGATGGGGTACTATTGGTTCTGCTGTGATAATTGGTTTACCACTAATGGAGAGCTGGGAAACCATCCAAACTGTCATTCTGGGAATGTTTACAAATGACAGGCTCATGGAAAAAGTGGAGGAGTTGAATTTCAAGTTGCAGACAATCATGCAGGCAATACCAGAAGCAGAGAGAAGTTACTTGTTTGAGAAGGAGAAGGCCAAAAAATTAGAAGCCTCAGAGCAACAGGCTTGTTCTCTTCCTGCATAAGAACCTGAGGGACCAGATTGAATTGAAGTTTACAATTGTCTTTGGTGTGATTGTTTGAGCTCAGGTTCATTCGTAAGATAAATGGAACACTACATTTGTCAAGCTTAGGTAAATGTTGTTGTGTATAAACAGTACACAACAAATTGAAATGTCGGAAAGTTGTCGAGTTTCCATACGTTTTAACAAAGACCCAATTAATTTGATTCTAAGACCATGCAATGCCTTGCAATTTGAGCATTCTCTCTTTCCCTTACAAGTTTTCCTTTCAATAAATAATTTGCATCAAAGTAATCATTATTAAAATCCAACGAGCTTAAAATAAATACCTTTTAAAAATATGCTTAAATGTAATTCGGAATATGCTCATATTTATCAAGTCACGCCCAGTTCAATTAAAGACCGATAAATCAAGAAAAAGGTCTTGGGGGCTTGAAAAATATAGAATTTGTGGAAGGGAACAGGCTAACACATAGCTGTTTGACACGTTTCTTTACATACAATAACCATTGCTAAACACGGCTTGTATCATTCATGTAAAGAATGCGTTATTATATATCCAAAGTAGGCCTCTTTGAATTACAAAAACTTATCTGCAGCTAGATTACAAATTGAGTAGTACAATACTCGGATGTATAAGAAAATTTTAATTTTAAAAGAATTATATATAGCATCTATTTTAAAAAGGAACAAGACAAGAATTTCCTATATTAGTTGCCTTGTGGTATAATTTACAGAAGATCACCAGCCCGTTGATGAAGAATTTCTCATTCACCAGCATAAGGGGACTTGCACGTTGATCCAACTAGGAGCAACTGTCTAACCATATGCACAACAGCTAGCTTTGTCTTTGAAGATACGGATCCCAATGGTGCATGCAGACATGCATGAATTGCATTTGGTACAGTCCAAAATTCATGATGCAATATGCTCCAAATGAAAGTAATCATGCGTCTTGCTTGTTTAGGTATCTACCGAACGATATCTTTCTTGGTGTGAATGTTATTTGCTGCCTTTTCCTTCATGGCTTCTTTCTCTAATCTCTTTTTTTCAGCATCGGCCTGCCTTTCATTCTCCTCCCTTGACTTGTTGAACATCTTCACAAAGACAACAAGGATCTGTGTAACTGCAAAAAGAACACAGCCTTAACAGTCAACATAATCTTGACAATTTCATTTTTTTGGGAAAAATAAATAAATAAATAAAGATGAGTCAAGAAATGATGCATCAAGGAAAAATGGTTTTATAACCTATTATCTGCTCTCCTCTTACAAAGCAGAGGAAAATAAACGACTCATTTCTTTGATTCCTACTGAGTATAGACCTTGACAAACTCATTCACAGCCAACTATAATATCTATTTTTTGTTTATCCTTGTACAGTTAAAGTGATCAAGACAACAACACAACCAAGGAGATAGGAAGGCAATCCAAAGATTCAGAGCTATTAGCACATCCTAAGCGATGCAAGATTTTGAGTTTCTTAAAGCCAAAACCGAAAAGATGGGCCTTTCTAAATAATACTTTCAACCAAAAAATGGGCTGAAAAAACTGAGTCCTTATGCATGTGCGTCAGTTTCTTAAAACCAAACCCAAAAACATGGACCCTTCTAAATAATCCTTTCAACCAAAAAAAAGGGTTGAAAAACTCAGTCCTTGTGCATGTGTGTGTGTATATACATAAAAGAAAATGTCAGACCTTGCTCAAAGGGGAACCTAGCTGGATCCTCCCCAAAGTACTGGGACAAAGAATCTGCACTTCTTCCCTGGAAAAGAAAGTTACCAAAAGCAAGAAATAAGAAGCAGTTGGCAGGATTAGTTATAACATCATCATGACTATTTTAGGATGGCACATTAAAATCTCATCTGAGCAGGCAAACCGATAGGACATTGGGTCTAATGGGCCTTGATAGCTAGGAATAATAATCAGTTAGTTAGCTAGAAAAGGGTTATCAAAGTGTGTGTTTGGGAAGAATTAGTCAGTTGAGAAGTCAGTAATTGAAAGTCTAGGAGAGCAAGAGATCTCTCAAATATCCCTAACCCTTGTATTTTCATATTCAATAATATATTTCTGAACCAGTTCTATCACAAACTCCTGCTCAATCTCCCTGCCTAGAACAACACTGAAAAAAGGAGGAAGAAAGAGAAACTATAACAGACAGGACCCACCACTTCAGAATACAATGATGTAAGTGACCTCACGTCAGCTTCAGCAATATCAAGAAAATTCTTCAACACCTGAACAAGAGAAGAATCATACTTAGACCAACAAAAGTTTTATACTGAGTAAATCATGAGTATATAAAATCAATTATAGTTTTTATCAAATCAAAGGTTCTCCCATTGGCCATCTAATAAGTCATGAGAAAAATCAGTTAGATGCATGGTAAGTAGCTGTTGTTCACCATCTGGTAACATTTCGGTCAAGATCACAGCATCAGTTTTTATAGAGATGTTATCAATTAGCAATGTAATTGAAGGAAACCTCTTTGTTTAGTCTTGGTTCCTAGAATGCATGCCTTCATCATTTTCTTTAGACTTTTCATAGAATCAATTGGAGTCAAGGTAGAGTTGTTTTTAAGCTTCTGTTTCTTTTATGCAAACATTTATGTGTTGGAGGGCCGAGAATGGAGATACAGAGGAATGGGCTGAGAAAAATAATACATGTATGTTTTGAGGCTTCCATTATTGTGTTCAATAAACATAGTCTATAAGTGCAGGCCGCTCGCTACTTTATCCCCAAATATGTGTGTGTATGACGTGTAGTCTAGATTCCAAATCAGGGCTCATCTCTTTCTGCATTGCCCTATGGTGAGGTCTCTTTGGAACAGACTTTTTTGGAATCTTTGAAGAGTTGTGAGTTTACCCTATGTTTTATATAATTTTCTCCTCACAGTTCAGGGGTTTTGGCTCTTGTAAAGAAGCAAAGATCTTGTGATAGTCCTTGGTTGTTGCTGTGCTTTAGTGTATCTAGTTGGAAAGGAATACTAGAGCTTTTAATAATTCCTTTTTGATTGATGATTTTACTTGGGATAGAATTACTTTTTTGGCATCCCTTTGATACGCTGCTCATGGTTTCTTTAACGGTATTCCTTTATCAAACATATGAAGGGATTGGCATGCTTTGTTGCATGGTTTATCCACGTAAGATTTAATGGTTAACTTTTGGTTTCTTTGTGAGGATGCCTTATCCTCTTCTGTGCTCATTTTACCTCTTCTAATAAAATTTCTTTTTCTATATAAAAAAGAAACTATTGTGCTCAATAGGACAAGGACAAACATTCACGTTTTACCCAGTAGAGAAGTATCTTAAAAGTAATATAGGTGTAAAACCTGCCATTTTATATTCCTCACCTTACGAAATCCTGTAGATATGGCACCATCATTTTCAGAAGCAGTGAGTTCTTGCTCAACTTTCTCCAAACCTTTACTCACAGCTTGCATTTCTTCAGCCAATGCTTTTAGTTGGATCTACATATTGGACATCCAGGACATAAATCCATAAGCAATTAACCTTGGTTGCACAGGATTTATTGAAATACATATATCATCAACAAGGCGACCATAAAGCATTATTCACAAAAAGAATACCTTAGAAGCTGCTTCCAAATGGACAAGATCTTTGTCAAAATCTAGCAATTCTGGCATTTTCTCAGCAAGAAGCTAGAGAGACAAGAACAAAACTTTGTAAGATATCATATTCATAGCAAAAACAGCACCAGTGGTCAACACAACAGGGAATTATGTTTTGCCATATGCGAAGAAAGGGAGGGGTTAATACTTTGCAAATGTTGTAATCCTTATAATCCTAAACAAGAAGTACAGCTTCGAGTGAAATAGATGTAGCCAAGTAAAGAAAAACTGGAAATTTAGACTAGAGTGGACTCTCTTAAATTAAGATCCATATCCCTTTAGTAATTCATAGCTAAAAGAACAAAGTAGCCTTAATGCCAAATGCTACGGAGAAAACTCTTATCAGAAGGAAAATGGAACTTTTTTCTTTCACATAATCTCCTATGAGTATATTTACATTGGGATAGAGCAGAGCAGAGTTATCTGAAAGATAATATCATAGTATAATGAAAAATATTATGTGAAGATTCTGACGTATCTACCTTACACAAATAATGCATTAAAGTCATTTTGTTATTTTTTGCACGAGTATCAGATAATTTAAGAAGGCTATCCAATTTGAATCCTACTGCCGATCCTGCAATGAATAACAGAGAAATTATAATCTAAACAGCATGGCAGAAATGTTCTCATTTTGTCAAGAATATTGAGATGAAGCAGGAAGCAAAAATCCATCTCAAATTACAAGACAGTCAAGTTGGAATAGAGTTAACAAAAGAATACCCCGTGCTGTTCCCTGATTCAAGGCATTGCCCAAAGTAAGAATAGTCTGCATTATCTGACGCAATTTCACAGATTCTTTCACCTGTAAGTATAATCAATAACATAAATATGCAGCTCAATAATGCTTTCATGTTTGCCAATTAAGAGCCATTAAAACAGTACCTCTTTAGCTGCATTGTTGATTGTATTCAAATTTAATCTTAAATCATTCACCTGAAGAAGCAAGAAGAATAAGTCTTTAAGCATGAAATAATACCAATAGCAGCAGACTGGAATTCCATACAGGATAATCATAACCTGGGTAGCATACCTGAGAAGAAAAGTTGATTTTAAAAGCAAACACCCTTAACTTGGATTCTACTCGTGGAACCTTCATCAGCTCCATAAAAAACTGATAAAGATATCAAAATAAGAATTTCGTTAGAATCAACATGTAGAAATTGCAAGGATTCATTGTTTAAAGAGTATTGAGAAAGAGAGAACCTGTTCACACTTTCCAAGCATTTCTTTGTTCCCTTTATAATTCTGAAAAACAGAAAGATTTTTAGCCAGGGGAAAAAAAAAGTCCTTTTTCCCTATTAAACAAGGCAGGATGTCATACAATGTTTAGAAAACTTCTAGCCATTAGCCAACTTAGCCAACACAATACATTAATTTTGAAATCCTAACAAAATAAATTGAAGTCGAGACCATAGGAAAATATGTGTTATGTGCTTTCTGACAGACTAATTGTCACTGAATGAAGCAAATATGGGAAACTCCATCTATACAAATAAGAGTGATATAATTCAAGATTTTGAACCTGGAATCAAGTATATAAGCAAATGAAGGTTAAAACATCGAAACCAAGATACAATTCATGGAAATACCAAAGAACTATGATATTAAATAATGTCATACATTGCAATTTACATAATTATTGATAGGTTACTGCATATAGGAGGAGAGGAGGGGAGGTACCTTCAACATCTCCATCTCTTCCTTGGTGGGGCAGAACTTGATGAGATTCTCAACCTGATCAATATCCAGGACAGAAGAGTCCAATGCCAGAACTGCATTCTGGAACCAAAAAAGAAAAGACAAATGTTGAAAGCAAACATGAAAAAATTAATGCCTCTAGAATCAACCTACATCACAAAATGGAAGTGAAAGTAAATAAATAGTCGGTAAATCTTAGCTAAGAGTGCTTATTACTTCAGTTTTTATCAAATATAATGGGGAAATTCTGACAAAATCCTCCAATCCAATATAGTACTGAACACCCTTAAAGTATTATTAACCTAAGTAAACGCCATAATTTTGTGTCAGTTAATAATCTCTTACAACATCCAGTCTAATCAACTTGGTGAAATAAAAAACGAAAAAAAAACATCTCACCTACACCTCGATGATGCTCTCTGAAATCTCCGAAGTAAAAGTTCAAAAGTACACAGGGATAAATTATTATAACCATCATACAATTTTGTTAAGTATTTTTAGACAACTGACTCTTTAACTCTGCAATTTCATTCATATATATATATATTAACATCAATATCAGCATAACATCATTGGGCTACAAGGATAAAGCACCACCGTTGGGCTCGATCTAAATATAATATGCATGTATGTCTGCACTCAAAAAGTTTAGCACACATTTAACTCTAGAACTGCAATATTATGCAACAAAGAGAAACATCTGAAACTTAAATAAAAGAGAAAACTTCATTGAGTTGACAACAAAGCCCCAAGTAAACTGAACACAAGGATAGGGAAACTTACAAGCATATCTGGCAAAGGAATTTTGATTTTAGAGAGCATTATTTCACAATTATATGCTCTACGCAAGTCAACCTGAAATTGGGGGAAAAAATGGAAAATGGGCTTATTAGCATTTCTTTTATTAATAAGATACAACACTTCATACAAAAATAAAAATGGAAAAGTTAAAGTATCTACATTTAATTAGGGTTAGACAGCACATAATCATTCTTGGAGGTACAATGTCTTAATACCCAAGCAAATTGCAATATTGAATGTTGGTTTAATTAGAAAATTGCATTCCAATCCAATATAAAACTTTTTAGCAATCAAATTTTTTGTCCTTTTTCCTTTCTTATTTACCATGCAATCAGCAAGAACAGACAAAATCTCTCAGACTACAGTTTTGATTTGATGCTTAATATCTCTTGATTCTATTTTAATACCAAAGGGATTACTAGTTACTATTCTATGGTATTCTAATCAGGCATATCAGCTCTTAAGCAATAGATTGTAAAATAATTTATGCCAATAGAGGGATCGCTTACCAATTGTACTTTCTCAGGTTTGTTGATATTAGAACCACGCCGGCCTCCAACTTTAGCACTGCTCCCATCAGAAGCAGATGCTGCTGAAAACAGGCTCTCAAGTTCTGATATGTCTATTTCAGGGGCCCTAAAATAAACTTTCATTGAATGAAATCAGAAATGCTAAACTGACATAGCCTCCCAACCCCTCCTAGGTCCTATCCAAAGAAAGTCAGAAAGGGGGGACGATACAGCAAATTAAACAAAAGGGCACAAAACCACAGTGCTCAATGCGATCAACAATTACTGAATTACAAAAAGAAAAAGTTTCATATACTGATGATTCCCAGGGATTGAGATAAATATAAGGAAAATCAACTCTAATATCAGAATGAAAATTCAATACTCAATAGTCACTACCTTGATTCATTATCTTGCTTTTGTGAATCAGCCCATAGACTTCCCTGTGCTGCTCGGGCAACTTTCACCCAATGTAGGGGCTTTAACAAAGTTTTCTTAGGTGCAATAGCAGTCCCTCCAGTACCACGACCTCTTCCAGCATTTGGTGGTGCTAAAGAAGCTTTACCTGGTGGTGGTGGCACATTAGAGGCCCTGCCTGAAGGAGGTGGAGGTGGCGCTGGTGTTGCACCACGACCAGGTGGTGGAGGAGGAACACTTGGAGGCTTTGGTGCTGGTGGTGGAGGTGGTGGAGCTGAACCTGTTCGAACACCTGGAGGGGGTGGAGGCGGAGGTGGTGGACTTGAACCCTTATGTGCAGAACCTGGAGGGGGTGGAGGTGGAGGTGGTGGGCGTGATGCTGAACCTGTTCGCACAGGTCCTGGGGGAGGTGGAGGTGCAGGTGGAGCTGGTGGGGTTGAACTTGTTCGTACAGGTGCTGGAGGAGGTGGAGCAGAACCTGTTCTTACAGGTGGTGGAGGGGAGGTGGTGGGGCTGGAACCTGTTCTTCCAGGTAGTGGAGGAGGTGGAGGGGGAGGTGGTGGGGCTGAACCTGTTCTTGCAGCTACTGGAGGAGGTGGAGGTGGAGGTGGTGGTCCAGAACCTGTTCTTCCAGGTAGTGGAGGAGGTGGAGGGGCTGCACGTGGAGGGGGAGGTGGTGGGGCAGAACCTGTTCTTGCAAGTAGTGGAGGAGGTGGAGGGGCTGCACCTGTTCTTGTAGATACCGGAGGTGGTGGAGGTGGAGGTGGATGTGGAGGTGGTTGGGCAGAACTTGTTCTTACAGGCAGTGGAGGAGGTGGAGGGGGGGGTGGTGGGGCCGAACCTATTCTTGCAGGTACTGGGGGAGGTGGAGGGGGAGGTGGTGGGGTTGAACCTGTTCGTACAGGTTGTGGAGGAGGAGGAGGAGGTGGTGGAGGTGGAGGTGTACTAGGAGCATTATTGGCATTCTGACCTACAGGAAGAGGAGGCGGCGGAGGTGGGGGTGCTTGTGCTGGTGTTGGAACCAAAGGTTGAGTAGCAGGAACTGGTAAAGGTGATGGTGGAGAGGAACAAGGAGAATATTCATTGCATGGGGCACGACGAGGAGATGGTACATTATCTGTCAATGACTGATCATGTGTTCCTGAAGTGAGATTTTCACAATTACCACCATCATTCTCAGTAGCTAAATGGATTGAATCAGAGGCGTCAAATGTCAATAATTTCAAAGGATCAGAAGAAGACTTGGGAATAACATCAAAGGCCTCATCTGAACTATCAGCAGTGCTTGATTCATTATTTTCTTCATCAGAGTCAGCAGGTGATGAATAACAACTTCCTTTGCCTTGCAACCTTGAAAACTCTTTGACATCATTTAGGACAGTTAATTGTTGAAGCAGCCAGACAGCCGCAGCATCACCAGTGTCAACCCATTCTACACCACTAAACAGTTCTTGAACCCTTGAAAATGCTTCAATGGGCAATCCACCTTTCTCCTCACCATTTAACATGGTTGTTGGGGCCCTAGGAGGACTTATGCTCTCAACTTCCCCAAACAAAACCTAAATATTGAAGTTTACATTATCAGAATAACTGGTAACCGTACTAGGAAAAAAATCAAAACCATCAAATATAGTCAAAGTTTAAGTTGCACATACAATCCTAAAATATGCACAGCACTTACCTCAGCCCTGAAGCCTTTTGGATACCGCTCCTTCGAATCCCAAAGAATGTCCAAGTTTTCAGTGTTCAGCATCAATATGTTGGACCGAATAAATGCTGTATTAAACATTACACGAAACATCATCACCTCCCTCTCTGGATCCAAATCCAAATGAACACACTCCAACACCACATCTCCTTGCACTAAACACTGAATGTCAATCTTAATCACATCGCAGTCTGCCTGATATGAAAAAAAAAAAAGAGAACACATTCCAGCATCAATCAATAGGAACATGAATTTAACACAACAAAAACTCAACCAAACACAAAATAATGCTGCAAATCAAACAACATCTGCACAAAACCTGGCGGTAATGCCTCAAGCTCTTCTTCTTCTTGTGCATTGAATAGATCATTTGAGTGGAAAGCCCTCCTTTGCTAAGCAAGTTCCTACCAAAGATCCTAACCATCGGCCTACACCCATTTTGTGTATCAAAACCCGGAATTGCCCTCAAAATCACACAATCCAGCGACAGCGCCCGCTCCGGAGGCGGCCACTCCGGCGCAATATTCCTCCTCGCCACATACTGAATGTACCTAAGCTGAGACGGCAAAGGGTTCAAAGGTGACAACAATTGCAACAAACCCTTCGGCGCCTCCCTATGCACCATCTCAAGGTTCCTGCGTTCGCCACTATGAACCCTCCTAAAAACTAGTAAACTCGCTAGTAGAAACGCCAATAGGGGCCAACCCCCTCTCTCACAATGAAACAAAATCACGTTTTGATGGTTCCCTAAGCTAAGCCAACTATCACAAACGCGAAGGAAGTGCTGAACGAGGGAAAGGGGCAAAATTGGAACACCCTCGTACTGTTTGGGGTAATCCATGACGATAACATCGTACTCTGTTAGGAACTCCGCGAATTGGCTGCGCTTCTCGCCGTCGCGGAAGTTGAAGGCGAGGAAGGAAGATTCTGGAAACTCCTCGTGGAGCTCCGTGACGACCTCGTGGAGGTAGAGCTGGTACATTCCTTCGGGTAAGGCTTCGGTGGAGAAGCACGAATCGAAAACTGCGATCAAAAACGAAAGTTTTTTGAGGGAAAATGAAGAAAATTTTAGAAATGAAAATGGGAACGAAGAAAGGTGCAATTTTTCTATTTTTCTATTTTTTATTTTTTGGTGTGTGTTTACCGTAGACTCTGTCGATAAATTCGAGTAATCCATCTGGGGGGCGCTTGTAGAAGAATCTGCTGAGGAGGGACATGGTGGGTTGAATCACATGTGGAGGGAGAATAATGGAGCTTCAGAGAGTGGTGGAGTTTGTGGTGGTAGAAGAAGAAGTAGTAGCTATGCTATGGAGTTTGAAGAGAGAAAGGGGAAGTTTTTGAAATTTGAACAAGGCTGTGTTTGAGGACTGTGGGATTGTGAACGGAATGGGAAAACTGATTTTGGTGATTTCACCAACCATGGAAAATTGAATTTTCTTTTTCCATCTATTTTGTTTTATTTGTATGTTTGATTTGGTAAGAAATGACAAAAAAAAAAAACAAAAAGAATCTGCGGATATTTCTTGCTAGCTTCTATTTTTCTATAATTTTTAATTTTTTTTAATTACATTGCCTCTATTTATTAGTTAATGACATTAATAATTGAAGTGTAAAAGTTTAGAATAGAATATTCTAATTTAAGGGATTTAAATCTTGTGTCTAAATTTCATGTTTCATGTATACAAATCATATTTTACAATCGTAAATCAATAAATCTAAATGGATTATAGTTTATTATTAAATTACTAGATTCCATTGAACTAATTAAATCTTAAAGCCTTATATTTAATTTAGTTTTGAAACATCATTAATAATTATTAATTTTTTTAATCTGATCATTTTTAAATTTCTACTATACAAATTTAATAATATAAAAATTAGTGGCAGAAAAATATAATAACATTATCATGGTACGATACGATTCTCAATCATACTTTATTAGTTTAACGGGTTCTTTGGATATGAATAGAAATAGAAAGAAAAAAAAATGAAAAGAAAGAAATAGAGAGAAAAGAAAATAAAGAGAAATATATATTTTTTTTATATATTTGGATGAAGAGAAATTGAGAAGAAAGAAAATAAGAATTGTATTAAAATGATATATGTATCCTTAATGTGGTAAAAAATTATTATATGAATTTAATTTGGATACATTGATAATATAAAATTTTTTTGTACTGTCATCCAATTAAAATCTTTCTTTTGTATGATTATTCAAGTAGTGGATGGTTATATCAAAGAGTTTGCTGATGTAGCAATATATGATTAGATGTCTGTATAAAAAATTTTTATATAAATAATGTATTCAAATTAAATTCTTATTATATTACTTTAATTTGATTTTAAGTACTTTTTATATGTTAAATAAATAAATATTTTATAATAATTTTAATAAATAATTTAATTAATAAGATTTGAATTATAGAATTTGTTTTAAAAACTTCTATTCAAATAAAAAATTGTGATATAAATTATCATATTTTATTATTTATCATAAAAAAGGATATAAAAATAATTGATCAACTTTTCCTGAGTCTCTTCATATTTTCTAAGTTGCTGGGAGGAGAAAAGTTTCAAGATGGGCCCCACTCTCCTTTTTTGTTTTCCCTTTATTTTTTATTGTTAACCAAACAAATAAAAACTTAATTTTCTTCTCATTTTCTCTCTTTTAATTTTCTCTTCTTCCATTTTCTCCCAAAACAAACAGAGCATAAATGATAAGATCTTTCTCCTTCATGAATACCTCAGCCATTCTATTTATTAGAATTTTGCCTTCAACACCAAATCTTAAACCTTAAAATTCCAGTGGTAAAAAATTTACTGGAAAAAGACTCCATGTCTATATGCACAAATTTTCTTGTTAAGATAGAAACACACTTACCGCTCCAACAAATTTGAAATTTCAAACTGTGTATAGCTAATTATACACACCAAGACACTGCATATTATATGCCGAAAACAAAATTGCCACAAATGAACTTCAAAATTACTCTGTAGAATTTTGAAGAAATGAAATTCTAGACACTAGTAGCATACATAGAATCCACAGTATGTGGCAGTTTTCATTGGAACTTGAAATTTTCATGTGCACCAAAGCTTCAGTCTCTGCTGGACCACATCTAATGCTTCCAATGAAGGCAGCACAGGGGCTGCATCACAAGTGCTGATAGTGATGCACAGACGGCAACAAATTAGCACTGTTTTATCTAAAGCCCCTGAAATTCCAATGGCATCTCGAATCAATATTAAGTGACAAAATGCCATTTGACCTACACATATATGGGGTTGTACACTTTTATCCATTAACACAGGTGTTCTAAAAAAATAGGTGGCCTGAAGTAATTCAAGAAATATCTGAAGCACAAAAGAAAGGACATGAAAGCCAAGTCTAAGTCTTAGGTTTCGTTTTCATTATATGTGTTTTCTGTTTTCAGGATTTTGCAAAGAAAAATGTGAAAATAGAAAATACAGGTAGGAAATAGAACTTTATTATTTTCAATGTGACCTTTACAAAATACTGAAAATAATAAACATAGAAAATGAAAATTGAAACAAACAAACCCTAATTGTCCATAAACAATCCTAAAAGAGATGCGAATTATGGATTGTCAATCAAACCAAACAACAACTTGTTATTTAGGATGCTAATCTTCAAGCAGAACCGTGCTTGGTGAAACCTGCAGCAGAGCAGAACCGTGCAATTATGTAAGATGTCCTAACTACAATAGAATATCATGTAGCTTCTGTTCTCTGTCAAATGCTTATGAGGTTCTTGCAATGAAGATAAAGAGAACCACGAAAAATAACCAGGTATTATTTCCAGTTTTGCGTGAACTTTGCCTTAAAATGGTGATACAATTCAATGGGGTGGATAGAAGGAAGGTACTTCGTTTATATTGCGGATAAGAGCCATCCGCTCACAAATCCAATTAAACAATGGCAGAGATACATTAGCTTGAATATAATCCAGAATTTTTATGCTAACAAAATTAGTTACAGACACCAAAGGAAATAAAAAAGCGTGGGGAATTCAGTTTGCTTTTGTCCTGCAATACAATTTATTCGGATGTCAATTACTTAATTTTGAAGAAAATTTACGCTTTCTCGTTACTTTCAATCAGGAATATGCTGTCCCATTGAAAATTGATTCATTGAATTATAGTTTGTTCAATTCTATTTTTATAAAATTAATTTTAGATAGAATTAATTTTATAGAAATTGATTTGATTACAATTAATGTTAAGATAAATTAATTTATATTTAATAACTTCTCTAAAAATGATTTTAACATAAATTTTTTTTTTTATTTCTCCTAAAATCAATTCTAAAATCCAAAATTGATTCTGAAAATAAATAATTAAATATCATCAAAAATCTCCAAAATCAATTCTAAAGATGTAAAATCAATTCTAGGGAGCCCAGACGGCTCCCAAACACAAGCTTAAAGTAAGAAAGTTACAAAGAGACTCTCGGAGGTAATCTCTACAAAATTAATGAGAAAAATAGAGACAAACGCATTAAATATAGAGAAAAATAATAATATAAATATGATGGGTTCTTTTATGCAACATATTAAGAATAATAAAATAATACATTAATTTGAATTTAAATTATTTAAAAGATAACAGAAAAGAATTATTGAAAGCTCTAATTTTGCTCATTAATGTATGAAGATGTAAAAATAATTTTTTGACAATTTTCTGCAATAGTAAAGACATATGCTCATAACCCCACTACTCTGCTTAACTTCTTGTTAGCCATCCATCTCAAAGAATAAGCATCCTCATCTACATTGTTACACGCTGAAAAATTAATGAGCTATATACTATCACCTCTTTTCCATATAACTTGCAACCCTCTTTCACAACGTACTAAAAAGAGAGAGAGAGAGAGAAGAAAAAACAAAAAAAAACAGAAAGCATTTTCTTTTCTTTTTAAACCAGAACTTACACTACATTTCAAAATCACTTTAGAACTGCTCTAACCTAATCTCCAAATCATGATCTGAATTATACATCACTTTAGAAATCTCTAATTTCAATACCACCTTCAGCTGCAGTGAGGCTATCATCATTCTCATTCAACAAATAATCACAATATTCCAAAAGCATATCTGCAAGGGGAGGAATTCCCGGATTCCTCCCATCATTATATTTGTGGGCATTATAAGTTATCTGCCAGACATCATGTCTGAAATCTTCTCGGCTTCTGTACTCCATATTCCGTACCCTCTCCCTGATTCTAGAAAGATCCATAGGCCTCTCTATAATGTCCAGGTAGTCAGGAGCTTCTTTCTTGGACACCGGTTTCAGGAAAAGATATGACAGATCGTACCTGTCTTTCACAATGGCGTCCACAATGCTCTCCAAGATATTTGCTAAACCAACCTACACAGGAAAATTAAAGTTTAACACAACTCAAGCCAAGTGAAACACCAGCTATTCTACAAACACGATCAAAAAGACCTACCATCACAGCCATACTATATTTCATAACAAAATCATCTTTCTATCAGGCGTTTAAAAGTGAACTATTACAGAAAAAAAAAAGCAAGATATAATTCTAGACAATTTTTTTTCGTCCCAGTCCTCATTCTTTGTCACTGCACCACAAAACTGCCGGAAAGGTGTCAACAGTTTCATAAAAAATGATTAGGTAGCCATTACTCCTACTTGACACATGAAGATGCAATATAAGAGGTAAAATAAGCTCAATATAACACGGACATAAACGTACCTCTCCCCCTCCTCCTCTTCGGCGTTTTGTTGGCGGCATATAGTCTGCACCATGCTTTCCTAACTCAACAACAGATCTCCTTTTTCCTCTCCGGTCTCTTTCTAGCATCCTCTTATCATATCTTCTCGTTCTGGGGTCATCTAAATACTCATCTGTGAAATCAGGCTTTTTCTTCTTCTTTTTCTTCTTTGCTTTTTGCCGTTCTTCCTCCTCCCTCTCTCTTCTAATATCTTCTTCATATCTTTTTATCTCATCTAACCTTTCTTGCTCTTTGAGCATCCTAATTTCTTCTTTGTGATGCCTCCTTGCCCTGTCTTCCCTGAGTCTCACTTCATTTCTCCGTTTCTCTTGCTCTTCCCACCATCTTCTATCCTCTTTAGCTTGCCATTTTACCAAACCTTCAGTTGAATACATGGTATCTTGCTGTCTTTTCTTCTCAAAATTTGACAATTCAACAATTCTTTTAGTTTTTCTGCGTTCAAGTCCTGTGTTTCCAACAGGACTGTCCAGGTCCAGATCAATAACCTCCTTTGTGTGTTTTATAACAATCTTCTTGCGATTTTTCTCCTTATCAATTTCTGTAGGTGGTCGTATTGTAAATGGGACCTTAGGAGAATCAACCTGACCTCTACCTGAATCTGTAGGAGGCCGAATAACAATAGCATGTCTCTTAGACTCAGCCTGCATATCATCTGGTTTCACTATTTTGGGAATAATTATTCTATTAACCTTAGGAGGCTTAGCAGTTTCAGAATCAGAAGTGACTGGCTTGTCAGAACTGTGCAGGGTTTCTATAGCAGGTTTATCAGAAGATTTCTCAGTGGAGCTACAAAAAATCTTCAGTTTTGCTGAATTGTCAACTGGAGCAGTTTTTGTTGCGGTTTTTGATGCCAACTTTTTCAGGGGGGCTTTATGCTGAGACTGACTAGAGGGATCCAAAAAGCTGGATTTTCCAGATGATTTTTCAATGTCTATAGATTCAATCTGCGCTTCTAGATCTTCACCATATTTTGGACAGTTCTTGTTCGTTCTCATGTGCCCAAGCTGGTTCATAAACAAAATAATTACTACTTTATCAAAAAGCATGGGGTACGAAATCTTCTATGCAACTAAAAGCATCTCTCTACTTTACATAAATTGCTACATTACTTTTACTGATTATTTAGTTAGAAAATAGAAATTTATTTTTAGTTTCCTGATCACAATCAGTTTTTAAAATACACATGCAAAGCAACAATTTAACTTTGGATCTGCCAAAGTGAATTTAAAAAGATTAAAAAAAATGCCATCAAAATCAGTAAACCTCATACAACACATATCAAAAACTAATTTTCTGGAACAATAAAAGGCTACTAGGTTGTAGACAGCTCAATATACGCACCTGGCCACATGCTCCACAAACAAAAGTTTCCCTCGATGGTTTTTTCTCCTTAAATACCTGGTTCTCCAGACATAAAAAAATGAAGCATTCAGAAACAGGAGTAAAAACTAAAAGCATTATAACAATGTTCCTAAAAAGAATGCAATAGCAAAATTCACAGTTCACGTGCAAACACAGAGAGATCAACCCTAACGCTTCAAGCTTTTAGCATATCTGCAAAACATGATGATAAATTGCAATGCAGACATACGTGGTACATCTAGAAAACTATTTCCACACATTTGATGCATTCAAGCAATTATACATAGAAGTCATAAAATACACCAACGAATTTCACAAGGACATCTAAAAACAGTTTCAAAATAAAGAATGATGAATCTAATTTCTCCTTTATTCAGCAGAGACAAATGCAGTTACTAGTTACTACATCTTAAATTGTAGATTTGACCTTCAAAGTCCAATTTTCTTCATGGGTTGCCTGAGGTTTATTGTCCCAAAATTGAAAAATTTATGCCAATAGAACATGTCAGAAATGGCATCTCATATTTGCCACAAGGAGGGCAAAAACAAAATATGATAGAAGTAGACTGAAAAATAAATTTTGACACCTCATCCCTGTGAAAACAGTATGTTTTAATAATACATGAGAAACAGACATTGATAGATAAAAGGCCACAACTTACGACTCGAACTCTAACTTCTATAAGTATCCCAGACTGGCTCT
Source organism: Pterocarpus macrocarpus (assembly GCA_031439585.1). Classification (NCBI taxonomy): domain Eukaryota; kingdom Viridiplantae; phylum Streptophyta; class Magnoliopsida; order Fabales; family Fabaceae; genus Pterocarpus; species Pterocarpus macrocarpus. The sequence goes on along the minus strand of CM062520.1, from coordinate 64,838,325 downwards.
AACTATATAACACTTAATCAAAATCATACTTCTCAAGGAATACTTCTCAAACCAAAAACACCAGCTTGGAAGAGCAAAAATTGAATAGATTCCACAATTTATACAACCTAATTTGCTCAAAAATTGGGTATAAGAGATTCATTTATCATCAGGTAAGTAATATCAGTATGATGAACAACACAAACAAAAAATGACCATACAGCCATGAATGCACTTGTTGCTCACTTTAAATCACCACTATTATACAAGAAATATCAAAGTCATATACTATTTATTGCTTTTTAAATAAAATTTAACCATTTAAAAGGGATTGTATATGGGGATAAAAGAGAGAATGATACAGATTAAATCAATTACCTTGATTCCTTCTCCCATATTTAATTTGATTTTTTTATTGGGTTGACTAATAGGTGGAATCTCATTCTTCTTTGCTTTTGTGACCTTTACTGATTTCACTTTTTTAAGACGAAAATTTTCCTCCTGCCACAAGACATATATAATAAAAAAATCAGGCATAATTGGTGGGAAATTAACTGTTTACACGACTACTTATGATCTGAGCTTCACACAAAACTGTGAAATAAGTGTGCTAAACAAGAAGATACATACACAACAGGACTATATGACTAAACTGAATTTGCCTCACCTCCCTGCGATTGGTAATTGTATCCTCTTTCAAATTATTATTTCCGTCCAACTGCAAAGAATTTGTTACTTGCTTAATTGATTCAGTATTGTCATAGATGATGAATTTTGGTTGCAGCTTTGGTACCAATCTTGCTTCTTCCTCCACGACTCTAGCTTTCTTCTTTTTCTTCCTATCAGCTTCATCATCTGGATTAAATATAGCCATAACAAATGTCAAATCTGACAAGTAGCCACTTTGAGTTCAGTTTCAAAATAGTCATTCTTTCAATTCACAACTTAGGTCATTGCATCCAAGATCCAACATTTGCTAATAACAAAAGGTCAGGAAATAATATTTTACTGATCAATAGGATACATACCATCCATAAGCAACCTACATAATTCGGCGGCCTCAGCTGCATCATCTTCTATTTCCTCCTCTGCCTGGGCCAAAGTTGGGCGTCTTCTCATTTTAAGACCCTTAACACCATCTCCCTTATCACGTTTTATGTCATTGGTACCCTCTTCTCCCTCTTCACACTCCTCAGCATCAAGTAAATTTTCAAGATCTCCAGCAAAAGAATCTAGATCACTATTCCCTTCTGAATCACTCTCATTTTCATCACCATTTACAGCTGAAAGACTCTGAACTTGTCGATCCCAAATCTCTTGGCACTTCTCTCTGGTCTGCTGCTGCAACTGAAGAAAGGACATTCGCTGGCCACGAGCATATTTGCTGATAGTTGTTGGATCAACCTTAACCCCAGATGCAGCTTGCTCACTGGAAAGTTTGCGTATCATAGCAATGCGATGCCACCTGGTTTGTTTCGCAATGACTTCTTCAGGAACATTGAATTTAAGAAGCACCTGGAATGAGAGCATACTTGAGACTACAAACAAAAATCCACACGGATGAAATATGCTATGCTATTCCCTCATGACACTAGTAGATAGAAGCCAACTAGACACAAGGATGAGAAACCAGCACCGTGGAGATACATCTCTTCCCTTTTTCAGGAGTACATATGTGAAAAATTAATTTGCCGCTTAAGCAATCATTTAAATATGTGTGAGAAAACAAAAGAAATTAGTGTTTAGATAAAATCCACAAAAAAAAAGGATGAAAATAAAAATAAAAGAGAATGCCAATAGGGAAAGCAATCATCTTTCACATACTCAACTCCATTTCTTAAATGTACGTCTTGAGTCTAATGAAAGAATAAGGGGAAAAAAGGAGACCAAAAGGGTGCTTGTGCAATACCTGCCTGTTCTTATTCAAGAAAATGAATTACTTGCCTAAGCCATCAACTTAAATCAAATATGCTTTCTTTTTTCGGACACTACATATTTATTATGACTAAGCCATTTTGCCACAATAATTTTTATTTCTCGAGTTTGTGATGTGATGTAAGTAAATTCGTAACAAGACTCTACTCATCTCAGCTTTACTCATAACTAGTCTATTAAGGAATAAAAAAATGTGAGAAAAAAATTCAACCACACAAAGGAAAAGCCTTTTCTAACATTAAGCTCTTTGGTTCACATAAACACAAGCAGTACAGCTCAGATCATTGAAAAAAAAAAAACAAAAAGACTCACCTCTCTTGCAGCCTCCATGCTTAATCTACGAAGATCAGCATCTGTGCCAGTAACAGTGGAACCACCCCTGCTGGCAGCAGCTTTCTTCTTCACCATTGCACTAGACACTGGTGCCTTTGGAGGTGCCCGAGCATAGCTAAAACCCAAACCACGGCCAGATGGATCACCAACACCAGTAATTTCCATTCGTTCAATATTTTCCTTACCCTGCCGTAAATAGGGATGGAATTTACTCAATTACAAGAAGAAAACATAACAAAAACAAAATCCTCACTGAGTAGAAAATTTTCTTTATATTGTACAGAAGATATTATTTATAATGATCCCCACCTTCTGAAAACTTAATTCCTATTTCAAAATACTAAAATTAAAAAATAAATGAATGAAGTATAGCCAATTAAATCTAGCCATAGAAGTAAATTATCACTAAAACAATTATAAATGGACGCATGAATACTTTTGCTGCATTTACACACATTCAAGTATAATACCAACTTTCAATTATATTCAAGAATCACAGTAATTCTAGGCCATATGTGAATGCTGGACCATATATGAGTGCTTGACGAGAATCTTTTAAGCCTAGTTCTTAATTAACACAAATTTCAAAGCAAAGATATCTTCTTATCAACATAACATGCCAGATAAAGGTCAAGTTTATGACATGCTGTTGCGGACCTTTATGTTCTGACTAAATCTTCAATTTGCAAAACATAGAAGAAATACTCAAAAGGAAGAAAGATAAAATGTTGCTTTCCTTGAACAAGGCCTTGGCACAAGATTCTGAGCAAAAATCGATAGCATATTTGAGAGCTTTAAATTCTTGTACAAAATTAAATAAATAAATGATGACAATGCTGTTATGAAGGACCCTCAACAACTCATGTATGGAGAAATTATATGCACATCTGACAAGCACAACCTACAATGAAATCATTCTATAGTAGTTGGTTCATCCTTGCCAATTGATTCTCATTGGTTTTTATTTTTCTCTCTTTTCAATTTTTCCTCTACTCTTCTAACATTTTAATCCCTTTCAGTTTTACCTTCTAAAATTCAACTGGCCATATATAAACAAATCTTAAAAAGTAAGCAGGATAGATGCCAAATAATCTCAAAATCAGATTAAACGCAGATCACCTGGCTTGTACAGGAAACAAAGTTGCTACTCAAGTTCCAAGGAGTAATTTGCAGCTCCCTCTCAATGTGTGATGCAGCAGCCAGTGCTATTGCTTCATCAGGAAGCCGACTCATTGCAGATGAAATATTAGTAGGATGTGTTTCAGTTATTCCTAAATGTTTTAGACGGTAGAGGCCAGCTTGCATGCTTTCATAGGCACAAACCTAAAACAATTTAAAACACAAATAAAAAAATGAAGGAGGAATCATCCTAAAGCAATCTAATAACAAAGAAGCAGTTAAGCAGAAGAACCCAGATTATGGACATAGATTTGCAGGCAGCCAATGCACTTTCAAAAGTCAAAACATATCTACCCCCCCCCCCAAAAAAAAAAAAAAAAAAGAGAGCAAAGCAGCATGTAGAATCTATGATCAAATATGATTGCAACCTAGGCCCTGAAACTAACAAAATCATAAAAATTGTACAAGATAGTGAGAGCAGACACAAGCACACCGAGTGCCTGATAACAATATATCATAGTTTTTCGAAACTCGCTTTTTCAACAACCAAAAAGTACAGAATCAAGCATACACCAAGAAAGGAGAACTCGATGAAACAACCAATTGATGGGATAATATTTGGCAAGCAACTTCCAAACCTTCATATCATGATTCATAGATGATCTTCTGTATTAATAGTGCATTTCAACAGAAAGAGATGATTTAATTCCTCACAAAAGAAACTGAATGTCATATGGTATAACTTACAAGTTCTGGGGTCACCATTTTTCTCAATTCATCCTCAGACCACATGCGAAAATTTCGCTTTTTAACCAAAATTGACTGTCCATTTGTTCCCCTCTGCAGTAATTTATATAGAACGGAACATTCAAGTATATAGAAAACATAATCAGAAACAAAAATAAGATGGTAAAGCATATAAGCATCTTGCAGAAATTTTCATAGGTTAAACTCTCATTGAAAAAGAAAAGAAGGAATTCTGTTAGCAATCATTTGTAATAAATAACTTGGATAACAAGCATTCTGAGCCACCATACCTGTAAATTGGCATATTCCTTAACTTTTTTACGGAAAGAGGCTTCCGAGAGATAAGGAAATCGTGACAGAAGCTCATCAATACGGATGCATGGGAGCAAGTGTCGCTTCTCCGCTGCTTGGAATTCACGGCACATGTGTACTAGGAGCCTGTTCATCATGTAAGTCTGAAGATTCTTACTTCCAGGCGATAATACTTCCATGAGAGGCTCCTGCAAGAAGAGATTGAATATACCATTGTTTCACATCACAATTATGAATTCTACATCTTTTTTCCATTGACAAATTCCCAGAGATGCAACTTTGATAGCCAAATTGCAGTATCCAAAATGGGAAAACTAATTGAGAGATAAATAACACCTTATGACTGCTCAAAACATCCCAGCCATACTGATTTTGTCAAACAATAATTAAAGATTTGGATTGAAATTTCTTATACAACCAACTGAAATTCACAGAATTAAAAGAAGACAATTATTAACTATTGACAAACAGCATATAACAAGATGGTACAAACCTGCTGTCCAACAACATTAATTTTATCAATGCGCCTTAATGATAGCTTTCCCTTTGGTGATCGAACCAGGAGGTAGTCAGTTAATGGAACTTTATGAGGAAATATGGGTGCTCTATACATATTTGTCTCAAGTGAGGACTGACTACAACCAGGTTTTAAGTCCCCAAGGAATGGAGATTTATCAGCAGGGTCCAGAGAAATAATGTGCCCCAAGCTACTATTCGTGTTGCGTAATAAAGAGCCAGATTGATCATCCGGAGAACATTTTTGATAGTACGTACAAAGCCTTGCACCCATTCCAACATTGCTCAAAAGTAAAGGCCTTTCCTCGCAATACCTACAAAGAGGACATATTCCATGAGATTTCCGATGCAGTATCTGCTGTCCTTGCTCCTTCAGCAAAGCACACAAAGTACTAAGGAAAACAAAGTAACCAGAGTTGACATTGTAGACAACAAGTTCATTGAAAAAATGTTAAATCAAGGTAATGCAGTGCCAGAACAACACTGCTCTTGGAAATATAAGACTGAGTGTCATGAGGTCATGGTTACTGCATCTAGGTAGAAACGATGAATTAGGGTGCTTACAATAACTTCTGCTTTTAAGATGAGTACCATCTCAGAATCAATTCCAAATTTCAATCAAAGCTGAAGTATACATGTACAGAAATACATATTACTGCAAGTAGTCAGCAAAATAACAAGTTGAGAAGCTACTTGGCAACAAAAGTTAATTCCAGAATATAGTCAACTAAACTCAAAAAACCATAAGTTATAAAGAAGTTCTGTAGTTTCATAACGCAACCAAGCAACAGATATGAGGAAGAGAGTAGCTGCATGCTTTCAAGACGTGTGGGGAGTTCAAAATGACAACAGAAAAATCACTAGACGAAAGGGGCTACAGCATCAAGAATATATACACAAAAACAGGGATGCTGTGCAAGTTCAATAATCAGACACAGCAAAGTCTTTCAGGCTAACAGCTTGTGGTGGCTTTATGATTAGAAGGGTGCTTATCAATCAGAAGAGAATATAGTAAACACACTGTAGCATTGAATATCTGAAAATAGTAATATAAATTGTCATTCTCCATCTCCAAAATCAAACTTTTCCTTATGGCAGCTAAATAATAAATATGACTGTATAGAATTATTTTGCCCCAATGAAAAGCATAAACACTAAGTACCAGAATAAAAGTTTCAAGTCACTTACTCCATCAGAAAGACATGTCCGTCTTTCACAGACAGATCAGACTTTTTCTTGAATGCACCTGGAGGACGCAATGACTTGTTCTCACCAGGAACCCTTTGTGCCCTTGGCCACAAGTGTATCTTTGTACGTACAAGATGTAACAATGAATTTGGTTGAACATTTTGTGCAGCAAGTGATTTGTGATCTTCAAGCTCCCTCCCTAAATAAAATATTTTCACGGTTTCTGATGCCTTGAAATCTACCAAAGAAAACAAAATCCCGGTCACTCATGTAAAGAAAAGATGAAAATAAACTAGACACTAGAATAAGACTCAAAGAAGAAGTAAAAGATTATGGGAACAAATTGCAACTCAAATTATGATCTTAATATACATATTTTACTATAGAAATAAGAAATTTTATTAGAGACAGGAGAAAAACAAAATTAACAACCTAGCTTTTTAGAAGCTTTTGCTTTAACAGAAGCAAGAGTTTCTTCAGCATCAACATGCACTTTACTCCCCTTGCCACCCAAGCTCTTCATAATAATTTTCATGGGTCCTTGTGTTGGCAATTTCCCTTGTTCTTTGACAGCAACCTCATTATCATGGGGATACCATAATGCTTTAGGCCGGTGAAAATTTGCAATATCTTTACTGCAAAAGAGTTACTAAGATTATAAAAACAGAAATATACAATGTACATCAAGACAACAGATAGCAAAGGGCCAAAACAAAAAAGAACTGATATGCATCACTCATACAAAAATCAGAAAAGGTCTTGCAAGAATTTGATAATTGAGATAAGTAATGCCTACTTAAGATAGGCAACTGACATATCATAGAATGGGCCAGTCTAACAGACTATTAGTGACTAATTACGGTTGCACGATAGAATGTGTCAGGATATCATAACCAATGAAGACCTTGGTTAGAGTCCACATGGGTGAACAGATGTTAAGAGAGAACAATGAAACAAAAATTAGTAGATTCTTTTGTAGGCAACACGTGTATTGGAAATGCACAGCAATACTTGTTACTTTTAGCAAAACCTTATTCAAGATGTTAGGATCTATAACCATAAAACATAAAGCATTACTTTTCTATTGAAAAATTAAGATGTGATAAAAATTACAGAGGATAAGATATCCTCCAAAGCAAAAAATTCTAGATACAACAAGGAACAAGAACACAAATTGAAGCATGTAGCAAGAATGTCCAGTCAATCTGCACATAAAAAATAGCAACTCCCTTGACACAACATGAGCAGAACACCAAGAAGGAGCAATACACATAATCCTATCGCACAGTAAAGACATTTAGCATATTTGGATTTCAGTTTTGAGTTTTTTTTTTTTTTTTCGCTTGGGGGGGGGGGGGGTAGATTCAATTTTGACCTCCTAAAATTGATTTTGGCAATTGATGATGTTTGGTTTTTAGGTTTTAAAATCAATTCTTGCTTCTAGAATTGATTCTGGGTGAAACGTAAATTTTTATTACTTTCTGTGAGAATTACTTTTAAATGAACTATCAAACATAAATCACTTTACTTCAAAATCAATTCATACAAAATTAGGGTGCGTTTATTTCATTTTTTGAAAAAAATGATTATAAAACTAAATTTTTTATATAATTGAAAAAACTGAAAACATATTTTTTTGAGAAACTACTCTTTTCAACTTCTACTAAAAAGCCGAAAATAGATTTTTTTTATATTCTGATTTTTTTAAAAAATTTATCCAACTATATCAAAAGTGATTTTTCTAATGAAAAATGTGATTTTTTTGCCCAAAAAAAATCGCATCCAAACGCACTCTTAATTCTACCTAGAATCAATTCTACAAACGCAAAACCAAACACACACTTTAATGGTCAAAGACACACTCTTAAAATAATTCATTAGCAATGCATGCACTATTATTCCTAATCACACATTTAATTCCTTTCTTTCCATGCAACTGTAAGAACCTTTTTAGCTTAATCTTTCATAGGTGTGGTTTCCAAACTATTATTCATTAGAACATTACTGTATCAACAACGTTTATCCACACAAAGATGAGTAAATATGTTCATATGCACCTGACCTATGAAAAACTGCGTATCCAAGTTGTGTCCTTAAAGAATAGAGCCAATAGGCAAAGAAAAATAGAAAGCCCAAAACATTTCGATGGAGTATGGTGCTTTCAAAATTGGGTATCAAGTAGCCACACTAACATCAAGCAATCTTTCACCAGCCAGATATATTGTAAGAAGAATAAGAATGGCAGAACTTCAAAACATACAGCAAAACCAAAAAGATGCTACCGAGGTCCCTCCCCCCCCCCCCCCAACAAACAAAAAAACAAAAAAAACCAAAATAAAAACCCAAACTAACAAATTCTTACTTGCTTAACTTCAACTTCATTGTCTGCAGCTTCAGTGCAGGTTGAGAGTGGAAAACTTTGACACCGTGAGCTGAGCGCTTCTTAGAATTTGATTTCAGTTGCTGAGAAGTTTTCCTGTTCGAATAGTGTTTATCGTTAGAAACATATCGCCATCCATATTGACCTCCATGTCCTGGTAACTCAGTAGAGTCTCCACAGCTTGATTTTAGGGAATGAGTTAAAGTCATAGCCCCCGCATGAAGGCGAAGATGGCTACCATCCTTGTCATCCAAAACTTCAAAGTGCATTTGATCATCCTCAAGATCAAAGATAAGCTTAGGTTTCACAGCAGGTCTATCAAGCTCCTTCCATATTATCTTGTCTAACCAAGACCCCTCCATGAGGTCTCTGTTTTGTGACATGACCTTGGTAAAACGCTTTACTTGGCCACTTTGATTATGCTTTTCAGATATATTCCCCCCTCTTCCATCAGCAAGAATGGAGCTATCCACTTCAGATTTGGATTCTAGCCTCAAAAGTTGGGGATGAAATAGACTTTTCGACAATAAATCAGTTTTAGCATCAGAAGAATCCCTTGAGCCAAAGGGCTCCAATGATACAGGAGAACTGCACATGAAAACATTCTGATCTTTCTCCTCCATTATTTTCTGGGGCTCTAACTGAAGATTCTGTATCCCACTTTCAATTTCTATTTCACTGCCACCAGAAGCTCCCAACTCAGGTCCAGAAATTTCACAGCTCTCAACATTATTGTCACTTGCAGCAGGAGAATTCCCCCAAAGGATTTCATCTTCCCAGTCTTGCTGATCAAGAGGATAAAAGTTGGCTGACATGAGAGAAGTATCTTTCCAGGAAAGATCATCAGTGAAATCCCCTTTCATTGGTTCAGCACTAAGGCAAGAGTCCTTTTGTTGCCTATCATCTTTCACAGACATTGAGGCATCCCCATGAAGAAATCCAAATTTTGGAAATTCCAAGTCCACATCATTACTTTCTGATGCATCACTACAGACTACACAAGCCTGTTTAGTAAGTGAGAGACTCCGAGAGAAGCCCTTGAGAAATGCCTCTTCATCCTCTTCTACAATATCATCAGATAAATCCAAAGATCTGTATCTATCTGAAAATACAAAGGGAAAAAACAGCCAATTAGGACAGAAGCCATGATGACAGGCACTGTAGAAAGATAGTATCTCATCTTGCCATTCAAATCTCACAAGTGCTAAATTACATACATTGGAAATTGTGCTACAACTATTTCAGTTTTGCAAATCAAACTTCTCCTAGAAGAACTCAACAGATTCCGACACTTACAAACAAAATCCACTTTAAGATTCGCTATATTTAGGTAACTACCTCTAGTAACAGAATGCCGATGCTCTCTCTTTTCTCCTTTCCTCAGAGGTTCATGAATACCAAAGATTTCAGAGAAGCGCAAAATTTCCATCCCATCTTCCACACACAAAACTGGCAATGGGGTAGACCTTTTCAGAACCTCAGGCCCTTCCTGTTCGTTTCATCAATTAAGACATTAACATGTCAATAGAAAGTCAACCATGATAATTTTATAGTCCTGTCAACAAAAATTTATCATCAATGTTAGAGAAAAATATGGTTAGTGTGTGCAACACCTATTGGACTGGGCTCGTACCAGTGTACTACACTAGTATTACACCTGCACTAAACCTACAATTACTAGTATGAATACACACACACATGGACCAAACCAATCACAAAGTTTGTGCATCCCATTATACAAGAACTATTTTACTCTTCCATACTCTCTCCCTCCTCCCCTCTACCTATAGCTTTCTACAATCAATAAGCACCATAGTGAAACAGAATCCTAACATCTCCCACCTTTGAAAGCTGTGACAGGATCAATCAGCTTCCTTGATAACATAGTCGTTCTTCTACTTACCATGCTTATTAAACAGAATATCAACCCTCTTTTAGCTGATCCAAAAAATATTAACAAAGCCATCCATCAATTTTTTTATTTCAAAAGAAGCATTCACTCATCGTCTCATCTAAGTGACTACAAGTAATCTAACACTATAAGCATTCATTATAGGACTTTAAGAATATATCTGGGTCGCTGCTTCAAACCAGTATATTCACGTAATCATCAGAAATGCGCACGATTTAACTATTATTCAATATAGTAAAAATCAAAAGGCTAGAAAAGGAGGTAAAAACAAACATTTACGAAGTAGACAAAAATGCAAAAATGAAACTGACCTCAAGTTTTTGTACATCAGTATCCAATTCTTCAGTCTGCTGTGAGCCAACCTGTACATCACGTTCCAGAGCACTCTCTTCTTTGGATGCATCTACAAAACCCTCTTCCTGCTCCCCTGAAAGAGAAAAGCTGTCATAAGTGAACTGCACTGCAATACTCCAATATGAAATTCACTTCACCTACTATTTATTTGAGACAACCAACATTTATGATTCTGCGTATTAAAGTTTTTACACGTGGAGCCTATCAAGCCCGTTGAATAGGTGGATTCAAGTGCCACCCATAATAACTACATTTTTTAAGAATTTTTATATATAGTTTGCTCATAGTGCAAAACAAATTCCAAAATGCCAGTTGTTTTTTCCCTCAGCCAATTAATATATATGAGATAATTTCCAACAGATCGGCAACCTAGTGGCACCCACAAGCAATCAATTTCTACATGGTAAGTGCCAAACACAGCATAAAACATATCTTCCAATAAGTTCAGAAGTCATTATAAAGAAGCTGGTAAAGCATACTGGATGTGATTAACTATCTCCACAGCTGAACACAATGCCTAGCAGACAATCTATCAAACAACATCTACCCCCAAATTTGTCCTTTAGGGAAAAAATGAAATAAGAGAGAAACACTATCTTTAAGAAGCAGATAAGAAGACGCATGAAGATACAAAATTCAACACATTCTCATGCATTGTAATAGCTGGAAAGAGATGTTTCCATCCTATACCTGAGCAAGGCTGCAAATAAAATATTAGGGCTAGATGACTAGAACAACCTTTCTTGTACTTTTATAAGGACCTGAACCAACATCTAAAATGTGAAAAGGCTTACTTGTTTTATATTGTGGAAAATAGGAAAGGGGACATTTATATTCCTGAGGCATTTTAGATGAAGTAAAATTTTTATTACTTCAATTGGAAGGACTTCTGCACATCTCAAATTTTAAATCAATCGGGTACTAAATCCACACCTTAAGTTGAAAGTGTACAAAGTGCAACAATAACAAAGTGATGCATACCAGCCAATGCGACAATATCAACTTTAGAATCATTATCAACCAAGTCCTGTTCCTTTTCAGATTCTTCATCATAATTTTCGTCATCAAAGACAGAAGATCTAGACCCAAGAGCTTCAAGAGAGGCTTCAGCAGAGAAAAATTCCTTTTTTGGCAATAAATAGTCCTCTTCATTGGCAGCTTCAGTCTCTGGGCCATCATACTCTTCATCAATATCTTCATAATCAACTGCATCTTCAGCTTTTTCAGCACAGTCTAAGATTAAAAGAAACCCAGTTAGTAAACTAAACAGAAGAGTTCACAAGAAACCAGAAACCAGAGCGAAGCAAGATGTCCTAAAATAGCACAAGTACATGTCCGAGGGATTCATGACAATTGTTAAGGCTCCTTACTCAGTTTCATAATAAGATTCCTTTGTCAACAATTTTAAAAAAACAAAAACATGTATGATTAGAAAAAGACAAATATATTTTATTTGTCAAACTGCAATTAACATTTTAAGTATTTCAGATGAAATCTGAATAGTTACATAAAATCTGGCCCATTAACACAGAAGTGCCAGGAAAAGAGATGATCTGTTTTGCTTTTTTTTTTTTTTTTTTTTTTAAAACCAAGCTTTACTTTTTCTTCAAATTCAAACTATTTTAAAATTCAAACTCCTTTGATCTCCATTAGTTTTCTTGATTTTGTCAAATGAAATTTCCACAAGGAAGGAAGGAATATGCAGAGCAGGGAACCCTCCCAAGAGCAAAAAATAATAAACAAATAGATAAACATCTGCTCAAAAAACTCCCAAATTCCTCCATAAATCTGCCAAAGAAACCCCATTGAACAAATTATGAGATTCACATACAACCCTCATCCTTATGCGAGGCCCTCAGACAACTAAGTCATTTGATGATAGAAACAGCAATATTAGCATAATGCCCTATATTGGAAAAGATTGTGCAGCCATGTAAAATAATTTTAGGGAGCCTGCACAAGATGATTTAGTCATGTGAGGACCTCACATGAAAGAATCCAAATCCAGACCCGCATAAAAGCCACGGAAACTATCCTATCACTAAAAAATTCACTTCAAAGTTTCATGACCATAGGGAGGGAGGAAAAAATAAAAAACTCACTGCAGATTCTAGCATCAGGCATAATTACCATCCTTATATTTTCCAAAACCAAAAATGAGTTTTTTAATGAAGCATTTCTGTACAGGTGCACTGCCATGGATTGCAAGTTCTCATCCTCCAACAACACAGTTTTAAATCTAAGATTATCCTTCGTCAGAGTAATCAATTGCGCACTATCGCAGCGTTGCATCACAACGCAGCCCGAGCATGTGACAGCACCAGCATCGCATCATGCTTCAGCATCACAGCCATTGCAGCCACAAATCACAGCGGATTGCAGGTGTTTTAGCACCGTCAGGACCACAACTGGAGGGGATGATGGAAAATCAGTCGAACTTCCTCTGGCTGCAAGTAGAACCCTACTTTTTTCATCCTTTTAAGCTAAATTACCTGTTTACCCTCACTATATTGGTGAAGTTCCTATTTTGCCTTTCCTTAATCATTAAAATATCTATTATGCCCTCATCTTACCTTCTTCAACCTCTCAATCCTTATTCCGTGTTTGCCAGGCAGCCGCTCAATTATCTCCCAAAACAGAGCAATCTATGCTCTTTTTTACACAAACGCATAGCACAAAAAGAGCTAAGAAAATATCTCAGCAATTTTTTTCTTAAAATGGCTATTTTGTTTTGCACTTGGTTAACAGCTCTCTCTACTCAGAAAGGTTCCTAGATTTCACACTTTCTTGCTCCGTTTCAAGCTTTTCAGCAAGCCCATCTATATTATTGGCCAATTGTTCTTAGTTATGTCTCATTAATAATGATCGTGCCTTTTATGTTAGGATTAATGGTGACTATATCTCAAGTTTTGAGCAGCTTTCTGAGTTTTGAACAGCAATTAAGCATATTAAATATTATTTATATTGTCCCTGCTGTTGTTGAAATAGTGATCATCCCGCTATCCAGGATTGACTACTATGTCCTTCGTATTAAAGGAAAGGAAAAAATAGCTCCTTCTTCGTAAGATATCTTCCACCAAGCATACTTCATGTTGGAAAGTATTCAAGTAGAATAAAACACAGGCGAAGTGCTCTCAGTTGATAAGGGAAAAAAATGATACCAACAGAACATCAAAAACTGCATGATATAGTTTCCTGGCAGACAACTTCACCTTGTTCAACAACATCAGGTGGTGTTTGTGGTGATTTTCCTGACAACTGCAAGCAAGACACCATTATTGTCATCATCAAAATAGAGGAAGACGTGGAAGCAATGAAATATGGAGGAAGGAAAAGTTGACAAATTAGACACTTGTTAACCACTTCAGAACACTTTGAATTCCAGAAAATCAAACAATACAGCCGGATAATGAAATTCAAATTTGCTTACATCTATATCTGTCAGTGATGGACCCAGCTTGTCCGCCAATGCAGAAAGATGCTCCTTTGCATCCTAGAAAAAAAATTATGCTTATTTAGCACAAACTACAGTTTTTCAACAAGTCACATTACCAAAAATGAATCCAGAAACGTGACTACAATCTATAACAAGCATTGCTCATTCCATAACCCAAAAGGAAACAGTCCCTTGCAACAAGGAATATATACATAAGCAGCTCAAAGCTTTAAAACTAACAAATTTTTTTATAATATGCATAGGTCACCATTCTAAAATTGCTGTATACAGGCTCCTTTACTCAATTTTATCTCTCTCCCTCACACACACATGTACACTAGACAGGGCACAATCCCTGTATCCCCAAACTGTAAAGGCATGGAAAAGCATGTACAGCTAAGAGATCTTAATCAGGTTCTAATAATTGAGAGAACTTAAAGTATAATAACAATCCCTACACAATTCCATATTACAGCTTTTATATCACACATGACGTTCCAACATTTCATGGGACCTTCATTCCTCTGTAAACCTAAATGAAAGACAAGCAACTGAGCAGAAAATGCACAGATCTTAAGGGGAATTTCCACTGCACTGTATAACATGTTCTCCGGTGCCTTTGGCGGGAATAAAATTAACAGATCTTTAAGGGAAATTTGGAAACCCTAAACTTGCTTTGGAATGAAATTATTATCATGGCATTTTTACAGTGCTCAGCACATGGTCTCTTGAAAGAAATCCCTTCGGCAGATATATAGAGAGAATGGAGAGCTCTTTGTTTTGATGTCTTTTTCCAATATCTTCTTTTCATTTTACTTTCAGTTTGGAGGACCAATATTTTATCTCGACTTTTTTTTTTTTGATAGAATATTTTATCTCAGCTTCTTTTCCTCGTTGAATTCTTATAACAATACAAAAGCTTACTAGGAAAAGCAGAAGCAGCAGCCAATTATTAAATCCATGCAACTGAAAATTCATCTTCCTCGGAGAGTGTCATTTATCCCAAAAGACCTCAACCAACATAATTCAATTTTTAAAGTAGGAATATCCCACATATCCTTCTTCAGATCATTGGTAGTCTGGCACGTCCAGTTTCACCATCCAATAAATTAAAAACATAAGTATAAAGATCAATATTATCACACTCACAAAAGTTTCAGGTCAAGCTCATCTCACGCTCAAAACTGAGCTACAAAATTGAGACTTGAACCTTACATGAATGATCAAATTTATTTGTAAAGAAACACACTGTCCATACTGGGACAGGCTTCCAAACTGCCTACTTCCTTTCTAGAAGTTAGCAGTGCAACTATCCAGTGACAGCATGTCCCCCAAAAAAAATCAATCTCAAACCCTCAGTAAAAGTGGTTTTAAATATTCAAATATAGATGCTTAGCAACTTACAAAACCTCCACTTACCAATCATAAAAACTAGAATAGCTTAGAAATTTCATGAACTTTGAAAGGTATAACTAGTTAACTACTTGGGATATACAAACATACAAAAAATAGACGTGCAATCTAAACATAATATATTTGCATGTAACATTTTGACCATTAAGTTCACATGTAACATCTAAAGCAGCATAAAATTACCTCGTCAAGGTAATCAACATCAAGATCACCAGAATTATCAACATTTCCAAACATGAAGCCAAGAAAACGATTACCCTTGCCAGACTCATCATATTCTTCTTCATCATCTATCAATTTGAATTTATCAAATTCAAGTCAATAAACCATACGAAAGCATGAAACTAAACATCAAGAAAACCACGTAAAACTCTAGCAGGAACTTGAGTTCACACGTTTCAGCCCATACCCATGATTCTAGATGCTATCTACTCGATCCTATCCTGAACACTAAGCTAAATATTAAAGACAGGAAAGCAAGATTTTCTAAAGAACCATTTTCCTAGCCTACAGCGACTAACTAACCAGACTGTATATTCCAATACGCAAGATGATACCCTATTGCAGCCTCTTCTTTTTTTCCCTTTTTTTTATATTTTTGGTTCGTGTGTGTGTGTGTAACTGTTCATGGCACTTTTCTTGCTTCTATTCCACAATTTTCATCAAACAAGCATACCTTCATCCCTCCCATCCTGCGAGGGGCTATCCGAATCGTACCCCATGTTGTGTTCACAGACCTATGTCACAATTCAACAAAGGAATCAACACCTCATCAAAGCAGCTCAAGCTCAGGATTCCAGCTAACTATCTTCCTCTTACGCCTTTCTGTGCGCGATCAAAGACAAACACACCTTCCGAAAACCCTCGAACCCTAACTTCACTAACGAAGTTTCACTCTTCAATGTTCCGAACGAAAAGAAAACAAAGGAAAATAATCGAAGTCCGCAAATTAGGTTTTCCTCCCCTCACCGCCGGCGACGAAACCTGGCAAATTTCCCTCCAAATTTCACAATCCGCGGTTCAATTCAATCAATTCACAGCTCGGGAAGTAAAACCGTTCGGTGCTCTCCACCGGAAACCTAAAACCCTTTCGATTTCGTGCACTTCTTTTTCGGGCTGTTTCCCCGTCGAGATTCAATTCGGAACAAAAAACAAACCACAACGGAGGTGCGGTTCCTCTTTGGTGAGCGATCCTTGATCGGAAACGGTTTCCGGCGACGATGGAGATTGGAATCGGCGATCGGAGAATTTGGGGAATTGAGTTGCCGCGTTATTTGAAAGTGAGATCGTTCGTTTGAGAGAGAGAGGCTTATGGCTTATGCTAATTGCTTGTATCTCTCTGTCTTTGGGCCAAACACTGGGTTAAAATCGTGCGCTCTCTTGACGGGTATTTATAGCTGAAGACAGAGAGGGGGCATTAGCTACTTCAATTTTTTTTTTTCTTCTTAAAATAAAACTAAATATTAGGATTTTCTGTCCTATTATGATAGGAAGGGTACTAATAACTTTCGATAATTAATAGCTAAAATTTAGTTATAAATTTACTAATTTAATGTATACTTTTTTATACCTTTTTTTTTTAAAATGAATTAATATGTGACATTATGACGATTGCTAACTCTTAAAAGAGGCATTGGTACACTTATAAAAGAAGAAAAGTATCAAAAAGAACTCTTAAAATATTATAATTATTAAAAATAAGAATTATATCATTTTTATTTACTTTTAAATTTTATTTCTTATTTAAAATAAAAATAAGGTCAATTTGCTATGTGCAATATATTAAACCTAATAATCAAAGCAGTTTGAGTATGATGTCAAATTACGTGTTTTCCATTACGGTAAATTCTCATATTTTTAAGTAATATGAATAACATGTTTCCGTAAAAATTAAATCGAGGATATAAATTAAGTTTTATATCACAAGTTATGTACTAATTGGCATAAAAAACTTCTTATTTACAACATTAATTATACTATTTGTATTTTACATTTTTCTTTGATTAAAAAATTATCATAAAGGTTGAGATTAGGTTGCATTCAAAAGGCATGATCAGTCACTCACTCTTTTTTCACCAACTAAGAACATCTTTTTTATTGATTTTTTTCCCACTTTTTCTTTTTAGCTTCGCTCACTAAAATACATTAATTCTGGTTAAATAATAAAGTGAAGAATATGAGTACAATGGAAGCACATAACTTTGTTTGGTTATCACAATAGTCTCTAAAAAAGTGTTTGATTTGAGTGATTTAGGAATGAATGAATGAAAAGAAGAGAAAGGAAATAGGAAGAAAATAAGTATATTTCTTTTGTTTGGTTAAAACAAAAAGTTGGAGTAGAATGATTGAATAGTGCACAAATTTTGATGGAATTCACGTGAATAATAACATTTTTTTCCACCTGCTGTTGGGCTAAAAACTGGGGAGGAAGGGGTGTGTCTTCCCTTTTTACATTTTTGCCCTCTGATTTGTGAGACTTGTGATGGAGAGATAGAGAAGGCAGATGTGATGATTATGAGGGAGAGAGTTTTAGGGTGTACAACACAACTGAAAATGTTGCATGAACCATTATTTCTTCTATTTTCTTTAAATTAATACTTCTAAAAGTTTTATTTAAAATAATTTTAATTTCTCTATTACTATATTATTAAAAATAAATATAGAAAAATATTCAAAGTACAAGTTATGTAAAATTTTAAAATTTCTCTATTACTGATATTTTATTCTAAATAGATATTTTATTTTAAATAAGGTATCAAATAATATTTTGGTATTATTTAGTTGGTAAAATATATTTTTAAGTAATATTTTTGAAATATTAGATTAACTAAAAATATTAGTTTTATTTTAAATAATTTTCAATAATTTATTTTTATTAATATTAGTTTAGTTTAATAGGTTGATATTATTTTTAACTGTTAAATTAAAAGTATTAAAAAATTTTATTTGATATTAATTAATATAGTTGAAATATATTTTATAACAACATAAGGATAAAATTATTATTTGGCAGCATTAACTCTTTCTTTCCTTTCGCTTTTTCACATAAACAAATAAAGAAAAATCATTTTCCTTACTTCTCATTTTTCTTTCATCCAAACATACATGTGGAAAATAAAAATTCACTCTATTTCTTTTCACTCAACTTTTTTCCTCTCAACTTCCTTTCTTCCAAATCCTTTCCTTCATCCAAACATAATGTAAGTGTTTAAGCATTAAGCACTTGTATATATATTTATATATATAGACTTCGAGACTCGTTTCTCTTCTTTGCTTTGCACCCACTTGAGTTGACTACTGAAGATGCTTTCTTGGAGCACTTTGTCATATCATTGTTTGCTATCATATGCATATTTTCGTGTGCCTTGATAGTTTTTTCTTTCATAGTTCAAGCACATTTGTCTTTAACTTAAGCAAGTCCACTTTTTAGATATTCTTTTTGTTAGTCCACATTAGTTAATATGGGACTTGGTTATGTGTGTATATTAGCTTTTTAATCAACTTTTCCTCCGCTATAGTCGTTGTTATCATTGCTCATATGAAGTCAGCATTTTGTTCTTTGAGCCTTTCACTTTCGCATTCTACTAGTAGCTTTGTTTGCTACTCCTTTACCAGCTTGTCTGTTGCTCAACTCTTAGTTTTGTCTAATTTCCTACATAAACAATTTAAACCTTTCCAAGATCAAGTATAATTACCTTATGTTTGTAATCATCATTTGCTTATGGAGTAAACAATCACTGTCATAATGATGACAAACATAGGTCATATTAAGAAGATAATTAATAGTAAAAGAATCTCTAAAGTATATTCCCCTTAATATGTGCTCCCCTTTAATTGGGATTTCATCTAAAATGTTTTACTCCATTTTTATCCTATTCTTTATTGATTAAAGAAACAATTATATTCAAGAAGTGTGATTCTGTCTTTGTACTTATAGCTGAATAGATTGTAAGACTTGGCAAGCTGAGACCCTTTTAATAGATATCTAGTATATTGCTTGTAGATCTTATTCTCCATCTTCCTTAGAAGAGTGATTCAATGAAAGGCATTTTCACAGACACACAATCATGCAAAAATCAAGAATTTCATTCATTTAGTCACACACAAACCTTCTACAGATTCACTCAATCAATCAATCAAGTAACAAATAATAATTTGTTGAAGATTTATCATTCAGTGGCATATATTGGATACATACAGAGTCATATCTACAGAATTGTTATTAGATATCTAATATATGACAAAACATATTTCAATATTCTCTTTTTAAGCATGCCCTCACATGAAATGATGTCTTATCTCTATTTTCTTGGTTCTAGAGTGTTATATAAGATTTTTAATTAAGTTTATTACACTTATGTTATCACACAACAAAGGAATATGATCATAAAACAAATTATAATCTACCATTTAATGTTTTATTCAAAGAAGTTAAGACAACAACTAGATGCAGCTATGTATTTTGCCTCATCAGTAGATAATGCAACAATGTTTTGCTTTTTGTTAGTTCATGACACCAAAGAGTGTCCAAGAAAACTACAATAGCCATTGTGCTTCTCCTATCAACCCTATCACTAGCATAGTCTGTATCACACAATTACACTAGATCAAACATATCAACTCCAGATGCAATGGTCTAAGTGTTTGTGTTCCAAGCAAGTTATTGTCTGAGTCTGAACCATGCACCACTTAAAAATCCAATCAATTAGAAGTTTTCACATTTTTAGTTAGTTATTATTTATGTCTTAAAACCACTTTTTTTCCCCCAAAAACTTGTTGGCCTCAATAGACCAGGGTTTATTGAGGATTATGTGGAGGCTATGTGGTTGATGTTACAATAAGAGAAGCCTAATGATTATGAGGTGGCAACAGAGGAGATGCACATGATGGAGAAGTTTTCAAAGGTGGTGTTCATATATGTGAGGCTGAATTGAAGGGTCCACATGATTCACATGGTGATTGATAACATGTATTTTAGGCTTGCGAACATCAACCTATATAGATCGACCCAATTTTGACAAGACGAGATTTCGAAACAAAACTCGATCACCATTGTTTGCTCAAGTCCAATCTCAGAGGTCAAACACTCAAAAAGCCCTCATATTACTCCAAATGAAAATATACGAAGTAAAATGCAACAAAAAAGTAAATAATAGAAAACCAAAGTTAGAAAATAAAAAACCACCAAATTTAGATAAGCATTGTCCATTGGCCTATAAGGCTGGATGTTAATCACAAATGTCCCAAAAGATATACAAAGTAAAATTAAAAATGAAAAAGCACAAAGCTCATAAGCGCATACCCTAGCTTTCATTAGCTTCTATTTTCTCCATCATTAACCTCCTCCTTGTTACCACCAACATCCAGGGCATTTGGACCCCGTGTTTCTAGACCATCATCAACCTCAACAAAATCTTAATCATCCTATAGCTCAAGAAAGGGAGGAATGAGCATGCTATCCTTGGACCAATACCCCACATACCTCATTATTTTTTATCCATTTTTAATTTCAGTTAGGCAAGTTATTGGGATAAACTGCATAACTCACCATTTTTTCTTTTTTAAAAAAAATTAAGCCAGTTGACTTACTAACTCTCCAATTTATTCATTTATTTTATTATTTTCACTTTATGCGGGTTGAAATATTAATCCACCAATCTACTATAAAATGAGATGAGCTGACAACTTCAACTCATTTTTTTAAAAGGGTCAATTCACTCAGCCATATTTTTAAAGTAACCCCTATTGGGTAAGTTGACCTATTTGCTATCTCTACTAACTTGGATACCTACCTCACCAAATGCTAATGGCTCAACCACCTTTAACATCATTTAGCTTGGGACTTTCATCCTGACTTGGATATCCTCCTTAGTATGTAGCTCAGGTACCCTCTTAACTAATTAGCTCAAAATTATCCCTAGACTCTTAGCTTGGCCACCTTCACCGTGATGCAGCTAGGAAGCTACTTCCCCTCCTCTTCCTCCCCTTGGCCTAGGTACTTCAAATACACATGCATGGGAAAATTCCATTGAATTATTAAGCTAGTGATCACTCATCCAAATTTTGCCCCTAATTTTATAATACACACGAAATTTATGGCACTCAACCCTTATATAAAATGATAACACCACATATGTTCGCTTTTAACCTACATATTGTTAGCATCACTTACAATAGAGACCTCCATCCCAACCATCCTCTATCAATTCCAGCCCTCCTCCATCAAGTATCACCTCGTGATTCCTTAGAGAAAGCCTTCTCAAGCAACTCATCACCATTGTATTTTATCCCGATCACAATTAAGGTTTAGTTTGTTATTATCGTGACCTTTTTAGAGCTGTTGAATTGTTTAAGCATTTTAAAAGTTACTCTTAAAAAATTATAGTAGTATTATTTGATAAAATAATGTAAAAGTTACTTTCAATAACTAGAAGTCATAAGACTAGTATTTGATAAAATTGCTCTTAAAATATAAAATGACTATAATGGATATAAATAGTAAAGAGAATGATTTCTACTTTTACTATTATTGAAGAAAATAAGTTATATTAGTATTTTAAATTTTAGAGAGAACAAGTCAATTTTAAAAAGTACTTCATAAATGCTCTCAATAGTATTCCTTAACTTTTAAAAGACAAGAATAAAAACACCTCAATTATTTTATTTAATAAAAAAATTGACTTATACCTTTTATATATAAAAATATTTCTCAAAAAATACTACCAAATTAAGCCTAAAACCAAAAGAATTGGGACAATTTCCGAGCCCTTCACATGTCAATGACATCGTAGCCATAAGTATTTCCGAAACGTCCCACACTCAAGCCACTGGTGCATTTGTGCACATTTTAACTTTTAACAGACAATTCTATTAAATGTTCCTAAAATGGATAAAAGGCAGTGCTATATATTATTTGGATTACCTAAAGTGAATATGTTTATAAATTAAGAAAGTAAGGAGTTCATTGTCCTTAAATTAATCACTTTCATCACATATAAGTCTCATTCATTAATCTAAGAACAATTAATCTCTTATTTTTTTATTTTATAAATATGATCATTTTAAAAGATCCAAATTCTATTAAGTCATAAATTAATATATTAAATTATAAATTATATGAAATATATTTTTTTACTTTAATAATACTTAATAATTTCTTTGATTTGAAAGGGATTGAGGCTGTCAAAATTAGAAGGCATTTGTTTTAATTTAAAAAAAAATATTCTGAAATTAAAATTTTTTATATTTAATTATTTTTAAAAACATATTCAAATACATCAAAAGTAATTTTTTAATGAAAAAATAATATTTTTTGGCCAAAAATAAATTACCCAAACACTCCCTTAATTACCACAGTTGAAACCAATGCAACGTGACCCATGTCATGATTTGCGTTATATCTGGCAAAACAACGCAAAAGCAAACCGGCGAAGCAAAATGGATGGCCCGTGACTACTGACTTGACCACTCAAGCTGCGTCTAACAGTGTTAATGGCCACAGCCTTTATGGCTTTGCAAGCTTGTCATACATCTGCTCCATCATCTTTCCCTTTCTGATTTTTGCATATCTTCTCTCCTTTCGCTTTTGCGTTTGGTTTCCATTGAAAAAGCTAATGCGTACGATCGCGATAAAAATAAAGGCCATAGCGGGGCAACTAATCATTCCATCCATTCCAAAGATGGTCATTCTGGTGAACTCATGCTACAGGGTCACCGTGACTGCTATGATATACTGCTTCAGGTTTTTTGTCACAATTCCAAATGCTTGAAAGTTACACATTCTGAGTTTTTCTTTTTTCGAAAATAATACTACTGTATAAAGAGTTTTGATTTTTATAAATCTACTTTTAAATTTTAATTTACATTTTGTTTATTATAAAGAATAAAAAATTGTAGTTCAATATTTTACTATCCAAGGAATACGTTTGACAACATCATGTTAATATTCAATGTTAAGTTTTATTTAATAACTTTACATATTGATTATGTCTGATTATGGTTTTGAATGGCAATATTAATTAGTCTTTTTTCCATTGCCATTTCAAAATGCTGCTTATTTTATTACCTGCACGTTGCAACTTGAACCTTAAAAAGCAGTTTCCCTGTCCAACCACATGGACCTTTGTCCGTATATTTGAGTCCTATAATTCATATGACATGAAATATTTATTTAAATTCACAACAGCAACTAATAATTAAAAATATATCTACAATTACAACAGAAAGAAACGCTTCTGTGTTGATATATATATATATATATATATTCCTATAATTATTGTCATGGATTAAATTTTTAGACATTATCATAACTAAAAAATCTTCTTAATAATTATCTCCTTTAATTAGGATTTGAATTTTAGTCTTCTTCTTAAGAGTACAACTCACTTATAACTACATTAATTTATTTTTTTTTTACGAGAACTACATTCAATCTTTTTGTTGGTTAAATTAATTCTATGTTTATTTACAGACATATTTATACTTTGAAAAACTACTTTTGTCAGTTTTATATTTTACATTAATTATATAAAAAATCTCATTTTAAAATCTATACAAACTTATTTTGAAAACCATGCCGAAATTTTACCTGAATTTGATTTTATGAGTAATTATATTGGTCTTATTTAATAGTGCATCAACAGAAATGAAATAAAGTTGACTTTTCTTTACTTAAAAATCTGATAAAGATATGAATGAAAGTCTATTATGTTTTAGTTCTTCTCCTCCCCCTCAATTCTATCTTAATTTTGGAAAGATCAAAATCTAGGTTTTTAAGGAAAAAATTATGAGAAATGGATGTATGTTTAGCTGAAAAAAGCTCAATCATTGATTATAGATGATTATTGTTGTTAAATAATAATTATAACAAGATCAATTTCTTATGGTTGTATCAATGAAATTGTAATTTTAAAATACCATGTTTTATTTAAAGTGTATAAAAAATTTATAAAACAAATTTTTAAAAATAATATAATACTATTTACAAATTACTTATTTAAAAATAAAAGAATTATGTCTAAATTATGACATAATAAATAATCATAATAAAATCATGTTAAAAATATAACAAGCACATGAATAAGAGCATTTTCCTTCCTAACATAAATTATCAATGGTTGTTATTATTATAGTTATCCAAACATGTTAGCATTTAGATATAAGAAGATGTAAGATACCAATAATGTCTTGGTCCGAATAGAAAGGATTTGAATCCTTTAAGCATAGGATCTTTGGTTTGATCATCGAATTTATATGTATAAAAAAATATTAATAAAAAGGATCATTGATCAAACATCTAACCATATTTTAAAAGAATAGTCTCTCATCTATTAAGTGAAAGGGATACTCTAAGAAATAATAAAAAATAAAAGCTATAAGATAAGAATTTAATTTATATATATTATCAATATAAAAATTTATATATTATTATCTAATTATATATTATCATATCAGTAAATATAATTAAATTTTACATCTACTATTTGAATAATCATGTAGATAGAAAAATATAATTAGTTGATTTTATAATATGTCAATGCATAAAAATTAAAACTCATAGATAATTCAATATGTCCAGTGTCCATAAACACTTTAGATAAGTGTAATTTTTAACAAGGAACCAAAGAGGATTTCAAGGTGTAATAAGAATATTAAATTATGAGAGATGAGTGTAATTTTTAAAATAAGAGTGTTAAATGTGATATATATATATAACTTTAATGTAACTATTTACGATTTTTCACAAATGTTTCTAAAAAATTTATCTAAAATTCTTTTAATGTATAAAGATGTAACTAAAAAAAAAATCAAACACAGTTTGTACTGTATATGTTCACTTATTGTTCAAGAACTCAGCCTGAAAGCTTTTTTTTTTCCAAAGAAAAAGTAATTTTTTAATTGTTGAGTAAAAAGTTCTTAATGAAAAAATATGAGCAGATTTTTGTTTCTCATAAAAGACCATTTGAAGTGTCCCCAAGAAAAATTTTAAAAAAAGAAGATGAAGAAAATTGGGTGTTTTTTTCAAATATAGAATTTGGTTTTAAAATATACAAAAATATAGGAATTGGGACAATTTTATACAAATATATGTTTTATATGGAATCGAAAATTCTAATTTTTATTCATCGAAATTTTTTATTAAAATAAAATCATAAATTTTGATTTCAGTACAAAATTCTATTAAATAGAAATTAAAATTTTCAGTTTCGGTGTAATAAAAAATTATAAATAGAAATTGAAAAATTCAATTTTAGCATGATAAAAACTTTTAAACAAAAAATCAGAACTCAAAATTTCTAACTTTATCTTTTGTACTCGAATTCTGTGTACAAAATTAAAACCAAAATTTCTAATTTTATTAAACTCCATACTCTTATAAACAAAGCTCAAATTTCATATTATTGAAATTATCAAATTCAAATTCTGTATAAAAGTTAAAAACCCAAGAAAACTCTTAAAAAGTTATTCCTTTTTTAAACTCCCTTAAAAAGAGCTCCTTTTCATCGTCTCGTTGAGAAGATACCGTCAGAGGGATGTGGGCAGAGTGTCGGCCCTACTTTCCTCTGCTTGGCCTGCGTCTCTACAAAAAGGTACCGCAACTCGACTGACAACCGCATTTACACCTTGTAAACTGTAATTACATCACGCTTTAAAGTAACAATAGCAGCATGTACATGTCAATGAGACAAGTCACGAGGCAACAAATTCAGGGATTAAGGAAATGACCGAAGTGGCTCCGCTTGCTTGCTGAGGATTAAACTTGACTTTAATTCTCATTAGTCATTAGTCATTAGTTATGTGTCTTTCCCTTTCAATCCTTATATACATATTCACATTATTTTTTAATGAGACTGCACGTTCATCTATTTCAATTATCTTGCTTGATAAATCAAGAGAATCGTATATTAAGAATTGATAATTTCAGTTATATCAAAAGAGAACTGAAAATCTCAGTCAATAACATAATTGTGAAATATCATGTATTAATAATTTAATAAAAAAAGTTACATTTTATTAATTACCTTATCAAATTCATCGACACATAACTAAAATTACTAAATTGTAAATTTTCCACGGTTAGCTGTATACAAATTCATATGACCCAAAAAAAAAAAAAAGGCTATATACAAATTCACCAATAAATGTTCTATTATTTATACCTGATTCCATGTGTCCAAATCACCTTCGAAAGTTGGTGAAAGAAAAAAACAGTACTCACTTTTTATCTCACAAATGAATGTTGCTGTGAGTTTTTCTTGCTATTTTATTGTAGACTCTAGAAAGAGAAGCAGTGCTTTGGATCTTATTATGTCCGTCATTAAGCAGAGCAAAGACGAGGCCATTCTTGTGTGCAGAGAGAGAGAGAGAGAGCAGCTACTCTACTTACCCACAAACCAAATGACAAAAAGGCAATGTTCCTGGTTTCACTCACTCTTCTAGCTAGCTGAGGCGTTTCCTCAACTCCTCTTTTCTGTTACACGGTCCACAGTAACCACCTTAAAACCCACAAAACACCCACACCCCTTCCTTCTCTCTCTCTCTCTCTCTCTCTCTCTCTCTGTGTGTCTGTAGAGCAGTGAAATGGCAGAGGAGGAGGAACACGAACCCATAATACAACAACAGCAACAGCAACAGCAACAGGAAGAGATGCAGACCACGACCAACGAGGACGACCTGAAGAAGCTGGTGACGTCTTACATGGGCCTGGGCCTGGGCCTGTTCATGGCCCACCTGCCCAAGAACACGGTTTCGGCGGTGCAGAAGCTGGAAGGAGAGGTGAGGGAGATGAGGTGGAGGAGGCAGGAGGACTCCAAGGCCAACGCCAGGGTGGTGGAGATCTTCGCCTCCCACCGCAACGCCTGGCAGCAAGAGGAGAAGCGCCTCCTCCGCCGGATCGACGCCGCCGCCGAGGAGATCGCCTGCCTCAGGGGAACCCTCGACGAGCTCCAGAAGGAGAAGGACGAGGTAATGAGCTTCATGTCGAGGTCAAGGAGGAACGGCGAGAAGCTTGAAGAAGAGGGAGGGTTGGGTTTGGGTGGGTGCAGGAGCAGGGAGTGCTACGGTGTGGGTGCGGGGAACAGTGGAAGTGCTAGAGAGTGGTTTAGGAAGGAAGAAGATGAGGAAGAAGAGGGCTGTGTGGTGGGGTCCACTACGAGTGTGGAGGAAGAGGAGGTTACCTATGAACATGCACATACCTATGAACATGATGAACATGCACATACATATGAACATGAACATGACCATGCGCATAGTCAGCAGCATCAGGAGCTGCTTGGGATTGGGATTGGGAATGGGTTTGATTCCGAGTTTATGGCGTCTGCTTCTTCCAAGTTCTGGGCGGAAAAAGCTTCCCTTTGGCAGGTTTGTTGAATTTTTCCATCATTCTCTTCAAACTAGGAAAAGTTAATGTCAATTAGAGTGTTCTTAACTTTTAATGACGTGTTTATTGACATAATTTAACATAAGACTAATGTTTTTTGTACCACTTTTCAAGAACCATAATTTATGAAAAGACATAATGGCCTTGTTTTATCTCTATAGTCACCCCACTTCGTGGTAAAAGGCTTAGATGTTGTGGTTGTTGTTGTTGTTGTAGAGTGTTCTTAAGAATTCAGATAGATAATTTAGAACCCTTGAGTGTTATTTTTGTAGTTTATGAGAAACAATATAAGATAATAGAAACGGCAAACTAGAGAAAATGGTAGTTACAGATGATGGTTTTTTATTTTTAATAATTGGAGTGGTGGAGAATTTTTATATTTTATATAAGTATAATGTGATTTACGCCATAAAGTGATATCCCTTTTATTGGTAATTATTTTTGGAAGGGTGATTATCAGCTTTTGGATTGTGACTCGTGAAACATTGTACATTGTTCCTTTACCACTGCTTTTTGCTCAATTTTAAAGCTTGTAGACTTTAGGGGGTTTAATGTGTGTGTTAGTACGGCAGAACTCTGCTTTTAGGCTTGACTTTCTTGTAAGGAAGATAAATGGTGTTAATGATGGCAACTCAAAATGGGGTCCGAGAGGGCCTTATTTTTCCCTATCAAGTTCAGATGGAGTTGGTTTGGTTTCGTAATGGTTCATGATGGTGGAGCCGTGCATCCATGTGTTATTTGTCTGTTTGTGCCCCCTTTTTCTTGTAGCAACTGGTACTATATGGGGCTGTGATGTTGCTTTGCATGCCTGGTCCACCTTAACTTTGAGCAGGCAACAGTCACCTTTCTTATCCCCAGTGCTGAAATCTAGGGGCATCATTCTCCCGGTTGCTTCTTGTTGTGTTGGGGGGTGACATGGTTGCTAATTGCTAAGTGCTAAAGTTACTGATAGGGTTGTTAGTACGGTATTGATTGAGAACTTGTTGCCCTTTGGTAGCACGGGTATGTGCATAAAATGAGTAGCTCCTTTTTGTTCTCTTAGTTATAATGTCTCTAGGATCCAATTGTTTGGTTCTGAACGATGGCTTTGCTGACAATCACCAAGCAATAAATAAATCAAAAGGGATGGTCTAAAAGCAAATTAAGTATTTACTAAAATCCATTGACCACCCTTATAAAGTGTTTGACATTGCAGATTAGTAATCATCTTCAATTACATTTACTTCTGGAATGGTATTAGGGAAGGAGACTTGCATCTCGAGTAAAAACTAAACTGTAACATTAGGACTTAAGGTCATATGGACTCATTGGAATGGTATTTATTCCACGTGAAATAAAGACCACAATGTTTTTGGTTTTCTCTTGATGTAATTTTCTTGGCAGTTCATATAAACAATTACTTGTAAACCAGGCCTTCTGCCCATTTCTGAGCTATAAATGTTTAATCTTGCAGGATGTACAGTATGAATCCCTTGAATCAATGTATAATACAAAGCATTTTGTGGCAAGGTAAATAATTGGTAATCTTAACATCGATAGCTTCTGTTGCATTTGGCATTAATATGCAACTTATTGAAGGGTAAATGTTCTTCACCCAGAAGGGAGTCCCCCTGGAAGGCAGATGGCGATTCTGTTGGAGTGTCCTCTAAACTCAAATTACTTGAGCAGGAATTATTAAATCTGGAGAAGATCAGTAAGAGTGATCTATCCAAGGTCTCATCCTTAATAAAGAAGCAGGCAAAGAGATATCAGGCACTTTCAGAAAAGATTGACGATTTATGCAAAAGAATTGTAAGTAACTCGTGCTTTAACTTTTCCTCCCTATATCCTGCAAGTAGTAGTTAGTCCATAATTTGGGATCTGAATCATTCTTTTTCACTTTTACTTAAAATACTTCAATCTCCAATTATTTTAAGATAACCTCTTATATATTTTGAAATATTTGTCTTTTGACGTGAGCTGTAGAGAACAAGGAATTATGATGAAGCTCTGATAATAAATTTGTTATGTCGATCAGCGCAAAAATAATTGATGGCTGTGCGTACGAATAGGAATACTATATTTATTCTGGATGTGTTACGTATATGTATATTTGGATAAACCGAACCTAGTTGTTTGGAGGTTGCGGGAAGCTTGTTGCCAATGATTATCTATTTAAATTAGTGTTGTAAGTTTTATTCTTTTTTTGTTTGATCCCAGGAAATGGGAAATGATAGCCTACATTATTGATAATATTATGCATGTAATTAACTCCAACAACGAAATCAGAATCATGTAATTCTTGCAAGCATGATACAACATTATGGACCGGGAATGTAAGGGCACTGAAAATCTGCATTAGTACTTACTTTATGTAGTGTAGATGCTTCTATTATGTAATTGTTTTGAAGAAAGTTCACTTTGAAGTTTATGCTAGGTAGAGGCTTCAACTACTTTGCAGTTTGCATGTCTGTTTCTACAAAACAACAGGCATGCTTCAAGCCTGCTATAACTGACATGATCTTTTATTGTTTCATCTAGTTAAACTTGGCTCATCTTCCCCTGTCATTTAAGACTACTTGCTTTTTTGGTTGTGACATTACCCTTTTTTTTGTCTCCAGCAGGCTAGTGATCCCTCTGAACCCACTCTCAGTTCAGAATTTCGAACACAAACGCAAACAGAATTTTTACTTGAAGCATTTCGTCTTCAACAGGGTGCATCTGAAACTGGACAGAAGCTGATGGCATTGCAAACTGAGATTGGGAAGAGCCATTATAGGGATGAGTTGAGAAGTGAGACCACACTGACCACAAGCCGGTCAATGGACTCCATTAGGAACAACTTTAAAGAAATCCAGCGAAATCTGGAGATATGGTTAGCCAGAATTATTGGTGATCTTGAGGGGATTCTGGCAAGGGATGGTGCATCTCGTGTAAGAGAATATTATATTTCTAGATATCCTTTTGTTCAATAGAGAATCTTAGAGACTGGTAGGAAGCCTCACCTCTCAACCTAACCAGTTATCTGTTTTGGTATGTATATTGTTTCAATACATAAAAGTGGTAGTTGGATATCCCTGTGAAATGAAATCATGCCACTTCTGCTTATGTTGGCATCTTAAATATGCTCTTGTTCTTAAATGCACCTGTCCGTTTGCAGATGTAACCCTACAAATGTAACAGTGCCAAGAAACACGAATAACTGTGAAAATTCATCATATCACAAATCCCAAAAGAAACACCAAAAAAAAAAAACAAAGAAATTTCAAAATCCTCATATGCATTTCATAATTTGTTTGTTTTGTCTTTCTATGTTACTCCTTTGCATTTCTCTTAATGAGAATTCTTAGCAGCCACTTCCATTGTTCTCTTGTCTTGTTATGTCCTATAATATTTCTTCTTTACAAGAAAACACTTAAAAAGCTTAAAATGCGGTTCCCTGTCACAAAATAAATAAGACATTCGATTAACACCTTTTTGTTATTTGTGTTTATAGAATTTATATAAATGATGATATCAGGGGATGATTTGAGTCTTAGCAAATAAGCGGTAATTTTCCATTCATTCTACATTCAATTTAGTGGATAACTTAATGAAAACTCTGCTATAGAAGGTGGTTGGCTCGAAACACCTAACTTTCGTTCTTTAAATTTTTTTTACTGTGCGCCACATGTTAGTTGATAGAGGCCAATGAGAATATGACGCCTATGGTCTATCCATGCCGAGGAATATCATTGCAATG
This sequence comes from Pterocarpus macrocarpus, assembly GCA_031439585.1. Lineage (NCBI taxonomy): Eukaryota > Viridiplantae > Streptophyta > Magnoliopsida > Fabales > Fabaceae > Pterocarpus > Pterocarpus macrocarpus. Next base: position 64,806,601 of record CM062520.1, on the reverse strand, counting down.
TCCCCTTATACACGGAAATCGTCAGAATTTTGTTGTGGCGCGCATGTGCATGTACTATTTGATTTATTACGATTAAACGGAACGTTATGCATCTACACAATAATGAGTTCGAACGGGACAAACTTTCATTTTTTATTTGTCTTTATATATCATTTAAGTAATATGCATCAAACTTTTCAAGGACATTATTTACATGACCGTAACTTTGGTGATGGCCACTTTAGAGCCTTAGCATAATTAGTGTAAGTTTGCATGGGATTACGTGAAATTGGGATCCACCTTTATAGTCTACTGATAAGTTTTGTCAGAACTAACTTAAGACGTCTAATTATATTCATTGAAGTCCTTATATAGACTATATAAAAATTGACGCATAAAGTCTGTATTCAATTCTTAAATCAAAGAAGAGAAACAGACTTGAAATCTGTTAACGTAAAAACAAAAAGTAGTGGAAATGTTATATTCGATGGTAGTGCACAACTTGTTCCTTAGCATCTAAGATTCCCTCTATGTAATTAATCTCGTTTTTTCTGTTTGACCAAATTAAGAAAAAAGATGCAAAACGTTAATCAGAAGTCATTAAATTAATACCAACCTCTTGCATTCGCCGTCACCAGATAAATAGATTAATTGACACAATAACATAAACCCGCGTCGTCTCAGGCCGGCTTTTGTCACTTTTTTATGTTATGACTCAATTCAACACATTCCAATCACATTTCCCTCATCTCATCACATGAATCTATGATCTATGATCTATGATCAATGGCTCAAGATCAAGATGGTCATAGTAATCCCTTGTCTAACAATGTTGTTGTCCTACTACTTGCAATGGGTTCAGCAGCATTTGTTGTCTCAGTGTACCATCTCATAGCCATTTGTTGTTGCAACCAACACAACACTGACCAAAACCAACAAGAACAACAGCACACACAAGGGGGTGAACAAAGCTCCATCCAAACCAATTCTTCTTCTTCAGTGGCGCACTTGATTCCATCACACAAGTACCACAAGAAAAGGGTTGGTGGTGATGGTGATGATGATCAAGGTGGTGGCACTTGTGCTGTGTGCTTGGGAGACTTTGAGGAGGGTGAGGAGTTGAAGACTTTGCCTGAGTGCATGCACTCCTTCCATGTACCATGCATTGATATGTGGCTCTATTCTCACACAAGTTGCCCCATTTGCCGTGCCAGCGCCACGCCTTCGCCTGCAGGGCTTCGCCATAGCCATTTGCCAGATTTCGGTCATAGTGGTGATAATTTGAATGCACATCACGGCATTGACATGGTGCAAATTGCTGTTATACAAAGTGGGTTGGTACAAAGGTGAAGTTTTGTTGCCTTGTTGAAAAGGAAATTCATTCATAGAGTTTTGAGGTGACACATCCAGCAAGTGCAAAACTCATAGGGTTCTTTTCTGAGATGTTTGCACCTTTGTGCTGGGAATTCAGCAACCAAAGCATGCTATAGAGCATTATCTTAGTGTATATTACAATTTAAAACCCTTAGTATGATTTTCATATTTTGTGATATGGTTGTGCCTTTTGAGTACCATTCATTCTTATTCCTGAATAATTTGGTAGTGTGATTACATATACTTTTCATAAATCATAATATACTTTGTAGATTATTAGTTTACTTGTGTCAGATGATTCATTTTGCACAATCTCTTGTTGTAATTGTATCAAAAAATGTTTAAACTATTGTTCATTCATTTTAAATTATATTATTTTCAACCGAAAAAGTCATTGCTCAGTATAAATGAGTTGCCTCAGGATATTATTTTTTGTTCGGATACGGGTGGGTGGGGTTGTGGGGAAGATTTTCTTTATAGGAGTGGTACCCCATGCATCCTATTGAAAGATGGGGTTTATTATTACTACGGCATTGATATTTATTTAAGCATGTGCGCAAATTTAACACAAATGCAAATTATGCTGAAGATGGGTTAAGCTTTAGCTTTAATAGGCCTGACCTGTATTTTAAATATGTGGTTTGAACCTGAACTTATTACCCTTGTTCTGACATAGGCTTTTTTTAAAAATTTGTCTTAAAAGCCTATTTAGAGATCTACTTGATAAAAAGACTTTTAAATAGATTAAAAAAAAATTCTCTTAAATAAGTCAAAAATATATTCTTAAATAAATCAAAAAGTTTCCTAATTTTACTAAAAAGTATATTTTTAAATAGAGTAAAAGGCTTTTATTATCATTAAGTTTCCAAAATAATAATATAATTTAATTATCATCATTTATATAACAATAATAATAATATAATATAAATAGGTTAGCTTGTTAGGCCCAATAAACTTTTTGCATAGCTTGTTACTTGGCTGTTTTTGGTTGAAAAAGTTTTTTGAAAAATCTCGACCTAACTTATTTACTAAATAGGCTAGGCCAAAATAGGCTTAATATAAATTAGGTGAAGGCCACCACCAAGCTGCCTAACTTATTTTCACCCACAGATGAGAAGGAAAAATTAAATGAAAGAGAAAGAAAAGTGAATTGTGATGATGAGAATTTGTAAGGTCTATAAAATATTTTTCTAAAAAAATATCATTATTGTCGTTACTGTCTAGTATTATGAATGAAATGAAGTTTTTTTTTTTAAAAAAAATCTAGAATTTATTAACATCAACAAACTTGCTTAAGTCAATTAAATTTATTATAAAATAAAGCTCTTTTAGTGTTATATTTTTTATATTTACAAGATTTAAATTCAAAATCTTATTTAAAAAATAAGTACAGTACCACTACATTTTATTACATCACATTATATTGCGCATTATAACACATAATGGAGTTGGTAATAAAATTTTGGTAGGCATGTAAGAGATATTTGAAGCATGGAAGTTGATGCCACATGTTTACTTTAGTGTTAGGTTACCAAATTAGCTACCAACATTGATCTATTGGGGAAAAATATAATTCTCATGTTTATCAATGAATTGAGCTTTTTTAGCAATTTCTTTAAACTCAGTTCAAAATATATTAATTGCTAATTGTTGAATGTGAAAGCGAAACAGCATCCTTTTCGGGTGTCATTTCTCATTTGGTAATGGCTTGTAAATGAGGTTATAGATACTAATTATGTACAAGCCATGTGATGCTAATTATGAGGAAGTCATCTATGCTCAAGATCTCCATTGTACCAGCCAGAGCCTAACTTTGCCAGCTACTCCTGCCCTTCCATTTAAAGCTACAAAATCCGATCTGTATCTAGCAAAGTGCCAACTACCACGCCCTGATTTATCATAAAACATGTCAAAAAAACAAGCCCAATGGCAATATGGGTTGTTCAAGGTGATAGGTGTCTTGATTTCTTAATTAGAGGTCTTGGATTTAAACTTTAGGAATAGAAAATTCCTAGCTTGAGAACTCGTATCCCCTTCAGTGACTTTCGTCTAATCAGGCCGGATTAATTGAGTTCCTAGTAATATGGCCCACATATCAGTAGTTCCGTCCACACCAAAAGAAAAGAAGCCCAATGACGACATTTTACAAGACCATAGCTCACCAGGCACTCACATCTTAAAATTATTTAACTAAAGATTTTATCAAGTCTGTGATCTGTGGTGTTGAATATTATATAGTGATTTATAATAGAATATGCGCCTTTGGATGCAGTCGGTTTTATAACAATAACAGAATAGGTCATTATTATGAATTTTTTTCCTCATAATTTCATTTTACAGGTAGAAGTTCAGAAAGCATGGGACCACAGTCCACAGAAAGCAATAAATATTATGGATACTGGCTGCATTTAAGATGACCCTCACCTCTAGTCTTAAAACTTCAAAAAGAATGGGAAGAGTATAATTGAGCCTTTTTTTTCAACAGATCTCGCGCAGAAACAAGAAACACTAATAGATTTAGCAATATCAAAATTGGAAATGGTTTTTCTTTTCTTTCTGTGGTGCAGAATTGTTTTGCATCTTAACTTTTTGGGATAGACGTACTTACAAACAAAGGCAAATGCTAGCATCCGAATCAGAATCATCACCTTTCACTAGAAAGTAGCATTATGCACTTTGTTTTTGGCATTATTCGATATGACCAAATAAATTCCAAACTATTATTTCCTTTGCCGTATTAAACACGGGTTTCCTGTGTGTTCACCTACGCTTCCGTTGCCATCTCTACTTTACATTAATTTGATCAAGCTAAAAGAACTCAACAAAATAAAAATGTTATATGCTTTGACACAATAAAATTGTTAAATGCTTCTATACAGGGTTTCATTGCCGTGGCTCTCAATCCCAGATACACAAAAAAGTTTGAACCCTTGAAATTCCAATTTTCTGAAGCAATCATTGCAAATGCCAGAGACAACATGCATACCACCATCAATACCGGGTTATAAACATGCACTTACAAATTGTAATGATTTTGTACTGTCTCTATTGCTCTAATATAAGGACACGTTGTGCCTATCACATAGTCAACTAATCGAGCATTGTATGAAATTCACATTCATATCATTGAGAGCTGAAAGCGAAAACGCCAGATCAAGCAGCTGAAGTCGAAAGTTGCAATAGTTTTAATTATACTAGACAGACATTTTCACGTTTCTGGCCATTGCATCTGTCTACAAGCATTTTCAATAGCAGTGACATAGCCAACTGAATTCAGAGCAACATATCAAATTCATCACGCATAAATAAGATTATACATGAGAGTTCTAGGTCAAACACTGCAATTTCTTTATTTCCAAAACACTTAAGAACTTCTAGCACAGAATCAGAAAGCAAGACATGATAATGATACTGTTGTCAAATAGGGAGGCCGGCTGCTTCCAGCAGCTGTTTCACCTTCGTGATGTAATCGTTCATTGCCTCCTCCTTCGATTTCCCTGCCAAAAATAGTTTTGATGCCATTGAGAATACTTAAAAGTACCAAGGTCAAATATAAATTGATCTAGCTAGCTTTTCAGTAAACTTGGAACTGAAGTGGTTTTTTTACCTTCAACAGCCTTCCATGCATCCCACTTAGCTCTGTCCCTCATGTTGAACACTCCGGGGCGGCCTGTAGATCATAGAATGAAACAGGAAAAATCCCTTTATTGGGGGAAGGTGACAGAGAGAATTCAAAAGTATTTGAATATAATTTGTTAACAAGAGCACTCACTGGTGTTGACAGGTCCAACAGTGGCTTGCTTGTACAATCCATAAAGGATAAGCTTGCTCTCATTTGTTGTACTCTCTGGCAGAGTCTTGGCTTTCTCAGCATACTGCTCGAAATCCTCCTGCATGACAATGTCCCAATGAGGATGTGATGCTTGGAAGGGTCAATCTATTTTATAACAAAAAATATTAAGCATAGAAGCATAAAACTAGTTCAAAATCAGAACACTAGCAAATATGTAAGATTCTTATGCAAACTGAAGTTTTACAAGGACAATCCATGTTCACCAGAGTACAGATTGACTTATCTCTCAGCATGCAGTTTCAATGAATTTGAAAATTTCATGGTGGCAAAAGAATGGACCCAGAAATCTTAGTCAGTATTTTAAAGCTGATACTAGGAACTGCAGATCAAGGGATTCCTGCTACGAATCATTAGCCCCTGGAGCTACAAAAATCACATTTTAAGGTACCATGTTGAATGTCCACATGAATTACCAATATCTAAACCAATGCTCACTGATCTAGGGATTCACAATTCCAGTTTCCAACAAATCAAAGGATATTACTTCTTCTAAGGCCGCAAAAAAAGAGGACAAGTTTACAAAATACCCATCAATAAAAACAAAGCAAAAAAGCCTTTTTATTTTTTATTTTTATTTTTTATTTTTACTTTCAGAAGTTCATCACCCTATAACAACTTTAACAGTGGCATGGATCTGAAAAACCAGAAACATAAGAAATAAATACGAGATATACTTGCTATCCTAGGAAAACTCACAAAATAAAAAATAAAATGAAATAATAACATAACACAAGTCAAGGCAATGATCTGAACCAAATTGTATTGTTTGTCATAATTAGTTAATTACACATACAGAGAAAGGAAGAGTATAAGGAAGTGATGAAAAACAGTTGAGACATAGGAAGAGGAAAGGATGTAGTTTAAGGAGACAAACCTGCAAACCCATGATTGTGTTTTGGTTGTGCGATTGAGATTGACCTTGATCTGCTCTTGTTGGATCTGTTGCTTGTTGTAGATGATGATGATGATGATGAGAAGCGTTACGCTCGAAGCGTACTTATAGTGCGATGATGTAGATGCCAGGAACGATGGAGTATGGGCCTGTGCTATGGAACAGACACATATTTCACACCACTCACGTGCGTCAGCGTAACGCAACCTTATTCGTCGACACCCCCAAGACCCACCAATTTTAAATAAACTTAATTATTGAATTTTAATTTTGAAGCATACAGATATTTAATTGAATTTAATTTTGACGTATTCTCAATTTTTTTAAAAAAAAGTATACACATAATTAATTATATATTATTATATAAATAAAAATATTTAATTTAATTATTTATTATTTGAAAAAGTTTAAAATTTTTTTAAACTGATAATATATTAAAATTAATCTCTAATCAATTATATATTATTACATTAGTAAAAGTATTTAACTCTTATGCCTACAAAAGTCTTAAAATTAATAATATATGATTAGATGACAATATAAAACTATTTTACACTAAAAATATATCAAAATTAATCCTTTTAAAATGTCATAATTTTTATTTGTCTAGTCATATATTCTTTAGGGAAAAAATGTCTTCATAAACTTTAAATCAATTAATGAAATTAGTTTACCTAATGTCACTTATCACTTAGGCCTATTTACTAGGTTATATAATTTGTTCTCATTATATATTTAGTGGCACATATTTTAAGATAAAGTTATTTGATCTAATTATTTTTATTTAATAATTATAGGATAAAATTATCACATTTTATAAGGTTTGATAAGAGCTAATAGAATTATATTTTATTAGATTTGATAAAATTCGATTATCCATTCTTAACTAATAATTATAAAATAAACCTGTATGATTCTACAATAAAGATTAGATAGGTAAAATTCAATCCCAAAAAAAAGAAAAATTGGTACAAAAAATTGTATAATCATACACAGTGCATCACATATTAGATGATGTAATTTATACTACATTATCAAATCTTTTCATTTATTTATTTATTTATTTTGGATTAAAGTACACTATCAAATCTTATCTCATACAATATATTATTACACAGGAACTTAAAATAGTTTAAATCATTGGTTTATATCTTGTATATGGTATTTTTGTGCATTTAACTTCTCCCAAATTCTTAAGTGGATAGCCAGACAAAAACTCTTCCTTTATCTGTTCTCAATATATCATTAAATTTTTTTGGTATATTAAAATTTAGGATGAGGGGATGATCTCCTAATTTAAGATAGGGAAAGCTTCAGGCTTAAAAAGCATTTATAGAGGAGTTTATATTTATCATATTTCAAGAAAACGAGTGAGGGCTCTAACACATAACCTATCAAATGCGAGACCCTATCTTGCTCCATTTGACCAATCTCTTGGAATTTTTTTCTGGATTTGGATCCTTTAAAATGAGTATACTTCTAAAGTACAAAAGTGAGGAGTTAATCACTCGTAAATCAATAACTTCCATTGTGTGTAAGTCCCACTAAATGATCAAAGGGTGGTTAATTTCTCATTTTCTTATTTCATAAGTATCTTCACTTTAAAGGATCTAAATCCATATTTTTTATTACCACATCAAATTTGACTAGAAGGTAATTGAGTGAAACTAATTTGATAAGTTTAAATACTAAATTGTGCATGTAATTTAAATGTGAGTGATAATTTCGTACACCAAAATATTATTTTACTCAATTTTACTCAATTTCGAGCATCATTTTATGTTTGGATGTTAAAAGGTGGAAGTGAAGAAAAAAGGAACAGATAGAGATTGAGGAAAAAATAATAATTCCTTTAATTTGAATGTTTTTAAGTCACAATTCACGAAGAAGGAGCAAGTTAAATAGGAGTAATTAATTGTCATTTTTCTTATATAACTTAAAATATAACTATTTTCATCTTTACTCCCAATTTGAGTAGGGAATGTTTTACTACAAGAAAAAAAAAATGCTCCCCTTTGGCTCTTTCTCAAGATTCTAAAGTTTGATTTTTTTTTTTTGCATTTTGTTTATAAGCAGACATTTATGTTTCTTCAAATATACCATATAAGCATCGGAAATACCATGTGACTGGACTCGCATGTTAATTCCAAAGGCTCTTAAAATTTCAAAAAGTGATGAGTTAGATCCCATTCTAATTAAGAATTCTAATAGTTGTAAAGGATCGATATATAAGGCAGCGTTTGGTTAGTGGGACGGGACAGGAAATACAAGGATACAGAGACAGTAGAGACAGAGACATAAAATTGGAAGAAAAGTTATTAAACATTTCTGTCTCCAACCTTCAAAATTCGTGTCCCCCTCTGTCTCTACTTTTTGAGTTGACACAAATTTGGCCCAAAATTGTTTCAAGACAGAGACAGTTTTCCACTTTTTGTGCCTGTTTCTCCTTCCAAACATCTTTTTGTCTCCATTATCTCTGTATTTCCTATTTTGTCCTACTAACCAAACGTTACCTAGGAGAACAATGACCAAAGGGCTTTCTCCCCTCTCCGCCAGACTCATTACTCTTTTCATCTTTGGAATAAGCAGTGGTTAAAATGATTATAGAGGGGGTGAGTTCTAATGTATACTAAATAAAGTATGGTGTATGGTACACCATTTACTTTATTTGTGATGTACCATACACTTTAATAGTTATCTAACCGTGTGTTATGATTGTTAAGAATTGGATGGCGGGATCTTGATAATTCTGATGGAGCACTACACCCACACTGTAGAGCACTGCACCCATGCCTACGCCAACACACTTGCTTTCATCTTCACCCTTCCATAATTATGACAGAAGATTGCTTGATGCATGCTTCCTTCTTCCTTGTGCTTTGCTTCATCCTCCTTTTCCCTTCTTCATCCTCCTTCTTCACTATCATTTTTGTGCTCTCACCATAGGATGCTTTCTTTTCACAAGTGTGTCCCAACCAGATGAATGCTTCACCACCGGCGACACTCCGACAGAGCGCTGTAGAAATTGTTTGTGGTATGAGTGGCGGTCATTCCTGTCATCATCCACCATTTTGTAACAGGCCCGATGAGTGGTAGTATGTTAGACTCTCGCTCCCTCTCTTTGGAATTTCTCTCTTCCTCCCTTAATATGATTCTTTGGAACCTATCTTTCTAAATCGTGACTATTCCTATATTGCAGGTGTGTTAGACGCTACTAACAACATCCCATGCTTAAGACAGTTGATTATTGTTTCATTGCATTTCTATTTGATATTTTGACTAATAAATACTGTTTATAGCTAAATACTGGATATAGTGGAAAACACATACTCTTAGGTTTTCTTTTTCTATAAACATTTAGACTGCTTGAATGCTCAGTTTATTTGAGCTCCCTACTCATTCAAACCATTTTGGAATGATATCACAAAGAACCAATTTTCTTTGTGAAGGAAGAGCACTATTGAATTTTGGAATTCACCATATGGGTTTTTCTTTTTTCAAGCAACGTGGATGACTTTATTGATGTTTGTATGCGCCCAGCAGAAAGGGCTTTTGGTTTTTTATAATTATTATTATTTTTTTTTACTTTTTGCTGGATCTTTGTTTGGTTGCTGTTTCTTTGTAAGTTGGTTGCTGGATCCTTGTATGTTTGTGTGTTTTGCATTAGTTTAAACCTTTGAACTCATGTGTTGCTCCCCTATAGTTGGGGCGATGAGCTTTATTTTAAATGCATCAAAAAAAAAAAAAGGCAGTGAAGTTTTGTGGATGTGGGTGCATTGTTGTGGTGTTGTCAAATTGTGGGAGCTAATTCAGTTACAGCATTTAGCTACATTTTCTTAATGCATTTAACTGCATTTTTTTAATATGGCTAAATGATTTAATAGCCATCTCCTTCCCTACACGCTAGTCAAAGTTAAATGGTGTGTGGTACACCATATTTAACCCAGTATATCACAGAACTAGCCTATAGAGGGAATGGCAAATCACAGCTTGTAACAAGGTTTAACATGCTATAGTCTGGGAAAACCCACTTGCTAGAATTTGTCTGGTTTTGTACAATGATTATAGAGGGATTGCTTGAATTTTTCTTGTATCCTCCGGAGATATATTTCTTCTTCCATGTGGCATCTTACACAATGAAAATAATTATAAGAGTTATAAAAATGGTAATATCCAAAAGCATGACAATAACATTCAGGATGTGCTCATAAGTTATGAGAGAAAGAAAAGGAAATGGAAGATATAAAAAAAAAAATAAAAGGTAAAGGAAGAAAGGAATTTAGAGGATTTCAGTTAATCTTATTCAAGAGTTTAAAATGGATAAAGAAAAGGAAATAAAAGGGTTTATAATGTATTATTATAATTTTACCTTTTACTAAAATAATTGAGTATAATTAATATATTCTATAGTAATATTAATTTAAAAATATTAGAAAATATTACATATATTTTGTAAATTTAAAAATATTTTTTTAAAATATTTTTTAGGAGGGAACAAACTTGGATAGAAGTTGATAAAAAAATTAGGAGAGAAATATAATTTCTATGAAAAATTGAAATAAAATTAAAAAAAATTGATAAAAATGATATTTTATATTTTAATAGAGATAAAACAGTAAATTAAATTCAAATCTTAACAAAATCTCTCAATTTGAGGAAATCATAAAATGGAAGTTTTGGAGGGTTTTGAGGGGTTAGTTAAAACGCTCTATACCTTTTCCTTCAAAGAAGTAAAATTTGTGAATAAGGTATAACCCTTATAAGTGTTTTTCTTCCCTCCTATTTCCTTCTAAATCAAACTAATAAATGTACTCTTAGCATATATTTGGATGGCAAAAAAATGGATGAAAAGAAATTGGAAGGAGAGTAAAAGAGAATAATTGGGTGTTTTCTTTCGTTTGGATCAAAAGAAAATCATGAAGGAAAGAAAGAAAATATTGTGAGCAAGACCCACATCAATTCTTTTTTCCCTATTTTGCAAAGAAAACTCTCATATTGCAAAGAAATGTGGCATTTTACATTTTGGGGGAGAACTACCAAATTAACTCTTGAAAGATCAAAATATTAATAATTTAGCCTAAAAAAATACTATTTTTTTCTATGATATCCCAATAATAAATGCACTGATAAATTAGGTCCTAAAATATTAATACACTAATAAATTAGTCTCCAAAAATTTAATTTATTAACAAATTAGTCTTTAAAATATCTTTTATTAGTGCTAATAAAACTTATTGCCAATAATAGAATTTATCATTAAAGTAGTATGGACTAATAAAACATCTTTATAAACTAAATTGTCAATATTTTAATTTTTAGGAGCCAAATTAGTGGTTCTCCCTTACTGCATTCAAATTATGCTACCTTTCAACACAAAATGACAAAGGTCAAAGTCATAGAGCTTCAGTAATAAAATAGAATAGGGGAGACAACTTTAATTTAATATTTACTATAAAATATGTTTGTTTATATTACAAAATTCATAAAAAAATATGTTTAATTATAAAATAAATAAATAAAAATAATGTACCTGTATTTATTACATATTATATATAATTTTATCCAAAAAATATATTTATATTTATTAAGAATATATATTTCATTTTCATACTATATAAATTTTCCTTTTTCTTATTTTCTCTACATCCAAACAACATTTTTTTTATTTTCTTTTCTCTTTATTTTTTTTTCATTTTCTTTCCTCTCATTTTCTATCTCTATCATTTTCTTTTTCCATCGAAATAAAGTGTCAGCGGAGGAAGAATATTCTTCCAACAGAGGATTATAACTTCTGGGGGTTTCACTTGGTCTTCGGCCCAGTTTTGGCACTAAAAACAACCAGTCCTTTTGCTTAAAATGAACAAACGGTTGACTAATAAAACAGCTCCATTGTGGAGTTTGCGGCCATAAGATTGTGTACCCATCTCAAATATTGTTCTTAGCATCAATTTCTTCCAGGTAACCAAAAAAGAAACCAACAATTTCTTCCAAAAATCCTTATAAGTTTGTCAACAGACTAAGATACGTTTGCACTTTCAAGTGGAATACAGAATGTCGGTTTCTATGACAAAAACATGCATCAATTTTCACTAAAGATTTACACAGGAAATAAGGAAAGATGCATCAATAGAGCTAAGCACAAATCAGTAAATGAATATCACAAACTAATTTCAAGAACCTTGGCCTACCACAAAGTATACTTAATACCGTCCTAATCATTTACATAATCACGCTAAAATATAATACCATTTTTTCAATAACATTTGTGCAGTAATATCTAATGCCTATTTACACGTTCCAAAAGTACCCGTCTGACTCTGTATCTTTAAAGCAAGCTGTTAAGATTACCAATATCTATCAAACTTTCACCATTGTAATCTTCAAAACATTTTTTTTTTTCAACGTGAATCTTTTTTGCTGTCACCGATGACAGTGGCAAAAAGGTTATTATCCCATTAAAAACTAAGCAGCAATCATAGAAACCTCAACCTGAACAAAAATACTGCCAAAAATAACGGAAATAATCCAGACAAACCAGAGCATTAATTAAACCAACAAACTTGAATAACAGTTCACAAAATAATAATAGGTAAAGAGATCCATGATTCAGACTAAGCATGTTCTCTCAGTAAAGCTAATCTCAAGCAAAATTGTCTTGCAACAACAATTATATTGACGGATAACAAGCTCTGACTTCTCAAGGTCATCACTTCTTCTCTTCCTTTTCTGCTTCAGCAGCCTTCTTGAGTCTGACACCATAATGTCTTTTGTTTGTGCGTTCAAGTCGAAGCTTGTAATAAGCCTTGAATGCCTTCATTTCATCTGTAACCTTAACAAGCTCTACAGATGGCTTCTCCCTAACAATGGGCATGTATGAACCCTGGACTTGTGTGGCATTTGCAAGTTCCTCAGGAGTAGAATCACCAGCCTGCAAAAAACACAGGAGGAGATGAATTCATACATATTTTCTATTTCACTTTTTGAAAGCATAATATATTAAAATTAAAGGCAAAAAAACCCCTCAGAACTAAACCATATATTTGATAATTTGGGATTACCTTGACCTTGCGTGCACGTCTTGGGAACACAACCAACTTGGCCTTGTATGTCTTCAGCCTCTGCACATTAGCCTGCAGACTTTCCAAAGAACGGTTCTTGCGACGGTGATCAACAGCAATGCCTATGGTTGGAGCCAGCTTTTTGGGAATACCAGCAGCCTATGAAGTAAAACAGGGAAAAATATACTATTAAAAAAGATGGCAGTGGAACAAAGCTTCTCATATTTTTAGAGTTTTCCCATTATCAATGCCAGAAATAACTTTTAGCGACCTTTGTCAGCTTCAAGCTAAGAAATTCAACAAGAATCAGGCAAAATTGAACATATAAATGTAGTTCATAACAAGAACATTCCCAGAAACCTTATTCTTGAATCAGATAGACTATCATTCTCAGATTTTGTGCTAGCAAGTTCCCTAATTAAAAACAATGCAGTTGTGTTCCTCTCTACTACCTGAGACTTGTGTAGTATCCTCAGTATTCCAAACAAACCAATTATAATTTGCAAGCCAACAACAAATTATATACAACACAATGAATCTATCATAACATAGATCTAGGAGATAGTACAAGCCATTCTACCTTAAGTTCTTCAAGAGAAAATCCTCTGCCAGCTCTGACTTTCATGTTGTATTTCAAGGTTTGACCATGAACAATTGGTCTGAGAGGTCCAGCTGTAGGCCTGGGGAAGATCTTAACAGCTTTCTTCTGGCGAGCTGAGGAATGCATCAACATTACAAAAATGAAAGAAAAAATCAGTATGAATCCAACCTGAATACATTTCGATATGAAGGTTTAACCCAAATTTAATACTAGAACAATACTAACAAAAGAGCAAAAAACAACATAAAATTACCTTGTCTTCTTCTTGTCTTCCTTGCTGGCTGATTAAACCAGGTCTTCACATAGTTTTGCCAATGCTTACGGAAGTGTCCGTTAGGGATAACATTGTTATGCTTAACCATGGCTTACCTAACAATAACAACCATGGCAATAAATGACAAATCTCACAAAGGTACCAGATCAGGGTAAAAGATAAAACCTAAATCAACATGTATGCAGCTTTGCACTACCACAAAGCAGTGTAACTCAAATCAATTTCCTTATATCTTCCACAACTAACAGTTCGAAAATCATTCACATCGAAAAACCAAAAGCTACGTAGCGCACAAAATCATAAGCTACGTTTCAAACCCTCGACCTAACCCTACCAAGCTTCATTTCTACCCCGTAGATTGATGCGCACCGCATTTAACGCAAGTATGAAATTTGAAAATAAAAAACAAAAAGAAAAAACAAAGAATATAAAAGCTACAACATTACGCAAAATGAAGATCTCGATTAGACAGAGAGAAAAAAAAAAAAAAAAAGGTATATTCAAACATCTATGAATTGAAAGGGACATCGAACACTGAATTGAAGAAGAAGAAGAATCGATGACAAAGAAGAGATGCGAGTGCTACCTTAGGGTTCTTCACACGCAATGGCAGCTCTTTCCGCAGGAGAGTCAAGCGGTTGCTAGGGTTAGAGCTTGCTTTTATAGCAGCCTCTTAACCCCAGAAATCCTATATTGGACGGCTGAGATTGCATCTTCCTCTTTAATTTTTTTGGGGTTGATCTCTGGGCCCAGGCCCAAGCACAGAGTCTTTGATGGACCCCGTCGTGTTGTTTACTAGTAGTGGGTCTGTTTCTAAGCCTCAGACCTTTGGGCTCTGGGCCTTTATCTTTAAGTTCAGTTGACTTTGAAGGGAAATATAAAAAAAAAAAAGGAAAAGGAGTTTTGAATGCACGTTAGTTGTTTGGGTTAGAAGCGACTTAAGAGTGTATTTGGCATGTTATATTAGGTATAATAGGATAAAGTAATATAATATATTATAATCTTATCCATTATTTGGTGTAATCAATGTATTATATAAACTTATCCATCAAATCTCCTTTATATGTCAAAATAATGGATAACTTAATCCAGTTTCGAGAAGTCGTATTAGGCCTGATTAATTTTTTATGTATAAAGACCTTTCACTTTTCTATTTTTTTAATATATTTTATTAAAAAAATTAATTATTAAATAAATAATAAAAGAACCATATAAATAAAAAAATAATATTATTTAATAAAAAATGTAATAATAAATAAATATTTTTAAAAAATAATAATTATAAAATAACTATTCAAACTAATATAAAAATATAAGAATAAAAATTTATTAATAAAATATATAAATAATATTTAATATAAATTTAATTATATATAATAAAAAATACAACCAAATATAAGAATATAATATCAAACTTGTTTAAATTTTAATATATAAAAACTCTCTCTATTTTTCTCTCTCTCTCTCTCTCTCTCTCATATTTTTTATATTATGAAAAAATATTAAAAATAAATAAATAATTTTTAAATTTTAAATTTAATATTCCAAAATTATATTTATTATAATTTTCTTTTTTGGTTATATTGTATAAAATATAATATATTTTATAGTGACATACCAAATACTATATTATATTAAATTTTTATCAAATCTTATATTATCAACCCTTATCCTATCAAATCTTATACTATCAGGCGTGCCAAACGGACCCTAATTATATGGTTTATCCACCGTGGTTTTAGAGCTGTTGAAGTTGCAGAAAATTTATTAATTTAACAAATACAAAATACAGTAAAAAAATACTTCATATAAAAAGTACTATAGGGCTAAATTAACAATAATAATAATGATCCAACGTAATATTTATTTATATTGTTTCGAAAAAAAAAAAAAGGACCACCTTGATTGGATAATAGTATAGTTTAATTAATATATATTGATAGTGTAAAAAAGTTTTATACTGTCATCAAATTATATATTTGTATTTATAAAATTTTTAAGATAATAGGTGGTTAAATTAAATATTTTTGCTGATGTGGCAATATATAATTGAATATCCCTATAAAAAATTTTTACACTGATAATATATACAAATTAAATTCATAATAATATGAATAAAAAATAAAAACATAAATTTCTTTTGACGTGAAAAAAGAATGAAAACATAACTCGATTAGAATGTTTGTTCTAATTACATATATAGTACAATTTATCATAAAGAATGTATATTTTTTTGGTTAAGGGGAAGGTTTGCCTTAATCAAGAGTTAAGGCATGCATTGGTACTCCATAAGTGCTTATAGACAACATTATTAGAGATGACTTTTCACTAAACAAAATAAATAGAGGGTAAAGTAAAATTGAAACATAAAAACAAATTGTAAAACTGTAGATTTTATATATTATTAAGATATTTTTAAAAAATACATATATATTGTTAATATAGAAAATTTTCAATTCAAATTTAAATACTAAATTAATAAATTTTCATAACATTAACAAGTCATACTAGTAGTCAATATCCAACACGCAAAGTGTTCATAAGTTCATAATTCATATTACATAAAGTAGAGATTAAAATAGAAAACTATAAAATAAATAACTTGTTATTTCTTTATGTTCATCATTTTCACTATAATCATTCTTTAGACCTTACCTTGTCATCCTTAATAAAACTCCTTTTATTGCCCTAGTCTAATGTTAGACCGAGTTAACCCATGCCCAAGCTTATTTTGAGACCTAAAACTTATTAAACCAACAAAAATCAGTCTATTGACTAAAATACATGAAAACATAAAATCATTTCTAAAAAAACATTTTTTAAAACATTTTAACACTTCAAAACAAGTTTTTAAAAGATTTTACTAATTTGTAATAGTAAGATTTTACGTTTTGAAAGTTGATTTTAACAATATTACTTATACAAATACTTACAGATAACTAGGATTAGAAGTGAGTTAAGCCGGACCTAAACTTGGCATAACTCAAACTCTGCTCAATAGTAAATAAACCTAATTTTGAGGCTCAAGCTTGGCTCACTAAAAGCTCATCAGCTAGCTCAAGCTCGATGAGTTGACTCATTTAGATATACATTGGGCCTTTTAATTATAAGTACATAACCTATTTTTAATATAATTTATATATCATACATATGATACAAAATTATATATATATATATATATCGAGTCAACTCATGAGCTATTGAGTTGAACATAGCAAAGAGCTTGGCACATGTCAATATCAAAGTATTTGCAAGCTCATTGAACATGAGTTTCTACTCGTATTCTGCTAAATCGTGATGTGAACACTTCATCAACTCTCAATTATCTATTTTTTGTAGTAATGTTATTTTAACTATTTTTTATTTTATTACCTTTTACCTCAGTACATTAATAATTAAATATTTAAGATAACTTTTGTTTTATACAATGGAGGGCCTGAGACTAACAAGAAATTAAATGGGGGTGTAAGACGTCATTCACCAATAAGCTCAATCCACCACTTTGTTGCCTAAGTGTGGAAAAAGGTGATTAACAAGTCTTAATAATTTAAATGTCTAAATAGAATTTATTACTTTGCAAGCCAATAAGACGCTTTTTATTTTTTATACGGAAATTATGTGTTAAAAATATGATAATATAAGATAATTTACACAAATACAAGTGTGGAAAAATTAAACATATTTTGCCTTACACTAAGTAGGGTTTAGTGTTTATTAATTTTTTAAACAAAATCTACTTCTTACAAGGCGAAATGTGGAAGGAGAGGACCACTACATTTTTAACAAATTTATATTAATAATATATTAACTAATACACCATAGCTTATCACAAGCATACCACGTGTATAGTAAAATAATGTAACAGTCGAATAGCAAAATTTTCAAAATGTTATAAAAATAATTTAAATGTTACACTATTTGATAAAAGATCAAATAAGTAATCAAATAAGATTTATATAATATTTTTGTTTACATGAATAATTATTAATATTTTTAATATAATAATAGTACTCAAGTAAGTAATATTTTTTTAATTGAAGAAATTGAATCTATAAAAAAAAATTAACCTTACAATAAAATAAAAAGGAAAAAATAAACGAAAGGATTTATGGTTGAAAACTTTTCAAATCTACTGGTAGTTTAGCACATAAGGAATTTAGAAAAGTTATCAATACAAAGACACAACTTCAAAATGATTATTAACACTAGATAACTATGTATTGAACACTCAACACCCTACCATCCAACCCTTACCCCCACTCTGATCGTCTCTCTCTAGTACCATACTTCACTATGAAGTTTTAAAAGAACACCCGCAGAGTCTCAATTTCATTTTTTCACCGTAAATTAGGGAAGTGAAGAAAAAGAGGGTCTAGACTTTAGAAACAAGAGCAAGGTGTGTGAACCACATCACCGTCAACAACCACACCCCGATCTTACTCTATTTCAAAATCTCCTGAAATTTTAACTCGACATAGCCCAGAACTAGTTAAAAGAATGCAAGAATCTACCTGCTATTGATGCAGCCAGAAAGGTCACTGGGTTTGGTACTGTCCTGTTAGCTCTCCCAACAAAAAACCCCTCTAACACTCACTCAACCACGATTCCCTTTTAAACCCAACAAACTGTGGCAATGGCCTTTACGTGGTGAAAATATCAAATAGCGTAAAAAACTTGGCCAAGAAGTACTATGCTTGCCCTATCAACAGGGTATGCGCCTATTTTTATATTAAAAATATTATTAATTATTCATGTAAACAAAAATATTATGCAAATCTTATTTGATTGCTTATTTGATCTTTATCAAATAGTGTAGCCCATAATTCCCATAAAAAAAAATTAAAAAACCTTGAGCCATTCCTACATGATGGGGCGAAATGTCTAAGAAATTTTTTGCTCACATTTCACCCGCCTCCAAGTAGAAATGTGTGTTAGATTGATTTTTTTTTTTTCACATTCCTATATGTTGGGGGGCAAATTCTCTAACAATTTTTTCTCTCAAATCTCGCCCCCTTCAAGTAGGAATTTGTCTCACACAATCCTATATCCTTGCGCGCAAACTCTCTAACACCAACCCCATATTCCCGTAATAAAATTCAAAACACAATATTGTCATTATATTGATACATTAATCCCATATATAAATAATGGAGCCATATGAACTTGGTTTAAGTTAATGCTTCTTTTTAATTAAAAGTATAGACCATTTCGATTCAGTCGGTATACTTTTAACTTGTTATAGACTATGTCAGTGTAGACAAACTAGGTTGTCCAATATTTTCAGCTGCAACATGTTAATTATGAAGTTGAGGTCGCTTAGCTTTGTTTGGATGAGGAAATTAAATGAAAAGAAATAAAATACAAAAAAATAAAATGAAGAGAAAAAATAAAATGAAAAATGTGTTTTTTTCAATGTCAGATTGGATAAAAAATGTGACCAGAAAAGAAAATGAAATTACACTTAATTTACTTTTTCTATTCTTTTGTTTTATTTAAAATCAATCAAATCATGGGTAGTATTGCAATTCATCACCCTTTTTACTCTTTTCTTCCATCTTTTTCTTACTCTTGAGAAGAAATTTTTTTTGCGGGTTTAAGATATATTTTTTTTGGCTTAAATATGTTTTTAGTCCTTATAAATATAAATTATTTTAGTTTTAGTTCCTCTAAAATTTTTTTTGGCTTTTAGTCCTTCTTTTTTTTCAATATTATGTTTTTGGTCCGTAATGTTAGTTAACACTGTTAAATAATGATACTTATAAGGACCAAAAGAGGATTATTAAAACATATATAAGGATAAAACAAAATTTTCAATATTTATAAAAGTTAAACGTATGTTTTAAAATAATTTTTCAAACTTAAATTTAGAATGATAAAGACTAAAAATATAATATTAAAAAAATGAGAGATCAAAAATGAAGAAATTCTTTTATAGGGACTAAAATCAAAATGATCTATATTTATAGGGATTAGAAACATATTTAAGCTTTTTTTTTTTTTTTCCTTTCCTGCCATTTTCTATCATCAACCAAACAAGAAAAAGCTCAAAAACTCACTCATTTTCCCTCCTCTTATTTTCTCTCAATCCCAATAAAAGATTATCCACCCTCAACTTTTTTCCCTTTCCCTCACTCTCTGGCACCCCGCCTTCACCATTTTTTAAGGGAGTATGATTAGTCTTATGGAAGTAACTCATCTCTTTTATGATAGGTGGTATTGCTAGCCCCTTCATTGTTAGTGTTCCTTTTTCTCCCCCTTTAATTTTCTTTCTTTTCTATTTCTCCTTAATATGGTGGTTCATTTGATATCTTGTTTGATGGGTTTTTTCTCAATGGTAGTAAGGTTTGGATTGCTAAAAATTGTGTAATGCTGGTTCTCGCAATTGATGATAAGTTAAACAACATCAAAAGATTGTTCAGATTAGGTGATAGATCGATAACCTCTATTGGTAGTAAATAGATTGAAGTTTTGTTTGCTTGATTTTATATTTTCCAAAGTAACACATGCAAAACACACGACCTTTTTTTTGTAGAGGTGCCAGAGAGGCTATAGGTCTATTTCCTTGATAGACCTATTGTGTTGGTGTATTGATACATACCACTATATGGACTTAGTGCTCTTGTACTCTACACTCTAGTTCGATATAATCTTTATTTGAGATGCTTTGTTGATATCATAAATCCGCACATAAATCACTCCAATAATTTTCACTCAAACTCTCATCTCATAATGTTGCAAAAATAAGGAAGAGGAATGTTTTCTTTTTTCACAAACTCAACATTAATACTCAACTCACACACCATCCACGTTACATGGTCTTGCCTATTTATAGGCAAACATAACTAATAAAATAATAATAATAAACATTGCTTAATAACACAAGGCGGTGCTTAGCTTTCACTAGCTGAATTTTGACTATTCAAAAGTAGCTAATCTTCACGAACTCTCCAGTGGCTATTACACCTTGCATACAGAGGCGGTGATTTTGCAGGTTGAAGCCATAAGTATCTTTTCTTTTGACTATTCCAAATCTGGCTAATGAATGAGCTTGCATATTGACTATTCTAGATGAGGTCTAGCTGTAACATGATTGGTAGTGCCCATGAAACTTCTAGTGTTTGGATAAGTAAGCTTATTGGATTAAGTTTGATTTAACAATTTCTAACATGCTTAATTAGGGGATCAAGTTTTGAGTAACTTCTTTTCTTCTCTTGCTATACGTCTAGTTATAAAAGTTCTACTAGAATTAAGATCATAGATTTGATGAGCTCGTATATGTTCTTATATTTATTTGTAGTGTGATGCAGATCGTCTCCCTTTTAATGCGATTTATTTAAAGTGGTGTAGCTTAAGTGGATGTAATTATACGTTTAACTTACTAGATACTATCATACTAAATTTTTGTTTGTCTCGGCCGTATACCAGCCTCAAACCGGACACCCATCAATTATAGAACAAGTGCGAAACCGACGTGCCCCTCAAGAGACCGACTTCTGACACTATTTTTCCTGTTGTAAATACTAATCAATAAAAATATAATTTAATTTAGATATATTAATAGTATAAAATTTTTTTATATAACTAATCAATTATATTCTTTTATTCATATAATTATTTAAATAATAAATAATTAAATTAAATATTTTTATTAATATGATGATATATAATTAAATATTTATATAAAATTATTTTATATTGACAATATATATAAATTAAATCTATAAAAATATATATTAACAAAGAAGGAATCACAACATGTTGAGGCCACGGCCCAGCTGTAAATTGGATTCAGTATGGTTGGCCCATAAGTTATAGGACCCGGTGCTTGTCCTCTTCTGCAACGGCATAAGAGCCACGTACGTTAAGAAAACAAAAGTGGCAATGCTTCCATTTCACACGACAAATCACATGAATAATTATCCCGAAAAGGTGAAAGGTCGTACCATCAATTTAAAACACAAATGTCATAAAATATATTTAATATGTTTATTATTTAATAATTAAGTAGAGAGTATAACTTTGAAAATATATAGTTTTTTATATTAATTAATTATATATTATTACATGTATAATTTTTAAAATAAATTATGATAAAAATTAAATTCTGTAACACTATTTTTATTTTTTACAAGTATTTTTTATTGGAGTCAATTTTATTTGAGACATAGTTAGATAATAAACACAAACACTTCTTAATTAAAATTCAAACTATGATTTATCATGTGAAAAACTAATTCTTTCCATTAGACTTTGTTGATAATTTTTTTTAATATTATGACAATATATAATTAAATAATAATATGAAAAACTTTACATAAAATCAAGATTAAATCCTTATCAAGTTTATTTAAAAAGTATCTAAAACTATGTAAATTCTAATGGAATTTATTATTACGTTTTTGGAACTTTTCGTGGACACAGGAATTGCGTTGGTTGTTTTCTTCTTTCGTCTTATATTCCCTAATAAGATAGGCTCATGCTTTTCCTTCCATTCCCGAAGTCCACCGTCACTTCTTTCATGCCTGCCTCATTCATCTGTGATTAGTTTTTCGCATTGGCAAAGAATTCTGAAAATCTAATTGCTCAATTTTTTTGGCTTGTGCCACGTTATTCTCTTGTGACTGGTAATAAGGGACTCAATAGCGATGAAGGAGCCAACAACACAAGTGAATAACGAGGGAGAATCAGCAAAGCAAGGAATGGGCGAGACTGGAGACATAATTGCAGCGAACCCGCCTTCCCCACAGCCACGGGTGAGTGCTCATAAGGCGCCACATGACATCCAAAACGAAGAGGTTAGCTTCTGTCTCTCTCAAATAATGTTGCTTCTTGCTTATTTGCTACTTCTTGTTAATAGTTTATTACCGTTTAGCCATAATTGAAGAACAGCTTCTTTTTTGGCCTTGGATTGGTTTTTTTTTTTTTTCAAATAAATTTTTTAATTATTTTTTTACCCCTACTTGTTCATGCGTGTTTGTCACGGGAATTACTATCTAAGAGATTCTCACGTTAATATACAGCTAGTATATTTTAATATGTAAATATAATTTTACAATAAATTTGAGTTCTACCAACTTTATTTAAGGAGAAAAGTGCATCTAACCCATCAATTTTAAGATAAATTTATTGAAGATCTATTTACTTGGTGATGGATCCCATCAATTTTATTACAAAGGTGTTTAAATATAAAGCATTAAATTTATAATATTTGCATAATTTTTTTTAATATTCATAATTGATTGAATAAGTATATAGTTTAAGGATTTTTTTTTTTAATTAAGCAAGATCCAACTCAGATACATGTCAAAATAAACAACAATCCAACTTCGATAAGGGAATAGTGGATTATATAGTTTCAATGAAGGGGAAGAAACTATAAATTTAATAATTAATTAAAGAAATTTAATTATATAAAATAAAAATTATAAAATAATAAAAAATAACAGAAGAATTAGTGAAATAAAATTTTAAAATTTCTATAAAAATATTTAATTTTTCAAAAATTATAAAAAAGCACATATCTTCACATTAAAATTTTTTAAAAAATAATTATAAAAGCATAAATACCATTAAAATTTAAAATAATAATAAAAAAGTTTTTTATAATTATTGAAAAAATTAATAAGAATAAAAGATATTTTATGGCTTTTTTTTATATATTTTAATTTGAAAACATTGATGCAAATATTTATTAAGAACGTGTATATATATTGTTAGAATTCCCAAAAAAAAAAAAGCTATGTTTCTTCGAATAGATGAGAAATAAAA
Organism: Pterocarpus macrocarpus; assembly: GCA_031439585.1. Classification (NCBI taxonomy): domain Eukaryota; kingdom Viridiplantae; phylum Streptophyta; class Magnoliopsida; order Fabales; family Fabaceae; genus Pterocarpus; species Pterocarpus macrocarpus. The sequence goes on along the minus strand of CM062520.1, from coordinate 64,782,802 downwards.
AGATATAAAATAAGGAAAATATTTAAAATAGTTTGCATTTATTATTAGGATTTAATTTGAATATATTATTAGTATAAAATTTTTTTATATAGACATCTAATCATATATTATCATATTAGTAAAAATTTTTGATATAACCACCCACTACTTGAATGATCATACACATAGAAGATTTTAATTGAATGATAATGTAAAAAAATTTTATACTCTCAATACACCCCAATTAAACTCTTATTATTATTATTATTATTATTATTATGATTATTATTACAGAGAATACGAATACTTTCAAGTTTCAGCCCACTTTCATACTGTAAAAAATCTTAGTAAAAATTTGTTATCTTCTGTCCTTAGTAATTCTGCACTTTATCTTTTTATCCATTCACTCGTGCAAAACGTCACGTACAAGCTTTCGGTCTATTTATAAAAACAATATGGTACTATGTGTCATGAAAAACGTGATAAAAATTATGTGGTTCTGGATGGACCAGATATTTTGAAAAAAACGTTTATATATCTTAAATGAGAGATAGCGATGTAACAAAAAATAATGACGGGTAGACGGAGAAAAAGTACTGATCCGTATCAAAGCGTATCTACTGCCAGCTAGCTAGAGATATTCTTCTACAAATATTATTAAATATACTATATCTAATTTTTTTCTTAACCATTAATGTCATAATCTTTAATAAAAAATAATGGTGAATTAGAATTTTTTCAATGTAAAAAGAACTAAAATCCTGCTATTATGTCTAAATTAAGTGTAGTAAATTAATAAAATATTAATTTTCAATATTATGTCTGATTTTAGTTAAGGTTTGATCTGTGTGAAAGGCATTTTCAGTGCCACGAGTGTTTTACTCCTACATAGATGTAAAGTCATGGAATCCATATCTGTAATTCCATACATTTTTTACACTGAAGAGGCCGAATTAGGGAAGAATATTTATGGAGCAACAACTAATCGTCAAATCAGTGTGGCTCCCATCTTGATTTGCAGTTGATTATTTGCTATTCTCTCTCTCTCTCTCGCCTTAATGATCTGTCATAATCTTAAAACGGAAATAGACTTGACAACCTCACATTAGCTTTACAGGTATCCGACGCCCGCATGGTTGTGGTTTGAAACACATTAGAACTGGAATAGGGTTGAATTTTTTACGAATTAATCCTTTAATATGATATTTTTATATGATAAGGTCAATTACAAATAAAATAAATAAAAATATATAAATAAGGTCCCACTTGTTTAATGTAGAAGATTCCCCGCTTTAAACTCTGTAAATAAAACCATGCCACAACGTAAAGAAAATATCTTACGCAACTAAATTAGTCCGTTGAAATTAATTTTATTAGAATAAATTATATAAAAAATAATTATGCTTACAATTATTTATTATGATAATCTTAATTTCACAGTTTATTCAAGCACACCGGTAGTTAAAAAAGTATACTACTTATATAATTCATTAATCATATATTAATATAGCAGGTTTATGATCAAATTACATTTATGTAAGTTTAAATAAGTATTACACTATTAAATAATTTTTATTAATAAAATTTTTTACAAAACAACTATTGAATTAGAAATTCGTAATTTATAGATTATATTTATAAAATTTTTATTATTTTAAATTAATTATTATATTTTTTTTTGTAGAATAAACCTCTAATTTGGTTTCTGACTAAAGTATTGCGGGATAAAATCCACTCAACGTCTCTCATATTCAAAATTTAGGATATTTTGATCTCTAAATATATAAAATTGAACACTTTAGTCCTTCCAAATTTACTTTTTTTAGAGACTAAAATGTCGTACATTTTAAATGATAAAAGATTTTGAGTGAACTTTTAAATTTTGACATATTATTTTATCCCTTAATTTTTTGGTTAGAGGCCAAATTGAAGATTTATTCTTTTATATATCAAAATCAAAGTACTAGCTTTTAAAATGAATAAAAATAAAATCTATTTGATCATGTTATTATTGACTTTTAATATTTTTAAAATTAAACACAAATTATCCACACAATCGATAACTGCAGTCTCATTAAAAATTATGTTTTATAAAAAAACTATTTTTTATGGGAGTTTTATAAAAAAATATTAAACGGTAAAATGTGATGAATCTTATATCAGTATAACTAGTTTCATACAAAATATAATAGTTTTGTTAATGAATATATTAATTGAAAATTAAAGTTTTAAGCTTTTTAATTTAGACTTTTAAGTAATTATAGTCGTTTCAATAAGTTTTCGAGGCTGGTCAAAATTTTCGCAAAAGTTTAGGCCAAACCTGAAAAATAAAAAATAAAACTATGAGTAACACTCCAAACTTGTGCTGATGATTTATAAAATAGGCACAAAACTTAGGTAAAGCTTAGTCTAACTTGTCTATTTTCACCATTACTGAAAAAGTGGTATACTGTCCACCTCCTTTGTTACAAAGTGTAAAATTACTTTCAAACACAAAAAATAGCCCCAAAAAAAAAAAGTTTAAAGAATCTTAAATCTCAAGAGAAATGTTAAATCATTAAAAAGACTGATTCATTATATAAGTTTACTAATAATAATAAATGAGATTTATGTACCCAAAAAAAAAATAGATGGGATTTTTTTAAATCATAATTCATTATTTGTTAAATGATATTACAATAACATCATATACTACTATAATTATCACTTCTAATTACTCATTTAAAGATTAAAAAAGAGAAAATAATAAATATATTTTAATCAGTTATTTAAAAAATTAAAGATAAATATGATAAAATAATGTTTTTTTTTTTGTTAATCATTTCAATGAATACTTGATAATAGATGCAGCATTTAAATATTTTATTCGTTCGTTGAAACAATCTTCAGATGCATCTTAAGTTTTTCTATTCTATGTAATTATAATTCATTTGAAACATTATTATTTTATGTACTTTAATATTTAATTTTGATACAATGTAAAATTTGTTTATGTTATTATCTACTCATTTATTAGGACATTATTCAAAGTATTTAAATCTTTAATTAATTGTCCTAAAAATGACACATATAGTAATGTATATTTAATTGATAATATAGAATTTTTTACATTAACAATATATTAAATTTAAATAATTTAGTTATTTTGATAAAAAAAGGGAAAAAATTAAATTATATAATAAATATCAATTCACCAATAATACTAATTGTTTTTCCTTTATGGCCCATTGAGATAACAAGTTAGATAATGCCACTTTTAACTTTTATTTCTTTTTCTTATAAAGAAAATAGAATCTTCAGCAATGCACACATAGTTCAGCAATCCAAATTAAACAAATATAAATAATGTTTCGTAGAATCATCCGATGAACTGTAGGCTTACTTCAGATATATACATTTTTTAAAGTAGTTTTTTATGGACCTAGTTATTTTATTTTATTTTTGACGTGTTCGACCTAGTTATTATTAATGAATGAATGATGATCTATTACTGCAAAATCTTTAACAAACATGATTTGTTTTAAGATTTAATTTTAATATATTGATAATATAAAATTATTTTATATTATCATTTATTTATATTATTCTATTTACATAATTTTTAAAACAGTAAAATTGAGAATTATTTATATTTACTTAATTAGATGAATTTACGTTATCCGTGCATATAAATTAAGTCCATTGTTTTGTTGGCAACATTTGATATAAAACCGTGCATATTGCACGTGCTTGCACTATAGACGTGTCCGTGTGTTGTTAACCTCAATAAAAGGAAAGTGCCTCACTGCCATTCCCCTTGATAACTACCTTTTCCTTTCTCTTTCGGTTCTGCGTTGCAAAGCCGTTGCAGAAAGGGTACACTACACCCATGGTAGCGTTCCTTCAACGTTGGATTCCACGATGGAGGATGCTATCTACCCGACCCTGAAAGGACATGTGCATCTTTCATGGTTTGTTTCATTGGCCGTTTCTGACTCTCATTTTTCATACCCTTCTTTGTTTCTTCTATTATATTTGTGTCCCTCTTTTCGTGGGTTCACAGTATTGGTTTAATTTTTAAAGTTTTTTCCATTAATGGGTTCGTTCCTATGAGGGGAGGGCTTGTTCTCATTTCTCTTTGGTCAACTGAGATCTATGTCCAAGATCTGTTTTTTATGTTTTATTTTTTTAGTGGATGTGTTTGTTTGAAACTTAAATGGTTGAAAACTTGAAATTCATATAAGAAAAGACCCATCTGTCGAATGGGAATTTTCCTTTAATTTTATTGTGTAGAGTAATCTGGCTGTTTTTTCTGTGAATGAAAAATTGCTGGTAAAATTGGCAAAATTGGTATCTTTTTTCTGACTTTTCTTTGATAGCTTGAAGTTATAGAGTGCTAATTCTCTGTTTGGTGGTCTGATCTTGAAACTCTGTAATTTATTTGGTTTATGAGCTTTTGATTTTGATGTTTGTTAAATTGAAAACCCCCCCATTTTTTGCTGGGTGCAGAAATTGAGGATTACAGCTAATAATAGACAAGCTTCCTTTGCAATGGGGGAGTTCAACGGTGATGAGTATGTGACCATTGGTGATTTACCATCCCCCAAGGGAAATCACATGAAGAAAGTTTCAGTTCTCCCTCTTGTGTTCCTCATCTTCTATGAGGTTTCTGGGGGCCCTTTCGGTGTTGAGGACACTGTGCAGGCAGCAGGTCCTCTCTTAGCCCTCCTTGGTTTCTTGGTCTTCCCATTCATATGGAGTGTTCCTGAAGCTTTGATTACTGCTGAGATGGGCACCATGTTCCCTGAAAACAGCGGTTATGTTGTTTGGGTTTCGTCTGCGTTGGGTCCCTATTGGGGGTTTCAGCAAGGTTGGATGAAATGGCTAAGTGGGGTGATAGATAATGCTTTGTATCCAGTTCTGTTTCTTGATTATCTGAAGTCTGGAATCCCTGCATTAGGTGGTGGACTGCCTAGAATTATTGCAACTTGGGGTTTGACAATAATTCTCACTTACTTGAACTATAGGGGTTTAACCATTGTGGGATGGGTTGCTGTCTTATTGGGGGTTTTCTCACTCCTTCCTTTTGTGGTTATGGGGTTGTTGGCAATTCCAGACCTGGAACCTTCAAGATGGTATGTGACAAATCTAAAAGATGTTGATTGGAATTTGTATTTGAATACTCTATTTTGGAATCTCAATTATTGGGACTCCATAAGTACTCTTTCTGGAGAAGTGGAAAATCCAAAGAAAACTCTTCCGAAAGCTTTGTTTTTCGCTTTGATCCTAGTAGTTTTGGGGTATTTCTTTCCTCTTCTGATTGGTACCGGTGCGGTTCCCCTCAATCGCGAGTTGTGGACTGATGGTTACTTCTCAGATATTGCTATGATTGTTGGAGGAGTGTGGTTGAGATGGTGGCTTCAGGCTGCTGCTGCAATGTCAAATATGGGAATGTTTGTTGCTGAAATGAGCAGTGACTCTTTCCAGCTTCTAGGGATGGCTGAGAGGGGGATGTTGCCCGAGTTCTTTAGCAAGAGGTCTCGCCACGGGACCCCTCTTATAGGAATACTTTTTTCAGCCTCTGGTGTAATTTTACTATCATGGCTGAGCTTTCAAGAAATTGTAGCTGCAGAAAATTTCCTGTACTGTTTTGGAATGATTCTGGAGTTTATTGCATTCATATTGTTGAGGATCAAGTACCCCAATGCATCTCGGCCTTACAAGGTACCAGGAGGAACGGTTGGAGCGATTCTTATGTGTATCCCTCCAACAGTATTGATCTGTGTTGTATTGGCTTTCTCCTCCCTCAAAGTAATGGTTATAAGCCTCGTTGCTGTGGCTGTTGGCCTTGTGTTGCAGCCTTGTCTCAAATTTGTGGAGAAAAAGAGATGGATGAAGTTCTCCCATAGTTCTGAGCTCCCAGATTTTGACAATGAGGAGAGAACTCACTCTTTGGTGGATTAACTTATCCCGTTTCAAGATTGTTTTTGATAGTGTGGAGGTTCAGTCTTTGAGGTCTTAATGCATAATAGTTACATAGACGGGCAGCTTTGTATCCTATGTTTTTGGTACTTTAGCTGTTTATCTATGTTTGTAGTTTGATTGTGTAGGTGATATCGTAATTAGAAACCTGTAAGGCTAGTATTTAGAATGTCTCGGGAAATGATTTGGTTTCCCTGTATGGCTGTATCAAATATTTTCATTTAGAGAATAATACATTTTAGAATTTCGTAAATGCTTAGCAGCCCTTTTAGATTAAGCGCATGTTGGGGTTTGCTTATGTTTGGAGAAATTTTTTTCTCTTCAAAAGTTGTCTTTAGTTGCAAGTTAAAGGACACTTTGATGCCAACATGAGAATGTCAACTCCAGCGGTTGCGTTACAAACTTATATAAGTTTAGTGTGCACATGGGAATGAATAATGCGGCAAAATCAACTTAACATTCCTGTCATTTTAGTTTTGAAATTTTACGTTTTACCAAACAAAATTTAGCATTGAAAACTTAGGGGGGCAAAAATGGCTAATTGTGTTAGAGTTGGATTTTTGGTGGCAGTGGAACTTTCAAATCACCCGATTGAGTTGAATGGGCTGGGTAGGAGATTCAAACTTAAGTCACATGTTATGCTTTTGAAGTTGAGTCAGGTTAGTTGACCTAAAAAAGAGTTGAATCAGGTTAATATATGTTTGACATGTCGACTTAATGAACATATTTGAACCCAAATTACCTATTAAAGTCTTTTTATAATTAGTTTAAACCCTGTAATTATTTGGAAAGAGCAAAATAGTTTTCAGTTTGTCGCATTCAATTTTATAAATATTTGGTGCATAAACAAAATAGTATAAGGTCAACAGGATATTTTTATCTGATATATGCCATATCATTCCATACTGTCCAGTGGTGGGATATAATTAGATATGGTAAGACGCTAAACATGGTTCTTACTTTACCCCATCGCCATCAATCATGATCAGTGTCATCGTCATTGCCAAGACCAGCTCATCACTTCTCAATTAGATAATAACTGCTTGTGTCTGAAACTGAACAATGAGAATATTTCTTTTCTTTTCTTTTCTTTGAGCTGAACAATGAGAATATTTCTGTCCCAGGTAAATATTCATCTATACCATTAGGTTTTTATATCATATATGTGTAACAAACAATAAATGATATCATTTTGCATATTATTGGAATGTGTTATTTGAACACTTTAATAGAACATCAATGTAAGATATCATAGGATCTATGCATTAAAAAATGTTTTGTTTTCCTATAGCTTCAAAATTTTTAATTTAATTTAATTTTTTCTCTCCTCTCACATGATATTCAAAAAGCTATCTATAATGTTGTAAACAAAAAATCTTTATTTTTATTTATGCTGCTGTATATTATTAACTTAAAAAATATTATTTGGACATGAAAATTGAATACTTTAAAGATATAATTAGATTAAAAAAATATATGAAGTGGTTGATTCATCACCATTTTACTTCTAACACATATTATATTTATATATTTTTAAATATGTCCCCAGAATGTCTATTTTTAATGTAAAAAATCATTTTTAAAATTTTTTTTTTTTTTATGTTCATGCAATTTGGAGGTCACCACCGGTAACAGTTAAGTAAACAAACATTTTCAAAATTTCGCATCAAGATTTTTGAAAAAACCCGCCATATTATAAATACCAATAGCAAACAGCGAAGCTAACCACACAATCTAAAAATTGAAAATTCGGTTAAGAGAGAGATATGAAGAACAGAGGAAAGAAAGCGAAGTTGACGGTGGCCGATTTTCTGAAAACGCCGTCGCCGGCGGCTTCTCCGGCGAACCATTCCCCGAAATCGGCGATTTTCGGCAGAGCGGCGGCTTCCACTTCCAAAGCCGCGAAGAAAGCAACAGTTGATCTCACCGGCGCTTCTCCGCCTCGCAGCCACAGGCCTCTGAGCAGCATCGCCGACCTCAAGAGCATGGCGTCTTCAGGCGTCGACGATCTCAAGAGCCACATCGATCGCTCTCACTCCGAGATCCTCAAGGATCTAGAGGCTTCTCAATCGCGTCTCCACAAGCGCTTCAAGGTTCTTTCTCGCACTTTCTAAGCTCACATTCTTTAAAACTGTACTATCGCATTGCTGAGATCGTTTTGTAACAGAACAACTGAAAATTGTTCGAGACCTAAAACATGTCAAACATACATGAAATTGAGAAATCTGTGGTGCACATTCGGAATTAGTTTAGGAGAAAATTGAGAGAATGTTAGTAGAAAACGAAATCTGTAGTTAGTCTCTCTGTTTGTGGCATATTCGATCAACAAATCATGAAACTGTAACAAATTTGTTTTGAGTTGTGATAGATCTTTAGATTAATCATTAATCACGTAGCTGCTTCTTTTTTGAAAATTTAGATGCAGACTCAAGCATGCCAGCAAGTAATGGATGAAGCAGAGAAGGAGTATAAAAAGGTCTCTGAACGGATCACGGAAAGCCGAGAAGCAATGAAGGTGTTACTTCCAAGTCATTATCACTTTGTCTTTAATTTTTCATTTGGAAACATGATAAGAATCTAATGGTTCTTTTGTTAGGCTTCTTATGAAGAGATCATGGCAGATGCACAGGCCAGCGCATCTCGTGGTATGCACAGTAAAATCAATTCTAAGTGCTTTTACTGTTTGATTTATGACCATTGTGTGATTTATCTACTGCATATTTTCTTACTTCAAACAACGGATAATTGAATTTACGTTGCAGTTGCAGTTCATTACCCGCCTATGGTTCAACATCTTCGTATTAAGATGTTAATAAAGAATTTGAGTCTATTGTCTATATGTACTGTTATTTGTGCTGCTTTCATTTGTCAGAGAATAATTCTCATTGAAAATTTTCAGCATGCAAAACTTCCATCACCGAGCTTTCGCAGTCGTTTGACAAGGCTATTGACTCTCTTCGAAACCGTTATGGGATTTCATCAAATTAGCTGCCACTAGATAGAACTGAGTTCTTTATGGTAAGCATCAATTCCTGATGTCTTTCATGTTTCATGGGATTATGCCCAGTTGCTATGTAACCAAACATTCAGCCCTTGAGTTGAAACATGTTATTGCAATTCGCCTTGAGTAATTGTATGCATGTTCAATTGAAATATTCGTGGGGCTAGCATGCATCACAAGTAGTTTTAAGATGATAATTTGCCTAGTTAATTAAGATTAAGAATGACAAGCCTTATTTACTATTCTTTATTTGTTTTGAGCTCTTTTAATTAGTGTCTTAAAGGCACTCATAAGAGCATTAAACAGAAAAAAAAGAAAAAAAGTAAAGAGGAAAGTAGCTAAAAAATGCAAAGGACATATAATTTTTTTACTTTTTTAAGTTGTGGCTAGAAAAACCCATTTCCTTTTTAGTACATTCCAGCAATCTTACAGTAAATAAAAGAAAAAGGAAGGGTTCCCCCAACTTATTTTTTTTGTGCAGGGGAGAAAATTTTATGATTAGATATAGATGAATTTTCTCTTCTATTTTTAGCCCCTACCAAATGCAGTCTAAGTGAAAAATGTTGCAATAGCAAATAATAATAATAGTAATGATAATAAAACTTAAGTTTTTTTTTGGGTGATTGTGGTGTTATTTTCTAATAAAAATACAACATGTTTATTATTATTTAACTACCTCATTTTTCACCAATGACGGTTGGTATGGTTGATAAAAAATGAATTTGCATCTCACAAAAACGCAAGTTTGATTCCTGCTGCCAATATGAGGATTCTGTTGATAGTTGATCTTATAAGTTTTCTGTAAGTATTCTCTAAGCACAGGGGTTATGTCCTAACCTTGGTGGGATGACCGGTATCGGATTCATCTAAACTTTTATTTACCAAAAAAAAACACTACCTCTTTTTTTTTTATAGAAAATAGTATATATGTTATATTTTGAAGAATGGTATCATAAGTATTTAGATAATTATACTTAAATTTTATCCTAATAATAATGCAGCTGTCTCATTGAGAGCAAATTTGATTTGTTTTTGCACTCCAGTGATTTCTAGTTTATTGTATGTGCCTATTGTTTCAATTTTGGTTCTGGGAGAGAGTTCTGCATAGATGTCTTTTTCTTTCAAATCTAACTTGTTCAATACTCTAAAATATTTTGATGCGCAGGAGAGGGACGACATAGCAGCAGCCTGGATTCTGAGGGCGATCATCAGCATCGGAGGATACACATTGAGTTTTTATTATTAGGTTTTTTTTTAACATTTTCCTTTTGTTAAGCTCAATCTCATGATTCCTTACATATATTCGATACAAAAAAAATGAGGAAATATTTCGGTTCACTGTTGGGGAAAAAAATCAGTTTACTGTAAATAATAGTACAGTAAATTTGCTGCATCACCGGCAAATCACGAAAGGCTTGGTTAATTCTATTTTTATAGAATTAATTTGATTAAAATTGGTTATAGAATTAAAAGTGATTTTGATAAAAGATAAAAATTTTTATTTATCTTAAAATTAATTTTAAAAATAAGAATTAGTTCTGATTTTTTAAAATCAAATATTATTAAAATCAATTTTAACCCCCGAAAACCTGTATCAGAATATGCTATAAGTTAATTATATTTTAAGTGAATCTAGATTTCAACGTCATGACCATGCCCTTCCCAAGATAAACTGGACGAAATGCTAATGGAAATGAGTAAAAGATGAAGTTTATCACAAAAAAAAGGTAAATTTTTCGAAGGGGAATGAGTAAAAGATGAAGTTTAAATTAATATTTATAGAAAAAATGCATATTAATTTTCAATTTGCTGTAAATTATAATACTGTAAATTTTTAATATGTTTAAATTAATTTTTCGAAGAAAAAAATCATAAAAATTATAAATTTTATATTTTCAAATTCATTTTAAAGATGTTTTAAAAAAAGTTCTTTAAACATAAATTAAAATTTATGAATTTAATTTAAATAAATTAATCGTATAAAATAATTTTAAATTATTAATTAATAAAAATAAAAAAATATCAATTTATATAAATAATTATTTATTATAATAAAAATTTAATAATATTTTTTATTTTTTAATATTTTTATTAATTGATAATATAAAATTATTTTACAGGTACATATCAATTAAATTCAAATTTTATTTATTTAAAAAAAATTTCTTGAAAAAGAATATATATATATATATATATATATATATATATATATATATATATATATATATATATATATATATTTGTTTCTTTTATGTTTAAAGAATGATCCAAACAGGCAGTGCTAACATTTGGCAAAACCGCGAGAGGAGAAGGAATTGAATAGGGTTGAGCAGAACATTTCGTTAGGGTACCAAGCAGGTTTTGTGGTTTGTTTAGCGAAGAGAGCAGCAGTGTGCGTGTGTGTAAAGAGTGAAGAAGTAGGAGAGGACGATGGGTAAGGGCAACCCACAGAAAGCAAGGACCGGCGACGAGCTTCATACGGCGGCAAGGTCCGGTGATCTGATCGCTGTTCAGATGATTTTGAGCTCAAACCCTTTGGCTGTTAACTCCAGGGATAAGCATTCTAGAACACCGTATCCTTTCAATTTCAATTTTTTTTAATTATTTACTGTGACCGCACCGGGAACCCTAAGACTCTGTTTGGCTCCCGACGAAAATACACCATTCAATTCGGTAACTTCGAATGGAAAATAGCTTCATCATTGCACCTGTTCCTGCTAATTTTCCCTACACGGTATCTTACGTTGACATTTAGCTGGTTCTTTCCTGATGATAATTGAATCTATTTCGCCTTGGCTTTATTTCAATCCTTTTTTTTTTTTTTACCTATCTTGCTTGAACCGTGGGTTAACTCCCCTAATACCATTGTATTAGAATAATATAGAGGGGGAAAAAAGAATAAGGACTCATAGTTTGCCATGTCTGGATTTGGCTGACTTACTGTTTGCACCCCTCCCCCCCCCTCTTTTTTTTCTCTGATATGAGCATAATAGTTCTGCAAAATGTCTCTCTTTGGAAAATGATAGGGAGGGTTACATGTTCCTGAGAATAGAAATTTTCTTGCAGTAAAACTGTGTTGCTGCACGTTTTATCTGAAAAATGAGCTGGTGCCATGTTATGTATATAATATTTAAGTCATATATACAGCCCTATGAGTATGCTTTGTTGAATATTTCTTCAGATTGCATGATTTTATTCTAGGCATAGTTGGAAATAAGGAAGAAATGTTATCTGGGTAAAATGAATAGGTCTTTCTTGGAAATTCTAGCATTGCCACTTTGTTTCTTTGACAAGCAACTTTGGACCATAGACTACATTTAGCAGCATTTTCTGGGCATGCGAAGGTAGTCAATTATCTCTGCAAGCACAAGGCTGATGTTGGTGCTTCTGCCATGGACGACATGGCAGCGATACACTTTGCCTCTCAGAAGGGGCATTTGGAAGTTGTTAAGGCTCTACTTTCGGCTGGGGCATATGTTAAAGCTTCTACTCGCAAAGGCATGACTTCATTACATTATGCTGCTCAAGGTTCCCATCTGGAACTTGTCAAGTACTTAGCCAAGAAAGGGGCAAGTCTTAGTGCCAAGACAAGGGTGGGGAAGACCCCTTTGGATCTTGCTACAAATGAAGAAGTCCACTCATTTCTAGAGGAATTTGAAAGATCAGCCAAGAATGGAGCATTGAGCAACAAAGATAAAGCTGAACAATCTGATCCAAAAGCATCCAAAGCTGAACAATCTGATCCAAAAGCATCCACATTGGGATCGGAAGATAACTTGGGTGCTGAACCTCCTGCAACAGCTGTTGATGAAGAAAACGGTGATAGAGAGAAGAGGAAGGCTAATGAAGATGACGCAAGAGAAGACTCATCACAATCAAAAAAGGCGAGAGTTAAGTTAAGCCATCTCCAAAGTTCAGATGATACCCAAGAAGAAGAAAACCTGTAGGTTGGCTGAGTCAAAGTATAGTTGAACGAGAATTTTGTTATAGTAGTCTGTAATAGTATATGTTCGGAATCCCTTTGTTGGGTTAGTAGTCATAGACCATCTATTTACTGTCCATTGATATTTTCTTCTGGATTAATACAATTATATCATCTTGACAATTTCTCCTCCTGTTGAATTGCGGCTTTCCCTTTTAGCAGATACTTTGGGTGTCTGTTTTGTTAAAGGACTTCGGAAGTCAGCCTCTTTTATCATATATATATATATATATATATGTATGTAGAGCTTCTAGTGCAGTCAAACAAAATTGTTAGGATGTGATTGAAGTTATTTGATAAAGAGAACTATTATAACATACGAATGTCACATCAAGCTGACATGTCTAGCTAATATCAAATAAAAGAAATCTTGAAAGAAGAGAAGTAGATGGCTGATTCATGCCTCTGAACTAATTCAGAGAGACCCAAAGGATTTCTTCTGGGCTTGAACCAATGCAAGAGGGTATCAGTAAGTTTCAATAGCATCCATGGGTTGTGATTGGGAGATCTTCAGCTTTGCTTTCAGCCGAAGCAGTGGCCCCGGCTCCCATCTTGCAGTCTGATCTAAAGCAGCATCTGTCACCACTTCGGCTTCAAGAAATCTTTGCTGCGCAGACAAGACAATGGCAAGTAATCTTCAACCTTAAACCTTTCAAGATAGAGCAACCTTTTTCGGTAAAGAACTGCTTTGGATGGCACAAAGCAGCACTCGAGTTTCGGTGTTCTGCGTATTGAACGGCCAACCCAAAAATCAGATCAGAATTGTTTTTCTCCAATCAAATTGCCTCCTCCAATGACTTCAGAGCTTTGGACTGAAGATGAGACCTCTCGAAGTCAGAGGAAGCAACCTTAGCTTGCTTTACAAGACAGAATCCAACATCCAAAGTCCAACACCTTTTACGTGCTCATTCAAGCGTTGAGTATTACTGTCTGCCCTGTGTGCTTAGGCCAGACCCTCATACGAATCATTAGAAGAAGAATTGCCACTTCAAGCTTATTTTTGAGCACATAAGACCCATCAATCTGAACTGCTAAACTAAGTGGACTAGTCTCCACCCAACTGTACAAGAAAAAAGAAAAAAAGCAGCATGCTGACAGACTGAGGAAGGTGATTCAGTGCAAGTGTAACCTTTGTTTGTTAATGGTTTTTGAGAGAAAGAAGGTTGCAATCGCTGGATAGCAGCTTGGAGATCAATCCCATCAAACACGAGGAGCGCCTTCTACGATACCTCTGCGATGCTCCTACTTTCCGAGGAGAGCTCAATGTTTGCACTAGTAGTTATAACTCTTTGTAGGAAAAAATAAGCACACTCGAATATATAATTAATTAAAAATAGAGTAATGTTTATTTATTAAAATTATAAAATGCAAACTATGCTAATAATAGTTATGCAAATCAATTATCTAAAAAGCCATAATCTTTCTTTTTTTGGTGGGTAAAAAAAATTATAATCTTTTTTTTCTTCCTGTAAACTCGTAATATTTAGTTCTTAGTTTTATTTTCACTATTTTTTATTTACAAAATCTCAAAAACACAAAATAAAATAAAAATAAGATAATATTTTTACAATTAAAATTAAAAACAGAAATCTTTTTTTCTTAAAAAAAAAAATAGACACTTAATATCTGCCTTCTACATTATCAAACGCCCTCAATGTTTTTTCTTTTCTCTCTTATTTCTTTTCCTTCGAGGAGTAGTGCTTTGGATGGTAGGGAATTGATACTTATCCGGCTAACCAGCGTTTTCTAGGCTATTATAAAATTTGGTTTAAGACCGACAAAATTTACTATTTACTATAGAATTAATATAGTTAATCCAAAATTTACAGACCTATGCGTCTTTTTATATATATATATATATATATAAATCAATGCTATACTAATTTTCTAAAAAAAAAAATTAATTTTGCATTATAGAATTATCCATAAAAATCAACTGGAGTAGCTAGTGCAAGCCACACTAGCACGCTTCAGGGGCATCTCTTTGCCCGCTCACTCTTTCGGACACTTCGACGACACAGACACGCGCAACACCACCATGGATTTGCTCTCACTCTCCCCTTCTCACCCTTCAACTTCTTCTCTCTCCCTTTCTCGCTCTCCCTTCCGCACCCTCATTTCCAAGCCACCCATTTCCTCCTTCACTCCCAAAACCCCTTTCCCCCAATCTTCCACGCCCCCACTTCGGTGCCACCTCACTGCTACTTCCCCAAAACCCTCCAAAGGTTCAAACTTTGTACCCGAAACGCGAAAACCGAGAATCACTTTTCAGCTTTCTGCGCCCCAAACGCCTGCCACGGCCATGAGGGGGGCCGAAACCGACGCCATGGGGCTGTTGCTGAGGGAGAGGATCGTGTTCTTGGGAAGCAGCATCGATGACTTCGTTGCTGACGCTATTATGAGCCAGTTGTTGCTGTTGGATGCTCAGGACCCCACCAAAGATATCAGGCTCTTCGTCAATTCCCCTGGTGGCTCTCTCAGGTGAAGTTTCATATTTATTTATTTATTTTTTTGAATGTATTGCTGCTTTTGTCTATGGTTCTTAATTTTGAATTGCGTAAAATATTTTTTAATTAGTTTCAATTTATATGGTCTGTGTTGTCTGGATTAGCTGAGTTTTGGGTTAGGAGTGTTTGATGATTTTATGTTTGAACTAGGAATTATGTCTCTTGATGAACATTAGGGTATTGCTGTTTGAACTTTGAGGCGACTTTATCTTCCTTTTTGTAAGGGTGGATTACTTCTTAGTTCCAATGGAGGTTACAATCACATAGTTTCAGTAATGTTAAATGGCATTTGTGGTTCTTGGGTTGTAGCATGAGAAGTCTTGTGATGGAAAAAATTTTGTTGGTACTAGTAGTTCGTTGACTGGATTAGCTAAATTCTGAGTTCAGATTGTTTGGTGCTTTTGAATTAAGGATTATACTTATTGATGAAGTTTAGGGTATTGCTGTTTGTTTGAAGTGAATTTGTCTTCCTTTTGTAAGGAATTGTTGATTATTTCAATAATGTCGAATGGCAATTGTGGTTCTTGGGTTGTAAGTTGTATGTTAGTAACATGTAAAATCTTTTGATGGAGAAACTTTTTTAGTGCTAGGAGTTATTGTTTTGGTGATTTATGCAGCTAATTGGCACAGTGCAGTTATGTAGGGGAATTAAACATTGTATGCATATTATATTGATTATAGCTTTGAACATAGTTGTCAATAGCACCCAATAGTGGTGCAATAGAAGCATTGTGGGGCAGAGCACTTGGAGGACGTAATGGCAACCTTGTCATTTTGTCTATCAAGGTATGGGCCATTGCGGCCTCAAATAGCAGTGAGTCGCGGCAGCTACAGCATGTATGCTGAAAAACCCAAGATCCCCCCCTTCTGCTGTTGCCCATCAATAGTTTAGCAGTTTTTTTTTTTTTTTTTTGGGTCTGCTTCTGTTTATTCAGAAGCCTTTTAGGGTTAGAACAACCTTCTCACACAGCCCCTCATAGCATTTCTCTGCCTCTCTCTTCAACGAGACAACACTTTCCCCCGAGCCATCATTGTTTTGGCCAAACCCAGCAGCTTTCCACCAACCAGTGATTCCAGCCAACCCCACGTGTTCCCTTCTTACTGCTTTGTTGCAGGTTCGAGTCAGGCTATATTTTTATCCTCTACTCTTTCTTTTTCTCTTTGTTTTTTGGTTCCTCTGCTCTCTCACTTTTTTTTCCTCTTGTTTTAGGATTTCTAGTTGCTATGATGCAGTCTTCTAACTCCACTCTTACCTCTCTATTTTTGCTCTCATTCCTCTATTACACTGCCATGAACCCACGACATATTTAATGATGAATGTGTTTAATTGGGGGTGTATATATACACACACACACACACACACACACACACACCCAATTTATATATATTTTGAGCGTTTGTATGTGTCTAGTATAAAGTGGATTTTTCTCCATATTTTTCACTTTAGTAGCCATTCTACTATCCGCTATCCTTCTATAGCATTTTTGGGGTTGGCTGCTCTGCCCAACTATGGCTTTGAAATAAGCACACAACATAACAAACAAATATTATGATAATCAATGGACTGTAGAGATCTTGCATTGTGGGATTTGACATATACATTGCAAAGAATTCTATTCCATATGGAGAAAGAGAGACAAAATTTGGGGAGTATAGACCATTGACCATGCTTCAACTATGAGTTAGGCCATTAATTGAAAAAATTAAGGTTAAAGATTGATCTTAAATATTCAATAGTAAAGAGCTTTTTTTTCTTTTTTCTTTTTTTTTTTTTTTTAAAAAAAGGGGTATTTGTAGGCAATCCATCCACCAGTCCTGAGTGATTGGCTGATGCTTTTTCCTTCCTTCATTGTTTTAATGTTTATTTCATTTGCATCATATACATTGATGTAAATATTCTGGCCTATGATTTCTAATACTTGGTATGCATCATTCATACTGTTTATCAGTTATATTTTAATTTTGGCGAAAAAACTGGATCCCACTTCTATTATGACCCATTTTAACATTGCTGGCTTATGGTTTGAATGAAAGGTGTAACTTTGTGCTCACGATACCACCGTGCTTTATCCTATCTATTTTGTTATGGAATTACCACATAATCAATCTGATAGAGACTCGGGTAGTAACAAGAGGGTAATTCAGGGATTTTCTAAAGTTTATAAGATTAAAAAATATCATGATTTAAGAGAGAGAAAAGATTTAGTGAATCAGCAGAATGTAGCCCATAGTGTCGGGGCCTCTAACTAACTGCTGAGGTGTCCTGTTGTGAGGAAACGGAAGGGGTATATTTTGTATGGGGTGGGTCATATGAGAGATTAGGAAAGGATTTGGATTCAGGACTGGGAGGGACTGAGCACTCTCGAATTGTTCAGATTGGTTATTGTTTCATTGTCATTCTTGTTTCTTCATTTTCCTTTCTGAGCTAGGATCCCACTGGTTCTAGCTTAAGTGAGTGAAATACCAGTAAATATTTCCTCTGTTTCTGGTGTGCTGTGTGTGGTTTTCTCTTTACCAGTTCTATTACAATCCCTGGCATGCCCCTTGAAATCTCCATATGATTTGAAAAGGACTCAAGTCCATTTATGGCCCCCAAATAGGGCCAAACTTCTGAAGTCCTGCCCCCTTAATCGCATGAACTTCAGTTTCAGGAGATTTTAGGATGTAGAGACTTGGATTTTTGTTGCAAATAGTTTGGCCAAGGCTCCTTTGGCCATATGCTATGTTTGCTATGGTGCCTATGGTAGGAAAGAAATGCTAGAATTTTCAAGGGCTGCTACTTGCATGGGCATCTTTTATGCAATAAAGTGGTTTTCTTAGCTTCTTCATGGTCCTTATCTAATGATTACTTCAGAAGGGTACCTTACGGGGCATTTGGTAGACAGAATGAATTTTTATTCTTGGGAATACTATTCCCAAAAATGCTATTTTCGAGAATAACTTTTTCGGATATGATGTTTTAGATGTGTTTTGTGTGCAAATTGAATTCCAAGGAATATTATTTATATTATATATATTACCAAAAATACTCTTGATGGAGGCGGTAGTGGTAGGCCTCGAACAGTGGCAGGTGGTGGCCAATGGCGGCATTGGGTCGCCGCCGGTGGTGGATGATGATCGGCAGTGACAAATGACTTTGGGTGATGATAGGGTTATTTTGATCTTTCCATTATGGCAAATATCTCCTTCCTATGAGAATGTTGGAGTTATATATGGGAGGTGGTGGGAATGTTTTGGGGGTGATTTTCGTTCTTGGAAATGCAATATTAATGAGAATGTTGCTTCAAACCCTTAACTAAACATAGGAATGTTTTTACCAAATGCCCCCTTAGTGTATATGCAAAGACATAGGAGGCCTCCACTTAGAAGAAGAGTTTTCCCTTCAGCTGTTTTTTTTTTTTAAGTTTTTGGATACTTTATGCTTTTGTACTCTTCTCTTTCTTATTCTAATAACGAGAACTAAGGCCATATCTGATATAATTCCTTAATTTTAACAAGACCTCATGGCTATTATTTTTTTCCTCTACTCTTTTGGATTGGATAATTGATGCTGATTAAACCAAGATGTACATGTTCTCTTGCATGTTGTTCCAGGTAGTGTCAAAATGTTGGTCCTTTATACTGTTACACAGATAGGAAATTTTAATCGAAGTATGTTTAGATTTGCTTGGAGTCATGTCGCCCTTGATGTATTCCTTTTGTTAAACTATTATTGATTAGTGTTCTTTTCTGCATGGTTTGTTTTTCATTACAAGTTTTTGTTATGTTTTATGCCTTACATCCTTTTTAACTGCTGATTTCTTTTTCATGATGTTATTTATTTAGTGCTACAATGGCTATCTATGATGCCGTACAGCTTGTGAGGGCTGATGTTTCCACAGTTGCCCTCGGAATTGCAGCATCGACAGCTTCCATTATCCTTGGTGGTGGCACCAAAGGCAAGCGCCTTGCTATGCCAAATACACGAATTATGATTCATCAACCTCTTGGAGGTGCTAGCGGACAAGCCATAGATGTAGAAATTCAGGCTAAAGAAGTTATGCACAACAAGAATAATGTCACAAGAATTATATCAAGCTTCACCGGTCGCTCATTTGAACAAGTTCAGAAAGACATTGACAGGGATAGATACATGTCTCCAATTGAAGCAGTTGAATATGGAATTATTGATGGTGTAATAGATAGAGATAGCATTATTCCTTTGGCGCCAGTACCAGAAAGGGTGAAATCAACACTGAATTACGAAGAAATAAGTAAGGACCCTAGGAAATTCCTAAACCCAGATATCCCTGATGATGAGATATACTAGGTTTATATTATTGATAGTGGTGCATCATTACATGTTCAAGACTTCTAAATTTCTGTTGTGGTTATAACAGTGTACAACGTTTTGGCTTAAGCCTGAGGCTGGTGAAAGGTCTAGGATTGTGTTATATCTGTCTTGCCATTTTTTGTGTGAAGAATTGTAATCCAATTATGGGGAAATTTCTTTTGGATGTTTATTCGTTATGGTTTACTAGTATAAAGCTTTAATAGCTCGGTTTTTATCTTGTTTATTAATTGAAAAATATTGTTATAAAGTTTCAATGTTGAGCTTGTCCCTTACGTCCTAAACTAAGTAATGTAAGACAAGATAGGAAAGGTTTCTAACAGGACCTGCCCCAACGACCACCAGCTTGTAAATCTTGCACAAAATGGTCATGCTTCTTATGTATGATATTTATAGGCCCGAATAGTTAAGATTTTGGGAGAAATATTTCTTTAAAAGTAGAATTAAAAGTAGAAGTAAAAGTAGAATAGCATGTTTGATTTTATTTTTATAGAATTGATTTGATTATAATTAATTTTATGGTAAAGTGATTTATATTTAACAATTCTTTTAGAAGTGATTTTAGTATAAAGAAAATTTTTATTTCTCTTAAAATCAATTCTAGAGGTAGGAATTAATTTTAATATGTTAAAATTAAACAATATAAAAAATTGGCACAATTAATTTTAGAGGTTAAAATCAATTCTAAACCTTCAAAATGTTGATTCAAACATGTTAGAAGTAGAAAATTATTTTGTATTTGGATTAATTGTTGGAGTATTTTTTTATTAAAATCAGAAATTGTTAAATTATTTAGATTTAATAAATATATCAATTATTTATAAAATTATAATGAAGGGGTGAGAGAATGAAAACAAAAATAAGAGGAGAATAAAATAATAAAAAAAGTAAAAGAGAGTAGTCTTGAGATTTGTGAAGAATAATTTTCTTTCTCTTCTACTATTATTATTTTTAAGTCTTGACAAAATAAAAAAATTGATTTTTTTTTTTGCTTCTATATTTTCTTTAGAAGTACAAGCAAATAATACTAGAATCATTAGAAGTACTATTTTTTGAAAAAAAGAATAAGTTTAAGTGTGCTATAAGTACAACCAAACACACTCATAATCAGGCCATTAGATTGTGTGAAAATGTGAAATCAATGAATTATGTGCCTAATGAGGGTTCGACTGATTGGTACGCTTGAATAATCTTGATTGGAAAGGTTTTTTGGTTTTTATTTTTTTGCTAAGTCTTTTGTTATGTGAGCCCATTTCGAGGATATTAAATGTGATATTTACTCTCAAAGCTGGTGTAGAATTGGTGACCAAAAAAAAAATAAAATACCTGGTGTAGAATTCAATAGTGTGTGATTTGATTAAAATAATTTATGTCCAAAAAAACAATCTTTGATTCTGTCAATGTATCTTATTAGACAAGAGTTGTATTAAATTTTTTATAACTATTTAAATCAATTCTTAAATCAAATAATGATATATAGATATTTTTTTTGAAATGAGTAATTTAAAATTTAAAAGCATACACTTTTTTCGATAAAATGTGCATTTGTCATTATTTGATTTGAGAATTGGATAGAATAGATATAAAGAACTTGTAGCATATTTGGTTCTATTTTTATAGAATTGATTCTAGATAGAATTAATTTTGTTAGAATTAATTTTGAGATAAGTAATTTATGTTTGATAATTCCTTTAAAAGTGATTCTGATAGAAAATAAAAATTTTTCATTTTTTCTAGAATCAATTCTAGAGACAAGAATTGATTCTGATAATAAATAATTAAACAACACAAAAATCTCATACAATCAATTTTGGGCCTCCAAAATCGATTTTGACCTGTACAACGGGAATTTTAAACACACACTTGATCTAAGTTGTTTTCTATCTCATTTGACATTGCCTTTTGATGTATAAAAAAATATTTCTCTTAACAATGCTTCTTTGCTGACAGTTCATCTCTAAGTACTACAGTAAATTTTTCGCTCATACATGTGAAATACAAGCTTTGGAATGAGGGAAAAAAAACCCTCTGCTCCATATTTCAGGTGGATTGCATTAAGGGAAGAGTAATATTAATAAAGACTTAGATTCATAGTAAATTTTATACATGACAACATTGTAGCCATTCAAAGTATAATTTAAAATTATAAATATATAAATATTATAAAATTATTGATGATGTATTGCTACATATAAGGTTTCGCTGTGAACTAAAATTTATATTTAACATTTTCCTTAAGCGAATACGTGAGATCAGCTAAGACCGACTACGCTGCTGCCGCATTTGGTAAGGTCTTGTTGCATAAATCCAAACTTCCCCTGTCATGCATTTTGGGGTACATATTTGTCGTCGGTTACTCTCCCCATTAATTTAGAAAACGAAAAATAAAAAATAAGAAGAACTCCAACACTACAACCAAATCTTGTCTGATTAAGTGGGATAGGCTACATTAGGGGTGGAGTCAGAAATTTAATAACAGGGGGCATCACACTAAATATGTGTAACCTAAACTTGAAAAAAAAAAAATTGTTGTATAAAACTATACTATATAAAATAATTAACATAATATAAATTACTCAAACGTATTTGTCATTAATATAATTTATACATATCAAATATACATATAAAATTAAATATATACTTATAAATTTTAATTTTACTCACTTTTTTTTTTACGGAAATCAAGAAACTAAGTAGGTTTTAAAATAAATTGACTAAACTAATTGGACTGTTGCATCCCTTGACCTTCCTTCCCTCTGCCCTAACATTACATTGTACGATCATAAATTATATTTATAGTCAAATCATTAACATCTAGACTTTTCTAATGGTTTTATCTATAGTTTTTTTCAAAAAAGAGAGTGGAGAAATAAAGATGCGTAGGGTTTATTCCTATGATTCGCTACAGTTGTTACATATCAACTTGCCAAGTTGCTGCCGCTAGCTGATTTAGGGATGCTTGCTGCAAACGAAGAAAAAGGTGAAGCATAAACTTAAAAATATATCCACAACGATAGACACTGTTCTGTAGGTCAAACTATGTCACCAATCAAACATAAAATGCTGCCGACTCATCAGCAGTAGACAATAGAGCCTGTGAATTTTGATTAGTGAACTACTTAAATAATTAATTATGTGTCTTGACTCTGAATGCCTGTCACACTTTTAATTTTAAATGCTGAAAAGAGGATCCTTGTCTTTTGTGCTGAAAAATTGGGCAACCATCGGGGAATGTACCAAATATTCCCTCTGATTATGTTTGACTCTAATATTCAAAGTTCAAACCAACATTTAACAATCAAAGTCTATTGATGTCATTGCTCTATTTTATGCTTGCATGAGATAGGTAATATATTCCGTGGAAAAATGATATTTACATGCTTTTTAGCGTGCTATCGACATTGGAGAGTTACACATAAATAGTAGGAAATTTATATTGATGACTAGAAATTTGGGGAGATTGTAATGGTAAGTGATAATTTTGTCATTAAATTATCTAAGTAAAATTTTTAATCATTTACCCATAAATTCCTAGTCGAGTGATATAATTGTTATTTATCATCTTATTTTTTACTATTCTCCAATTATTAATATAAATTTTCCATTATTTATGTGTGACTTCTTAATGTCGATAGATACACGAAATGACTATAAATAAATATCATTTCTTTATTCCATGTTTTTATGTTTCCTTCTATTTTATTCTCTCCTCTCATCAATGAGCAGAAGTTAAAAGAGGCAAACTACCTTAAATCCATAAAAGTTGTTACACAGAAAGAAGTTCATTTTAGCTGTAGCCTGTGACTTTAACAAGAATCCAGAAGCTTAAATCTTGTCTTAATATATACATCCAAAACATTGAAGACGTGTTATATTATGGTAAAATATTCACAAGGGTAGTCCATAAATAGAAAATTTTCAATTGCTATCAAGGTTGCAGGTAGTATATCGATTAGTTTGCCCGCAAGAGTTGCATGATTAAGTGATGCGCATAATCATGTCCTCTTCTTCTTGTTCCAACTGATTAAGTAACTAAAAATGGAGTTCCAGCTTGTAAGCAGCCGGGCTGCTGGTGATATAATTATTTGTTTAGTTACTTTAATATGTTTCCACAAGTGATGCATCACTCTATTATTATATGATTATATAATAATTTTCAGCTGTATGTATTATGTATGTTTGTAACCAGGTCAGTATCTACCATATTCTATTGTATGGAAAATTGGGTATGGAGATATTTATAACCACAGTTAAAAGACTGAGAGGATCCTTTACTATTCTATAATACCAATTCATGAGGGCAAGATGTTAGATGTTCATATTCTAATTGCTATTTCAGAATCTATTTCTTCGTGCATGATTGTTCTGCAATTTTATACATAATACGTTTCTACTGCAAAAGCAATGCTGTTAGGAAATTATATTCACAACGGCTCTATAATCTTCTTGCCAAATTCACTTCACTGGTGTTTGTTTTCTTTCCTTGGGGGAGTTGGAAATAAAACAGAAGAAAAAGACCACATCTTATTTATAGTACAAATCATTATTTTAGAAATCCTTCCACAAGTACAGTATATATATGAATGAAAAATGCTCAAAGGAACAAAAAGGAGAAATACTTTATAAGTATGAAGAGTAATATTGCGAACACTTAGTCGCATTTCTCGTTAGCATTAGTGTTCGGCCACTGTGCATACAAGTAGTTCGTCGCTCTTCAATTTTCCTTTATTCTCTCATCTGCACCGAACCACTTCAATTGAGGACAATGATTATTATGACGAGCCAATGGCGTTAGAGAACTGTTTTACAGAAGTTTGAAACGTGATCTACCTATTATCTAGTAATTTGAGAGAAGAATATATATAAGTTTTATAAATTATAAGTGTAATAACATGACTTATAACTTTCATTGATAAAAAACATAATAAACAAACCTATTCTAAATGTTTCATATAAATAAATAAAAAAAATTATAAATATGGTGATATGGGGATAGAAAATTGTCATTGGTTCAAGAATGCAGTCTGCAGGATTGCATCCATGTCTTTATAAAACAAAAAAATTTTCACCCAAATTTTCTAGATATCATTGGGGAATCAAGGTGGAATTCAGCTGCAGTGTTATAAATTTCTGGTACATCATTGTGAGTTAGACAAATCATTTTTTAACATCTCCCTTCTGCTATCATGAACGTAACTATGATAATTGCATATCACGGATAAGCGTTGTGTGCTACTCATTGCCACCAATGTGCTTAAAAAAAAAATAAATCAAGGAGTATTCAAATTCAAAATAAAAGATTCCATGGACATGAGAACGTTGCTTGCAGTCCTTAGCCAACAATGAAAGCGCCATCTTAACAGCTACCTATTTTAATTCCAAAAAACAACCAACGAAGTTCCTCAACGTCCCTCTCACACTGCCATCATCCAATAGCACCACCTAAGTGATTTATTTAGTACTTAAGGTGATCAAATTGTCATTAAACTAATGCAATGATTCCCTTTGCTTCATTCCAAAGCTAAAAACTTCTCTCGGTTTCAAACCTGCCCATTAAAATTTCCACGCGGTTTTTAATCCGTTGAAGACTCCATCTACTGCCGCAAGATTTTCACTTTCGTCGCACAGAAGAGACAAATGAATGACACAGAATCTTTGGAGTATTTTTTTACTCTTAGATGCCACCCCTATGGTTACGTTTTTTTTATTTTTTTTTTTAATGAGAAAGTATCTACTATTATGTTTGCCACTAACCAAAGTTAATGCTGAGTTCGAACAGTGTTTTTATTATTCTATGCCAACTTTGTGTGAGGTCTCACTGGGACCTGTTCTTGTGTTGTATGTTAGTTGTTATGCTAGAAGAAGTATATAACATTTCATGAACTCATGATGATCAAGTATGTTTTTCCTTCCTTTATAAAAGGAAAATTGCTAGGTTGACAGAGTTCAAGGAATTGGGTTGTGGGGTTGAATTTTAGAGTGTGACGTATGGTCATAAAGTTTTGAAATAGACTAGTTCATTCACTTGGTTCTGGAGAAAGTTATTATGATGGATGACACAGAATTCAGCTGAAAGTTTCTGTTCTGAAACTTGTGAGTGCCTAGCCAAACTTGAGTTGAAAACAGTATCAAATAGCTTCAAGTGTTTGACCTTGAGGAAGGGGCGTGGTGAGGGAAGAAGCTACATGGAAATGGAAGGGAGGGGGTATTCTGGCTTATACAATAATACAAGTGAGGAGTTGTTCCTGAAGACTGTGATGGAGAGCCCTGTAGGAATGCCAGTACCAACCATGGAGATGTTGGGTTTCAAGGCTGTGTCTCAAAGCTTCCGTGCAGACAGTGAGGAGCTCTTCAAGCGCTGGCTAACAAATGGAGAGGCAAGCTGCGATATATTACATTTAGATATCATGTTACTTTGTTGTTTGTGTTCTGGCTTGTGTCAGAACAAAGCAGCAAGTTTCCATGATGCCAGTTTGCTTGACATGCATCTTTTTTCCCTTGAAGTTTCTGAAAGAATTCCTCGATCACATATGCTAGTTGACTATGCTTAGGAGCATAGAAAATGGAAAAATAGTACCATTAGTCCCACTCTTCTGGATTTCATTCATGACATGGTCGTGTTATTTGCAAGATGATTTTTTTTTCCCCCAGTATTGCTCAGATTTCCTAGAAATTTCTACTAATAAGTCCTTCTCTTCCCCTACCAAACCACGTCTACATATTCAATTTGGTTATATCTAAAGCATTTTTATGTCAAGGTTGGATTACAAAGCAGCAACAATTAAATAACGAATTTCCCTTTGTCTCAAGAGTTGAATGTGTTTCTCTGATTTTAGCTGATTGGACTTCATACTTTTTAAGTATTATTGCAACAAGGTCTGCAAATAGACAATATTATGGCTTTTATTTAGTTTTCTTGACGATGATATCAATGCCATGTAGACATTCTTTTGAGTATGGAGTTTATAATTGGATATTGCTTACCTTATTTCTTCTGCTACATTTCTGATTATATTTTCTTTGAGTTGATGCATCTCTGTTTCCTATATCAGGGTTACAATTCATCAAGCGTAGGACTTAACAGTCGATTATCGAAGAGGTGAGTATGTTAACAAAACATACGCTTTTGGAAAAGTGTCAATTGGGTGAATTTCAAAAGTAATCTGAGTATGCAGATAATTGTGGCTTTCCTCTTGATCTTCTACCATGTGAAAGTGCTCAGTGGGTCTTTGTTTCAACAATATAAGCCTAGAGTAGCTAAAATCTTGATTTGAAAAGTATAGTATCTGTCATTTAACTTTTCTGCGTGTTTTTTCTTTTTTTTCTCGGTGAACTATTAATTTTCCTTTGGAGCACTTCTCATGTTTCCTGATGCATAAGCACTGATTCATGTCTTGTTTTGATATTGTGACTCTGTTGTAACTGCAGGATATCCACCGAACTGGCTGATGTATCTAATCAGCAGCATGTTGCTGTAGTTCCAGAGGAAAGAACTACTGACAAATCATATGTACAAAATAACCCTTTGTCCAATGATGTATCAGGTGACTTCAATTTTCCAAACAGGTAACTGCTTTAGCTTTCATCGAACAGCTATACATTTGAAATATTTATGGATTTGAATTCCCAGTTTAGGATGTATTCCTCCTTCTTGGTTCTCTTTGTTGCAATTTGGCTTGTCACACAGTAATTTATTTGATTGAGAAATGTCAATTTTTTCAGAGATCCTGTTGATAGAGAACTGCAATCTAGTAACTTATTTCTGGCCAAGGTTTGTTTACATCAAATATGAAACTCTTTGCTGAAGCCTTTTTATAATTAAGATTCATAGTCATTTGAAGTCTCATTATTAATGCAGGCCTGGTTTCTTAGTGATCAAAGAATGACCAGAAGCCGCTCATCTGAACTGCGGTATCATTATCACCCCTTATATATGTTCTTCAAAATCATATTCACAAGAGGCACTTAAAATGATGCTTTATTTCACCTCATCCACCTTCAACTATATTATGGTCATCCACTCGTTTTTTTCATTTGAACATTCGTACAAAATGTCATACGTTAGATCCTTAAGTTTTAGATTTTCACTTCTTCATTGTTATTGTGAGTTAATTTTATCTGTTTGAGAGAAATTTCAAACAGCTTACAAGGCTTTCTTTGCAGGCGGAGGTATACAGAAATGCAAAATGCTCAAGCAACGCAAGGTATGGAATCCATGCACATGGCCCCTCAATATGGTGCCCCTCATCATCATGGTACTGACACTACAAAACAAGAAGTTGCAAATTTAAATGGTTTAGATTACCTCTCCATGTATGAGCTTCCAAACCAACAGGGTTCATTCATGTCTCCATCCAACTCATCCTCATCTACCTTCAACACACATCAATTGGGTGATGCAGATAAAGTTTCATCTTGTGTAAGTATGCTAAAAGGCACATTGCAACGCAAGAGACTCAGCATCCAGGCTGAGAAAGAAGCGGCAGAAGATAGCTTAAATGGAATTTTTTGTCCTCAAGAACCTCTTTTCCAAATTAGTTTTAATGAAGGACAAGAAAATTGGAGTCATCAAAAGCCAATAAATGTTCAAGCTGCATCCACTGGCCAAGTTAAGGATCATGGAGTCCTGCAAACACTTGAAGGGTCCGTGAACTTTGTAATGGATGGTTTTGTAAATCAGACAAACCAAATATATGCGGGAGCAGCTTCCCGAGAGCCTTCTCAGAGCGAATCCTCTGCTGCTGCACCAGGACTCTCCTCTGGTTTAGATGCATGTGAAGATCCCAGCAATTCAAATCAAACTCTTGGTGAAAGCTCATGGAAACAAGTGGGAGTGAGTAAAAGTTCAGAAAATACTCAAAATAGAGTCAAAGGTACTATAAATTTTACATGATGGCGGAGTTGCAATAGCTTACCTAGATCATTGTTCATTGCACATCCTGCATCATATTCATTGGCTTTGGCACTTCGATCTATTAATATTCTATTCAGTCCAACATGTTTTACTTACTTCTCTTATTCAGGGTGCATGAAGTCACACTGAATTTTGATATTAGCACGCAAAGCCATTTTTATGCCATTCTTTTAACTTCTTGTTTTTACTTCTTTTTTGTTTCTCAAGAATCTCAAACTTTGGAAAATGTAATATGGATGGCACATGAAATGCCTAAGATAAATTAAATTAGCTAAATATGGTTGCTTTTTTTTTATTTTATTTTATTTGAAAACCAATCCACCAAAAACAGTGACTACAAACTTGGGAGTCCTCACCATTATTATGTCTGATTTCTTATATGATCATATTTGGCATTCGAGTATCATTTTAGGTCAGAACAGAATGTTTCTTGATTATTATGTTTTCAAACGATGTCCGTCTATTTTTATTAGACTATAATTGTGTTTTTGTGGAAATGCAGGTTTCAGAGAACAGATAATGGATAATCTCAAAGATGATCGGAAGGTATATCCTGCTCTTACAGATAGTAACCTATTTCTATAGAATTATTGTTTTACCAAGAGATACTATTTATTTATTTATTTATTTTGGTAATCTTGCTAGATTGTGCAGAGGAGAAGTCTGGAAAGATATGGATCTGTAACATCAGCTGTTTCAGGTAGCCATTTATTTCTAGATTAGATAGAGTTATTATGCTCAAACACAAACATCAGAATTTTGATCCTCTTCATTGCTTGGGCTGCTTTCTAAAGCTTTCGCTTCTGTCCTGAAGATACTGTCCTGAATATAGATATAACAAGAACATCAGAAGATTATTAGCCTGCATGTATCCACAGAAAAGACAAAAGCTTCCATCCTAAGATAATTTTAACTTTTACCATGTTAGTGACTACTTTTATTATATTCTACTTTCTACCATACCAGGATGCATTTAAATGTTTGTAAATCCATCGATTTTAGTAATAATGAAATTTAGCTAAGAACTTTATCTGGTCAAATCCAGCATAATATAGATTTTTTTTATTAGGTCAAAGTACTTATAAGATGCTCTCGACGTAATATTAATTCACAAGGATGTAGAGATGCAGATTAAGCATTGGAATTAAGATTTAACATGGTGTCAAATTTGATCATTTGACATAATTATCCTGGTCACATGATGGAACTATAGAGAAAATGTTGAACATATGCTTGAGGGGAGATTGTGGTTTTTCCTTTGTACAATTTGACCATCTGTTACCTCTAACCAAATGATTGTGCAGAGGACAAGGGAGACACCACAAAAAAACGTAGGGTGGAGCGCTCAAGGAAGTATGTAGAACAATCCCTCGAAAAAAGAATAGAGTTTCTTCCTATCCAATATTGTATTGGATACTTGTTTTAACTGTAAAATCATTTTACACAACCTTCTTGTGATGCAGAATGGCTGAGGCAAAGGAAAGGAATTTGACACCATCAGTTCCCTCAGATATGCAAGCTGTCTTGAAGCGGTGTGAAACACTTGAGAAGGAAGTTCGGTCACTAAAACTTAATTTGTCCTTCATGAATAGGTAATCAAAGCAAATCAAAATTAAGTGCCTACTAAGATGAAGTACACGTCATAGAATCACTAGAATCACACAATCTTGATTGCCTATTAGCTGTTAAACTTTGTATACACAATGAATATATGAATTGATATATTAATCATACACTATGAATTTCCAGGAAGGATTCTGAGCAAACAAAGCAGATAGAAGATCTTCAGAAGCAGAATGAAGAGTTGGCAGATGAAAAAGAGCGCCTCCTAGAGGAGATTGAAAGAATTTTATCAGAAAATGGACAGATCTAATGTTTTGTTTCCCTAATATATATATCCTCCTCAGAAACAATGCACTGCTCAGACAAGTTATTGCATGAAAAATAGTGAACCTCTGGAGCCTCTTAGCAAAATATAAATGCATGAAATCTATGAATTTTAGTATGACCATGGTATCTTGTAAAATCTAACTGTTATTAGAGATTTGAGAAGCACAGACCAGGGTGCCATGTTACAAATGAATTTGGTAAATTCAAACATGGTCTTCACGGACCCAAGCGATTCTAAGATCTAATGTATTTATAAAACTCGGCGTCATTAGGATTGTAAAAAAATGTCCAAATGCTAGTAGACTAATCTTAAGTCTATCACCAACTATAACAAGTGTTTGGCCTTTAGATTTTACCTAGCATTGATTTTTGCTTCTTTGGTATCTTTCTTGAATAAAAGCGCGTAACTCCTATAGCTTCTATGCCCCTCTAACTCGCTTCTACTACTTGGATACATACAAGCAATTCGTGCAAAGCAAATTTTGTTCTCCCCTTGGGGGTCCTTTTTTTCTTGTGAAGAAGAAAGTTGTATAAGGGTTTAGGGTCTTTTTCATGCAGAGAAAAAAGTACACACTCGAAACAACTACAGCACCAAAGGCACTTGAAAGGTAACCACACTGACCGAAAAACTGAGCACAAGTAAACCACAAACTCTAAACTATAGGAAGTAGCATTTTCTGGTGCAGGTAGCATTCTCGTATCAGATGATGTATCAAGGTAGTGCTTATTTATTTTCATCTTCGAACTAGTAACATATAATTGGTTTTGTAGCCCGTCAACATTCTTCCATGTCGGATCATTCTTCTCGTCTTGTGGAATTTAATATAAGTTTACGCTCTTTGTTTTATATATTCTCTAAGTATCCAAAGTTCTTACAATCATCCTACCCTCATATGCTTTATGATTTGCAGGAAAAACGAAAATATTGATAGGATAAGAATGAAAACTAAGTGTGTGTGTATATATATACTTTAATTTTAATGAATTCACAATATAAAGAGAAATTCTTGTATTATTATAGTATTAGATTGGATACGCTTTTGATCACTTATAAAATGAAATTTCAATTTTAAGTATTGAAAAGACTCACAGCTAGTTATGAAATGATATTCAATCTAATACTTTATGACCACACCTAAATTTTTCCAATATAAAAGACTTTTATATTGAGGTATAATTAAATCTTTTTATTTGTATGATCTTTTACGTGAATAGATCCTTTCAATTGGAAATTTCACATAAAAAGGATAAGATCATGTGTTAATTTTTGTCATTAATTAAATACTCTTGTGAATTTTATATTTGATCCCTTAATTAATATATAACCTTGTTATATTGAATTTTCAATTGAAAAGATTGACTTTTATAAATATAAGATTTAATTATATTTATTGATATGTAATTATATATTTGGATCTTTACAGTATATTAAAATTAATATCACAATATTTATGTAGAGAATTATTATCGCTTCAAAACATGGAAACACCCTTCAAAATTTAAGTGGAAGTGCATTTCTTTCGTGACGTGTATTTTTTAAAAAATTAACAAAAATACCATCTGCCACCACCCTCGTTGTCAGTTTGTCGCTGCCACAAGGATGTCACCTCAATCGCCATTCTTACATTATTGCATCTACGACCTTAATCACCACTCTAATATTGGCACTGGCCACCAATGGCACTACATTAGCATCAGCTTTACCTGCTGCCGCCAGCGCCATTTGCAAAAGTATTGCTGTCACCAAGGTAGTGCGAAAAATTATTATTTTGATCCTTAAAAAATTAATTTATTATAAATTAATTTTTAAAAAATATTGTGGAAACTAATTTATTAACATAATGATCTTTTAAAAATTATTTATTAATATATTAATTTTTTAAAGACTAATTTATTAGCTAGTTAATTATTGAAGTACCACAAATTAATTAAATATCTTTTAAGAATTAGCTTATCAACATATTTATCTTTTAAAAATTAAAATAATAATTCTCCCTTTCTTTCGTATTTGTGTTAATTCCTGTGCATCGAACTTGGGAGTGGAATGGAATAACCATTGCTTGATCACAAACACACCATACATGATACAAAGGATAGCTTCATTCCGTTCTCGAGTGCGCAGGTGACTCAAAAAAACTATCACTTCCAAACATACTTAAGTGAACAAATTTGACAAAAGACAACTATGCAATCCACTATGAAATTCTGTTATTTTCCGATTACTAACAGGAACCGAGTCCATTTCCTTCAAACTATTACAGTTTTAATTCCCACTCTAGTTATACATAACTTCCTATGTGAAGCCGCTGCTCACTTATCATCTGACAAGAATGTCACCTTCTACAATTATATATAACATTACAAGGAGATTCAACGGAAAGACCATTGCACTTCCCAAAACTAAATTAAGTGCTATGCTTTAGGGAATCTGAAAATATCCATGAGTCCAAGCCTCTTCCCATATTCAACAGCTAACCAAGCCACAAAAGATAAATATGCCAAAAGAAAACAAGCCCGCTTGATGAGAACAGCATTGACACGCCGAGGCAATATCCATGTCGCAAAAAATCGATATATCGAAGATAGTAGTATTTGTAGGAACTTAATAAAGGTTATGGAGATCAAAGAAGTTGAGAACCCAGTTACAAGTCCAGCTATGGTTTCCCACTTCCAATACTTGGTCCTTCCCGTACCGGAAAACCAGGAATATGCCATCTCCGTGGCCCTGATAGGAGATTCATGCATAATATAAATGATAGTGTAATAAAAATATTGTATTTATAATTTAAAAAAGTAAATATATTTATATGGCATGCTATTCAAGCATGATGATATGCTGATATGAAAACATCACTATGAACAATATATAAACTTAGAGGATCTTAGAAGTTGTGAATACTCTCAACTGGCACGAAAACAACTTATAATTGTAAGTCAGCAGCAGCTTTCTTTCCTTTAATAAGTTGATGCACCTAGGATTATCTCCAATCGAATTTCAAGTCAATCAATCAAACCTTATTTCCAGCAAAGTTTGTTTAATGAATAAGATATAGGCCAAAATTTTTTTGTCTTTATACACGATTGCAAAAAGAATAGCACACTGTCCAGCTTTATATAGCACGTAATATTGAGAACGAAATAAAAGGTGGGAGTCTACTTCAACCCCATCCCAAGCAACCTATCCTTCACTGGGAATACAAATTGCGTTACTGACTAATAAGGATCAGTAGGGTTTTGCACATTTTTCTTCAGAATGATAGGCTTACCGTGAGAACTGACTCTATATCTACCAACTCCCATCTAGAACAACGTCATTCCTATTTCTTTGTTTCATAGAACCTTTTGCACAAAAAATGTCAAGTAACATTCCGTACAAGGACTAAAGATTAATTCGATCATTTTTTTCTATCTTTGACATCATTTTTGGGTATATCAAGGAGTTGTTACCATGCTTGAACCTATGATTTTGACCTATGATTTTGACTATACTAGACCCTCTCGCATAAGAACTATCGGAATTAATAGGTCATCGGCTAGCTTTTAGTTTCAGACTTGAAGCACCTACATAGAAAATAAACTAAAAGGAGAACACAAAGCTATAGAATGTTAAGTCTTGAGAATGTTTAACCTACAAATCTTAGATTATGAGCTCTCACTCTATAAACCATTTTTAATTAAGTAATCTAGCCTATGATATCATAGCAAATAAGCAATCAAATATTGGTAGGCATGGAAATAATGTAAAGTACTCACAGGTTTGAATATAGTCTAATCTTCTCAAGAGTAGACTGCTCATCTGCATGGCAATTGAAAAGATTATCTTGATATAAATGCACTTTGGAAATGCCAGATGTGTACCAGCAATCGTAAGTTTCGTTGACCTAATAAAGGAGGAAGAGAAGATAAAAATGATATAACAATACCATAAGACCTAACTAAACTAGCAATAATTGTTAACTTTTATTATACATGATATCGTTAGGAAGTATGCACACAATCAAAGAAGTTCAGCTTGATAACGTAATATAAAAGACCGCAACTTGAGATTCCAACCTTAAATTTGTATTGCGTCAACCAGGCAGCACCAAAATTAGGCCTGCAATAAAGTGGAAGGGCCTCATTTGGAGCCTCCGCAAATGCAACTTGTGTCTGACCTGAAAAGTGATCTTTATATTCCACCTGAAACAGTGTAAAGGAAAATTATTTATAACCACTCAAAAAAGTTATGACTTGCACTCTAGTTATCATAACCATCAGATGACAGATCATAGATAAGCTATGTGCGCTGCACACACACACCTGCACAATCAATTGGTTGTCATAAGCAATAGCATGTTCTACATGTAGTTATGTCACTCAGACAAGAAGAGAAAACTGTGTATGGTTCTGAACCAAAAGGGACAAGCATGCAAGGCAAGAAAAATCAGAAAGGATATTATTTAGTGACAACAACTAACACCTATGTACCAACCCAATTTTTAAAAAAAAAAAAAACACCTAAACGGCGAAGTCTTTGGTTTGGACAGAGGTATTTAACAATATAAATACTAATGATATGCTACAGGTTCATAGACAACATAAAGCTCTTTCCACTGATTAATACTAGTGTTTTGTTAGGTTCTAGCTCAGAAATAGCAGTCTACTTTAATGAATGTTGTATGAGTCAATTCAATTGCAGTTCTTATTGAGTAATTTTGCAGTGTTTGCAAGCAACAAGCAGGGAAAAAGTTTAAGGCCGTGATCAACTTTTTGTAACTGTTTGGTATTTCAGCTGGAGACGAAATAAAGAATGCTTGTATTTCACAGGTGTTTCAATCCTTACCAGGTGATCTGACCATGGCTTCTTTAAGAGGATCTCCCTTGCAAGTATGTAAAGGATTAGAGAGCTAAGTTGCACTAATGAGTTTGCTTGATAATGGTATTTTTCTTACTCACAGTCATAATTAGGGATAAAACCTTATCTTGCTTCTTACTTGTGCCTTAACTTCCTTCTCACAAAATAATATTTCTTCCGTTATTGAAAAATAATAAAAAACACCTGATTGACAGCAAGTTCTAATAACCTTGAATACTGAAGCCCAATAGTAATCATATTGGCAGCGATATTTACTCCTTTCAAAATGATGAAATACGTCCTTTGCTTTATAATTTAACAACCCAGGTTCACAAATCTTAGATGACCTAATATCAACACCTGCAAGAAAAATGGTAACATAACATTTAGTGAGAAGTAAAATATGCCATAACAACTCACATTCTTCACAAACTTCCAAGTAAATGACTATTATGAATCAAACAAATATCAGAATGGAAAAATATAAATCAAACCAATGATTAGCTCAACAAAGATGTAAAGGGTAACCTTAGTTTAAAGCATCCCAGATAATTCACTTCCATTTTCATCAAAACAAATACTGAAAGAGACATATGTGAGCACACTTTTTGCTATGAAGAAAACATAAAGAATGCTTTTCTCTGGCCAAACTGATAAGGGCTATATTATTCACTGATATCGGAATCCAGAATTTCTGAAGCTGCCAAAATTTCAACCTCTGCGGTATGGAGCCCTCAAAAATTTGAATGTTAACAGACTCGCCGAAACCACAACATTAACAGTATTATAAAGGCCTAACAATTTTCTCAAAGAGGTTTCTGGCTAGATAATAGTAATACATCCACTGTGAGCAAAATTTCTACGCTAATTACATATATTGTGCAAAAAAGCAAAACTAGGATTTCCCACTACAATTTTCGGAATTTCATATAAACCTTTTGAACTGGAAAAAAAGAAAAAGAAAAAAGAAAAAGAAGTAATCAAGCAATGCAAGCAGAGAAGCTAAAGCAGTGAAGTCAAATTTGTTAAATTAAGCATTCACTAAACTCCCTTTGCTTGAACCATCACTACTTAATGAGCTAAATTCTTTAAATTAAAAAAAAAAAATCCAATTCCCAATTTCATGTGTATTTTTAGTTGAGGATCAAACTAAGCTTAGAAGCTGATTATAAAAAATAAAAATTTGAAGAGGTAATTGAAGTAGAAAGGAAGAAGAAGACGAAATTAAGTAACCTCTGGAAACGATCTTGCACTGGGAGGGGAGAGAAATGGGGCTGGGAATTGAGAAATCGTCGAGAACCACCACCACCAACCCTACCAAAAACGGAATCGAGAACAACGCAACGAAGGGTAGTGTAATTGCGAGAGTCCACCGCAGCACCACGAGGGCGATGGGGGGGTTCTTCTTGGGACCTTCGTCATCATGGGACTCAGAAGAAGAAGAAGAAGAAGGATCCATTGATGATGATGATGATGATGATGATGATGATGAAGGAATATGAGAAGAAGCGTTGGGGGGTTTAGGGCCCTACGTGGCGGAGATGACGGCGGCCGCCGGAGACCGGAACCATTTATCCGGCGATCGGAGCAAAGAAGAAGAAGAAGAGGAAGGAGTGAAGAAGATACTTGTGTTGCGTTGTCTGTGTTGTTAAGTTGTGACAGAAGACCGGGTTCGGTGGGTATGTCCTCCGGTCATGGTCAAAGACTCCAAGGAAAAGCACCCCTGGTTCCCACTGTTGATCCTCCAAGCTACTCTCACTTGCCCCCTTTTTTTTTAATCCAAAAAGAAATTATTTCTTATTTATTATCTAGATAGAATTAATTCTATTAAAATTGATTTGAGGTGTATTTGTTTGAATTTTTTAAATAAAAAATTATTTTTTAATAAAAAAATTAAATTTTATATATTTGAATAATTTTTTTAAAAATAATTAAAATCACAAAAAAAATTATTTTATTTTTTTTAAAGTTATATATAAAATTTAAGTCGCAAAATTATTTTTTTTTAAATCAAAACAAATGCACCCTTAATTAGAATTAATTTTGAAATAAAATAATTTATATTTGAAAATTTTTTTAAAAGTAATTTTGATAAAAAAAATAATAAATTTTTATTTCTCTCAAAATTAATTCTAAATGTAAGAATTGATTTTAAAAATCTAAACCAAATATTATAAAAAATTAACAAAATCAAATTTGAAGGGTCAAAATTGATTTTAACTCCTTAAATCCAAACATGCTATAACTTCAATTGGACATTATTGCTTTGCCTGGTTGTGGAGAAAATAAAAAAAATAAAATGAAAAAATTTTATGTTTTTATCTTATTTAGATAGGAAGAAGAAATAAAGAAGAAAAATAAAAAATGGTATAATTATTAAACTCGGACTAGTGATCAACTTGATCAAGGTACTGAGTCATTGATTCAACCAATGGGTCAATGATTGAACTGGTTTTAATTAAATAAATTTATAAAAATATAAAATAATTCAAATAAATATATAATATATATTATTATTGATGTATTATAACACAATAGATTGCATGATCTAGTAATAGTGAAGTGCGCCCTCCATTGTCCTTGGATAGGGTTTGAATCCCACTAGTCACAATTTTTGAGATCAAAATATTTCTACCATCAAAATTAAACCGGACAAGTGACCAATTCACTAGTTTCCGATTCGAATTGGTCGATTTAGTCCGATTTTAACATCTATGGATTGGAATTTATAAAAAGAATAAAAAAAATTTCTTTCCACTTTTTGACAAAAAAAAAAAAACTATAGAAAAAAGTGACTCTTTTTAAAGAAACAATTTTATCTTTACTCTTTACTATATGTTTCACTTTTAATAAAGACTAAAAAATTATTTAATATGATTATATTTTATTTTTATTTTTATTTTTTGTCTAATAAAGTATGAGAAAGAAATGTTTCTTTTTTTGTATTTTTTTTATTTAAATAATAGAAAAGAAAATAATTTTTTATTTTTTTTATTTTCTTTCATTTCTTTTTTTTTTTCATTTTTTCTTGTTATCCAAACAAAGAGTATAGAAATAAAAAAATTTAATGTTAACTTTCTTTTATTCATAATATTTCTACTCAAGACATTAACATTAAAATATGGATTCTTTTCGGCGCAACGAGTTAATTCTTATAACGTGGTGAATCATACTTTAAATTTCAACTGGAATAAGCGTCTATGTTTAATGTCCGACTATACTTCTAACTTAATCGCCTACAATAAAAAGTACTTGTGAGGGGAAAAAAGGAAAAAGAAAAAGATTCCAACTCAAGACAAAATTAAACTAACTAAAAGATCAGCCATTAATATTTGGTATTCATCATTTGTTTAATCATATGTTTAATTTAATATTTATTAACGATATGTAATCCAATTAAATAACAAAATAATGTCTGATGATGCATGGATATCATCCTATCCTTATTATGCAAGCTTATCGAATGTCAGCATCGCCCGTATTTAAAAATTTTGCAACTACACGATATTTCATCTGATCATAACTTGGAGGCTTGAATAATTGTCTGATTCAAGTAATTGAAAGATTACATCTTCAAATACATCCTTAATAGAAACCTCATTTCCTCAGATGCATCAAGTTCTTTAAGATATAATGCAGCATTATCGCCTTAATTAAGGATCATACATATAACTCAATATTGAATGACAACATACAATCCAATAAAATTAAAAGATGAAGTTTAACTATGCAGCATATCATGTTACCTTTCATGCAAGCTTGTTGAACGTCAGCAACATTTTATATTTGAAAAAAATTTGCGGCTTCACGGTTAAACATTATGAGGTATGCTGATTATGTTCCATCACCAATCCTGAATTGCATAGGATACTTTCAAGATAATTCACATAACATTCAAAGCACTTAAATGTTATAGAATGGTTCAAATTCTAGATGACCGACATATCTTTTCATATGGTTCAAATTCCTTGCAACAATAGGATAAAAACTGGTGGCCATTAAAATGTTATAGAATGGACTTGTTGCAATATGCATTTTTAATTACCAGCAAGTAGAGTTTTAAATGAAATAAAATATGTGTAGTATTAAAATTAAAATCTAATATCATTAAAATCAAAATTTTTAATGATTTAATATGATTCTATTTTTAGAAAAAAAATTAGAGTTTAATTTGGAATTGTGGTTTTTGATGAGTCATAGTATATTTGGTTTTAACGAATTGATTTACAAAGTATGAAAATTGTAATCAACATTAAATAGAATATTTTTCTTTAAAAAAATATTTAGAGTTTAATATGAAATCGTGATCCTTGATGAGTTGAATAAATATAATATTTGATTAGAATTAAATCCATTACAAATATGAAATTTAAAATTTGTTAATATTCATCGATGTTAACAAATCATAACTATGGTCATTACCAAAAGGATATAAATGGGTTTAACCAAATATTGTTAAAATTAATCAAATATAATATATTGACAAAACAACTTATGGAAAAAAAATATTACTTTTGAAAATAATGAGAGTGAGAGTGTGCAAAAGAGGAAAAGCCAGTATAATAGTAAGAAATAAAAAAAAAGTCAAGAGTAGAAGAAAAAAGGGTGAAAAAATTAGAATTGTTGGCACGTTTTGCTATGCTTTGGCTTAAAATTGGTGTATAATGCACTTGACAATCAAATGGTAAAGATTGATGATCTATTGGTGATACTCTAGCACCACATGTATGCACCATAGCCACCCCCTTTCTTCTTTTCTTCTTCATTTTTTCTTTCGCTGCTTCTTCGCTTCATTGTCGATGCCACCGCCAACCCACCCTCCAGTGCTGCCACTGACCCACACCCCCCACCTAGCTCTCTTTGCTTTCGTCATCGCTCCCTCACTGCCAACCACCACAGCCACTTCTCTTTGCCCATCACCACAAAACTAGTCACCACATGCTTGGCATGATGCTTACCGTGTGCGGCGAGCACTGGAGAAAGATGAGGAGAATCATGATGATACAATTCTTCACGAACAAGGTGGTGCAGTGGCAGTGGTGGTGGAGCTTTTCTGCTCTGATTTTAGATTGGAGGCACAGTGGTGGCAAAGTTTTTTTGCTTCGATTTCAAATTTGGACTAGTAGCTTTCAAGATTCAAATGATATTCCACTTAGCAAAACCAATTATCAATTCAAATCCAAATTTTTGCAACAACATACTTTTCCCAATTTATCTGGTAAAAGACATACAATAAACAAATAAATCTCATGACAGGAAACTAAGCCTTATTTAAGATATAGATAAGAATGATAACAAAACTAAATAGGAAATATTTAAGACATAACAGATACACGGGGTAGGGGGAAATCATTGCTTCTATCCCTGTCACACTAGTATCTTCAGATGCAATTTAGGAAACCAACCGGTGGTTTGTCTTTCATGCTTATTACCAATATAGAGCCATACACTCTTCCACACTTTGATTGTTCCCTTTTTGAAAACAAAAGGGATTTTGTTCCAGCCATAACTTTCTCGTACTTACCAACTTCATACTTTATTCAAGATTGAGTCACAAAGTTTCTGCTGATGACCAAAACCATCTCAAATTTTTTTCAAACACACAGGATGCTACCACGACCATTTGACTATTATTGAATAAAAGATCCACACTTGCAACTCAGTCGTGAGCGAGCAACTTAAAGGCGATAGCATATCATCAAAACACCATATGCAATAAAAAATGTTGACACCTTTATTTTTTAGATAAAGTAAAGAGTTCAAGAAATTTCTGAAATAATAGATATGTTTCAGACAAATAACAAATTGAATCCTAAATCCATACACTTTAGGCCGATCCCCTCATCCTTGCTTATAACAAATAAAACCAAGAACTACAATTTATGCTGCAAGATAAAAATATATTCCCAATTAAATTGCCCTACCTAAATAACAATTGCTCAAGTGTGGCATACCAACAATTGCTGAAACATAAAACTAAAAGTATCAAGAAAGCACATATGATATAGCAAGCTGGGAAGAAATGGAAAGGGCAATAGTCAAAGAAGGGTGGCATAATAAAAAAAAATTAACAAAATATATAATCCTTACAAAAAAAAAAGTAACACATTATCAATCCTCGAAATATCACATTTTTATGTAACATATGGAGATAATCCCTACAAAAATTAGCAGGTATTTCTACAAAGTTCTACAAATAAAAGAAGCAATAATACATCACTAAAATATTCAAGACAAATTCATTAATGAGCAACATCATATATGGATTAATGAGCATCCACAAAATAATATCATATATGGATTAATGAGCATCCACAAACCCGAATAATTAGAGCTATCATCATGATATTTCCTGAACATGATAAATAGACTATTCCATAAGAAACTCATAAGCAATAAAAAAGAACAATAGATTGAATTAAAATAAAAATAAATGAAAAAATACAACGTGACATCAAGGAATAAAATCATAACAACAAGAATCAAATAATCAAATGAAAAGATATATTCCAAAGAACCACTATGAATGACATCTTGCACCAATTTCTTATATATTCAACTATGTATCAGAATGATACTAATAAATAAAAATAATAAATTGAATCACAAAGAAAATATTGAACAACAAAGATGAAAAACATCTTGCATTAAATTGGTATAGATTAAAATAATAATCAAAATAAAAAGAAGAAGAAGAAGAAGTTGGCAACAAAAATAAGGAAAACAATGAAAAAAGCAAATACTATTTCCGATTTATAATAATTGTCAATTTGACCATTTTACACAGATTAGAAAATCTAAAACCAATACATAATTGTGATATAAGTTTACTAAAATACCCTTATTAAATTTCATTATGTGGTGAGAAGCAGCTATCTCTTTCAATCAATGAAGATAAAGGGTAAAATTGAAAAATTAATAATAAATATTACATTGATATGTGAGAATAACAACTATTTTGAACAAAAAAAAATTAAAAACTATTATAAACTGGAGATAGTATAAATAATGATAGTATAAAACCAAAGAAATATAATTAAGTAATACTTATTAATCAATGAACCCACATTTTGTGGAAGAAAACTGAACATGCATTTTGCAGAAGACAAAACATAAATAAATGTAAAATACAAGCACCAGCAAGAAGAAGAAGAAAATAGAAGTAGCTCCAAAACCCAGAGGATGAAAATATTTGCACCAATAATCAAATCGAGATTTACCTTTGACAGTAACAACCTAGTACCACGGCTGCACTGCTGTCTCTACCGCTTCGCTTTGCCTCCACCCAGCCATCACCAACCACGCACCACCTACTCTAAGATGGACAAGACGAACTTGATATTGGATAGTTTGAAAATATGGGAAAATTGAAAGAGAAAAAGGTTGAGATATAGGGAAGTGTCAAATAGATCTTGATTGGTTCTCCAAAAAGCTTCTCTTGAAATCTTTTTTTCATAACGCTTCTTTAGGAAGCTTTGATATCTTCTCAAATAAACATCAAAAGTAGAAAAAAAAAAGTAAAAATAAAACAAATAAAATCTGCTTAATATACATAGGTGACTAAAAAAATTGGAGGAAAACCAAATTATTCTCCTGAAACACCTCATCAATTCCACTTGCCTCGTACCGTTCTTGTAGAGGTATACATATGACATATGATATGATATGATATGGGTTCATTCTACAATGTACCCTACAAAGTAAGGTGCATCACGCACCAAATAGAAAAAAATTGGGTGTATGCACTCTCCTCCTTTGTTTTTCTTCACCTCCCCCCTTTTTCACTTTTCTTCCCCCAACCAAGCACCACGCCTCCACTTCCACCCGGCAGCACCGCTTCCACTGCCCATCATCATGCCCCTTCCTTCGCTTTCACTTTTCTTCCCCTAGTTGAGCATTGCACCGCTATTTTGTATCACAAAGGAGGAAGCACGAGAATTTGGTGGTGCGATCTTGGATAGTTGCGGTCGCAACTGTTCTATGATCGAGTCGAAGAGGGATTGCACCTAAGTTGGGTCAGAGATATCGGCGCGGACCATGATGGCTTGCAGAAGTGTGGGAGCGGAGGTGGAGGTGTTGAGCTCGATAATGATTAAGTCAACTAAGAACAAGTTGGGGGAGGAGTAGTTGATGACGACTTGGGCTCCGAGCAAACTCAAGTGGAGCACAACCTCCTTGCCGATTCTGCTGGATGAGGCAGTGATGACGGCAACTCGGTCTTGGAGAAGAAGAGATTGAGTAGGCACCACAGCTCAGCCTTTCCTCCACCCCCAAGCCCAGCCAATAACCTCCCTATCAAGGTGCCAATGGAGAGGAATATGAGGTTAGAGTTGCAGCAGGTTGTTCTTGGATGAGGGAGGGAGTAAAAGTGGTCTTACGAGGGAAGATTAAACTAGCAGAGGTGGTGGAGGAGCGTCTTTAACTCGCCGAAGGCAAAGGTCTTGTAAATGAAGACATGGAGGTCCTTGTTGTTGCAGTCTTGTAGATGGTAGAGGAAAAGAGGAGAGGGGGAAGGGAGCCACAGCAGAGAGAAGGGCCAACAAGGGTCATTTAGCCACGGTCTCAAGTTTAATTTAGCCACATTCATATGTTTGTTTAGCCACATCCTCTAGTCAGTTAGCCACACTTGTCGAATGCAGCTAAATGACAAGTGTACCCTACACAAGTGGATGTATAAGACACCCTACTTTATGAAGTGCATTTGAGACAG
This sequence comes from Pterocarpus macrocarpus, assembly GCA_031439585.1. Taxonomy (NCBI): domain Eukaryota; kingdom Viridiplantae; phylum Streptophyta; class Magnoliopsida; order Fabales; family Fabaceae; genus Pterocarpus; species Pterocarpus macrocarpus. Next base: position 64,738,694 of record CM062520.1, on the reverse strand, counting down.
AACCCAAATAGAATATATTATTTAAACTCTAATTATGTTCCATAATTTGCTTTCTAAAAAAAAAATTTACGTTACATAATTCATTTTTTTTTTTTTGGGTGGGAGTGGTCTATTTGGTTTAACTTTTGGGAGAAGATCTTTTAAAAGAAGGTCTTTTAAAAAAAAACCTTTTAGAGGAATTATTTTTAAAATAATAATTTTTATTTAGTTTGAATATATCAAAAATAAGTTTAGGAGAATGAATTTTGTTTGGATAGGATAAAGTAACATTACTTTTGATTGTTGATGTGAGAGTAATAGTAAGATTTCTTTTCAAAAGGTCTTTTTCTAGAATGAAAAGTAACTTCAAAGATACTTTTTTGAAAAGACCTTTTAAAATTTTAAAAAACCTTCTAAAAGATAAGAAGTTAAATCAAACATTATCACTTATTATAGTAGTTTAGTAAACCGCATGGCTTCCCTTGGAAGGTAGAAGCCTTTCATCACAAAAATGGGGGACACGTTCGGAATTTCCAGAAATCCCAACACCCTGGCGTGCCCTTTTCAAATAGCCCACCATTCGCCCTTTGCGCTTCCCTCTCGAAAACGTACCACCAATTATGGCGCTTCCTTTAAATTCCTCCACCCCTCCCCTTAGGGTTTCAAATTTCTCACTCTTCTCTTCTTCCCACTCACACCCACACTGCTCCTGCTCTCTCTTCTTCAACACTCCATAAAACTCCGTCGTTTCGGTGTTCAAACCCTAAACGCAGAGTTCAATTCGTTGCTAGGGTTCCCAAAAAAGAGAAAATAAAAAAAAACCGGTGGTGATAATGGCTGTGAATCTGACGGAATCGGCGATAATGACGATGTGCAGGGACGATTTCAGTTCGGAGGATCTGAAGCCGGTGCTGCAAGTGATCGACTTGAAGCTGGTGCAGTCGCAGCAGCACAGCAGTACCGAGAGGTACCGGTTGGTTCTCTCGGACGGGTCGCATTACCAGCAAGGGATGCTTGCCACGCAGAAGAACGAGTTGGTCAATTCCGGAAGGTTGCAGAAAGGTTCCGTCGTTATGCTCACTCAGTTCATCTGCAACGTTGTCCAGAATCGCAAGTATGTATTGTTCCCCCCTTTATCTTTGTGTCTTCGCTGTGAGGTTTTCTTTTTAATAATTATTTTAGTTGTTAGGATTGGAGTCAACGAAAAGGGTTAAGTCTTTGAATGACATGGTTTGTTAAATGTGGTTCCTTAGCTGCGTTGTTGCTTATGTATGTGAATATGAGTTAATATTAACACGTTTGTGTCAGTTTATGCAATGAACAATTCTTTTTTTTTTTTTTTTCAAATCAAGTTTGGTGATGAAGGTCAATCTCGCTTTTATGTAATCTTTATCGTTTTTTTGTGTTTTTGAAGTCTTATGAATTTGAATACTTCAGGAGTGGTTATGATATGATAGTTCGATAACTTCATAAAAAGGAAATTAATTTTATTTCCCAGTGCTTTTTTTAAAGTAAAAAAAAAAAAATTTGAATGCTTTATTGCCCCTCTGGGAGTAACTTTTGCTCCTCATTGTAGCTTAAGTGCTTTTGGCTCTCAATGTTGGTGATTGGCTGATGATTTGGCTATCTGTTTCATTATAAACAGGATTATTATCATCATTGAACTGGATGTGCTACTTGAAAAATGTGATCTGATTGGAGAACCAGTCGCAGCACCAAAAAATGCACCTGCACAATCTGCTAGTGGTCAATCAGGAGTTACCTCTGGGAATACACAGCCTTTGAATAGTAATCCGCATGCAGGTGGCATGGTTGGTAGACCGAATATGGCCGGGCCATCTCCCGATCCTCCAAAAGCTAATCAACATGTTAGTGGTGTTTATTCGAGTAGTTCTGACTCGGTGAGATATGGTGCATCAAATGCCCCTCCTACTTATCCTAAAGTAGAGCCTGGAGCTAGCATACCTATTTCTGACTCAGTAAGATATGGTGCATCAAATGGCCCTCCTACTTATCCTAAAGTAGAGACTGGAGCCAATTTACCTAGATCTGCACCATTCAATGGGTCTTATGGTGATCAGAACACTGGTTTCCGCAATCCCCAATCTGAGGCGTCAAGGCCCTTTCAAAATTCTTATTCTCGTCCACCTCAGCCCATGTACAGACAGCCATCTCCAATGTACAATAACAGAGGGCCTATAGCAAGAAATGAAGCTCCCCCGAGGATAATTCCGATAGCTGCATTGAATCCATACCAGAATATGTGGACAATTAAAGCTAGAGTAACGGCTAAGGGAGAACTCAGGCACTATAATAATGCCCGAGGTGATGGCAAAGTGTTTTCTTTTGATCTTCTTGATTCTGACGGTGGAGAAATCCGGGCAACTTGCTTTAATGCTGTGGCTGATCAGTTTTACGATAAAATTGAAGCTGGTAAAGTCTATCTTGTTTCCAGGGGAAGTATAAAGCCAGCGCAAAAGAACTTCAATCACCTTCGTAATGATCAGGAGCTGACCCTTGATATCACCTCAAGTATACAGCCATGCCATGATGATGATAACTCAATTCCAAAGCAGACATTTAACTTTTGTCCCATTAATGAAGTTGAAAGTATTGAAAACAACAGCATTTTAGATGTGATTGGTGTGGTGTCTTCTATCAGTCCTACAGCTTCAATCATGAGGAAAAATGGCACTGAAACTCAGAAGAGAACTCTCCAGTTGAAAGATATGTCTGGCCGAAGTGTTGAGTTAACTTTATGGGGAAGTTTTTGCAATGCAGAAGGACAGAGACTACAAAATCTCTGTGATTCTGGAAAATTTCCAGTTTTGGCTGCCAAAGCTGTCAGAGTAAATGATTTCAATGGGAAGTCTGTTGGGACCATAGCTACTAGCCAGCTATTTGTAGAGCCTGATTTTCCAGAGGCTTATAAGGTGAAAGAATGGTTTGACAAGGAAGGGAGGAATGTTCCAACTATTTCTCTTTCCAGAGAAGCATCTAATTTTGTTAAGACTGATGTGCGGAAGACTATATCTCAGATTAAAGATGAGAAGTTAGGGACATCTGAGAAGCCTGATTGGATATCTGTCTGTGCAAGTGTTTCATTCATTAAGGTTGATAACTTCTGCTACACAGCTTGCCCTATCATGATAGGGGACAGGCAATGCAACAAAAAAGTGACAAATAACGGAGATGGGAAATGGCGATGTGACAGGTGTGATCAGTCTGTTGATGCTTGTGATTATAGGTACATACTGCAATTCCAGATTCAGGATCACACTGGCTTGACATGGGTTACTGCTTTCCAGGAGAGTGGTGAGGAGATGATGGGTATACCTGCTAAAGATTTATATTATCTTAAATTTGAAGAACAAGATGATGAAAGATTTGCAGAAATCATCCGAAAAGTTCTCTTCACTAAATATATGTTCAAGTTAAAAGTAAAGGAGGAGACATTCAGTGATGAACAGCGTGTTAAGTCAACAGTAGTAAAAGCAGAGAAGTTAAACTTTGCATCTGAATCTAGATTTCTTTTGGATATGATTGATAAACTTAAGGCTGAGAAAGCAGAAGGTGCCAATCCCAACTCCATAATTAATAATGCTGGATTGGGGAGCAATGGAACTGGACAAGCTACGCCGCCAGTTTATAATCCTACGATGAGCAACACTAATGCCAGTAGAGATTATGGGATGCCAGCAAATCAAGTGAGTTATGGAAACCAATATAGCAGTTCTTATGCTTCAACAGTTGCTCCTGGTTCGTATGTGTCATGTAACATCTGTGGAGGCTCTGGTCATAGCTCTGCGCAATGCCCTAATAATATGATGAATCGACCTGCACAGTCAGTGGGAGGGGCCTTTGCAAACAGGGCATCTGCTGGATCAAGTGTTGCCTCTGGTGAATGCTTTAAATGTCATCAAACAGGCCATTGGGCAAGAGATTGTCCTGGTTACAGTGCAGCCCCACCAGCTTATGGAAGCAGTGATGGAATGCAAGGAAGATATGGGATTGCCCAAAAGCAACAATTTGGAGGGTATTGAAATTTGGGAAAACCGTACTTTTTGTATTGAGTTTATTTTCATCCTTTTGGCTTTAATTTGTTTGAAGTAAGTCATGTCTAAAATATGAGCAATTTCTTGTTGACTGTTAACTCTGTACATATAGATGACATAATTATGTATGTAGTACTGGTGCGGCATTTTTTGATGCTGTCATGGTGCAAGGTACGAACCATATATTTTACTTTGAGCCATTTCTTTTTCTTTTTGCTTCTTGAGGATGAAATTGATCATAATAGGGATAAAGATTTGCAGTAAATGTTATAGTAACAGGCAGACGAGGCCTAGCTAATAATTTTTCTCAGTTATTCTCATAATGTCACTTTAGCTCCCTTTTACACAAATTCAAAATTAATTTTTAATTGAAATCCTTCGTACAACTTTCTTGATTTTCATTTCCCAATAAGTAGACAGTACTAAGTGTTTTTTTTTCTGTTTGTATCAATTTAATACGTTAATGGGAAAGGAAAAATGATAAAAATAACTAAATATGAGACGAAAAGTTATAGAAGGTAATTGAAAGGCACGGAAAAGAGCATAAAATGAGGAGAGAAGGTATAAGTGGAACTTGTGAAAGCTATTAATGCTGAACATTTTTTCATTTAGGATTAATGCTAACATTTATAGAGTAAACCTCCTATTAGGTCTTTGATAATTTTGAGGTTAGCTAACTTGATTCCTAGTAAAAATAAATTAGTTTGTTGGTCCCTAATAATAACCTTCATTGGACACAGTAGTCCATAATGTTAAAACTAACAAACTTAAGGATCAATTTATCTAAATTGATAATTATTAGGGACTAATATGACTAAATTTTATATATATCATACTAAAATGTATAAAGCACCAATTTGCAAGAAAGAAAGATTTTGCTCTTTCTTTATGTTTCAAGTGTTGTACTTTGCTCCTCATTTTTCATGTGGGTTGAGCTTTGAATAACTATGGGACAAGAAAAAAAGCATCTTTTTGTATGGAACCCCTCATAATACCATTTTTCTAAATAGACATTACTTTAGCTATATATTCTATTTATTATTTATACAAAGGTGTTTTAAGCGGTAAGACCTAATTAGCTACTAAAAATACAAGGAAAATTGACTTTATTATAATCAGTCATAAATTAATTGAAAAAAAAAGAAAGAAAAAAAAAGCATCTAAATTATGAAAATCTAGAGTATATTGATATCCTTTTTTATTAAGAATATATTCACAATCATATACAGATATACATATTGTAAGACCACATTTTAATTAATCCCTCAGCAATATCTCCTTTATTGCATAAACCAACACGACAGAGGGATGCCAAAATAGACATAGGAAGAACAATATTTTTTGTTTATCTAGAAACAACATTAACCTTGATATTAACATAAGTCCCTCTATTAAATGTATGAATTATAGGATACAATCACATAAGTCATCATATCAACTACATGAATTGTCACATGCAATGACATAATTCATACCTAAAAGAGTGGCTAATTAAGTTTGTCATAGTAGTGAGTGATACATTTTGTTGGCTATTGGTCTTACAATAGTGACCTCAACACAATATAAGCTTGATTCACAAGCTATTATATTAGATGTATAAATAATCAGTTAAAGACATATGATTTACTACTTATATTATTGTTATCAATGTTGTCAATTATTGATGTAGACATATATATGATGTAGGCTCTATATTATCAACCTAAAATAATGTCAACTTATTTCAAGTTAAACATATATGACTAAATAAGAATAATCTACCACAAACATAATGTTTAACTTAATTAGGAAGAAATTAAAAAAGAAAAAAAGATGCAACTACTTTATAGATATAAAATTTAATTTATAAATAAATCATCAATTGGTCTTTTAAAGATTATCATGTTATTATTAGATTAGTCTATCAAAACTTTAAAATAGATATCAAATTTATCTATTTACATTATAACTTTAACCATGTATAAAGACAATGTGATGGCATTTTCATATCCTTAAAAGACTTATTTGGTAAAAAGGTTCTTTATTGAAGAATTAATATGATAATATTATGATCTTTGAAAGATGAATTTAATAGTTTTTTTCTTTTTAATTTATGTTGGTAATATTGATCACTTATTAATTGACATTAATTTATCAAACATGTTAAATAAATGTCAAATTATGAAGCAAATTAAGTATAACATTTGTTTTATCTAAGCATAACATGTTATTGAGAAAGAGAGAAATTAAATTTTTTTGGTATTCCATGCAAATAGGCGCTTTTTGTATTTTAATATGATATATATATTTTAATATGATATATATAAAATTTAGTCATATTAATCCTTGATAATTATTAATTTAGACATGTTGGTCCTTAGGTCTATTAGTTTTGACGTTTGGGATTAATGTATGTCCAACAAATATCATTGTTAGGAACCAATAATCAAATTTATTTTTACTGGGGACTAAGTTATCTGATCTTGAAATTGTGAATGACTTAGTTGGGGTTTACTCACATTTATATATAGAATAATATTTGAACCATTCAAGATCCCAATATCCTAGATACCTTCTCACAAAAACATGAGACCCATCAATATGCTTTTTCTTCCACTTTTTCTCTCTCCACATCTCTCTATTTTCTTCAAGAGTTTGGCTGTTTATCATCTTAAAGTGGTACAAAATATTTTCTCATAGTAAAATCTCACGATAATATAAGATATTATAGGAATAGTTTAAGCAGATTTTGAGAGACAGCTAAAGATAAGTAGATGTAGAACATATTTGATTTTCCAATCTGCAAACTTCCAAATCATGGTTTGGGTAAATTTTTTTTTTTTTGAATTTAGCTTTTGTTTAAACTATGATTTGATAGTTGTAAAGGATAATCCAAACATGCACAAACACACTTTCAAAATAGTAATGATAGATAAACACATAAAATTATGATATATACAGAAAAAATGAGAAAAAAAACAAAAATATTTTGATAATAGATCTCACATGATTATTGTTATTTTTGTTCAATTTTTTTTTGTCTAAAAACTTATTACAGCAAATAGTACAATGCTAATTAAGTTTTCTATATATATATATATATATATATATATATATATATATATATATATATATATAGAAAATTTACCAACATTATATTATTTATACTGGTAAATTTTCTATCACTTTTTTAAAATGCGTCTCGTATGTATCACAATTTTGTGCGTTCATCAAATATTATTAGTGTAGATTGGAATTAGTTTTTCATATTTTTTTAGAATTGAAAAACGAAATAAGATTTATTTTTTTCCGGTCTTAAAACAAATTTTAAGAATTTTTAGTTCAGGAAACAACAATTAATAAAGTAAATTTCAAGAACCACATAATAATCGTAAAGTTAAAGGTAAGTCTATGTATATGAAAAAATATACAATTATAAAAGGATATCTGCTTAGTATTATTCATAGAGCATGATGCAATTACTTTCATCATCTATGGGTCCGTTTGGTTTCACTTTTGGGAGAAGATCTTTTGAAAGAAGGTCTTTGTAAGAAAGCGCTTTGTAAGAATTACTTTTAAAAGAATGATTTTGTTTGGTTTAAATATGTTAAAGGCGCTTTAGAAGAATGAGTTTTGTTTGATAGGATAAAATAAAGTTCTTTTGGTTGTTGATGTGAGAGTAATAGTAGATTCCTTTTCGGCGCCTTTTCTGAATGAAAAGAAGCTTCAAAGATATCTTACAAAGCGCCCTAAGAAAGCGCTTTGAAAAAGTTAAACCAAACACTACTATTTACTTTGTCTGAAGTCATTCTCCTTCTCCTGTAGCCATTGCAAACTTGGAACCAAACAGGCTATATACAGTTTATAATTTTCTGTGAACTACTATGCGTTATTATCACTGCTATTATAATTGAGAGGAATAGCACATTTATTTTTAAATTATAGGTTATTGTTTAAAAAGTATTATTAATCCAGATAATACAACTAAAATCAAAGGCATAAATGTGTGTTATTTCATAACCGTTTGTACGATCTAAATATAAAAATTTAATATTACAAATTAATTAAAATTCTCACAGAATCTAGCATATCTTGTTTCGGTACCTGAACCATATGCCAAAAAACCAAAAAATCGTAACCACGATTCACTAGGTAGTAGGTACTGGCTAGTTAGCTGGTTACACGAGCTCCACAAAACGGAACAGTTCCAACAAGTAATGGCACGTGCCATTTACCGGCTAAACAGGTAAACTGTCGCGTCCTCTACAAAACCTGTGGCTTTCGTGCTCACGAGCTTGTGGCTGCCACACGATTCATCGCAGTTCTCCGGTGACGGTATCTTCTTCTCTCTCCACCAATCGCTTTCGCTTTTTCGATTCTCAGTTGCTCTGATATTCAATCGTTTTCTTCTTCAATTCGATGTGAGAAATCGATGATTTTTTTACTTTTATTTTTAATCTTTTAGGGTTCATATTGATCCATTTTTCATGACTCAGAGCTTCTAGATTCTTCGATACTTTTATGTTGTTCATGTTTTTGCAACTGCAGCAGCAGGGTTCCTGTGCTTAATTGCTTGTTTTTTTTTTGACGCTGAATGATTTTTTGGTAATTTATGATTTAACTGTGATTATTAATTTTATGTGTATGTGTATGTCTAGAAGCTTCTAATTGCTTAATCATGGTCTAATAGTGTTTTGTGTAAGGTGATAGAATGATGTCACTATAGCAGGGGGCAATCTGTTACTCTGGTCCCCTTTTGTGAGATGAATTGTGTATGTTCTTGTGGTGCTAATTCTGTTATTTGTCTTACTATGGCTACGACATCGATTATTTTGATGTGAATAAGGAACAATTTTGAAATGATGTCTTTTTGTTTTTGATATCCTCTGATATGTCTGAATTGCTCCTTTTCTTTTAGCTTCTTTGTTCATTTTGATTTACAAGCCAGGCGATTTAGAAGACGGTTATTGAGATATTGATACTAGTCAATTGAATTGTCTTCCCTTGGAGTTCTTACTACTTTCATAATAGCTCATTGATTCTAACTGCATAACTGTGATGTTTTTCAACTTAGTTCCTTTAGTTTCTTAATTTCTGTTGGTCATATATTTCATGGTGTATTAATTTGCGTAAAGTTGGTTCCTTGCAAAAGAATGTGCTATCTATATTAGATGATTGGTTTCTCCTGATATCTAATGTTTTCCTTTTTTCTAGAAGTTGTTTCAACAAAAGGAAGCAATGGACTTGTTTTTAAAGGGAATGAATGGGATTGGGGATGAATCTGAGTGCCCCTTTGATGTGAAGGACATCCAAAGGTGCCCATTTTTAAGAAACATCAACAAACCTACAAACTTCTCCTTCTCTTCAACAAATATCTCCATTCCTGTAAGTAATTCATCTACGATCTTTGTACCCTTTCCACTGATATTCTATCCCAGTGATGAAATTTCAAATTTGGGTCAATATTTTAGCTAATTGTGTTTGTTCTCCATATTCAGGTGTGTGGAGCCAAGGGTCCAATATTTGAAGATGGTCCTAGTTTTGACATGGCATTTAAGCTCTTTCATGGGAAAGATGGAGTCATTCCCCTCTTTGAGGGATCGGACTTTAACAAAGGCAATATGGAAGCTGATTCTTTGCCTGTTTTCAACCCATTAGCTGGAAAAGCTGCCACCATAAGTCTGTCAGCGTTTGGACTAGGTGGCCCATTTAATTTTGGGAATTTTTCTGAGAATTGGAAGAAGCAGAAGTCTGAATCATCAAATAAAAAGGAACACTCATCTCAGGTAAATTTTTTATTTCTTTGTTTTCCTTTTTCCTTTTCTTTTGTCTGGCGCACACAAACATGTACACTCCTACAGGTATTTTAGCAGAATATCCATTGTGACATTTGGCACTTCAATGTGATATTGGTTCCTGCAAGTAAACATTACTGCTGTTACAGGACCTTGTAATATTTATGGGACTAAATGTCAATCATTTTGATTTACACCCTTGTGATTTGCGACTATAAGACCTGTAACATTGTATGGGATTAAATGTTGGGCAGTAAGAACTGACCATACAATAAGCTTAATTTTGTATAGATGAGAATGTTGTGATGGATAACTGGACATACTAGACAAGATTAGATTATGAATGAATGTATTAGAGAGAAAGTTAACATACCACCTATTGTGGAAAAGATGTTACAATCCTTTCTTAAGTGGGTAGAGGTAGAGGTATAGCGAGATAACAAAAAACTATAGTCGAAATCATTAAAAAGGAATTAAATTTTAATGGCTTGTCTATAAATGTGGTTTATGATAAGGCGCAATGGTGTTGTTTGATTTATGTAGCCAATCCCACTTGGTGGGAAAATGCTTGGTTATTGTTGTGGATCAAGGGGAAGTTTTCAATGTGCTTCATGATTTTTTTTCTTTTGCATACTAAGTTATTGTGAACTAATTTAATTAACTTTAGAAAAACTTGACTTATATTGCCTTTTCTTTCTCCTGCCAAACTTCATTTCAGAAAGGAGATGTATCAAAGCATGAGGCACTGGGAAATGAATGGTTGGCAAATGGAAATTGCCCTATTGCCAAATCTTATAGAGCGGTAAGCCATGTTCTACCCCTTGTTGCAAAGGCTTTTCGGCCACCACCTGGAATGAAGCTTAGATGCCCACCTGCTGTTGTTGCTGCAAGAGCAGCTCTTGCCCGAACAGCCTTCGTAAAAAACTTGCGCCCTCAGCCTCTTCCTGCAAAAATGCTTTGTATTGCAGCGTTGGGCATGGCAGTTAATGTGCCCTTGGGCATGTGGAAGGAGCATACCAAGAAATTCTCATTGTCTTGGTTTGCAGCTGTCCATGCTGCTGTTCCCTTTATAGCCATGCTTCGAAAGTCAGTAGTAATGCCTAAATCGGCAATGGCATTGACCATTGCAGCTTCTATCCTGGGGCAGGTTATTGGCTCAAGAGCTGAGCGAATCCGGCTGAAAGCAATTGCTGAGACTGGAAAGGTGACCACAGAGACGGCAAGCGTCGTGGCCGGCTATAATCCCAGGCAGCTTGGTGATATTAGGGCTGGTCACTGCGGTCCAGAGGGGATGGTGCTTAGCTCGCTTCCCGTGAAGGATGCTGGTTCAACCTCAACTGCCAACGTGTGTTATTGACATTGAAAAATGGGGAAGTAATCAATTCAAGTTTGATTTGAACTATATTGATGAAAGGTAAGAAAATGGATTAATATAAATAAAAGAATTATGAGCTGTCTATGCATAATATGAACAGAAATCTGGCCATGCGGCTACTTTGCATGCAGATTAGTATCTTGTCTAGACTCAAAATTGAACAGAGTTCTGATAGAATTTTCAGTTCGTCGTTATCTTGACCTGAAATTATACATATTTTCAGAGGTGGCATAGAAGTACCTAGCATTTGATTCCAATTGCATTTAATGTTCCATAAGTCGGAAATTGGGAAAATAAAAGATAATGAACCTAAACGAGAAACAGATAGTGGATGCTGACTCAACCAAGTGTGTATGATCCTCACTAACTTCATCCTCTAGCTTTTATCTATAGAGGATACTCTTAACTATCTTGCTCCTATAAAACCTTCAACGCCGTAGCATCATCTTGGACTTTGGATTTGTTAAAACAGTGGTAATAGCAAGTAGCGAATTAGCCATAGCATTAAGCTCCTGTTTGCAAGTGGCAGCACAAACGAGATACGTTTTATTTTATTTTGTTTTGACAAAATTTTGGTCGAAGATAATTTGTCGTTTTGGTCTGCAGAAGTAAACATATACAAGATGATGATTTGGCTAGCACGTTCTTCTCGGGCCAAGCCCATTACCTTAATCACTGAACGTCTCTAAAGCCCAAAGCTTTAATTTGCATCAGGACCAAAAAAAAACGTGTAACGTCTGCGGTTTGGATAATTGGATGGTGTTTATTTTGTGTTCACACCACGACAGGACAGAACGAGTTTGAATGCCCATCGTTTTCAGCAATCAAATCCAACCCAACAGGGAATCGCAAATTTAGTTGCGGATTGGGTGGCTTAGCGGCTTAAACGGAGATAGAGTATGCCCTTTTCACATTTCACTGTGCTACTATCCATATCAAACCCTCATTTAGGGTGAATTTTGTACACCTGACCAATAGTCACATTTCACATTCGACACAAAAGCCTATTCACAAATCAATTCAATTTAAATCAAAATAATTAATTTTAAAATTTAATCATTCCAAACTCTACCAAAATAATTAAAAAAAAAAATCTTATAAGGATGCTAGAGGCTAACAAAAGTTATTTGGAGCCTTTTTTTTTTTTATTTTTATAAAAGCTGTATATTTAAGCTAAATGCTTTGTTTTCTTCAAATATAGACTTATTATAGACTTATCTAAACCCACAAAATTTTACATTAAATATTTATATCATTAGCTGGAAAAAAAAAACCGAGAAAACCTTAAAATTATTGGGAAAAATAAGTGAAAACTAATAATGAGTTTGAGTGGCTAACATTGTCTCATATATATGAACTTTTTAGCCTAACCTTATTAGAAGGCAAGTAAAAGCACTCCTGCACAAGTTTCTTTAAGCCTAGAATCATATCCTCGAGCGTACGTAGACACGGAATAAATTGTGTGTGCAAATGTTGGTGGATGTGGTTTTCACATTCAAGTCCACATACAATTGATAAATCATACTTCTATGTCCCGAACAATATCCTACTTCTTTACAGCAATACTATTTATGCATGTAGATCTATTACATATACGAACAGTTGCAGCTGATCGAAATCATTTACTGCAATATTGAGACAATACGCCGAGAAAGTGCTTCTTGTATAGTATTGGTAGTGGTCCAGCCAAAAGTGTCACGCTGCTGCTACTATGAATCATGTCAACATCTTCAGTTGAAGGGATGTTATTTATAGATCTCAACATTGTTCTTTTGGTTATATATATATAAATCTTTAAGGTGATGAGGGGTGAAGATGAACGTAGTTATTGAGATTTAAGGTGCATTAGTTTTAACTTTTTTTTTTGATAAAAAGTGATTTTTCAATTATTAAAAAAAATTACTTTTATGGAAGTTACTTATTTTAACTTTTATTCAAAAATTAAAAATATTTTTTTCAGCTTTTAAATAGAAGCTAAAATGAATAGCTTTTATTAAAATAATTTTTTTAATTGAAAAAAACTTTTTATGTTAAAATAAGCTAAACCAAACGTATTCTTACTAAATGAATGTCAAGTACTTTTGAGTGTTATGAAGTTATATAAGGTTATTGAGACTTCAATATAATTTTAAAATTTTGATATAAATGCATTTGAATTTGATAAAATATAATAATTAACTTTTAGATAGATGAATTTAATAAAATTCATGCATGCATGACTATATCAGTAATTGTGTTTGTGCATTGAGATAGTTGTGTAAATAGTTACACTTCGTTATGACCTAGTATCAGGTAGATTAGTTTCTTTGGTCTCGTTTTCCAAATTCCAACACTTGCTAGTCTTCCATTTTTCACATGAATAGATTTATTAATTCATGCACATGCAAGTGCCCATATGGTGCTTTTTTTTCGGCAAAACAAATGAAAAAGGCCAAGCACTCGAGTTTGGACTGAAATGGAGTGAACCAAAGCAAGCAGTTACTACGTCAATGTTTAACAAATAGTATCTCTAACTATACCCGTTCCTGATGTTCCATGCCATGTTACATTTTTCATTGCTCTCTCTCTCCCCCTTTTGATAATTAGATCAAACCGTGTCGTTTGGTGCTTCCCCACCGTCTTTGCATTTAGATCTTTATTTCACGGGCTCCCACCCCATGTGACACCATTTATTTATATTCCTTTTAATTTTTTGTCTTTAAATTTTTTTTTTATATAGGCTAAAAAAGTTTGAGAAGTGGACAGAACAAACACACAACAGCTAGAGTATTTTGTGTTTGCATCAGAGACCTACAAACAAATAAAGATTCAGCTCAAATTCAGATTTTTTCTGGTTATCATTTTTCTATCTGGCCAACTGAACTTGTCCATCCAAACAGCTACGTTTTGAATGTGTAATCAAAATGTTTTTCTCAAGTCCTAATCATTCGGTAAACTTTTTCGGACTATTTCCGACATATCTTTTCGTATTTATTAATTTGCTATTGAAATAATGAATAAAAGTATTTATACCTGCGGAATTTTGTTTTGAAGGTGTCTGAACTCTCAAGTTCAAAAATCATATACAAAAGTCGTATACAAAAATCATTATTGGTGCATTCCTTTACTTATGAAATATCAAATGTGTAAAAATGTTTTTTTTCTTTTTAGGTCTGAATGTGTAAAAATGCTCGATTGATCTACTGCTGAATCTACGTTTTTTTTAACCATTGGCCCACTTCATGAATCTCTATGGATTCAGGCCTAGTATGTGGAGATTGACCAAAAAGCCCGCATTAAGGCACATGCCACATTCACCATTGTCCACAAAGGCCATGGGATAATTGTAGTCAAATTTTCAATGAGTTTGAGCAATGAACAAATTGGTCGTGAACGTATTTCAGCAAGTATTATCTTGTTTGAAACTAGTTCACTACTCAAGTATTTAAAATGTTATTTAGATGTATGAATATAATTTTGATAAATTGTTAGTGTAAATTTTTTGTGTAGAGTCATCCAATTAAATATTGATACGTTGGTAAAAGTATTTGACTTTTATAATTTTTATGGATAACAATGTAAATTATACTCACGATGTATCAAAATTAATCTGTAGATTTATTTGTGTATAAGTATTGAACTAAAATAAATGAAATGAAATGAAATTGAGGTCGATCATGATTGATTCCATTACACCCAATTTATCAACCTATGGCTCTCTGCATTTTAAAGCCTAAAGAGGAAAATGGCACAATAAAAGTTAGTTGGTTATGCACTTAAGATTTTGGAAATTTTATTTTGATGCAAAGACTTGAATTTGATGGAGTGTCATGGTCAAATTTAAACGCGGTTAGGGCTTCATTAGGAGACCCAATTTTATTGCAGATGAGATGAGATTTTTGTAGCATCACTGCATCAGCATCTCTAGTTTTCCCATTGTGATCATGCGAACGATCTAACTCGTTGAACAAACTAAAATAAAAAATATAAATCAACGAGAGATCTCAAAACTGTATGCCATTACGCTCCTTGGTAATGGTATGCTAACAAAGGTACCCCACCATTCGGATTTTAGCACAAAATTCCAGCTCACTCCCACTCCTTTGTCATTTCTAATTAATTGTGATTGCTATTTTTTTTTGTGATAGTTACTCTTTTTCGTTTCAATATATCTATACTTAATATATTCTTAAATTAGTATTTTTATTTTATGATAGTTACTCTCTTTATTTGAATATATTTTTCAATTTAATCAATTTATATTAATTTAAAAATATATTAAATTAGTAAAACTTAAAATAGAGATAGTACAATATAGCTAATTTGTTTTTTTTATCAGATTGTGACAATTATTTCCTAAGACATCAAGCAAACAAGTTATACGAGAAATCAACGTAACATTCGGCAATTGTCCGGTAAGGTGATTGGGGTAGTTCAACTTCAAGTGGTATCAAATTGTGACAAATTAGGTATAATAGTCAAACTAATTAATTAGGGAGTCAAAAGAACCAACCTTAGTGGCATTTGTGTATAAAAGCTATACACCGTACAACTACCGTGGGAAAAGCTTGACCCACCATGTAATAAATTGACCGATTAAAAATGGAAAAAGATAAACTGATAAAAAGACAAAAGTTAAAAAGAAAATAGTAATAATAACATAATTAAATAATTAATATTACACTTTAATATTCAATAATTGTGTTTTTTAAATTAAATATGTCCATGTATTGATTACAATAGTAATTTCATAGATGCCGAACAACTCAGAATTTATTTCCCCCGGCTTTAGTATCTTGCATTCACACTCCGCCCTCCTTTCCACCTGATTCTTCATTAAAATCTAGCATCACAAGAAAAGTACATGCATGCAGAGTAATAAAAATGGCAATAACTGAAGCAAGGAATAAAGTAATCCATATGAATATGTCGGTGGTGGAATCTTTTGCTAGCCTTTGACGTTTTCCTTTTTATGTTTATCAAAATGGCAAAACTCTTTCCTCGCTGCCGTAGAAAACTAGCAAGTCTACTTAAGCTAACTATGCGAAGATGGAAAAACTTTGCCTACACACACTAATTAAGGGGTTAGAAAAATAATTTAATTTGCTATATTATCAGTATCATTTTTTTTTATAATTATTTAATTATATATAGACACATAATGAATATGATTTTGGCTATAATTATATTAAAACTCATACAAAAGAAGCGATATATGAACAATATATTAAAATTAATTTTTTAAATTGAAAAAATCTCAATTAGTGAAGGAAAATCATAGTTTCTATGGACTATTTCGATGGGCCAAAAACTTCACATCTTTGTTTATTGAGCTGACTAGGACTCGATACTTATGCTTAAGATTTTCCCAGTAGTTCTTGACTTCTAGTCAAGTAGCTCTCCATTTGGCATGTACATAGGCACATAGAGCTGTATCTTTCACGCGGCATTAGATTTTCTACAGAAAGAGAGGATTCTCTCTAAAACTTTGACTTTCGTAATAGATAAGTTACGGCCATTATGCGTTACATATGAAGAAAACAATTCTGGCTAGAAGAATTACTATAGATAAGTTCCATTACCATTATTGTGGATTAAGTCTGTAAGACTTTTAATTGACTCTGATTTAACTTGGTTCAATGATTACTTTCTATTTTTTTTTTAAATTATTTATTATTTATGCCGTCTGCCAAATTCAAGTAATTAATTAGACTCTCAAAACAGTTAGTCACGGTAGTAAATAATTTAAGCTTTAGGATAAGAACGCAAATTTGAACTTTAACAAAACAATTCCTATAAAAAAAATTATATAACCCAATTATATAAGAATTAATCTTATAAACCGTTTAAATAGATCAAACTTGTGAAAATATTTTTTGGTTTTATAAAAAAAAATTAAGTAATTTATATTTTCTTAAATGATATTTTCCCAACAAACTCTTAAGTTCTATATCATTTTTTTTTAAGTATTTTTTCGCTGAAAATTACACATGCTTACACGCATTTATGTGGTTTAGCGGTTAGAATAAAGTCAAAATTCACCAATATTAAAACTACTTGGGATTAGCTCAGATGATTAAGTAGTGAATAAAAAATTAAATACAAGTCATAAATCCAATTTCCGATACATTAAAAATATTTACTTTTATCCTAGTGATATTGTTTACAGCCCTAGTCCAATGATTATGGAATACCATGAACTATAAATTCAGTGAATGTTTAGATAATAAATTGATTTTCTTGGGTAGTTTAGGTACTAGAGTGAAGTATAGTTAAATTACCTTAATTTTTATGCTCTAATTAATAAATTTTGCTTTTTTATTTTTTGGTCATCAATATATGAAAAATAAAATATAAAATATAAAAAATTAACATTCTTTTATAAAATTATTGAAAAATGTATACATATATATAATTTTTTATTTTAAGTTAACTAAAAATAAAATATAAAAAAATAGTTGAAATTTTAATGCCTAGCTATCATTTTCCAATGCCTAGGAGGTATTTTCCTGTACAAATTAGATACCAAAAATTAAATTAGTTATATTATGATTCTTAATTAGAACATAAAAAAGTTAAGGCTCTTAAATTATTTTATATCTAAAATTGAGGTCCTTTTACCATAGTTTTCTTTTAGAGAAAAGGGTATAAAATTATTTGTGAGCTTTGAAGAATTAATCTTGTGATTCTTTATTTATTTATTTTAAAGTTTTATGTTTAAAGAAGGTCATCTAAAAGTAATTTCAAATAGTTATAAAATTCAAAAAAATTCTGAATGTCAATTCGGTCAGAATTAATTTTGAGGCCCAAAACAAATATTTGGGAAAGTAGTTAAACATATCATAAGTTGAACTAAATAATTATTTAAGATTGAAATTTACTTTGAGTGATATATGTTTGAATTTTAAATCTTTGCAATCGTTATTTTAGTTGTGAACTTGAAATCTTATAAATTACAATACTGTTTTAACTTATTAATTTTTAGAGTATTAACTTTTGCCTATATATGTTCATTTTTTTTTAACAGTTTTTACATTTTAAAGTTTTCCGTAGAGTCATGCATTTTTAATCACATGAACACAAGCTTAAATTTTAAGAGTGTTCTAAACTATATGCTTGGCAACATTCCTCTAATTTTTTCACTGTATTTGTGAGTTTTATTTTAAAAGAAAAGAAAACAAATGAAAAAAATTTAAAAAATAATTATAAATCTATTTTACTTTTAAAATCTCTTCTCTTCCCCCCCTTTTTCTTCAAAATCAAAATTCACAACACATCCCTAGAGTTCAAATGATCAAGAAGAATATAAACAACAAACAGAAGAGCCAAAACCCTTTTTAGCCTCCTTCAACGCGTTTCCTTGCATCATTAGCATGGTCTTCTTCTCTCTTCCTAACTGGACAAGACAGCCTCACGTCGCAGACAAAAATATACAACTTTTCAATTCTATCATTTTAATCGTTATCATGGCACACACTAATAAGTACTTCGCAAAAATTTGTTAGCACCTCCTTATATGACTGTATATCAGCTTGCACCACTCAAACGGTGAGTGTAATTGAAGAGAATTACAATAACTAACACAAATTAAAGAGGATTTTGCTGATTTGACCGTTGACATAGGAGATCCAGTGCATGACAAAAAGGAAACATGGCAATAATTCAACAAAGTCAGTAACGATTCTCTTTTTCTCCTTCTAATTTCTAGTTTTTATGCTTTACTATTTATTCCCCTCTTTCTTCCAATTTGTTGTTTATTAATACACAAATAGAATAGATGTAGAACAACCAGGGTTACAGTGTGCACCAGTAAACAAATTGCACTTTTAGAGAGAAGGTCAGATTTTAATGAAACCCTAAAAATAATAATTATTTAAAAGACTTCTTACCCGAAATAATATTAAAAAAATTTTAATCTCAAACCAATGCATATGGAGATCCCGTAGTCCATAAAAATAAAAATAAAATACTCCATAAAATAGAAGCAGCATGTTTTGGGGAACATAAACACAAAGTACAAGAAGGAAGAATAAGATACAGTTGCCTCACAAACCTCAAGAAGAAAGAATTGTTAATGGAAGAGGGTTGCTTCATGGATGTCAGTGTAATTAATTAATTAATACTGAAATCAAATTGAGAATGTAGACATGGGCAGCATAGTGAGCAGCACCGTCAGGGACATGGATTATATTAAACAAGCGTGGGAACGTGGCTAGGGACAAAGAACTCAGCCTCATCCTCGTTTGTGTCGTTATTAACCATTAGTATTGGTAGTGCTGAAGTTGAGTCCACCCATGATCTTTGCTCATTCTTGTTTTACATTTCCAGAGTTTAATAATCACCGGAGATTCTTAAGTTTGATTTTGACATATTATCATTATTGTAAGTTATTTCATGTTATTCATTAATTGTACATTGCTATAAAATTTTAAAATAGGTATTATAAGAATCAAATATCTTTAATGATATAATAATATGTTATTAAATAATAATATAAATTTTTTTATTAATAATATATTAAAAATTAAATTATTAGTTTAATATCAATCTTTTAACATTTTACTTAGGGCAGTGATAGATATCCACTATGAATATTTCATTTCCTTTTCGATCAAAATATTTAAAACAAATTGAAAAAATAGCTTTGCTAAAATCAGCTCATTCGTATATGTTTCTACGATGTGAATTCATGACACTCTAGTTACTTACCGTTTATATGATGTAATATTTTTCTATTTAATTAAGGACGTTTTACAGAAATAATATAATATAAAAAAATCAGATACACTATGTCATCGATGTCTCTAATACCTATTAGTCAGCTTTCATTCAATTTACAATTTGGTGTCGGTGAACTCGGTTTGAGACTTTAATTTTGTCAACTTTTGCGGGCAGACCATCCCGTAGATCTAATCGAACTTTGGCTTTTGATGAATGATTATTTCATTTATTTATACGCCTTTTTTATGATTTAATTTTTCAATCCTCACTTGTCCCATTACCCAAAAAAAAAAAAAAAACTCACTTGTCTTATTTCCAAGCACTAATATTCTCAATTAGACTTTTAACTTTAACTTATAACCTTAATAGATCCTTTTAGAAAAGATTTGGCTACTGGCAGTAATTGCAAATGTTAATATCATTTTCGTTTATTAATATCGACCATTGATTAATTTATGATATTATTTATAGAGTTAGTATTTTTCTTATTATAATAGATTTTTATTTGTTTTAAAATTTTAAGAATTATTATTTATTAATTTATCTATTTGAAAATATTTAATATTTGAATAATAAAATATATTAATCAATAATCTAAATTTAATGTAAAATAAATGATTAAGATATTTTCATGTAATATTACCATGAGTGAATAAAAAAATTTAACATGAAAGTGACCATTAAAATATTAGTTAAAATATAAGGACTAATTAAGAGGATCTTAACGTTTGTGGTGATGATTTGAAAAAGATAAAAGTTTGAGATGGTTTTATACTCTTTTTCATATGAATAAATATGATATGCTAACGATTAGTTCAAAAATTTGTAAACATGTGTTTGATTTATTTTACATTTTTTCTTTTTTTTTGGTGTCTAACTACAATATCAAGAGTTTACTAGAAACTAATGTAACTTGGATCAATCTATTATAGAAAGCTTTTATGCAATTTTTTTTTATTCGTAAAACTAGAATGCAAAATTTTGTTTTAAAAAAATAAATGCCTAACCACTTTAATAAACAAATATCCTACTATATTAGCCATACCATTGCATCGAATTTGCCAAATATATAATGGAAATAGATTACAATGGTCGTTATCATGACAAGCATGAAGCTTGGCTTAGGTTTCCTGAAGTTTAATAATGATACCCGGCCTAGGAAATTAACATGTAAAGTACATATGTTTCTTTTGCTATCCGTTACTATATATTCAGATATAATCAAGATTTAGATCCCAATAGTATCAAACAAAAGGGAAAAAAGAAAAAAGAAAAAGAGAGATTTAGACCTCAATAAGATACGTAATTCTATTGACCTATTTTATGGTGAACATGCCATAAACCTATCTATTCAAAAATTTATATATATTTTGTGACTTATGAAATGAGTAAGCAAGATTTGTGATATATTTGATACCAAAACTTATTCAAAGTTAAATTTATTTTTTTTTAAAAAATACTTTATTGATTTAACAAATAAATTGCTATAAGTAGTATCATAGTGTTTAAAATAGTCTAACAAAATTTAACCCAACTGAGCAACATAAAGATGAAGGAGAGTTAATAATCTTCTAACACTTCAACCACAACACTTGCTAATTACAAAAGCAGTGCTTGATTTGGGGCACAATAACAGCACCCTTCACCATAGTTTTCTTGAAGTAAAAGAAAACTTATAATATCAATATGTTCCCCAAAAAGAAAAAGTGACGTTGTGATAGTGAATTAGTGATGCCTTAGCATCCATCCAATCCAAGTGCTGATAAGGAGTGAAAAGTTCACTTCCCTTTCAGTTTCATTGACATTATTGATTTTCGGAAGATAAAAGAAACGGTGCAAAAAGCACTAATCTTTTAGCCAATGAGAAATATAATTTAACTACAGATGCAGTGGGCAGTCATCAAAATCACCACCACAACAATCGGAGTTTTTCACCAATCATCGTCCACGCAAAACGAAATCATGGGTACGCCAACCAGTCTACTCAAATCAGCTTCATTCTTTTTCTCATTAAATCCGAAGTACTCTATGAGACCGTACATTACATCTCAAGAGTAAAATAAATAAATAAATAAATTAATAATTAATTATAAACAATATGTATATCATATTTGTTTATGTAACACACTCAAAATATATGTACAATTAAATAGATTTAATTAACATATTATTAATATAGTTTTTTTAAATATTTATTTAATTATATATAATTATATCATTAAAAAATCAGATTATTTTTATAATTATTTAAAAAGTTATATAAAACATAAGATATAATTGATTAATAATATAAAATATTATATAGTAATAATGTATTAAAATTAATTTTTAATATATATATATATATATATATATATATATATATATATATATATATATATATATATATATATATAAAATTGTATATATCTATGTAGTATTATTAAAAAAATTTTATTTGCACACACACAAAGTAAACATAAGAAAAATGCTAATGGCAATGAAAGTTATTTTGATTTAATATAAGGATAGAACTTTACCAGTATTAATTTATTTATTTTTATCATTTACAATATTTAATTTGAAATTGTTTAAATGGAATAAGTGATAAATCACTTAAAACCGTAAGTAATAATTTCGTTATTCTTTTAATTAAGTATATATTTTTATTTTTTGGTTAGGAAAATATTAACTTTCATTATAAGGTAACTTTTTTGTTTTTGTCTGTTATTTATTATTCAAGTCCATGATTGAGATAAGAAAGAAGGAGCAAGGAAGTTGAAGAAAAACAGGGGACAGCGAGGCATGTGGCGAGCAAATAGTTATATAAATGGTTGAGCTTTGTTTAGTTTTGCCTCACAAATCTGAACTAGCTTGCATTGCGTTTGCATGGTCCCTTCAACCTTACCAGTGTTTTAGGCAAACACCCTCTCGCCTCTTCAACATTCTTTCAAAACAGAGCCAGAGAAAACAGAGCAAGGTACGTACCCTTCTTCATTTTCCTCTTATTACCTTATCAGTTGTACTTGTTTCTTTCCTATCTTCATCTTTCAGATCTCTTTGGATTTAAAACTCCGTCGTTTTCTCTGTTTTTTTTACTGTTTTCTTTATTGTGTTGGCTTCCATTTTATTGCTTTTATCTAACAGATCTGGTTCTTGCTTCATTGTTCTCTGTTTTTTGTTTTCAAAATGCTATTTTTGGATGAGTATGTAGTGCTTAATCTGTGTGTTCTCGTCCAAGATCTTGTCTTTTATTCATTTTTCGACCAAATTCAAGATGGGGTCCCAGAATTATTCAAAAAAAAAAAAAAATTCATTCTTTTTCCTCAGGAAAAAAAAATGCTTTCTTCTATGCCTTAATGCTCTGAACCACCAGCACCTAAAGCTGCGTTTTCTGTGTTCTATGGTCTGGTCTTTGCTCTTTTTGATTATCACACACACACTCACATAGCCAATGGTGGTAATGGTTCAGAACAAAAACACAGTTAGCTGAACGGGGAATCACTGACAACAGAATGATGGGAACTTTTCGTCTATGTCAAGTAAATGATGGGCATTAAGTGATGCCATTTTCCTTTTTCTTCTATGGCAAATACGGCATTGTATGAGATCCAGCACTTCCCCGTTGCCTTTTTGTGTCAGTGACGGGTTGGAAAGAGGGTCCTCGCAAGCAAGGTTGGGACCAGTTCTTTGTTGGGGCCCAAATGGCATGTGAAAGTCATAAAGGCAAATGTGATACTAACATGGAATGGAAAGTGTCAAGTGTCGGTAGAATCAGATTTCATGAATTTAACACCTTAACCTTGCCCATGTTGCTTTAATGGTCGGTGTGGAGTATTGACCAGCTGGAATTAATCATTGTCTCCTTTTTTTTTTATTTTTTTTCTTCTCTCTACCACCTTTTTTTTCCCCCAATGTACCAAAATTGGATCTGTCGTGGGAATTTGTGTCAGGTACTAGATCTAGTTGGGGAACTGTGCTAGTTTGAAGTACTGTTAGTCTGCTATGTGTATGCGTTCTAGTTGAAATTAATCTAATGAACATTATTTGTTGTTGTCTTTTCTTGGTTATTGTTTCCTTGGTTCTTGTTGCTTTTGTCGCTGATGTGAATAATGTGAAGTACAAGTGTTGTGGCCCTTATCCTTCTTTGGTTTCTCCAGTTAGATGGTGGAACTGGAGCTGGAAGGATAAAGGGTATGGTAATTCGGATCAAATGGTGTTGAATGAGGCCATAATTCATGAATGGTAGTGCTTGTTTGATTCCATGAATAAAAAGGAAAAGATTGGTATTTTCACTTCTTTTCAGTGTTCAGGCATATCTTCTAGAAGTTGGTTTTTGTTTGGATACTTATTATAGGGGTGGTTATAGTGGCTATTGTTAGTTCCAGTTTCAGATGTCCTTTTTTTCTTGAGTGATGATTACCTATGATTGAAAAGTGATGATATCTATACCTTCTTTTGTTAATTGTTTGTTTGATCCTTTTCTATATAAACTAAAAACTGCATGTACAGTTGGTGGAGGAGGTGGCATAGTTAGACTGTACTGAAGTATAGTATGTTGTGTTTCTGCAGACAGTTAATTGAATATTTCTTGGACCATGAAGCATAAAGATGGAAAACCGATCAACCAACCAGATAAGAACAGGAATGTCACCTTGGCAATCATGTTTATTGTTCTATGTGGTTTTTCTTTCTACCTTGGTGGAATCTTTTCTTCTAGCAAGGATGGCATCATCACCAACACCTTTCAGAAGAACATTGAACCTCCTAAGCAATCATCAGGTTCTCTACTAATTAAATCTATCAGTTTCCCTGAATGCAGCATGGACTACCAAGACTACACCCCATGCACAGATCCAAAGGTATTAATAGCAGTCCATCTACTGATGTTGTAGGATTTGTACAATAAAGTTTGGTTATTGATTAAGCATGCATAACTTTTGCAGAGATGGAGAAAGTATGGCACCTATCGGCTTACCTTGTTGGAACGCCATTGCCCTCCAATATTTGAGAGGAAAGAATGCTTAGTTCCTCCTCCAAATGGATATAAGCCTCCAATTAGATGGCCAAAGAGTAGAGATGAATGTTGGTACAGGTATAATATATACTTTATGTGTTAAGGAATAAAATGTTTGATTAATTTAAGTTGCCTGCAACTGATATCTATTTTGTCCACTTTTTTTAAACTTTTCTGTTGCATCTGATGGTCAACTTTTCTATTGCATCTAATTTCAGGAATGTGCCATATGATTGGATTAACAAGCAGAAGTCTAATCAGCACTGGTTGAGAAAGGAAGGGGAGAAATTCCTCTTTCCTGGTGGAGGTACTATGTTCCCCAATGGTGTAGGTGAATATGTTGATTTGATGCAAGATCTAATACCAGGAATGAAAGATGGGACTGTGAGAACTGCCATTGATACTGGTTGTGGGGTGAGTTTTACGTATTTCATCATATTTTTTTTGGGTATTTACCTTGCCAATAAGAAATGACAATTGCAATTGTGGACATTCCTTCTTAAACATCAATTACTCTTTTTTTCTGACTGCAATGTGAATTTCAGACTTGCAAATTTCAATCATGTGATAGATAAAAGAGTTATTCAATTAATCAACATAACTCTGATTTATTCTAGGTTGCCAGCTGGGGTGGTGACTTGTTGGATAGAGGGATTCTAACCGTTTCTCTTGCTCCAAGAGATAACCATGAAGCTCAGGTTCAATTTGCTCTAGAACGTGGTATCCCCGCAATTCTGGGTGTCATTTCTACACAGAGACTTCCATTCCCATCAAACTCCTTTGATATGGCTCATTGCTCCAGATGCCTTATCCCATGGACAGAATTTGGTAATTCTTGAACAGTCTTTGAATTTCAGCAGTTAAACAGAAATTGTTCCTGTTTATGCAGCATTGTTAATTCCACCACCTTGATGCTGCTTGTACTTTGTGTTTCACACATTTGTTGTAAATGAAATGGGATTCCCTCTAATTAGGCTTACAACTAGTTTCAACTTTCAATGAGAATCTAATTTTAACAGATCTAAATATGCAATTTTTTACTACTTGCTTATAAAATGGTAAGGTTCCACATTTATTTCAGGCTGTATATTTAATTCTAGTTTTGCTGCTTAGATGATTTGTTAATTGCTTGCTGTTAATCTCTTTCTACTTAGAGCTGAGAAGTTCACTCTAAATTTCCATTCATTAACTGATGTTTATATTCACATCTACTTTTAGGTGGAGTTTATCTTCTTGAAATACACCGTATTCTTCGTCCTGGAGGATTCTGGGTCTTGTCTGGTCCCCCAGTCAACTATGAGCACAGGTGGCGAGGATGGAACACGACCGTGGAAGAGCAAAGATCAGACTATGAGAAGTTGCAGGATTTGCTGACTTCAATGTGCTTTAAGTTGTACAATAAAAAGGATGACATTGCTGTGTGGCAGAAGGCTAAAGATAACAGTTGCTATGATAAGCTTGCCAGAGAGACCTATCCTCCAAAATGTGATGACAGCCTTGACCCAGATGCAGGATGGTACACTCCACTCCGTGCTTGTTTTATGGTTCCAGATCCAAAGTATAAGAAATCAGCTCTGACATACATGCCTAAGTGGCCCGAAAGGTTACATGCTACCCCTGAAAGGATTATGGCTGTCCAGGGTGCTAGTGCTAGTACTTTTAGTCACGATAATAGTAAGTGGAAAAAGCGAGTTCAGCACTACAAGAAGTTGTTGCCTGAACTTGGAACTAACAAGGTAAGGAATGTGATGGACATGAACACAGTATATGGAGGTTTTGCCGCAGCCTTGATCAATGATCCCTTGTGGGTCATGAATGTGGTCTCATCCCATGGTATCAATACTCTCCCTGTGATCTATGATCGTGGCCTCATTGGAACCTTCCATGACTGGTAATTTTTTTGAAGTGTTAAATATGAACCATAAGGTTTTTTATTTATAAATGTATTTGTCTTATATGATCTGATGTTCATTTGTATCTTATTATTTGGCAGGTGTGAAGGTTTTTCAACATATCCTCGAACTTATGACCTCCTTCATCTTGATGGACTCTTCACTGCAGAAAGCCATAGGTGATTTTATCAACTCATTTACTCTCTCGAGTCATGAATATGCTTTCATTTTGGTAATCTTAGTCACATTTATGGTTGTGTCATGTAATAGCTATCTGGTTTGTTTAGCTTAATATATCAATCACACTACATTGACTCACTCTAAACTTTGTTACTTGGCAGATGCGAAATGAAGTATGTGTTGCTGGAAATGGACCGAATTTTAAGACCTACTGGGCATGCTATCATTAGAGAGTCCACTTATTTTGTGGATACCATTGCAACCATTGCCAAGGGTATGCGATGGATATGCCGCAAAGAAAACACTGAGTATACTGGCGTCGAGAAAGAGAAGATATTGATATGCCAGAAGAAGCTATGGCAATCATCCAGTTCAAGATGACAAGTTCTTGTACCTAAGCAGTGGTGAGAAGGGGTGGCTAGAATCGTAATTCCAGAAGTAGAAGCAAAGGGAAACGAATTCAAAGCCATTCTCAACAAGGTTGATTCATTCTATGATAAAAAAGAATCAGTCAAGTTCAGATTTATTAAATGAAGAATTGTTAACTCAATAATCTGATTTTGTTAAGTTATATAGAAAATTTTCATATAGATATATTCTTTATTTGGCATCAAATGTATCAGGTACTCCTCTTGTTTTTCTATTTTTTGTTGTTGTGTAATATGATCCAACATAATTCATGTGAAGAAATTAAAGTTTTAAATCCCACAGAAAGCATATGATATGCTATTCTACTTGAATTCGAATTCTTTACAAGAGAATAACACAATGTTTTATATAAATATTGGGTACTACGTCATATTATTATGCTCCTCCCTGATCATTTTGGTGATTCAAATGTCGTATTATACAGATTGTGTTTATTGTGAGTTAGTAATAGAAAAGTTGTTGCTGTAGATGGCGTGGATGATGGAATTTGACGCAGTTCCTTTGTATTGGTTGTGTTGAAATAACAATGGGCCATTTAACTTGACAAGGTCTATGGCGTGAAGTACAATGTACTAGGATCCCTTCTTACGTATGTAGTCGGTTTTAGTTTCGGTCTCTTGCCAAACGTATTTTCTCACGACTCCATTACCATTACCATTACCATTTTTAGGTGCATAATCTCAAAGCATCTTCACTTTTCTGGGTCCCTAAAAATTTTAGTTGAGTCCTTTCTCATAAACCCTTCTTCCGTTTTCTATCAATGGTGCGTCATGACAATTTTGTTATGTAGTTGTTATGTTTCTGGTCTTGCGCAATTATAGATATCTGATGGTTGAACTTTGGCCTTTGACTTTCTACCCATATGGATTTCTGACCCTATTAAATGCTTTTCTATCATAGTTAATATGTATTTTGATAATCAATGTAAACTTGTTTTGGAAAACAATCGTGTTCAAGGTAACCTTGGCGCTGTTTAACTTTTTTGGTTCTCCTACTGGGAGTATTCCCACCCTTTTAAGTGTGTGATAAGTTTCTGCTCAAACGTTGGCTTGGCCCTTACCACAAAGTTGCTTTCGATAGGTTGTGTGTTCTTATCTATTGTGGACCAAATCTGCTTACATGCAACTTAGATTGCCATCAAAGACATGGCTCCATTTAATTTGCTTGTTGGCTATTAAGTTCAAAGGCAAAAGAAAACCCTCCTGGCCGGTGAACAACATCATCTGTCATTACAAATTAAAAATAATTGTAACTATTTTGATCATAACAACAACGAAACCAACTTATAAGGATCTAGGTCATGCTATCTCCTAACCCAAGTCCTCTTTTCCCTAGCCTCTTCTTCTATGACCTTTTGACTATTGTTACAGCCACCATCACTCTATCAGCATCTCGATACCCAAATTTGTAATTGAAATAATTAGTAGCCCTTTTATCAGGACTCTTTCATAGGCTAAGTTGAAGATGTGGAGAAATTTCAATCCAGCTACATTGGTATATAGAAATTACTCAGCGCTAACCTAACCAATGTTCCACTCTTTTGGTATACAGAACGAAATTCTTGAAACATATGGCGGTAATAGGTGCAAGCACGAGTTCTCTTTGTGTGCTTTTGACTCACAGCTCAATCAGCTCAATCAGCTCATCAACCATATTGTCAAATTTCCATTCCTGAGTGACATAACGGTGGTCATCTATTCTTCTCTTCCACGTAATCCGTTTGGATCGGATTTTATCTGCACGCAGTGGTGAAAGTATTTCAAATATCATTACAAAAAGGCAAGATAGTATTATTTTATGCGAGCAGTTAGGAAGCATTAATTAATGGTGAAAGAATGAAGAAATGAATTTACGGCAAAATGTCGTCTCCTTTGCCAGCTTCAGTTCGAATTCTGGAATGTGAGCTATCTTTGGCCAATCTTCGCCCGTTACCCTCTTGCATCGCTTCTCCCAGCTTAGGACAATTACCAATATCTAGCCTATGCAAGTTTGTCAGGTGCTGAATGCTACTTGGGAGTGACCTTAACTCGGAACAAAAACTGATGCTTAACCGTTGAAGAGACGTGATCTCTCCCAATCACTCTGGCAACGAATCTGCATAATATACAGTCAAACTTTGGAGGGAAGGAATACGTTGTCAGCCTTCTGGTATTTTACCGGCGACTTTAACATCACGAAGGGCAATTGGCTGATTCATGTTACTCGGCAGTGCCACCAGCTCCGGACAGCCCCAGATTTCAAGGCGCTCAAGACAAGTTAGGTGTCCCATACCTTTGGACAAGGATTTAAATTTCTTCTTAGAATAATAAATACTCAAAGTTCGTAGAGAACTCAGACCTTGCAACACATTCTCCGAAAAAGACTCAAGTTCATCACAACAATCAACATGCAGATGGTGCAGCGAGCTGAGGCTGCCCATTCCATTAGGTAATTCCTTGAGTTTACGGAATGATTCAATAGACAGGGACTTAATATTATGCATACTGTACATAATTCCTTCCGCGAACAAAGCCGTGCCTTCACAACCATTGTAATAATCATCGATTGACTTCACTCCTTGAATTCGAAGGTCCTCGACGGATGGAAGGCATGGCAGTTGAGACTTGGGGACATCCGAAATGATTAAGTGGGAAAGAAGTGGTAGCATTTCCACTCTTTTGTCTCTCTCTCTCAACATCCTCTCCAAACTTGGTAATTCATGCAGACACAATTTTTTCAAGGACTTAAAAAGCCTTCTCTTCCACACCATCATACGAGTCATCCTCGATGTGCTTCAAATCTTTCATTCCAAATACAAAGAGATTTGCTAAGTGAGGTAATTTACCTAGTGGAGGGAGCCGCTCACAGTTTTTGCAGTTGTAGAGTATAACATCAACTAAACCAGATAGAAGAGAAGCATGTCTCATCGAATTGGCCAACTGTGTTCCCGCATAACCCGTTCATCCCAAAACTCTTGAGACTAGAGTGAGGCTCAAGGGCTTCAAGCACTCCCTCAACACCACCACACTGCGAATTAGCATTATTATCCCATAGACATGTATAAGCCAATCAAGTTCTTCTTATTAATCAAATTAGCGTCCCGAGCATCACATTCATTCCGGACATTCTTAAGCTCTTTGATGTGTAACTTGCCTCCAAGTTGCAAGTCACCTAACTCTGCCAAGCGAAACCCTTCCTCTGAATCCACGATGAAAATACTCAATGTTTTTAGACATTTCAACTCTCCAATTTTAGGAGGCATTTTTACTAATGATTCACATCTTATAGTGATAAGATGTCTGAGATCTTGTAACTGTGTTAATTCTTTAGGTAAACAAGAAAGAGAATGACAATTTTTTTGTTTCAGAATTTGCAATTTCTGCAATCTAGAAACACACTTAGGCAATGTCTTGATGCCACTATTGTGAAAGTTCAAGTACCTCAAATGTGTTAAACTGTTCAGCGTCGAAAGTTGAAAAGAGCTCGTACATAATGCTCGAAGAGAGCTGAATGGTCGCAACTGAATTGAATCAGACGGATAAAGCTCAATAAATGTTCTCAAGGATTCCACATTCTTGAAGACACCCATGTCTAAGTTTAACGGTTCACCACAATCGTGTGAGAAATACGGTGGAGTCTACTTGACAAATTGCTTAAGCTTGTAGACTTAGAAACCTTACATTCTTCCCCCATTATAGATCGGGCAAGCTCATGGAATAAATTATGCATTTTGAACGTAGTGTGTCCCAATTTCTCAGTCTCGACTTCTTGGAAAATTGATCTCTGGCGTAATTCCTCCCACACCTCATTACCAACATCCTCAACCTAAGGTCCCTTTGGATTTAATAAGCCGGCCATCCAAAGATAAATTAGTTGTTCCTTTGACATTCGAAAATTATTGGGGTAAATGGCACAAAAAGAAGAGCATTGTCTCAATAACAAATTCAAATTGAAGTAGCTTATTCTCAAAGCACGCATGATAGCATTACACTCTGGCATATCCCAAAACTTACTTTCCCTTACATTGAGCCATTGTTTTTCCTCATTTTTATTGCGCAAAAGACTTCCAAGTACTTTGGATGCAAGAGGCGAACCTGAACATTTTCTCACAATCTCCTTGCCTATGGCTACAAGCTCTACAGGCTCCTCCTTATTTGGTCCACATGCATGGTGTTTGAACAATTACCAACTGTCATCCTCAGTTAAAGGTAACAAGTGATGAGTTGGGCACGTTTCCATGATTGATGCAACACTATCAAGCCGTGTGGTGACCAATGAAGCACCTTTTGTTCCACTTCCACACCGCAACACATAATTCAACTTCACCCATTTTTCTTGGCCTTCGTTCCACACGTCATCTAGAACAAGTAAATACCTTTTGCCTAGCAACACTTCTTGAACTTTCTTTTGCATCGCTTCTAGAGTATAGAGGTTAGGGTTTTGTGAGGTGGTGGATTCTACAATGGATTGTGGAATTCTCATCGTATTGAAGTCATTAGAAGCATAAACCCAAATTCTTAAATCAAAATTCTTGATCACCCTGTCATCGTTGAAGACCCATCGAGCAAGTGCTGTTTTTCCAAGTCCTCCCATGCCAACAATGGCATAGACAGAGATGTGGTCACCACTACCGGTATGCCTTGAAAGAAGCTCTACAATCTTCTCTCTATCTTGGTCACTTCCATACATATGGTGCTCGATCGGTGATAACAGAACTAGTCTGGCGCCATTCATGGTCTTCTTGTTGCCTCTCTGTGACACCTACACGTAGTTCAAACCTTTTCCTTTCGTCATCAATACGATGAAATCTATCAACCATCTCTTTCATCCTCTTGCCGATGTCACGGCGGAACAAAATTGTCATAGGATGAAAACGTGTTAAGCACTCTCCGCTTTGCAGTCGGCTGGATTCTATTGAACATTCTTCGAAGATTTCATCATCTAACACATGTGCTGCATCTGACAGCTTCTGGAGCCAATCGTTCACAGCATGGCTTGTTATTTGCCTCTCCTCAGCATCTTCGCGTACAGCACGGATTGCTGCGAGATTCTCAGACAACTCTTGGATCTGTGAGTCAACGCCCCAAATTGTCGCAAGCTCATTCTGGACAAAAGCTTGCAAGTTTCCAATTACGATTTCAAGTAAAGCGTCAGCCATTTGCACAGATGAGAGCTCGAACTAATGAAAGCTTAGAGATTAGTTTGGTTTTGCCCTAAGAAGATGGTAAGTCTGATAAACCATGAAACTTGGTATTATGCTTAATTCTTTCTGCTACTGTTAGCATGTGATTGCTTTGCACTTGCAAGTCGACAACGTGCGCGACAGCTAGGCCACCGCTTTCAATGTACTCCGGAGTCTAATCTAATCTAATCCCACCTTGCTTTTCAATTTTCAAACCACCAACCAACGGAAAATAAGTACAAAAGAATAATTAAAAAAGAAAAAAAATGGGTGGGGCATGCGGTGTGGTGGGAACTGGGAACATTTTTTTAATTATACTAGTATCTTTTACCCGTGCGATGCACGAGAATATTTTGACGTAGACTTTTCATGTTTATTTATACTATAATAAATATATTTGAGCATATAAAATTAAGTAATAATTTATCTAATAATAAAAAAATCTAGAAATTGTACAAAATTGAGTCGACTGTGGCAAAAGGAAAAATAAAAAAAATAAAAAAAGAAAACCAGGTTGGATAAACATAAGTGTTATGATCCATTATCCATGAACCCTAATTTCTGGTGTATTTTGTTTGTAATTCAATCAAGGAGAAATAAAAACACAAAAAGATGGAAGAGATAAGGAATGGAATTGGTTGGAGAGCGCCACAATCAAGGATGATTGATAAGCTGATCGCCACAAGAAAGAATTGGAAACTCTCGATAAGACTCCAGGGTTCCAAGAAGAACCAAAGAGACACTTTTACTAAAAGATTCGATTTCTATTTCACAAAAGTTTTCTTGAAAAGGTGTTCTACAAGGTTATAAAAGAAACTAAAGTTTAAAGAAATGCAACACTTAAATTTCAATAGTAAGAATGAAGAAAAACTAAATAGCTAAAAACAAGTGATTTTATGAAATTACAATGCCCCACTTACATTATTACTAACTTAAAATTAATGCTCAAAGATATAACTGCTCGTTTCAGCCATGAACGAAATTGACTAGTGTTGGCCTTCATCTTCTCGAACTTTCAAACAAACTCTCAAATCATTTACTTAAAGCCTTCCTCTCTTTGATTTGGATCTACCATCGGTCCACCAAGTCCTTCCAAAGGATCTCCTCCTTGCCTTTGCTTTCGTGAGTCTACTTTATCTTCCTTGATCACATCATGCACTCAAATGTATAAAAGAATGCACTAATCACAAGTATACAATACTAGTTCTATTCTTTCATGTACAAAAATATTGTTTGTTAGACTTGGGCTAGCAAGCTATAGAATAGTCATCACAAGAAACAAATTGAGGCAGACCCAAATAGCTAAAACAGCAAACTTAACAGCAGGAATATCAGCTCATCTTTTTCTTGTATTCCTTAGCCAACCTTCTTGTAGTTGAAATGCCTGCATAAACCTGCTACCGAAGGATATAATACATATCAGAATGTGATGACAATGTGTTAAAAAATTGACAAAAGCATATCAGAATGTGATAAGAATGTGATAAAAGCATATCAAAATGTCATATTCCATGTGCATCATCAAGTAATTGTAAACAGGTTCTCTAATGAGAAAAAAATTTGTAAACTTAAAAGACATGGTAACAATACCAACTCAAAGAAAATACCAACACAAACAATTCAATTTCTAGATATCATATTCCAAAGTACTCAAATACAAAGCATGGTCAAAGTAAATTCTGAATAAGACAATCCCAAATATTTGGTTCTTAGCCAACATTATCCATAATTGTTCTGAAAACCTAATAACAAGTTTATCACCATCTACTTAAGTTAAACACAAACCATCCATAATTCTTCTATTTTATAAATGCATTTCCACAATATCCCGGCACCAGCTTAGTGGTATCCTTAATTAGCAGCATTGATGGAAAGCACCTGCACCATAAAATTTTCACCAAATATGTTTTTTGAGTGATAAAATATACAATGATAGGAAACCAAAACATAACTATCAAAGAGCTACATAACATAAAGGATACCACATGGATTCAAGAGTTCTCTTGACAATTGATAATGCATCAAGCAGAGCTCTAGCCATCCCCTAAGAATCAAAGAAACCAATAGAAGAATATGACAAAATCAGGTGATAATGTATGCCAGTTACAATATGCATCAGATATTAAACAACAATTAAGCATGTGATCTTTTTGAGTTCATTCCAGTTCTACCAAAAGCATTTTCCATACAAAACACTCTTAAATATTGACTCTTTTACTTCTCATTATTAAAATACCATTTATAATTACTATAGCATTAATTGTGCAAAACAAAATATATATTCATTCAATCATTATTGATGCATCTTATGACATATATGTGAGTAAAATACATATATGAGTAAAATAATACAACTTTTAAGAGCGCATGAGCCATACTTAATTCTCGTTCTTAGTTCCATAATTATGACAATCACAAGTATATAAAAAAAAAAGGCAGATAAAAAGTAGTACCGTAGTATCATATCATATCATGTTATCTTAAACTAACTACAAATATAATTATATATAAATCTTTCAATTGATGATGGGATGTCAAAATATTTATTTAATATGTAAAAGCATAAAAAAGATTGTTTAGATCCTTGCATTTGACAAAAGTGGATCAACATGGAAACAAAAGTACATTGCAAAGAGTAATTTTACTCTTAAGAGATATGAGAAAAAAAAAAGCGTTGTTCGTGCATTTATTTTTTCCTTTATTCAAGTACCTTATCAAGATGACCCGTCACCTATCTATACCCCATAGATTAATATATTCATCATTACGTGATATGATACCTTCTTTCTTTTAAAGTGAGATTTTGAGTCTGAGTTTTATGGACAACTCCATGGTAAATCCCCTTCTCCATCTTGGAAAGTTCAGCAAAATGCATGGTGCCTACAAAAAAGGACAACATCAAGATAAAACTGAAGCACAGACATGATTCTGTTAGCTCTATTGCTAAGAACTAAAGGCAGCATATAGGACCATAATACCTTAGTATCACACCATTGCAGAAGACAATAGATGAATACACCAATGGACAACACAAGTCTAACACTATAGCAATCATGAAAATTTTATTAGTATATGAACTACGCTTTTCTCCACGCAATTTAGTAGGAAAAAGTTATTGAACTATCCATAAAACCAATATAATTAATATATAGAAATTATGATAGTATTAATATTTGGCACTGTTATAATAATGTTTTACATTCTACTGGCAAGACAAGTTCAATATCTTAGCCATATAGACTCATCTAAACTACAATGTTATTTGAACATTTAGATGAGAATATACATCTTAAAAAATGATAAGAGTAAGTATAATTGAGTTTCACAAGGTTATAAACTAACCACTGGTAATATTACTTGTTACAAACATTTTGGAAGGTCAAAAACAGTCAAGCAAGCAAAATACACAAATCATGATATAATCATCATAAGATTCTAAGCTTGTGCCTTTACAACAAGGTTCAAGAATCCCTACTAGTAGGATATAATAAAACTCTTCCTTATGAGAAAGAACGTGGATCTACTAGTTTTTAATTATTATACCCTTCTCTAAGAACAATAATAGTGGCTTTACCCTTGAATGAGAGGTAAAATATGCCAAGATAACTCGTGAATAGTATGGGTTATGATCTTTGGAAGAATCAATTATTCTTTCAAGCAGCCCAAATTCATGATATGTATTTTCTTGTGGACGGTCAAAATCAAAAGCTCATGCAAAATCCTAATCATTTGTTTCTCCACTATTAAAACACTCATTCAATCTTAAACTGAAAATGAATCCTCTTCCTCCTTCTCATCACATGGAGAAACATAAGCAACTTGTCAAACTCCTACTTCCATTCCCTCACACACACAAAATAAATGAACCAACTAAAACAAAATGCAAAAATTGCATTCAACACCAAAATTGCCATCAACACAAAATCGCTTAGAATATGATTTGGATCAGGTTCATGTAGAAAATTTGTTATTTCCATGCTTACATTAACCCTATCTCTCCATGAATCCTAGACTAGCACTACTGTGACTTGCACCACAAAATAGGCTCATATATATTACAATAATCTAATTTAATTTGTAAATAATGTGAAACTCAAAGGACCATTATCTCTATCGTTTGTGTTTTCGTATCGTTAGTAGAGAAAGAAAAATGAACTCTCCATTAACACAAGATTCATACTTATTCATTAGCACCAGCATTACTCAACTATCCAAATATGTATGTATTTGGCCATTGGTTGCTCTAACACATGCAAAGCAGAAAAGATAAAGATAAAAAATGAATTTTAAATTAAAATAAAAAATAAAAAAATATGAAAAGAAGAGCGATGTGAATGTGAACATTAGGGGATCTGGTGAGACGATCTCCACTCTCACTAACGAAGATGTTGAGGATGAGCTTCTGCACTTTAAACTCCCTTATAGCATTCGAAAGCTTCTTCTTCGAAGTCTACTGTTAGTTCACTCCAAATAAAACCACAGAACAAAACAAAAAAAAAACAAAGAAAGAAGAAAAGATTCAAACTTGTTAAACACTAAAGTAAAATGATTATGAAACAAGGAGCAAACCATTAAGGAATAGAGGGTGTACCATTGGACTGGGGGGAATCTCTAGCACCGAACCCACCATTTTTCCTTGGCTCGTCAAAAACTCTAGGCTTATCGTCGTTCCAAATCCTACTGGGGCGGTCACCAAGGCGAGGTAACATCGATGGACGACGGCAAGCGCAGAGTGAGTGGTAGCAGAGCGATTCAGATAGAGAGTGATGTTGGCCTTCAACCGAACGTTAGAGAAGCTGAGGGGGAGGGGGATCTGCTCACCGCGGTTGTGTCTTGCCGATGGGAGAGGAAGTTTCACCCACTTCGGCTTTGCGATGCACGTCTTGGGGCATAGCTTTCGCGAGTGTGGTGTTGTGTGTTAAGCTTTTTGAATTTTTCACTTTGCCAGAGACCATTTTTATCTCCGCTTCTCCACCATACACCAACCTTCTTCTACTCCACCTTATGTCCCTCACCAAGTGTATTTCTTCTCCGCTTTTCAATTTTCTAGGCCACTTCTACGTGTATGCGTCGTGTAGGCACGTCCAAATAACATATCTCTTTTTTCCCTTTTGTGCAGGAACATAAGATTGATTCTACCCAAGCACCATCCATCAACTCTTGAGCTTTGCTTAAATGTGCATAGACTGGTGATTCCATAGATTTAAGAGAAAAAGATACTGTTCTTTTGATTTCAAAAGACCACATATCAGTCACAGGTGATTGATTGAAACCAAAAATAAAATGGAATCCTTTTTTAGCCAACCACATTAATAACAGGGAATAGAAATCTGAATCATGCATTCTTATAAATTTATTTAGCTCAACCATTTTTAGACTTATTTAAAGAACTATAATCCATAATTCAAGTACAAAGATTCCTCATCGAAGTAAAGGGCGCTCATGATGCATGTAAAACTACAAATGATAAAGTAATAACTGAGTCATTCATTTGTTTGGCTTTTATTATACAAACATATTTATTAAAACACAGAAAGAGTGAGTGTACTAAGTGCTAACCATTGTTTCACCGTTTGGTATATAGAACGAAATTCTTGAAACATATGGTGATGACCGGTGCTGACAGGAGTTCTATCTACTAGCTTTCGCCTTAGAACAGATCAGCCATTGCGTCAAATTCATAATCCCAATTGAAACGGGAAGGAGATTGACATCCGATCACCTTCAACATATTCCATGCAAGTCTGATGCGATCTGCACGCAGTGATCAAGTATTTCAATGATAATTATTACAAAAGGTGGGATATCATTTTACACGGACAATTGGGACACATCAATTAATGGTAGAAAGAAGAATGAAAAGAAATAAATAAATAAATAAATGAATCTACCGCAAAATGTCTTCTCTTGTGCGGGCTTCAGTTCGAATTTCGGAATGTGAGCTATGTTTGGCCAATCTTCCCCCGTTACCCTTCTGCATCGCTTCTTCAGCTTTGGGCAGTCACTCATATGTAGCTCACGCAGGTTTGTCAGGTGCCGAATGCTAGTTGGCAGCGACCTTAACTCAGGACACGAACGGATTT
Source organism: Pterocarpus macrocarpus (assembly GCA_031439585.1). Taxonomy (NCBI): domain Eukaryota; kingdom Viridiplantae; phylum Streptophyta; class Magnoliopsida; order Fabales; family Fabaceae; genus Pterocarpus; species Pterocarpus macrocarpus. Next base: position 64,700,070 of record CM062520.1, on the reverse strand, counting down.
CTAATTGTTGAAGAGAAGTCATGTCTCCCAGCCACTCTGGCAACGAGTCCACATCATGTACGGTCAAACTTTGGAGGGAGGGAATGCGTTGTAAGCCTTCCGATAGTGTGCTTCGTTGACCCTCACCCATGAATGTAATGTCGCGAAGGGCAGTTAACTGACCCACATTATCTGGCAGAGTCACTAGCTCTGGACAGCCGCAGATTCCAAGGCTCTCAAGACAAGTTAGGTGTCCCACACCTTCGGACAAGGATTTTAATTTCTCACACCAACCAATGCTCAAAGCTCGAAGAGAACTCAGACCTTGCAATGCATTATTTGAAAAAGACTCGAGTTCATCACAAAAGCGGATGTTCAGTTCCTGCAGTGAATTGAGACTGCCGAGTTCATGGGGTAATACCTTGAGTTTCGGGAAGTATTCAATTCTTAGGGTCTTAACTTGATGCATATTCTGCACGAGTGCTTCCGGGAATGAAGCCATGTCTTCACTGCCGTGGCCATCGTAAACAGAGTAGGTACTCAATCCTTGGGATTGCAAGTCCCTCGACAGATGGAAGGAGTGGCAATTTAAGCCTGGGGACACTTGAAACTCTTAATTCGGAAAGGAGTGGAAGCATTTCTACTCTTTCATCTCTTAGCACCCTCTCCAAGTTTGGCAGTTCCACTAATTCCAGTATCTTCAACGACTTAAAAGCCTTTTCCTCTATGACATCATGCGAGTCATCATCGATGTGCTTCACATTTTTACTTCCAGATACAAAAAGACTTTTTAAATGCGGTAATTTACCAAGTGGAGGAAGCTGCTCACAGTCTTTGCAGTCATAGAGTATAACGCTAACTAAGCCCGAAAGGATTGAAGCATTTCTCATCCAACTAGGGAATTGAGTTCCCCCATAACCCTTGATCCCAAAACTCTTGAGATTACAGCGAGGCTCAAAGGCTTCAAGTATTCTCTCAGCATTAGTACAATGTGAATCGGAATTACAATCCCATGACAAGTACAAGCGACTCAGATCCTTCTTACTATTCAAATGAGCAACTCTAGCATCGCGCTCACTGTGGACATTCTCAAGGCCTTTGATGTGTAGTTTGCCTCCAAGCTGTAAATCACGTAGCTCGGCTAAGCCAAACCCAGGCTTCGAATCCACAATAAAAATATTCAATGTTTTTAAACATTTCAACTCCCCGATATTTGGAGGCATCGCTACTAATGACCAACATCTTTCAATCAGGAGATGCCTGAGATCCTTTAACTGTGTTAAGTACTTCGGCAGACTAGAAAGACCATCACAATCTTCTAACTTTAGAATTTGTAATTTCTGCAACCTAGAAAGGCATTTAGGCAGCGTCATTATGCTACTATCGCAAAGATTCAAGTACCTCAAATGTGTTAAATTCTTCAATGCTGAGAGTTAAGAAGAGCTTGTACTTAATGCTCGGAGAGAACTGAATGCTGGCAACCCGCGGAAATTTTGATTTGGTGGATCAAGATCAATAAAAGTCCTCAAGGATTCAACTTTCTTGAGGGCACTCGTGTTTAACTCTTTATAAAAGTTTGAACAAGTTATATGGTGGACTCTACTCGACAAATTCAGCAAGCTTCCATCCTTGTAAATTATGCATTCTTCCCCCATTATATTCTGGGCAAGGTCGTGGAATAAATCATGCATCTTGAATGTAATGTTTCCTAATTCATCAATCTTGACTTCTTGAAAAAATGATCTCTGGCATAGTTCCTCCCACGTCTCGTTACCAACATCCTCAACCTCCAAATTCCCTCTTGATTTAATAAGCCCATTGGCCATCCAGAGATGAATTAGGTGTTCTTTTGAGATTTCAAAATCGTTGGGGTAAATGGCACAAAAAGAAAAGCATCGCCTTAATGACAACTTCAAATTAAAATAGCTTATTTTCAAAGCACGCATAATAGCATTACCCTCCGATATATCCCACAACTTACTTTCCTTTACACTGAGCCACTGTTTTACCTCATTTTTATTGCGCAAAAGGCTTCCAAGTGCTTTAGATGCAAGAGGGGAACCTGCACACTTTTTCACGATCTCCTTGCCTATCCTCACAAGCTCTGCACGCTCCTCCCTGTTTGGTCCAAATGCATGGTATTTGAACAATGACCAATTGTCATCCTCAGGTAATGGTAACAAGTGATGAGCAGGCCATGTTCCCACAATAGATGCAACACTATTATTACGAGTAGTGACCATAATTGAAACACCCTTTGTTCCACCTCCACACTGCAAGGCACACTTCAACTTCTCCCATTTTTCTTGGTCCTCGTTCCACACATCATCTAGAACAAGTAAATAGCTTTTGCCTAGCAACACTTCTTGGACTATCTTTTGCATCGCTTCTAAAGTAGAGAGGTTTGGGTTCTGTCTGGTAGTGGATTCTACAATGGCCCGTAGAATTCTCATTATACTGAAGTCACTAGGAACACAAACCCAAATTCTTAAATCAAAGTGTTTGATTACCCTGCTATCATTGAAGACCCATCGAGCAAGTGTTGTTTTTACAAGTCCTCCCATGCCAACGATGGGATAGACAGAAAGGTTGTCACTGCTGTTACCGTCACGCTTTAAAAGAGTCTCCACAATATTATCTCTATCTTGGTCCCTACCATATATTTGCTGCTCAGTGATGACAGAACTCGTCTGGCGCCATTCATCATCTTCTTGTTGCCTCTCTATGACACCTGCACGCAACTCAAACTTTCTCCTTTCCTCATCAATATCATGGAATCTGACAGCGATCCCTTTCATCCTATTACCAATATCACAACGAAACAAAATTGTTTTGGGATTGAAACGGGTTGAACACATGCTGTGTACATTTTGGGGCACCACAGAATTTTCTTCTCCAAATTGTAGACGACTGGATTCTATTGAACAATCATCCAAGATATCATCCAGCACATGTGCTGCGTCTGAAACCTTCTGCAGCCAATCCTTCACAGCATGGCTTGTTATTTGCCTCTCCTCAGCATCTTGGAGTACAGCATGGACTGCAGTGAGATTACTGGACAACTTTTGGGCCTGTGATTCAACGCCCCGGACGGTTGCAAGCTGATCGCGCACAAAAGTGTGTAAGTTTTCAACGACAATTTAGGTCTTTCTTACTAAGCAAATTAGCTTCTCTAGCATCACATTCATTAGAGAAGTCCTTAAGGCCTTTGATGTGCAGCTTCCTTCCAAGCTGTAAATCACGTGCCTCTGCTAAGCCAAACCCTTCCTTCGATTCACAATGAAAATACTCAATGTTTTTGGACATTTTAACATCCCAATTTTTGAAGGCATCGCCAGCAGCGACACACATCTTTCGATCACGAGATGTCTAAGATTGCGTAACCGTGTCAAGTGTTTAGGTAGACAAGAAAGATAATCACAATTTTCCTGCTTTATAATTTTGCAATTTTTGCAACCTTGTAATACACTTAGGCAATGTTGTGATGTAACTATGGCAAGTATTCAAGTATCTCAAATGTGTTAAACTCTTTAGTGATGAGAGTGAAGAAGAGCTCACACGAAATGCTCAAAGAGAATTCAATGCTAGAAACCCGAAAAAATTTCGAAATGAAGGGTAAAACATAAGAAATGTCCGCAAGGATTCAACATTCTTGAAGGCACCCATGTTCAATGGCTCAAAATTTTCGATGCGACTTATACGGCAGACTCTACTAGACAATTCATCAAGCTTCCATCCATAGAAATTGTACATTCTTTCCCCGTTATAGATTGGGCAAATTCATGAAATAAATCATGCATCTTGATTGAATGTAATGTTTCCTAATAAGTCAATATTGATTTCTTGGAAAATTGATCTCTAGCATAATTCATCCCACACCTCACTTCCAACATCATCTTCCAAATTCCCTCTAGATTTAATAAGTCCATTGGCCATCTACAGATGAATAAGTTGTCCCTTCATGATTTCAAAATCTTCAAGGTAAATGGCACAAAAAGAAAATGTATCGCCTTAACGACTACTTCAGATTAAAGTAATTTATTCTCAAAGCACGCATGATAGCCTTTATAATCAAATTTTTCATCAACTAATAAATCCTTCATATTTTCAAATTCATTTGAATAAAGTTTTCTGAAAAAACACTTTATGCTAAATATACAATGAAATCTATGAAAATATATATATGGATTTGCCTTTGAATGCGGTATCAGGAAATATTAGCTTATAAGCTGTTTGAGTATAAAACTACTATATCACACTTTTCGGTACAAAACATTTAGATAATAAGTCATTTTTGTCTTGTTATAATTTCAAAAATAAATAATAATAAATAAACTTATATGTACTTTTTATTTATTACTAAAAAAGCATACTATTATTTAACTAAACACATTAATTTGTTATCTTCTAACAATAATGATGATAATAACAATAAGTAGTAAATCCTTGTAAAAAATAAATAATCATTAACTCGATTATGTGACTAATTTAACTATTTTTCTGTGTGGCTGAAATGTTTATAGTCTGTTGTAAGTACATATATTTGATAGCTCAAGCGAGTACTAATTACTGAATTGAACATTATAAGAATTTAAGCTTTGATTTGAAAACCATATGCATAACCTTCTCTATCAGACCATCACCACGAAGTTCTCACTTTATTTAAAAACTTTATGTCATAATCTATAAATTCTACATATATATTTTGATTGGTACAATTTTTTTACAAAACTTCTGTTGGATTACAAGTTTATATCTTATAAATCATGTGTATAAAATTTCATATTAATCTAAAATCGCATTATATATATTTTATATAAAAAATAACATAGTATATATTTAAAATATACAAAAATATGAATTATTTTATTATATTTTTATTAATATTTATTTTTTATAAAATTTGGCACAGATAATTTTTATAATAGGTAATTATAATTCAATAGTTGGATCAATTAAAAATGTATTTTATAAAAATTTATTAAGTAGTGTAACTATACTTAAAATTATACCAATATAATGAATTTGGGAACCTATAATAAAATGCATTTTATAGTTATTTCTATAACATATATATTTTAACATGTAATATGTAAAATCTTTTATGTTATATTATATAAAATTAAAAAATTATATAAATATTATTAAAATGAAATATATATGATATGATAAAAATATTAAAAAATTATTCTATTATTGCAAGAGTAAAGTTTGAATCTTAACAAAAAAAAATGTTAGCTAATTATTAGCTTTTAATTTATTGCAATTATTTTTTATTGCAATAAAATGTATGAATTCAAAAATTATTATAAAACATTATATATTATTTTAATTTAAATTCAAAATCATGAACTTTTCAATATTATAATATATTATAATTTAATATTAATATTTTTATTCATAAATTAATACTAATATATATTCATATTAATATACATTAATAATAATTAACATAAATTGATTTTATTAAATATTTAATTCAAATTTTCACTTTGTAAAAATTCCAAAAACGAAGAGTGACGTTGCTAGTGATGCGTTGTTGTGTATGATGCTAACGACTTACCAGGTAGGAATAATTCTCGCACTGCTTTTTACGCACAGCACAACACATTCCATGGGAAGAGTGCAACATGTTCTTTCTGTATTGAACCATTCAAAGGGATGATAATTAAATCGGATGGACCCTTCACTGTAGAAATAAGCCACAGGTGATTTTGTCAACTCGCTTACTCTCGTCTAAGTCATAATATGCTTTCATTTTAGTAATTTTAGTCAGATACATGGTTGTGTCATGTAATGGCTACGTGGTTTGTTTAATTCGAATATGTCAATCACACTATACATTGACTCACTCTAAACTTGATTTTTGAATATGTTCCTCGATTGCTCTGACACTGGTTGTTACTTGGAAGATGTGAAATGAAGTATGTGCTGCTATCATTAGAGAGGTCGCTTGTTTTGTGGATACCGTTGCTGCCATTGCCAAGGGCATGCCATAGGGATCTTTTAAAGGCAAAAGAAAATCTTCCAGGCTAGTACACAACTTCATCTGTCATTACAAACTTAAACTCATTGTTACCATTTTGAATCATAGCAATTAAGAAACCAACACACAAAGAGTTAAGTGTGTGTTTGGTTTCACGCTGCAACCCGCCACAATCGTAGAATCAATTGTGGTTTTTCTACAGCATGTTTGATTAAATGCTTTTAAAATCAATTCTTACCTCTAGCATTGATTCGGGAAGAAGTAAAAAATTTTTACTTTCCGTCGGAATCATTTTTAGAGGAATTACCAAATATAAATTACTTTACCTCAAAATTAATTCTAACTAAATCAATTCTAACAATATCTATTCTATTTAGAATTAACTATATAAAAGTAGAACCAAACACACACTAAGCCATACTATCTTCTACCCCAAATTTTCACTTTCCTAGGCTCTTGCTCTATGATCTTCTAGTATTTCAGCCAACATCACTCTATCAGCATCCCTAAACCCAAATTTGCAATTGAAATAGTTGGTTACGATTTTATCAGAACTAGAGTATAGGCTAAGTTGAAGATGTGGAGAAATTACAATCCAGTCACATTGGCATCAATGGTCAAATGCAAACCCACCAGAGTCTACTTTGCTTGAGGTGGAGAACAAGTTGGTGGTCTTCCATGCATTAAGCAGCAAAATGCTTCTTCAAACATGTGCACCTGAATCTGTAAGGCCATGTCAGAATCATGATAGAACTTGAAAATTACGCTCTTCAATTCAAATTGGAGCCACAAGGTGTGATTGGAAGGACTCATGCCACCACTGCCTCCTTAGCCTGAATAAATAAGCAGAATTCTAAGTACGAGAGAACAGAGAATACCTACAGGTATAGAATAAACCAAAGCAAGCCATAATGCAAAACCATCAAGTCATGGAAAGTTATAACCAAGGGTGCAAGTTTTAGAAACAACTTTGAAGTTCAGTTTTCTCGTGTCTGCAAAAGCTCTGCCAGCTATGTACAGTAGAATATTTGGTCATGTAGAAGAGGGTCATACTATTGAAAACACGAGTCTTATCTTAGCAAAGAATATTTTGGATGGTTTAAATTGGAACAGATACATCATACATGGGTATAGCATCAGGTAGTGATTTTGTTGCTTTAAGACACACTATATGAGTAAAGTGATGTGAGGAATATACCTAGCAGCAGATTAATGCTTAGGTTTACATAATGAACAATGAAAGAGTAACCCCCAAGACTGTGTTCCTAGATTATTGGGTTAAACATGCGCATTCCTAGTGCTAATTTTGCTTTATTTCCCTCTCAAATTGCTTCTGTAAATCAAGATTCGCTTATAATTAAGCATATTGCAGCAGGCTATGATTTATGTATCTTTCTATACGCTTCCTTAATAAAAAAGTGGGCATGCACAAATTGTAATTTGGGGATTGTCTTGTTCGCGCTCTTGATGCATAAAGCTTTTACAGCACTAAGTGGCTGCCAATAAATTGGTACAGAAATTAGACATCAAACTAGACAAGGAAAACGCATTTACTTATGGTTCGCACTATAGCAAGATGCTATAGTTTTTCATCTTTATTTTTTTACAGGAACAAAAGATTGGCTCTAAGATCTCCTACCCAAACATTATCCATCAACTCTTGAGAGCTTTGCTTAAATGGGCAGAGACTCGTGATTCTATAGATTTACTGGCAACAATACGGTTCTGTTTTTAGGAGACTATATGTCAGTAACAGCGGAAACTTTTATTAGTCAATGACATTTATGGGAATGGAAATCTCAATCGTGGATTTTAGTAAATTTATTCAGCTCAACCAATTTTAGACTTATCTAAAGAACTAGAATCCATAATTGAAGTACAAAGGTTTCTCATTGGAGTGAAGGGGTGCATATGATGCATGTAACTACAAAGGATAAAGACTAATGTTTGAAATGTTTCAGTACCTAAGTCATTCATTTGGCTTTTACTGGAACTTACAAACATTTTTTTAAGGGGGCGAAGAAGGGAAAAACAGAGAGATATGCTATTCAATGCTAACCATTGTTTCACCGTTTGGTATACAGAGTAGAATTCTTGAAACACATGGCAATGGCAGGTGCAGACAGGAGTTCTATCTATTTGCTGTTCACTCAGAGCTGATCAACCATTCTGTCAAATTCATAATCTGGAGTGAGATAATAACGTTGATCTCTGTTTAACTTCCTCATATTCCATTTGATTCTGATTTTCTCTGCATCAAGAATTTGAAATACCATTACCAAAAGCTAGATATAAATTTTACAGGACAATGGGGACGGAAAAGAAGAAAGAAAACATAGATGAATTTACCACAAAATGTCTCTTCCTGCACGGGAACCAATTCAAATTGTGGAATATGAGCAATGTTTTGCCAGTCTTCCCCAGTTACCTTCTTGCATCGCTTCTCCAGCTTGGGACACTCATTAATATATAGCTTATGCAAGTTTGTCAGGTGCTGAAAGCTGCTTGGCAGTGACCTTAGCTCAGGACACAAACCGATCTGTAACTGTTGAAGAGAAGTCATGCCTCCCAACCACTCTGGCAATGAATCTACATTATATAGAGTCAAAATTTGGAGGGAAGGGATACGTTGTAAGCCTTCTGGTATTATACGGTTATTGTCCTCACCGAATATTGTAACATCACAAAGGGCAGTTAGCTGATTCATGTTACTCGGCAGAGCCACCAGCTCTGGACAAGCCCAAATTTCAAGGCGCTCAAGGTGCGTTAGGTGTCTCATACCTTCGGAGAGGGATTTTAATTTATCACAGCACATGATCTTTAAAGTTCGAATAGAACTCAAACCTTGCAACATATTCTCTGAAAAAGACTCAAGTTCATCACAGGCGAAAAGTACCAATTCCTGTAGTGAGCTGAGGCTGCCGAGTTCATCTGGTAATACCTTTTCATAGAAGTATTCAATTCTCAGGGTCTTAATATAAAGCATATTCCGCACAATCACTTCAGGGAAGGAAGCCATGTCTATATTACCATTGTGATCGAGGACTGACTTCAATCCTTGAATTTGAAGGTGCTCAACAGATGGAAGGCATGACAATTTAAATTTGGGAACACATGAAATGCTTAATTCAGAAAGAAATGGAAGCATCTCTGTTCCTTCATCTTTCAGCATCCTCTCCAAATTTGGCAACCGGAACAAAGTCAGTTTCTTCAAGGACTTAAAAGCCTTCTCGTCTACACCTTCATATGAGTCATGATCAATGTACTTCACATCTTTCATTCCACATACAAAAAGACTTGTTAAATGTGGTAATTTACCAAGTGGAGGAAGCTGCTCGCAATTGTTGCAGTCGTAGAGTATAACATTAACTAAGTTGGCGACAAGTGAAGTATTACTCATCCAATTGGCCATCTGTATTCCTCTATAACCCTTCATCCCAAAACTCTTGAGATTAGAGTGAGGCTCGAGGGCTTCAAGCACTCTCTCATCATCATTACACTGCGAACTAGCATTACTACCCCATGACAAGTATAAGCAATTCAGGTCCTTCTTACTAATCAAATTAGCGTATCTAGCATCACATTCGTTAGGGACATTTTCAAGGCCTTTGATGTGTAGCTTGCCTCCAAGTTGTAAATCACGTAACTCCACTAAGCCTGACCCTTCCTTTGAATGCATAATGAAGGTACTCAATGTTTTCAGACGTTTCAATTTCCCAATTTTTGGAGGCATTGCTACTAATGACTCACAGTTTTTTATCACAAGATGTCTGAGATCTTGTAACCGTGTTAAGTGTTTGGGTAGACAAGAAAGATAATCACAATCTTCCAGCTTGAGAATTTGCAATTTTTGCAACCTAGAAATAGACTTAGGTAAGGTTGTGGTGGAACTATTATAGAGATTTAAGTACCTCAAATGTGTTAAACTCTTCAATGCAGAGAGTTCAGAAGAGTTCGTACTCAATGCTCGGAGAGAACTGATTGCTGGCAACATATGTGAATTGCTAAATGTTGGATAAAGCTTAATGAAAGTCCTCAAGGATTCAACTTTCTTAAAGGCACCCATACTTAAGTTTAATGATTCATAAAAGTCTAAGCAACTTACATGATGGACTCTACTTGACAAATTAGTCAAGTTTGCAGACTTAGAGACCACACATTCTTCCTCCATTATAGATTGGGCAAGTTCATGAAATAAATCATGCATCTTGAATGTAATCTTACCCAATAAATCAGTCTTCACTTCTTGGAAAAATGATTTCTGGCATAATTCATCCCACACCTCATTACCAACTTCCTCGACCTCCAAATTCCCTCTAGGTTTAATAAGTCCATTGGCCATCCAAAGATGAATTAATTGCTCCTTCACAATTCGAAAATCTTGAGGGTAAATGGCACAAAAAGAGAAGCATCGCCTTAATGACAAATTCAAATTAAAATAGCTAATTCTCAAAGCACGCATGATAGCGTTACCCTCAGGTATATCCCATAACTTACTTATCTGCACACTAAGCCATTGTTTTTCTTCATTTTTAAAACGCAAAAGGCTTCCAAGTGCTTTGGATGCAAGAGGCGAACCTGCACATTTTTTCACGATCTCCTTGCCTATAGACACAAGCTCTGCACGCCCCTCCCTATCTGGTCCAAATGCATGGTGTCTGAACAATAACCAATTGTCATCCTCAGATAATGGTAACAAGTGATGAGCCAGGCATGTTCCCATGATGGAAGCAACACTCTCAAGTCGAGTGGTAACCAAAATTGAAGCACCTTTTTTCCCACTTCCGCACTGCAGCAAATACTTCAACTTGTCCCATTTTGCAGGGTCATCGTTCCACACATCATCTAGAACAAGTAAATACCTTTTGCCTAGCAGCTCTTCTTGAACTTTCTTTTGCATTGATTCTAAAGTAGTGAGGTTGGGGTTTTGTCCGCCGGTGGATTCTATGATGGATTGAAGAATTCTTCCCATACTGAAATCACTAGACACACAAACCCAAATTTTCAAGTCAAAATGTTTGCTTACCCGATCATCATTGAAGACCAATTGAGCAAGTGTTGTCTTCCCGAGTCCACCTATGCCAACGATGGGATGGATGGAAAGCTCATCGCTATTATTGGCGTGGCTTAAAAGAAACTCCACAATCTTCTCTTTATCTTGGTCTCTTCCATATACTTTGTGTTCAGTGATGACAGAGCTAGTATGGCGCCATTCATCATCTTCCGGTTGCCTCTCTATGATACCTGCACGCAATTCAAATCTCCTCCTTTCTTCATCAATATCATGAAATATGTCAGCAAGCTCTTTCATCCTCTTGCCGATGTCACGACGAAACAAGATTATCTTCGGATTAAAACGGGTTAAGTAGATGTTGTGTGCCTTTTGTGCTAACCTCGAATTTTCTTGTTCACATTGTAGCCGGTTGGATTCTATTGAATATTCATCCAAGATATCATCCAGCACGTATGCTGCATCTGAAAGCTTCTGCAACCAATCCTTCAGAGCATGGCTTGTGATTTGTTTCTCCTCAGCATCTCGGAGCACTGCATGGATTGCAGTAAGATTCCGGGACAGCTTTTGAGCCTGTGAGTCAACGCCCCAGAATGTTGCAAGCTCATCCTGTACAAAAGTCTGCAAGTTTGCAATGACAGTTCCAAATAAAGTGCTATCCATTTGCAGATACGAGAGGTAAATGAACGAGTGCTTAGAGGTTGATTTGGTGTTGTACTGTGGATTATGGTTTGTGTGCTAATAAATCTTGGAGCTTGAATACAATAATCTGCCGATTCTTGTGTGAATGCTTTGAAAGTTGGCAAGGTTGACGACAGCTACGACATCAAATCCCGCGTGACACTTCTTGTCTGTAGCATTGAAAGGTTGACTTTACAGATATACTCTTGCACTGGTTTATCAATTTATAAATATTTTACACTATCTCGTTTACCAAAAAAACGAAAATGTATTTTAAAAAAAAAAAACAATATAATAACATCGATCAAAGCAAACATTGACACATTTGGCATTGAATGGTGCCAAGAATATTAACTTATAAACTGTTTGAATATAAAAATACAAACGATATTTTTTTTATTTGCATAACTACTGGATGTTAACACCATTCGTTATTAAACATTTTGATAAAAAAAAAAAATTGTCTATGTTATAATTTTAAAAATAAATAATAATAAATAGATACATACTATATCATTTTAGTCCTTAAAATTATAAGTCCGCTTCATCTTAGTCCCTAAAATTTGAAAATTCACTCTTTAGTTTTTGAAATTGCATTCCGTCAGTTATTTTAGTCTCTTATTAGTCAATAGTTAGTCAATTATTATAATTTTGCTGATAATATGCCACATGGCAAAGTCTCTGACATGACATGCCATGTGGTGAGAACTCTAACATATCAGGCATGCTAACGTAGCATCGATTTTAAATTGGTTCAAATTAACCCTTGAAATTTTTAAAATATGTCAAAAAAAAGTCCCTGAAATTTTTTGAAATATGTCAAAAATGTTCAAATTTCGGAAATTCTTTCACAAACTCTAAATTTTTAACCTTCCTTAAACCCACTAATTTCTCTCTCATTTTCATACCACCTAGACTAGATCTTCCTTACATAAAATAATAGGAAGAGAATATATATAAATGAAATAATGAAATAAAATAAACAATTTTAATGTAGTTGTCGCAACCAAAATCGCAACGAGACAGCGAAAGAGAGATAATAAAAATGGAGTCGCCACCAAATTTTATTTGATTTAGGAAAAACATTGGAAAAAACCTTTTATTTAGAGAATGGTCTTTGAAAATCAAATATGGGTTCGGGAGTCGATTAGGCACAGGAAAGGGTAGAAATTTAATTCTATAGCACCCTTGATACATCCGTCCTTAAGAAGGTTACCTTGAGTAAGTTGTGCAAATTAATTTCAAACTTGACAATATTTATTTTCCCTTTAAAGAAAGATTGTAATTTGGTAAAAAATAAAAGAATAATTAGAAAATTTTAATTTTGGATTGACGGGTGTTACCCGCTCGTACGTATCCTTCGGTACAATGAGAAACTCAAAACCACGTAGTTCTTTAAAAAATAATTATGGGTTAACGGCTTTTATTTATGAAAAGTTTTTTTTTTTTGGGAAATTCATGAAAACATCTTTTATAAAACCCCCCTTTTTTTTAAAAGCAAGATCCACTCATACACAGAGTTTAAGTTAACACTAGGCTACTCAATAAACTCTTATGATTCAAAAATAATGAAGGAAGCATTAACTTCTCATCACCATGATTGATCATTACACGAATGAAAATATTTAGAAGACATTTCTTATCGAGTTATTGAAATAACTGCTGAAATTAATAAAATATGAACCTTTGCAAGACATTTTGATAAAACATTTTTGTTTGAAATAAAACCCGCTCTTGCACATAGTTCAAGTTAGCACTAGGCTACTCAATGAACCCTTATGATTCAAAGACAATAAAGTAAGCACTGACTTCTCAATTACTATCATTGATCATTGCACGAATTAAAAGAATTTTGCAAAATATTATTTTCTTTATTTTTTTTTCTTTTATATATTTTGAACCTTTGGCAATAATTATTCATGAAAATTTATAAAACCCCCTTTTTCAAAAGCAGAATCCGCTCATGCACAGAGTTCAAGTTAACACTAGGCTACTCAATAAAACCCTTATGATTTAAAAATAATGAAGGAAGCATTGACCTCTCGTCACCATGATTGATCATTACACAAATGAAAATATTTAGAAGACATTTCTTATCAAATTATTGAAATAACTGTTGAAATTAATAAAATATGAATCTTTGCAAGACATTTTGATAAAACATTTTTGTTTGAAATAAAATCCACTCTTACACAGGGTTTAAGTTAGTACTTGGCTACTCAATGAACCTTTATGATTCAAAGATAATAAAGGAAGCATTGACTTCTCAGTTGCCATTATTGATCATTGCACGGATTAAAAGGATTTTGGGAATATTATTTTCTTTATTATTATTATTATTTTATTATTTTGAACCTTTGGCAATAATTATTCATGAAAGTTATAAAATATTTGGAAGAAATTTTAAGTGAAAAACATTTTTACTAAAAAATGAATATGCTCTTGCACAGAATTTAAGTTAATACTAGGTTACTCAATAAACCCTTATAATCCAAAAATAGTGAAGGAAGCACTGACTACTCAGTCACCATTATTGATTATTACGTGAATTAAAAATATATTTTTTATTATATATATATATACATATATATGTATATACATATATATGTATATATATATTACCGTGATGACTATTAAATAAGCTATACAATGCAAAGTAACCAGCAAGTAATTAACTGGAACTAAAATCAAAAGACAAGGATCATGAGACAAGCCAAAGGATAAATAGCTTAACTAAAATGACAATTTTACAAAGCAATCCAGCCATCTATTTATTCATTTTTTATATTTTTATCCCTTCTATTTTTTTTATAAAAAGAGTTTTAAAAGAAAATTAAAATAAGGAGAAACTTTTAAAGGGAAAACCCAAATTACTACCTAAATTACCTTATTTTCTATACTCAAGAATTATATTTTTCTGCTCAACAAAAGATTTGGCTCAAGAAACAAAATAAAGCATTCCAAAAACTTAAAAAAAAAAAAAAAAGGAAACCAGACCAAGCCCAAATGAAACAGATCTCGACAAAATAACAAATGGTCTGTCCGATTTTCGAACCAAACAAGAAAACAAAAGCCCAGCATATTGATTCTTTTAAATAAGGAAAGAAAAGAAAAATAAATTGACAAAACATCTATTTTGTCCCTAAAAAAATTTTGAGGGTAAATTAATTTTTTAAAATTGAAAAATTTATAAATAATTTTTTATTATTTAAAAAATATATATTAATTTTTTTATATAAAATTATTAATAATATTTTATTTTTTGAATAATAAAAAATTATTTATAAACTCTAAAATATTAAAAAATTAATTTATTCTCAAAATTTTATTTGAGATCAAAATAGGTATTTAATCCAAATAAATAAAAGAAAAAGAAAGAAGGAAGTAAAACGGAAAGCAGCAGCAAAAACAGAGTCAGGTGTAGGGCTCAAGCACAAGGGGCTTGGATCTGTTTTGAGTTTGTTGAACGGTGGCCATGGGTGCGACGGCGACTGTGGCAGGGAAGGGAGAGGATGATACAGCGGCGGTGGCTAAGGGTGAGACGGTGGTGGTTCGCGGTGGGTTAAACGGCGGTGATGATGGCGTTTGGTAGGCAGTTCCGGTTCAAGGATATGGCGGCAGAAGGGCGAGACGATGGTGGTGTTCGTGGTGGGTTTGGTTTTCCGGCACGGAGGAGATGCGATCAGGCAAGCGAAGGAGACAGAGACTGTTCTGTTTCTTCTTGTTCTTTTTTTGGTCCTGTTCCTTTGATTGATCTGTGTGGGGTTGGTGTTATGGATGGTTGTGCTCTGTTGTTGATGTTCTGGTCTGATGGTGATTAATGGAATATTTGGATTTTGTTTTGGCTTTGTGTTGATTTTCTGGTTTGGCTTGGTTGGTGTATGCCTGGTGAACATTCTGTTTTTGGCTTGGAACACTATGTACGGTCCTTTTTGAGCTGGGCTTGGGTTTGTGTTTGGTGGTTTTTGTGTTTTTTTTTCTTTTTGGGGCACAAAATTGGATGATCAAGAAGAGATCAATAACTTCCAGAGACAAAATGGTGACAGATAAGAACCATACCTTCTTAGAATGCTTAAAAAGAAAGAGCTCAGGTTCCTTGTTGATGTTGTTGTTGATTCTTTCTTCGCTCAAGCCTCTCTATTATGCCTCTGAGCTCATGTTTTCCGAGTTTGTTCACTCATCTTCCCCGACTATGTTCTGCTTCTCTTCTCTGTTTTTGCTCCTCTTTAGTTTTTTTGGTCTGTTTCAAGCCTTCTCTCCAATTTTTTTATTCCCAATAAAACCAGCTCCCCCCCTCGTTCAGTTTTTTCTTCTTTATATTCATCCAAGAAACCCTCTGCTGCGCTGATGAAGAATTGACATGCACTTTTTGCAATCACCTCCTTCTTCCATTTTTGTGCATTGCTTGTTTTGAACTTGCAAGAAATGTCCCATTTTTGGCATTGCTTCCTGCTCTTTACTGCTTCTTTTGCAGGGGAGGAGCTCGATGCTCCAGCCTCCGGTTTTCATGTCATCGGCCTTTTCATTTTTCTTTTTGGAACAGGTGATTAAACTTGGGCTCCTTTTGGTTTTCTTCTTTTGTTTTTGCAGAACTTGGGCTTTATTATCTTATCTCTCTGTCTTTTCTTTTCTTTTTTCCCCTATAATAATGGAGAAAAGAAAAGAAAAATAATAATGATAATAAATAAAATAAACACTAAAAAAGATGAAAACAAAATCTATTACTTCAACTTTTATTATAATTGTTTTTCGGACAAAATTGGTCGTTCAAAGTTAAAAGCAAGTGGTTTGGATTAAAGGGTTCAAAAATTAAATTTTAACAATTATTAAGAAATTTTGCAATGCAAATTAAAAATATCGGACGAAATATAGTGTTTAGGGTTACTGGGACAAAATATGGTGTTCATAATAGTTCATCCTAATTCAAGATCTAAGAATGCCTCTAAACTTAACGAATACTTATAGGCATATTTATGAATATCTCATCATCAAAGAAATCGAAAAGTTAAACTTAACCGAAAAACTAACTAGGTGAATTAATATCGTACGTTCATTAAGATTGTTTCATTTCTAATAAATGGAACTTGTTCATCTTTATTTATGCACTAGCTATAATTTCTAAACCTAGGTTACACATAAACGATAATTCACAATCTTTCAGTAGCCAATAGAATAATTTTAATTAAGAACCTCTTAGTAGCAAATAGAATGGTTTTTACTAATTACAATGACCATCATTTTAATGATATTACCTGTTTATGATATCTTTGTAAAGTAGCAAATGATTACTCGGATGTCAAGACATTTAAGTTTGTCTTCTATAATGAATTATGTTTTATATTCACAGGAAACTCAAATAAAAAGAGAGGGCATTGATGCCTTTTGAAATCAATCGAATCTAAAGTAGCAGCATAAACTTGGACAAGTACTTGATTACGTTGAATAGTAAAAATTGGTAAGTTTCCCAGTTTGAAGACTTCTTTAGGACCATACTCCTAGTAGAACCAAGCCTTCTGAATTTTCATATTAAAATTCAGAAATTTTCTTCTAAAATGTTTTTAGACAATTAGACCTAACAAATACTATATTAAGTTGAAGAGTGAGCCAAAGGGATGTAAAGGCCACCAATACTAAAAGGTTCTTAATTAAAATCATTCTATTGGCTAAGAGGTTATTAATTATGGCTTGCGTGCGACCTAACGTTCAAAATTATAGCTAATGCATAATAAAAATGAGAAAGTTCCATTTATTAGGAATGAAACTATCTTAACAAACGTAAAGGTTAGTTCACTAAGTTGGTCTTTCGATTAAGATTGATTTTTAGATTCATTTGATGATAGGTTATTCATAAGTACATTTATAAGTACTCGTTAAGTCTAAAGGTATTCTTAGATCTTGAATTAAGATGAGCTATATCAAAATTGTTTATTATATTTTATTATTTCATTTTTATATATTCTCTTTCTATTATTCTATGTGTGAATGATCTAATATAGGTAAGATATGAAAATGGGAGAGAAATTAGTAGGTTTAAGGAAGATTAAAGATTTAGATTTTGAGAAGGAGAAGAGGAGAAATTTGGGAATTTTGAACTTTTTTGACATATTTAAAAAAATTTCAGAGACTTTTTTCATATATTTTAGGAATTTTAGGAAATTAATTTGAATCAATTTAAAATCTATGCCACATCAGCATACCATGTGGCATGACATATCAGAGTTCTTGCCATGTGATAAGCCACATCAGAGGGTTCTGCCACATAGCCTGATACATCAGCAAAACCGTAATAGTTGATTAACCAAAGAGTAAAGTGACTGACATAATGTAACTTCACAGACTAAAGAATTAATTTTCAAATTTCAGGGACTAAAACGAAGTACGCTTACAATTTCAGGAACCAAAATGATACTTAACTCCATACTTTCATTTATTTATTAAAAAACTAAAATAATAAATTAGCTAAAAATCAAATTACTTTGTTATTTCACAACAAATTTGACATAATAATATAAAGATTAATTTTAACATACAGTGTAAAAATACTTTACATTATAAACTAATCATATCTCCTCTTTTACATAATTTTTGAGGTAGCTATAATAAGATTCAAATATTCTTGATGATATAATTATACATAATGGGATAATTATGTAAAAATATTTTACACGCACTATATATCAAAATTGAATTCTAAAAATATATCTATCATATCTATCTATTATATAACAGAAATTGAAGGACAAATCGTTTAATTAGATTATAATATTTTAAGGGATAAAAACATAATTATAAGCCTATTAAAAAGCTTACATTTTAGTTTAGGAGATCAACTACATATATGGTTTATTGTATTTTTAAGCCAAAACACTTTATTTGTAAATCATCTCTCAGAGATCACCATAAAATGTTTCCTTTTAGCAAATAAATTATCAATTATTAAAAGGATAAAGACTTCTATTTAATTTTATTTATTTACTTTTGGTCAGACATAAATATTTCTATAAAATTATCAACTTTTGTTGCTATGATAAGTTGGAAGAAAAAAGGGTTAATCATAAAGGGTCAAAATGATAAACACCGGCACAAGTTGAATAAAATAAAATAATAGAAACTCGAAGTTCACATAACCAAGTAGAAGCTTAATTGGTACTAATTACATTACATCCAGGGCTATCATAACTGCTTTGGAGTTCATCCCAGTTATTGAATTTGCAATAATCAACAAGAATCAGGGCATTGCGGTGATCTTCAAAAGAAGAATCATGGCATTGCAGCAAGTGCTACGAATATGTCCAAAAACGAAGAGTGACTTTGCTAGCAATGTGTTGTTGTGTATGATGTTAGGTGGCTCAGGATTCGTTGGTCCGGGCTAACTCTGGGACCAACGTTAATCCGGTGTCTAAATTACAAATTGATCCTAATAAATATTTGTTAAGTAGGGTCTAGGATTTTTATTTTGCAAAGAAAGTCAATTGACCAAACACTGAATAACTTTCATTTATTTAACGTGTTAGGCACCGAGAGTTTTGTTGTCTTCTCCGATAAAGTGAAAACGGTTGCTAAAGAGTTGATGCGTGAGCCCCACAGGTCCAAAAATTAGGGACATCCATAAAGGTCCATCACTGAGACATCTTATCCCTATTCACATTTTTTATTCATTGTCCATCCAATATTTTATTCATTGTTGCCTACATTATTGCCCACATTTACTTATACAAAACTAATTCTTCGAAAACCTCCTCATGGCTACTAGAAGATCCACTCACCAAAGAGTATATGTGGTGTTTAAAGGAAGATGACCTGGAATATATTCTTTGTGGGCTGACTGTCACCAACAAGTACATGGGTTTAGTGGGTGCTTGTTCCAGTCATTCAACAGCATGCACGAAGGAGAGGCTACATGGTTCAATTACTCCAATATGGACCATCAAGCTCAACCCGCCACCCCCAACCTTCCCCTGCAAATCCAATACAACCCTAACCCAGTTGAAGCAAACCACTCTGCTGCCGAACACAATCATACCACCATCTACCTGCTTGCGCTTATGGCACTGTGTCTGCTGACAGTTGTGATTATTGTTTGTATCATGTTCATGTAACTATATTTAATTAAGGTCGGTTCAGTTTAAGGATTGCTACTACGTATTTTAATGCTTAGTTGTGTTCATGTTCCTGTAATCTACTACCACCCATTGCTTCGACTTTACATGCTTCTTCTGTCTCGTTGTGCCAAACATTTAATTGCACACAAAACAACAGAACAAATTAGTATTTTAAAATGTATACTTGCCTTTGCCAAACCTCGAACGAAAATCATGCAATCCACATTAAGTACTACGTTCCTTTTACATACACACCTTTCACACATTGTCATTTTCTATTTTTACCAAATGGTTGATGTGACATTTCGGTCACATGCATTCCAAAACGTACACGCAACCACTGAAATCTGACAATTGCTGTTGCTTTTGTTCAAACATCCCTTCAGTCCACATCGCAATCGGACAACAAGACCTTTGGGTGATCACATGGGACAACGCTTGCATTCCAATGTCAAATAACAGTGTAATATCACATTATCCCGTGAAAAACGTATAGGGATAGATCTGCAAATTTTATTATGGCAGGCACTAAACAATCAATTATAAACTCATAAAACACGGGCCAAATATCAGCCATTTGATTTCAATTAAAATAGATCTAACAATCCCATGTCCATGGACTAACGTTGGTCCCAGAGTTAACCCGGACCAACGAATCCTGACCCATAGGTATGGTTGCTAACAACCTCATGCTTGCGGATGTGTTAACCACTTACCAGGTAGGAATAATTCTAGCATTGCTGTGTCCGCATAACACACGATTTTGTCACCAGCAGAAAGTCATAGGTGACTTTGTCAACTTGCTTACTCTCATGACATGAATGATTATTCTCAGACAACTTCAAATTAAAGTAGCTTATTCCCAGAGCATGCATGACATAATCACCCTCAGATATATACCAAAACTTACTTTCCTTTATACTGAGCCACTGCTTTTCCTCATTTTTATTGCGTAAAAGGCTTCCAAGTACTTTAGATGCAAGAGGAGAACCAACACATTTTCTCACAATCTCGTGGCCTATCACTACAAGTTCTGCACGCTCCTCCTTATCGGGTCCAAATGCATGTTGTCTGAATAATGACCAATTGTCATCATCAGAGAAAGGTGACAATTGATGATAAGAAGGATATGTTCCCATGATGGATGCAACACTTTGATGTCGACTAGTGACCAAATTTGAAGCACCTTTTTTTCCCCCTCCACACTGCACTACTTACTTCAACTTCTCCCATTTTTGCGTATCCTCGTTCCATACATCATCCAGAACAAGTAAATACCTTTTGCCTAGCAGCTTTTCTTGAACTTTCTTTTGCATTGATTCTAAAGTAGTGAGGTTGGGATTTTTTCTGGTGGTGGATTCTATAATGGATTGTAGGATTCTCATTAAATTGAAGTCCTCAGAAACACACACAAACCCAAATTTTCGAGTCAAAGTGTATGATTACCCTACCATCATTGAAGACCCATTGAGCAAGTGTTGTTTTGCCAAGTCCCCTCCCACGCCAACAATAGGATAGACAGAAAGGTCATCACTGTTACCGTCATGCCTTAAAAGAAACTCCACAATCTTCTCTTTATCTTGGTCTCTACCATATATTTGCTGCTCACTGATGACAGAACATGTCTGGCGCCATTCATTGTGTTCTTGTTATCTCTCTATGACACCTTCACGGAATTCAAACCTTTTCCTTTCTTCATCAATATCATGGAATCAAGCAGCGATCGCTTCCATCCTCTTACTAATATCACAATGAAACAAGATTGTCCTGGGATTGAACAAAGTCAAACGCATGCTGTGTACTTTTTGCGCTACCCCAGAACTTTCTTCATATTGCAGACGGTTGGATTCTATTGAACATTCATCCATGACATCATCTAGCACATATGCTGCATCTGAGAGCTTCTGCAGCCAAACCTTCACAGCATGGCTCGTTATTTGCTTCTTCTCAGCATCCTGGAGTACAGCAAGGATTGTCCTGAGATTACTGTCCAACTTCCGGGCCAGTGATTCAACACCCCAGAAGGTTGCAAGCTGATCCCGCACAAAAGTGAGCAAGTTTTCAGCGACGATTTCAAGTAAAGCATCCGCCATTTGCAGATATGAGAGCTACAACGAATGAAAGCTTAGAGAGAGAGAGAGAGAGAGAGAGAGAGTTTTGGTTTTGCACTAAAGACGATGGTTGGTTCTACTAAACTACATGAAACTTCATAATAATCTGTAATCGGCTAGTGTGAATGCTTTCAAAGTTGTCAATTTGCACTTCCATGATAGAGGGCATTACCCTCAGCATATACGAGAATCTTATCTCTAATACCTACACTGATGATAAGGTGGATCAAAGAATGCGTGCTTGATATTTTTTTCCTTTTTTTTTTATTTGTTTAAAAGAAAATTAATGTGTGATTGACATGTAGTAGTATAGGTTTATTTATCGAGAGATTTCTAAAGTTTTTTCATCAACTAAATCCTTTATGTTTTCAAAGGCACTTGGATAAATTCCCCCCCCCCCCCCCAACACCTTTCTTAAATACAACGAAATCTATGAAAGCAAATATTGATTATTTGCCTTTGAATGCAATATCAAGAAATATAAGCTGTTTTTTTTTTTTTTTTTATAATTGAAAAAGCTCAAGACTTCCAGCAGGAAGGAGCCACAATAAAGTACAAAGATACTACATCATAGAGAATATCGATCAATATAGCAAATAAAATTACATTATACACCAGTATATCAGATTGGAAGGAAAGCATCTATCTCCAGTAGCTCCACACCTTCCAGACTTCTTCAATGCATTCATCCTGCAAGTGATAATAATACAGCACATAGTTTTGTTTTGTTTCCACTTTCTGATCACAGGCACGTTATTAGCCACAAACACAGTAGAAAATGATAAAGCATGACACCACAAAAAGGCTTCAAAAAAGTACCTGAAGACTCAAACCTCCACAGCCACTCATCATCAATGCCCTCCACAAAAATAATTGATTAATCAGATGCTTCAATTCCTACCGTCTGCACTTCACTTATAAGCTGTTTGAGTATAAAAACTACTAGATCACACTTTTCGGTACAAAACATTCGGATGAAAAATCATTTCTGTCTATGATATAATTTCGAAAATAAATAATAATAAATTGTTGATTATTATATACTCTATATTTATTACTAAATAATTAATGTTCTATTATTTCACTGAACACATTAATCTGTTATTTTATAACAAGTTTGACCTAACAAGATATCATAATAATAATAAAAACAATTAGTACATCCTTATAAAAAAATAAATAACCATTAACTCGATTTTGTGACTAATTTAACTATTGTTCTGTGTGGCTGAAGTGTCTGTAGTCTTTTGCAAGTACATACCGATTGAATTGAGCATTACAAGAATAAGAATAAAGAATTTAAGCTTGGATTTGAAAACCATATCGGCATATAACCTTCTCCATCAGACCATCACCATGAACTTCTCACTTTATTTAGAAACCTTACATCATAATTTGTAAATTCTACATATTTTGATTACGAGGTAATTTTGCATGGGTGTATATATATATATATATATATATATATATATATATATATATATATAATCTAATTTAAATATCTTTCATGAATGTCATTAAATAGAAATAGTAAAAAGTGTCAACTCACACAAATAATTATCTATTATAATGAGGAACCTACCATAATTTCTCACTTTTCTCTATTTCTATCGGTTGACAGTGTAAAACAGTTTTACACTATCAGTACATATCAATTAAACTCATATATATATGACATGTAATAGTTTTTTTTTCTTTTTTATCAGGTATGACATATAATTTTGCGCTTGTTTCAATAATATCACAACATGATAAGTTAACTACTATACATAATAAACTTTTAATTATTTATTTTCATTTTCTAAGACTTAACAATTAAAATAAAATACTGGAAAATTGACACTAGAATATAGATATATGTGTTTTTTTCTTACAAGAGAAATATATGCTTACTATATATGATTTTACCTTCTCGTCAACAAGTCAGTCTTAGAAAATGAAAATAAATAATTCAAAGTTTATTATTATTATTATAATATATATATATATATATATATATATATATATATATATATATATATATCACTATAATTTTACATAATATTTTGTTGCATATCTATAAAGTAATATAACGAATTAGCTTACCGCCAAAAAAAAGTGTAACGAACTAGGAATCTTTATATACCAACCATCCCTTAAAAATCAAATAATGTCTTTTTGCTAACAAATGAAGTCTTCCTCTTCTTCTCCTTCTCCTTCTTCTTCTTCTTTGTGTACAGGTTCTCCTTCTTTTTTTTTTTTTTTTTCTGTTCTTCGAACAAACACAAAATTTGTTTTTGGGGTCGTGCGTACAAATGTATTTTAAGTAGAGCATAAAGACTTTTATAAATTATCAACATCTGAAGCAGGCTGACCCATTTCTGTTAATGATTAAAAATAGGCCTAAAAATTAGCCCAACAGAAATGAGATAATATAGCAACTAGCAACCCGACTGTTGACCCAAAAATTCCTAAGTCTCAGACCAAACAGCCCTAACTTAAAAACCCGCGGTCTTTTTAGTTTTGGGGACACCAACCCAGTCTAAACTCATACAGTCCTGACCAAAAAAGATAAAGCTCGTATAATCATAATAACCAACTCGAAGCTCAAGTGAACCTAGTTTGTTTGGAATTTTTTTTTGTTAAAAAATTATTTTTATTAAAAAATTTATTTTTATATATTTGAATAATTCTTAAAAAATAATTAAAATTTTTAAAAAATATATGTTTAATTTTTTTATAAAAATTAAAAAGAATAATTTTTAAAAAATTTAATTTTCAACTTTTTGTAATTATATAAAATTTAAACTTCAAAATAATTTTTTTAAAAAATTAAAACAGACACCCCCAATATTGCCTACAAGACCGTTAGGTCACTTGGCACTTGGCAGAACCCACTAGACAACGAATCACGGCAACTCTGTGGGCAATTTGTGAAAACACAATACATGAAGAATAGATAACTACAGAAACTACTTGACTTTTGACCAAAACAAAAAGAAAAAGGAAAAATTAAACCAAGAATATCTCTGTAGGCACCCCCCGCTTGCTCCCACGCTTGATTTGAGACTGCAATCTAGAATAATTCACAACCTTCAAAATGTGACTTGACTGATTCTAAAACTATGAGTACGTTGAACAAAATTCATATGACAATGACGAATTTTTATGGTGAAATAATGCGATTGAAGGATCAAGATTCTCTAATATTTACGTGAGAGAAAATATAAAAATAAAAAAATAATTTTGATATTATTAATGTAAAATATTTTATATTACCAGCCAATTATACCTAATAGAAAACTTCTTTTTAATTTGATGTTGAGCTGAAAACATAAATGCTCATATTCAAATTTAAAAAGTAAATTATATTTATACCCTTTATATGGAATAAAAATTATTTTTTATTACTTTGTGTTTTCGAAAGTGTAAAATAGAAAAGTAAAATAAGTGAAAAAAAAAGAGGCGAAAAAAAGGAGAAAGCTAACTTGGGAAAGAGTTTTATCTTTGTTAAATTATTTTTAGGTCATTTAATTTTTTTAAGAAATAATCATTTTTTAATAAAATGTTATAAATACGCGAATTTTGTAGTGAAACAATTTAATCGTTATTCAAAATTTAATGGCAGTAATAATTGGATAAAAACTTAGAGTGACTATAAAATCTTAAAATTTTTACATGTTTGAATTCGAATAACAGTTAATTGTTATTAAAATTCTTTTATAAATATTAAAATAGTGTGAATAAACTCATTCTCCTTCACCTATTGTTAATGGAGTTGAAATTGCTTTCATTTCCCGCAACGGTTTGACCATTATTCCCATGAGGATGCCCAAGTGGAAAATTAGGTGATTCTAGATATTTTTCCTATTATCAAATATATGCTATCTTATTTTTATGTATTTTTCCTATCTTCATTTTTAACTATGTTTTTAATATTATAACTTAAATAATATATATACTGTTACAACTTAACTTAATTTAGTTAGTGAGTTCACTGCCAACTGTACATATTAGAAAGTTAGTTAGCCTCTAACCGCATTAGCAAGTTTCTAACCATATCAGTTAGATCTGGAACTCTTGTATATATATACTGTACTCACTAATACATGAATGACAAGTCATTTTTCCAAAACACTGTTTCTTAATATGGTATCAGAAGTCATAGTGCTTCTTTCTTCCGCGCTCTTACTCTCTGAGTTTTTTCTTCTTCCTCGTTCTTGCGAGCTTCTTCATCGTGCTTCTGCTCATCCATGGCGGCTATTGCTGATGATTCCAATCCTTTTTTTCTTCATCCATCGGATCAACCAAGACTCACTCTTGTTTCTCAGGTCCTAACCAATGACAACTTCATTTCATGGAAAAGATCCATGGAGATGGCTTTAAATGCCAAGAACAAGCTTGGCTTTGTGGATGATACACTTCTTCCACCTGCTACTGATGCTGCTCCTCAAGAACTCACTCGTTGGAGGAGGATCAACGATGTTGTTAGTTCTTGGATCCTCAACTCTGTTTCAAAAGAAATGGCCTCTAGCATAATCTTTGCTGGGTCTGCAGCAGCGATCTGCAAAGATCTCCATGATCGGTTTGAACAGAAGAGTGGAACACTCATCTATCAACTCAAGAAGGACCTGCTGAATCTGACGCAAGGTTCTCTTTCTGTGAGTCAATATTTCACCAAATTGAAATGCATTTGGGAGGAACTCAACCAATTTCGCCCTACTGTGAACTGCGTGTGTGGTGGTGCTCGAGATTTCATTGCTCATGCCGATAATGAATATGTTCTTGTGTTTCTCATGGGACTCAACGATTCTTATCAGCAGGTTCGTAGTCAAATCTTGCTTATGAAGCCTATTCCTTCGATTTCTGAAGTTTTTTCATTGATTAGCCAAGAAGAAAGGCAGAGATCTCTTGGCGCTACTACTCAAACTCCTGATGCTCAGCTTGTGTTTGCTATAAGGTCTCAGAAACCTTCCACTGACCAAAAGTCCAAATCAGGAAAGAAAGATAGGCCTCAATGTGCACATTGTGGAATTCTTGGTCATACCAAGGATAAATGCTACCAAATCCATAGGTTTCCTCCTAACTACAAGAAGCAGGCTGTGAATGCTATGCAGGTTAATCAAATTTCTGATGTTGGTATTTCTGATCAGCCTCTCCAATTGTCTATTGCGCAATATCAACAGTTGATGTAGCTTCTCTCAACTCAAGTGTCCAATGTAGTGCAACCAGCCTCAATTAATCCTCAATCAGACTCAAATGACTCTTGTGGAGGTATATGCTTGTCTGCATCTAGTTCCTTTTCTTCAAATTCTTTCAATTTTTTGATAATTGATTTTTGGTGCAACTAGTCACATTTCTCATTCTTTGCACAAAAATCAATTTGTTACATTACCTGATCATACTTATGTGCCTGTTTTAGCATTTGGTATCGTGAGATTCACTTCTGATTTTGTCATCACTGATGTTCTTTATGTCCCTTCCTTCAAAGTGAATCTTCTATCTGTTAGTGCCTTATCACAAAGCCATTTTCTCGGTGTACTTTTCTTTGGTACTGGTTTTCTGATTCAAGATCTCAGGTCCTCGAAGATGATTGGGAAAGGTGATTTGGTACACGGACTTTATGTCTATCAATATGATCCCAACACACTTCAAGCACCTGCGATTTCTGACATATCATCTCTTATACCTAATGTTTCTATCTCTTTCAATTTTGTTGATAATAGCGGTTTACATGTTCCTTGTGCTCATGTTTCTGCTCATACTTGGCACAATAGACTAGATCATGTATCAAATAAAGTTCTCAAACACTTATCCAATAAAATTCATTGTGATATACATTCTTTTTCTGATTCCTTATTTTGTCATATCTGCCCTTTATCTAAACAAAGGAGACTTGCTTTCACCTCTCACAATTATATTGAGTCTGAACCATTTGCTTTACTGCATTGTGACATATGGGGGCCATACCACACTGCTACCTACCTTGGTCAGAGATATTTTCTCACCCTGGTGGATGACCACATCCGGTTCACTTGGACATACTTACTTAGCCATAAATCTGAGGCTGCTGAGCTTATTAAGAGATTTTTCCATCTTGTGGAGACACAATTTAATAAAATCATCAAAGTCTTCAGGTTTGATAATGCCCATGAGCTCTTGATGACTGAATTCTTTGCTTCCAAAGGGGTGCTACATCAGTTCAATTGTGTTGAAAGGCCTCAACAAAACTCAATAGTGGAAAGGAAACATCAACATCTACTTAATGTGGCTCGATCACTATTTTTCCAATCAAGACTTCCTCTTTCCTTCTGGGGAGATTGCCTCCAAACGGCCACTTTTCTCATTAATAGGACTCCCACCCCAGTCCTACATCTGCAGTCTCCATATACAGTCATTTACTAAAAGGAACCAGATTATTCTGCTCTCCAAGCTTTTGGTTGGTTGGCTTTTGCTTCAACCTTCCCCTCCTCTAGAGACAAATTTAGCCCAAGAGCCACGCCCTCTATTTTTGTTGGGTATCCTCTCGAATACAAGGGATATAGGTTCTATGATCTACACACCAGAAAATTTTTCATCTCCCATGATGTTACCTTTCATGAAACCATCTTCCCTTTTCACTCCATCACCGGTGATGACCAATTACTAGATATATTCCATGACTTTTCCTTACCTTTACCTTGCTTAGACATTCTAATTGATTCATCCTTATCCCTAAACACTAACCATAATTTCATTCCTTCACCACCTCCCAATCCTCCAACCTTAAGATGGTCATCTAGACCTCACCGAACCCCTGCTCACCTTCAAGATTACCACTGTCCTTCTCTAGTTTCATCTCACTCCATTAGCAACTTTTGTAGCTATGACCGCCTTTCACCAACATACAGGGCCTTTGCACTGCAAATTTCAGCAGTTTATGAGCCACAATTTTATCACCAAGCTGCCAAGCTACCTGAATGGCAGCATGCCATGAAGGAGGAACTTGATGCTATGGAAGCCAATAATACATGCGAGGTCATTCCTTTACCTAAGGGAAAACACACGATCGGATGCCGATGGGTATATCGTGTTAAGAGGAAACAAAATGGCAGTGTTGATCGCTACAAGGCGAGGTTGGTAGCTAAAGGATACACACAACAAGCAGGCATTGACTTCCAAGACACTTTTTTTTCTGTTGCAAAACTCACAACAGTGAGAGTGTTACTTGCCTTGGCTGCTGTCAAGGGTTGAAGATTACTTCAATTGGATATTAATAACGCCTTTCTTAATGGTGATCTATTTGAAGAGGTCTACATGGATCTTCCATTGGGGTATCACACTAAGGGGGAGAATCTTGTTTGCAAACTAAAAAAATCCATATATGGTCTATGCCAAGCATCTCGTCAATGGTTCCACAAGTTTTCCTTTGCCATTATTAGTGCTGGTTTTACTCAATCAAAATCTGATTACTCCCTATTTTATACTAGTTTTGGAGACTCTTATGTTGCTTTTCTTATCTACGTTGATGATATCATCATTACCAGCAAGAACCTTGCAGCCATCACTAATGTTCAACTTTCTCTTTAGAATCTGTTTAAACTCAAGGTGCCGGGCAACTTGAAATATTTCTTGGATCTTGCGATTACTTCCTCCAAGGAGGGTATTTGTCTTTCCCAGTGCAACTATACCTTATCCCTCCTTGAAGACACTGGTTTTGCTGACTCCAAACCAGCATCTCTTCCAATGGATCCAAACCTCAAACTTAATGCTGTTGATGGTGAGCCTTTACCAGATGATGGTCAATACAGGCGCATGATTGGTAGGCTGTTGTACCTTAACATCTCGCGCCCTGACATTGCTTTTGCAGTCAACAAGCTTAGCCAATACATGTCTGCCCCAAGATCTTCTCACCTAGATGCATTACAACATCTACTGAGGTATCTTAAAGCCTCACCAAGTCAGGGATTATTATTCTCTACCAACTCCTTACTTTCCCTGAAGGCTTATGCTGATGCTGATTGGGGCAGTTGTTTAGACACTCGTCGCTCAACTATAGGTCATTGTGTATTCCTTGGAGACTCTCTTATCTCATGGAAGTCCAAGAAACAACACACAGTCTCTAGATCTTCAAGTGAGGCGGAATCTAGGGCCTTGGCCAATGTCACCAATGAAGTTCTTTGGGTGAAAGTCTTACTAAAGGACTTTGGAGTTCACATTGGTCCTACTCTGGTTTTTTGCGACAACAATGCTGCCATCCACCTTGCTTGTAATCCTAACTTCCATGAACGATCTAAGCATATTGAGATCAATTGCCACTTCACACGCGATCGGGTTCAAGATGGCACTCTAAGCTTGGTCCATGTTAAATCTAAACATCAATTGGCCGATTTACTCACCAAACCTATGGTAGCACCCTTGTTCAAGAGTCTCATGTGCAAGTTAGGAGTCATTAACATTTACCTCCCAACTTGAGGGGGAGTGTTACAACTTAACTTAATTTAGTTAGTTAGTTCACTACCAACTGTACATATTAGAAAGTTAGTTAGCCTCTAACCGCATTAGCAAGTTTCTAACCATATCAGTTAGATCTGGAACTCTTGTACATATATTTGTATTCACCAATACATGAATGACAAGTCATTTTTCCAAAACACTGTTTCTTAATATATACACATTAGGTGATATAGGGTGCGTTTGTTTTAATTTAAAAAAAAAATTGAAATTTAAATTTTATATATAATTAAAAAATTAAAATTTATTTTTTAAATTTATATAAAATAATTTAAAAATAAAATTTTTAAAAAATTTAATTATTTTTAAAAATTTATTCAACTATACAAAAATTAATTTTTTTTATAAAAAATATTTTTTTAACCAAAACAAACGTACCCATAATTGAAGAGAAAACAAATCTCACAATGGAAGATGGAAAGCGCGTGATAGCCTTTGTAAATGTGTTACACACATAAGAACTGCAGTTGGAATCGTGGCGTGCCAGCACTTTGCCACCTTAAGCGTATCTTCACACCTCATCATTCGGCAGTCAGCACCCACCCAATACACGAACATTCCATTCCCCTTGCTTTTCTCAACCACAAAATCATCTTCCCTTATAATAAATTATTTATAGATATTTATTGATAAAATAAAAAAATGGTGTAAAAGAATCATTATCATTTCTCAATTTGTGAGCAGATAAAAATACACGATCTGGTGTGAATCAAAAGTTAATAGGATAAGATAGCATTCAATATATGATGAAAATTGATTGCCAATTACAACCTAATCGGAGCAGCCAATCAGCTTCAAAGCTCACCAACTAGTAGCCAATGGTCACTGACGTGACCGAACTTTGTCCATTATTAAAGTTTATGGTCCCAATACAAGCAACATACAGCATTTACTATTCAGCCACATTATAATTCGCATATAGTACTCTATTATCATCCACACATCCGCATACACATGCCAATAAAGAGACCAGCAAAATGCATTAAAATATGTTCGGTGCACAAAAATTACTTCTAATTGAATTTGTATAACGAACGAATAAAATGAAATGAAATGAGATAAAACATATTTTTGATGTCTCATCTAAGAAAATAATTTTTATTATTTAATTTTATTCATAGTTAACATGAGAATTTTAGCGCTATTAATTAAAAACACTATATTATTATAGTATTTAACATTGTTTGCATATGATAAAAATTGCATTTTAACAGCTTTTATATAGAATAGCGGTTTGACATGCAATGATGTGCTTGTCAACCTGTATTTTTATTTTTAAGGTATTGATATAAAATTGAATAAATATATGAGTTTAATTATATTACATTGATAGTGTAAAAAGAATTTATACAGTTAATTAATTGTATTCTCTCATTTATATGATTATTCAAATACTAAATATAAAACTCAACTATATTTGCTGATATAACAGTATATGATTAAATGATAATGAAAAAATTATTAATAATACATATAAATTAAATCTTAAATATATTTTTATTAAAACTTATTATAACTTTTTCTTCCAATATGATAATTGAAGTATAACTAGCGTAGAGTTGGTCAAAATAATAGATATTTTGATCCCTTAATCAGATACCTAGATTTCAAACCTGGGAATGGAAAAATTTTTCTCTAGGAGACCTAAAACTCCTTCTAAGACTTCTATGAATCGAGCTGGATTAGTCGAATTTTTGGAAATAAAACTCAATAAATAGATGTGCTTCACAAAAAGAAAAATGATAATTGAAGTATAATCACATCTATTTACTTATTAATAGGCAATATAAACTATAACAAGGTGAGAAACTGCTAATAATATTCTCACCAAAAAAAGAAACTGCTAATAATATACGCCATATGGTGATACATGTTTAATATGACACCCGATTAGTCGAAATAAATAGAATACTCTATATCAACCACTAATGCAAGGTTACGCTTGATTGAATTCACGAAACTACTAATATCAACCAAAATAAAAAATAGAACATCCTATATAATTATTCATAGCCGGGAAAAGAAAGGTAGGTAATGATTTATAGTCATATATATTGTTTATACTATAAATCCGCATTTTTTATATTGCTTTTTAATAAATTATTACAGCGATATATTTGGTGAACCAACTTAAATAAGAAAGGATAATTAGAAAGGCTCATTAATTAGAGAGAAGCAACATATGAGATTTATGCACTCATAAGTAGAAGAGATACCGAATAATAGCTTCGAAATAACACTGCATTTTTTATATTGTTTTCAATAGGAACTAAAGCTATGAACTTCACCAAGAAACTTAGAACACTTCACCAAGAACTAAAGCTATAAAGCATACACCCTATGTTTTGTATCGGTTATTAAATATGGTATAAGTTTCAGAATAGTTATTAACGTAGCTTATTCAGTTTGTACTTTCTCCGCATCCAAACAATGAAAGGCAAAAAATAAAAATTAAAAAATAAGTGAGAAGAAGATTGACCCAGAAAGCAAGATAGTATGGAACGAAAAAAACATTACAGTGTTGTTCATGATGTCAGTGGCAACCTTCCTTCGTCTTACACACGCCAGCCATACCCTCACCTTCTCTTTGCTATGCCTCTGGTCGAAGTTATTAAAGGTGGGTAACAAAAAAGTCCAATGGAAATATGAAAGCCATTAAAAAAATAGGATAAAAAGCAACATACCTGTGTCATTAACCACCTTAATAAAAAACCGTACGTTAACTATCGAAATTTGCATTTCAGTAAAGATCAATGGTTCGAAAAAATTAGTACAAACATTTGCACGAAAACAATGGCAAGTTCTCATCCGACAAGGAATATTTACATAGTTCAGGAATACTATATGGTTGTGCTCCCAGCCAAGTATATAAATGTATTTTATATGGAATTATATGTTAGTGATAGATCTTATGTAAAATATACTTATATGATTGATCCGAAAACATAGCCACATGATGCTCCTGAACCACGTAAGTATTTCTCCTCATCCGATAGTGAAATGTGATTTCTTGCAAATCAAATATTATTTCTGTAAATCCTATTTATCTCTTCGATTCCCGTTGATTTGTAATGCATTTGTACTGATAATTTTTTAGCCATATAGCAATTCTCTTTATATTTTTAACCCTATTAACTGTTGTTAAATAAATAAGTTATAAGTGTTGAAATGGGGGGAAAAGGTTGGACACCAAACCATCGAAAGAGTTGATTACAATGAAACTCTTCACATTGTATATTATAAGGATTTCTTCCGCAACATAATGGCTTTAGTTGCTCACTTTGATTTGAAGTTATATGAAATGGACGTGAAAACAACATTTCTTAATTGGGACTTAGAGGAAGAGGTTTATACGATAGAACTTGAAGGTTGGTTTTTAAGCTCAAGAAACCCATATATAGACTAAAACAAGCCTTGTGTCATGGTATTTGAAACTCCATAATAATGTTTTTTTCATATGGCTTTGTCAAACAATATCAATCAATGCATGTACCATAAGTTTAGCGGTAGTAAAATAATCTTTCTAGCCTCATATGTGGATGATGCCCTTCTTGCAACTAATGACTTCGGCATGTTAAATGTGGCAAAACAAATTCTCTTCAAGGATTTTGATATGAAATATTTGGACAAAGCCTCTTATGTTATTGTAATAAGGATTCATAGAAACAGATCTCAAGGAGTACTTGATTTGTCTCAGAGAATATGCATTAACAAGATTCTAGAGAGATTCAAGATGAAGTACTGTTCACCCAGGGTAATAGGTTTCACTTGAACCAATGCCCTACAAAAGAGCTTGAAAGAGAAAGAATAAAGAACATTTCATATGCTTCTATTATTAAAAGTCTTATGCATGCTTAGGTTTGTACAATACTTAACATTACATTTGCTATTAGAATGCTTAGAAGATATCAAAGTGACACAGGTTTTGCTCATTAGAAAGCTACAAAGAAAGTTTTGTGGTAACTTCAAGGAATGAAGGAATACATGCTTATATATGTATCAAACATCTGACATTTTGGAAGTCATCGATTACTTAGACTAAGACCTTTCTCATCGCACTCCTTTCGTTAGTCATGTTGACCAATTTAGAAAATCGATCCCAGCATGAACAGCGGGCCACAAGTAGTCAGAGTGAGTAAGTATTGTTCTCACGAGATTTGTTTAACCAATTGCAAGTTCGTTAAGAAAAGTTACTATTTAGGCAGCTGAAAATAAAAGGTTGTTAACAAAAAAATAATAAACAAAATCAAATAAAATAATATATACAAAGAATAGAAAATAATCAATAAAAAGATAAATGTTAAGGTATTAACTTCACTTGATTTCACAAATTATGTGTTACCTTAGTATAATATAATTTCTAGTTCAATTAAATTAATAGTCGAACTACTAAAAACTAATAACCATAGTTCAATTCTTTGATACTATTATCCACTTAAGAAAAATTGAATAAATTAATTCCTTAATTTTTTCTAATTTATCATAAGGTTGAATAATAGTAATTCTTATGACCATACAAAATGAATACTTTTATTCCCAAAATTCTACCCAATTTTATAGCAATTATTAGAGTGGCTAATTTTATAAAATGATTTTCCAACCGACAATATAAACCAAAAGCAATTAATGGGTGATGAAACCAAAAAAACAACATTAAATTTAAAAAATAATATATAGTTTGTTTATATCACCCTGCCACCTAAAACAACTTAGTAACCCATAGAAAAAGGAAAGAACATGAACAACTAAAAGGTTATACTAACCGACAAAACTATGTGGTACTTCAAAAAATAGATCTTAATTCCTCGAATACCCAATCTCCTTAGCCACATAATAATATCTACGAATAAGATTATCTTATTGCTTCTCTCCTTCTCTCCTTCTCTCCTTTTTTCTCTCTCTCTCTTTCTCAGTCTAATTTAAAGGAAACATTACATTAGTTTGTAATTGAACTATATTGCTAGCACTACAATGCCAGAAAGCTAACATAATCTTTCCACTTTTTTCATTTGACCTTCTCTTTAAATCATCCACTTTTTTTTATATTCTTTTCAAATCATATCTTCAAACTAGAGTTTTTAGTCTCGTGCAATGCACGAGTTAAAAACTGCATAATGGACGGGTAATAAAGTTGGTAACCACTATATTAATGTTTATTAAATTTAAAATTTTTATTTTAAATTATTTTAAGTTTATAAAAAAATTTAATATAAACTTATTTAAATTAATTTAATCAATTTTTTATGGTCAAAAGGAAACTACATAGATATATATTTGAGTAGTGAATCATTTAAAAAGAGTTAGTAAATGAGATAATTAAGGATTTATATTTATTATAAGTTAAATTCTGAAATTAAATATTTCTTTTTGATAATTTTAATTTGAAATATTTCCTTTAATAGTAAGTTTGAGAAAATGGTGGGGCTAGAATTGATGTGGAGTTGACATATGGCAAAAGTTTCCATGTTTTAAGTCTTAATTATTAGTAGTATATATATTTTCAAATCTTCTTTCAAATCGTTCTCTTTATCTTTTCTTCATCTCCTGATTCATTAGTGTTATGTTTATCTTATTTCAAATAAATTAAATGAGAATATTTATCAATGTGCAAACACAAATTATATTTCTTACTAATAGTGCATTCAATTTATTAAAATTAATGAACTTAAATAATTCTTGAGGGCAAAAGTTACACCATTTAAGCACGAAGATGGGGTAAAAATTATTATTTTTCATAAGTCATCAGGCCAACGTTGGGATACATCTTCACGTTGGCTAACAAAGCTATATCTTATTAGAGAAGTGTGAACAATCACTAATTGGGACTTCTACGATAGAAGTTTAGTTTGTTTCTTGTTTCAAGGCAAGGGGTATTTAGTTAAAAAGTTTCATCTCTAAACTACGAGTGGTTGATTCCATCTCTAGGCCATTGTAGATATATTATGATTATCTTCATTTCTGACTAAAAGCAGCAAAAGTAAATGTCAAAGCAAACACAAATAATGTATTAAGTCTTAGGGGACCATGTTAAAACAAATAAGGTCATCATTGAACATTAGCATTAAATTGATGATCGTAGATCCTTTGACAAAAGACACGCCACCAAAGTTATTTAAGGATCATGTAATATCAATGGGACTTGATTCGACTATGTTGATGATTCCCTTTTGGCTATGATGAAACTCCAGTTTAATTTATTTGTTTTCTCATTTGGTTGTAAAAGTAAGAAATATACATATTTGGAGCAAGAATAAGCACTAAACTTGTTCCATAAGTTAAATTGTCGCTTGTGCTAAGAGAAAATTACATCGTGAATGGAGGGTTACTAATTTATAGAGGACCTAACACCATGATTTGTGTGATTAACCATGTGGAAATAAGCACGAGGATATTAATGTAGACAATATTATAAAGAATGAGGAAATGTTTGGATATAGTGGGAGAATGTTAGATTTAATAACAAGTTTGAAATATAAGATTAAATCAAACAAAATTGGTTCTAAGTTTTGTCACTCATTTCTACCATCATCTTAACTAATTGAATAAGTTGTTTGTACATATTAGGTAAAGGTGGTTAATGTAACATCCCAAATTTCGTATATCTAGCATTGTTGAATAATTAAATTTTTAGATACATTATGGATATATAAGTAGGCTATAAGGAGATATTAATTATAGGGTAAGATGAATTTAAAATCCTTTTTTATAGAAAAGATTAGCAATGTTTTGCTAGTTTGAGGAAAATTAATTTAATTATGGTGTCTTATAATGCAAGAATCAGATTAGTAGGAATCTATATTGTAGAATGACGTTAAAAATCCTAGAATGTATGGCTAGAAACTACTCACCTAAGCCACCTTTGTTGGCCAAATCATGACCACACAAAAGGAAGCTTAACAAAAATTTAACATCACTTGAAATCCACCAATCATATTCATTCATAAGTCTTTGTAACTTATGAGTTAAGAAGCCAAAAGTTTCCTATCCTCTCCCCCAAGAAATTAGGCCACCTTCTTGAAACCCTATTCCTCTATTTTCTTCTTAAACGTCCTTCTCTTCTTCTACTTCTCCATCACCACCCAAAGTTCCATGAGAATCTTGTCTCATTTGAACAAAATCTTCACTCTATCTTTTTGTTTCATCTAGAAAACTCAAGATAACCTCATAGCCTTCCTTCCTTTGGATTATTTAGCTTTAGCCACCAAGAAGAAAAAGAGGAATCAACACCTTTTTGAATCCATAGTGAAGAAGAGCCACCAAGAAAGCTCAAATTTAGAAGCTACAAGTTGGATTTGATATAAGATTTCTTAGATTAATGGATTTCTAGGGTGTATGTAGTTGCTAGGGTTTCTTATGTTATCCTTTATTTCATTTTATTTGATGTTAATATAACTTATTTTTAGTGATTTAAGATAGAAAACATTGGTTTGAGTTGAAAATTTGATCAAAAGACCAAAAGAAAAGACAAACAAAAATGCTGTGAGAGAAACCTTGAAGGGCCATCCGTATAGCAAATGGTATCTCCACCTATAGGTCTCAAATTCAAGTGAAATTAATTTTAGGTGAAATTAGACTTCAAGAGCAATCTAACCATATAAATTATAAGTCTATTGGACTTAAAATGAGAGAGTATTTTTAGAACCAGACAATTGAATTTCACTCATTATCTTGACCAGTAATTATTGTGAAGGGCATAACTCGCCCTATATAACTTTAAATTAAGTGAAACTAATTC
Organism: Pterocarpus macrocarpus; assembly: GCA_031439585.1. Taxonomy (NCBI): domain Eukaryota; kingdom Viridiplantae; phylum Streptophyta; class Magnoliopsida; order Fabales; family Fabaceae; genus Pterocarpus; species Pterocarpus macrocarpus. The sequence continues at coordinate 64,661,993 of CM062520.1, read as the reverse complement.
TATTAGAAAGTTAATACATAAGAGATCTTACTATAAAAATTTCAAGACTAGATCATAAGTGGATTTTCCCTAGTAATTCATTGATGTTGACCTATACTCTGTTCAGTTGAAAATAGGACAGCCTAATTGAAGAGCTCATAACTTGAGCTCTACTAATCCAATTGAAGTAACACTTGTTGGGATTGAAAGATGATCCAAATAGCTAAAACTTGTTGGATTTTTAGCCATTTTCTAAAATTAAGTGTGCAAGTCCGTCTTGAATAAAACTTTAATAACTTAAGTTATATATATCAAAATTTAGTGAAACTAAAAAGGTTTAAAAGTAGATAAATAGAGCTATAATCTATTAAATTTCTAGATTAAAATAAGTTAACATGGAATTTTAGTGCAATTTAGAAGAACATGACAGATTTGAGAATAAAGGTATAAATTAAGAGTTGTCTTGACTTACGGGTTCTATAAGCTATAAAGAGTTCAAAGACATAAGTTTTATGTAATTTCACACTAATATAATGTTATGTTGATGAATTATCCATAATAAATATGATTACTGTGATTGGCTGGTTGATTGAATATATTGCCTATTTTGGGACTCTCCATATTTCAGTTGTTATATTACTGAATTTTTAGTAGAAGTTTATGAAGCTATGAGTATTTACATGTTATGGACATGGAAATCATGCATGCAAAAATGTTTGAAGGTAAGATATGAAGCACGTGCATAAGTCTCTCAAGCATATTTTTACATGAATATATGAGCATATGAACCATGAAAGAATATGAATAGATAATTTATAGGTCCCTTCACTTTGAGGTAATTATTTGGGTTCCTTCTTGTGAAAATAGTTAAACTATTGGGTCCCTCTACTTTGGAGATAATTGGCCAGCTGAGTCCTTCTAATTTAGAGGCACGTGGGTCCCTTTGCAAGTCAGTACTATGTGACGATAGTCACGAGTTGAGCCTATTTCCAAATCAGGCAACTCAAGGGCAGTAAAAATTAAAGAAAGTTAAAGGAAGATAATAAGAAATGCTTCACTTTAAGGACAATGATATGTAACGTTCAAGTATAGAGATATCCTAGGGACGGCAATACGTAATGTCTAGGTATGTTAAGTAAAGAAAGTAAAGAAAATATAAGTAAGGCTGCACTTTGAGGATGAGGATATGTAACACTCAAGTGCAGACCCATACAAACACTCTTGGGACGGTGATAAGTAACGCCTAGGTATATTAAGTAAAGAAAGTTAAAGAAAGACAAATGCATTTGCATGTTTCTATGATGTGCATCTGTATATGCATAAGTTATATTCTATTTGTTACTGTCATGAAACTACTTTCTTAATTTTCAAGTGTGTGAATTAAATTAACCTATTTCGGGAGGATATTTTTGAACTTTTTAGAATGAAATTTATAGTTTATATAACATGATCACTTTTTCTTAAATAAAATTGAAGCAGCTGGAGATAATGACGAGGACATTAAATGAGGTAGTCTAGGAAATCCTATTGAGAATTTGTAATTTTCACCCCATATATGTTCTCGTGTTATCTCCAAATAACTCAGGAGATATTGAAGATGGTTATCGCTATCCTGGATGGAATTGATTGAGATTGGAGGACGGTCGAAGGTCGCTGTTAGACAAGGTTCATATATGTACTAGTAACAACTTCTAAATATAGTATTATGACTTAAGTATATTATGAAATAAAATTCGCTTAATTTTATTTTATTTTTTTATTCATAAGAGTTAAACTCAAGACCTTCCTTAATTAAAAAAAATAAATATCAGACTATTTAAACCAATCAAACATTAGTAGAAAGCGTGAGAATAGGAAACAAAGACATGCCTTAATTGGAATCCAAGTTATTCGTCCAACAAGAAGTTGTGTATTACAAGTCACTCTATTGCCTATAATTACAAAAATGTTAATAGTGTACTTAATGCAAGTCTTTGTAGGAGGGTCGTCTGCCAATCTACCAAAAGTAACTTACAAGTTTGCTTCGGTGCGACGTACTTAATAATAATAATAATAATCAAAGTCTTCAAAGTTGAGTCAATTTAAAAATTAGATTAAGTTGGAAAGTTGGTAATTACTGAAATCAACAAATCATTATTTTTTCGGAAGAAAGAACTTAACTTATTATTATTGTTTAATAAACGGGTTGTATTAAAAAGATACTCTAAATCAAAAGTTAGGTTTTAAAAGAGTCCTTATTGTTTGTGTAACGTTACCAAAAAGTAAAAGAAATGAAACATTTTTCTTAAATTATTAATGCTAGCCTAATGGGCCAACATCACCATACTAATTAAAAGCTATCAAAAATGCATACTCCATTGACAATTCCACTGTTTATTGACCTTCACATGCAGTATTGTCTTAGGTCAGAAGGGAAAAATTATGGGGGGACGAATGTATATTTATGGCTTAGTGATTGTAGTCGGCCCTCGTAATTATCCTATTTAGTGTTCGTGGCCAATAATTATACCGCTTTCTTTTTAAAGCAAATAAAATCCAATCATTTCTGAAGTTTATACCATTGAGTAAAACTTTTAAAGATGTTAAAAATCAGTTACACCCCAAATCATCATAGTAATTAAGCTTTTTCTCTTTCGATGACATTTTTTTTAATAGACACTACAATTTTATTTGCATTATAGCATACATCTATATCGTTTTTAATTTATAATTGTACATGATCGTATTAATGCTTATATAGTTTTTGAGTTTAAATCTATTACATGCATAAGGTTTGTGTACTTTTCATGATTATGACAATCAACTTTTCATAACAATACGATAATATATGATTAAATAAAAGAATTAATAAACTTTTTTTTTTTTTACAATCAACTTTAACTCTTAGTCTTAAATAAGTCTTAATTTTTCACGCACACTTTTTCAATGAAAAATTACATTTTAAATATCTATACTCTTTTATTGTTAAATATGTTGTTAAGTCGCAGTTAAATTATTTTATAATTACTAATAATAAAAGAATTTTTTTTGTTATACTTTTTCCCCTTAAAATGCTATTAATATAATATTTATTATTTATTATCATAATTACTCTTTCAAAAATAAAAAGATAAATTATTAAATATATCTTATTAATTATTAATCCATGGCATTATTACATGCGATGTGCAATATGATACTATAATCATTTTGTTCATTCAAGATTAAAAGTCATAAGTAGGGGCAATAATTACTTGTGATTAGTTTATAAAAAAAAATAATCACTTGTGCTTATCACATATTTAAATTATAATTATAATTATATTAATTATTTAAAGTAAGAAGTAAGTGTTTTAATAAATCTTCTGGTTTTAAAATTTATAATACATTTAACTGGATTAAAAAGTAAATCAGTGGCGTGCAAACTAATCGAACACAGCTTGATCACAATTTTTCAAAATGAAAGACATTATTTTACGTGAATAGCAATAAGTCCTCTAGTTGTAGCTTTTATCTTTTTCCTTATACTTTCTATCAAGTTGTTTATCATGGAATCAAGCTGTCTCCCTCGAATGTAATATTTATGAAAAATGACATATAGGCTAATGCCTTTCAAACGTGCATCTTATGCGTCCCTTGTCAACAAATAATATTTTCCCTACCAAATAAATATCACATACTGCTCACCATAATCTCAAAAGAAAACGAGTCTGACATTTCTTTGAAAAATAGGAAAAATATGTTTTTAGCATTTTTTTTTAGTCATAATAAATTTCACTAGTTGATCTGACAGAGGAAGCATAAGCACAAGGAGACACAGTCTCAATGAGATATACATCTTATTTTAAAAATAGGGGTTAATTATAGTTTATGCCTTATATTATAGGTCATATATATTTTATCCCCAATATTTTAAAAATATGTAATTCGGCACCTTGCATTTTCATAATGTGTACTTTAGCTCTAAATAAGTGTACTATACTTTTTAAAATTTTTGGATTATGTATAAATTGCCCCTGTAAACTTTTCAAAATATGCAATTCAATACGTTGTATTTTTGTTTATAATTGATGAAAAAATCAATAAAAAGGGGTCAAAGTACACATTGTTAAAATATAGGATATCGGATTGCACTTTTTTAAAATATTCAGAATAAAGTGCACATGACCTATAATACAGGAAGGTAAACTGTAATTGATCGTAAAAATATAGAAAGCTTTGCTTAAGTTTAATCATTTATAAGTTGTTAATTTTAGCGTATAGTCCTTGCCAGATTCGACCCAAATTTTCTCAGTCAAAGCTACTCGATTTATTTCTTTTATTTTTAAGTTTATGTGTTTTTATTACAAATTTTATTTTATCTCATTTTATATTTTAATTTAAAACTAAAAAATATTCTTAGGTTATATTTGTGTTTTACACTTTATTGTTAATATTAATAAACAAAATTAACAAAATGATGATCATATGTTTAATATTTCAATAAAAACACAATTCAATCAAATATATATATTTTTAATGATGGTCAAGGTTATTTTATGATTTTAGTTGTTACTAAATTTAAAAAAAACATAAAAAAATGAAGAAAGTAATCATTAGTGAAGATGTATTGTTTTAAAAAATAACAAACAAATTAAATATTATTTTTTAAGTAATTTGAACAAAAAATTTTAAAACATTAGTAAATGATAAAATTCTTATAAACATATAAGAAAGAGAATTCTTTCGATATCCTTATTTTTAAATTATACCAATATCCTTTGTGAGTTTGTAAATATAATTTAACCATATATTTTATGTATTTAAAATCTAAAAATCTAAATATAAGTATTTTTAAAGAAACTTCCGTTATATAATAATAGTACACTTGACAAAATAATTAAATAAAGATATCAATATTCTTTAAAATACATATACTAGAGAAATTATCTATAAACTAATATAAATATTAATACGAGATTAATTTTAATATATTATGTATATAAAATATTTTACACTATTAATCAATCATATATTATTATATGAGCAGCTTTTGAAATAACAATTATAAGATTCAAATATTTTTTAATAATATGATAATATATGATTAAAAAATTGTGTAAAATATTTTACACTAATATTATATCGTAGTGCAATTTTGGATCAATTTTAAGTTAAAATTTTAAATTCAATACAATCTAATCCAATTTTTATTAGTTTAGATTGGATTAATTTGATTGATTTTTGGCCAAAAAGAAATTTAAGTTTAGGATATTATACACTAAAAATAATTTAAGTCAATAAAATTTAAAAAAGAACTTATTTAATATGGATAAAATAATATTTTAGTGAAAATAATATATAAATAAAAATTAATAAATTAAATTTATCATAAGTAAAAATATGAATTTAATACTAAAAAATATATTATATAATATTATTTAATTTGAATTAATTTGGATTATTTTTAAAAATTCAACTCAAAATTCAATTTTATCTAAGTGAATTTTAAAAAAATAAGAATCCATCTAATTTAAATATTGTAATTTTAATGAATTTTTTATTTTTTTATTGATTTAATTATTTTAATTGAGTTAGATTGAATTTAAATATTTCCAATACAAATAAATATATAAATATAATATATTATAATATTATATGAATATTAGATCTAGCAATGTCCCTCTAGTGTCTATTTGTTTTTCTGGTTTTTAAAATTCTTAGAACAACAATGGGGTACCCTAACCAAAAGAAAAGAAAAGAAAAAGAAAATAAAAAAAAACAAAGGGCAACAAGCTTAAAAAACATGAACGGGGACGTGGAATGAAATGGGAGAGAGACAGACGAAACGCGGAGGGAGAGGGAGTACCCACAGGTTGAAGCGAACGGGTGAGAGCTATAAATAGGGCAAAGAGGGAGAATCGGAATTGGAGTCCCAGACAAGAAAAAGCCCAAAATAAAATAAAATAAAATAAAATAACACGGAAGCGAGGCGGTGACTCAAAACAAAGGTGCGCATAAATTAGGTGAAGGAGACCCACAATTTCCCTATTTCTTGGTTGGGACGAATCGCATTAGAGAGAGAGACAGACAGACAGACAGACAGAAAGAGAGAAAAGGGGTATCGTAGAGGAAGAAGCTCTGGATTCCACCTCTTCCCGTCCTTCGAGACGGTGGTTATGCTGCTTGCTCTTCAGGTTCACTCTCTCTGTCCTCTTTGTTTCTCTCTACGCCTCGAATTTGTTCTCTTTTTTTGCTCTTCGCGTTTCAGATCCGATCTGATCTATGTTTAGATCCTTCCGATTTTACATAGCAATTTGATTTCGTGATTGTTTCTTTGTTTTTGTTTTTTTCCGTTTGGATTTCTCTGTTTTTTTGTTTTTGAGATTTTTGTTTTTTGAATTTTGACGATCGAGGAATGGCCTTCGTTTTGATTGATTCTCCTGCGGATTGGTTTTATTTTTATTGTTTGGATGGTGTAGGATCCCGCGGTGGTTGAATTTGGCTATCGCGACGTGTTTCGAGGGTTTGTTGATGAGGTTTGTGATGTTTGTTTTTGTGCTTTGGTGATAATTAGGGTTTGGAGATTAGGATTTTGTTGCGTTCGGCGTAGTTTGGAAATTTTGCGCGTGTGAAGTCTCGTGTGCATTGCGGTTGTTAGGTATTTGTGTTGCGTTTTGTCTTCTGTCGTATATTCGTAGTCTCGATGAAGATAATTTTGTTTTCTTTATGAGAAACGCTTGGAAATCTTATCTGATTACCTTTTTAATTTGATTTATTGTTGACACTGGAGTTTCGTTTTTGGAGTTCAGTTTAGGGTTGATATATACTGGTTTCATAGACTGATTGCTTGCGTTTCTTAATCAGGGGAAAACATTTGAACTTTGCACGGAATTTTCGAATTTAGCTGTTTTTATAGCACCTGAAGCTATAAGCTGTCTAATTTCTTGTCACTCAGGTTTTTGTTGAGGTTTTTACTTTTGGTCATATGTAATATAGGGAGACAAATTGAAAATATGCAGCATGGTATCAGTAATCTAATCTAAGCTTTGTCCCTGTTCTTCTGCTGCAGGTTGGTCTGGATTTGAATCTAAACGGTCGTGATTTATATTTTGAGATATGGAGGGAGTTATTTTCTCAACAAATTGCTACCAGTATCGGTTTTTTGCTTTCCAAGAAGTGCTTGATTGGCGGTTCTTTGTCCTTGGAGATTTTCTTCTGGTTTCCTTTGTTAATTGCACTTAGTGTTCTGCTTCCCTTTAATGATCAGCACAGGGTACGTGATGCTAGTTTCTTCTGATACAGGTGCTGCATCTTTGGTGCACTTGTACAAGTAAGCGCTTATTCTTTTTCTTCTTTGGATGACACCAATCCAAAAGTAGTTTCTTGATCAGTGTTCCTTTGACAGTGAATTGCTGACCCTGCATTCAGTTATAACATCTGGTAGATCCTCTTCTGGGGTAAGAAATCTACAGTGGAGAATCTCAATAACATTGTCATCTGTTTTAATTTATTAAAATTTGACTGATTCTATGTTTTTCTCTACAGGGCTGAAGTATATAGATTGGTGACTGAATATTGGATGCTGAGTGCATCTTTGAGTGAAGCATTTGTGTTGAATCAGTGCATGTTGTAGTTTTTGGAAATTGTCTTCTTTTGCTCTTGATGTGTATTGTTGGTGACAATACATCAGTTACCTGAAGGTTCTGGAACAAATCCTACATAGTTTAGATGAAGTAGCTATTATTATAGTCCTGAAGTCTTGGGTCACAGTGATTTTAGCTAGAGATTAATGCTAATGCTTTGATCAATTCTTTTGGTCGAGCCTGAGAAGCGTCAGTATGATCTCTGGTACTTGTTCATTTCTACTACCTTTGTCCTGCAACCATTATAAAGCCGTGGGTATATTAATGAATAAGGCTGTGCAGCCCTTCCATCAGAAAGTTTCTGCTTTTGTGCCCTCTTTGCTATGACAGAAAATTGACGGTGGATTTTGCTGGATCAGCGGGCATCTATTAATATATTATACACCTCTGAGCATCATCTGCAAGAGATAAATGCCATCTATCTTTCGTGTTTTTGTTTACTTTTGTTGAATAAAGAAAGATCTGCTTTGTGTTTCCCTGGAACAATGGAGAGGTGAGTTTTTTGCATAAGTTGCCACCCCCTTGATAACCCCCTCTTACTGTAGAATATTTTATTAATTTTTCATTGCAAATACAGGTACAAGTTAATTAAGGAAGTTGGTGATGGAACATTTGGGACTGTCTGGAGAGCTATTAATAAGCAAACTGGTGAAGTTGTAAGTGTGCTTTAACTGGCATGATGAAGGTGCTGCATTTGAAATCAGATTTTGTCCTAATAAAGTCATAAAATTGCAGGTTGCAATCAAGAAAATGAAGAAGAAATATTATTCTTGGGAGGAGTGTGTAAATCTGAGAGAAGTCAAGGTGTCTCATCTTGTTGATTCTTCTGAAACCTTATGTGTCATATAGTGTTTGATTTTCTGTTTATAACTGCTCTACGATTTCCCTTGGTTGGCAGTCATTACGAAAAATGAATCACCCAAATATTGTGAAGCTGAAGGAAGTTATTCGAGAAAGTGACATTCTGTACTTTGTTTTTGAGTACATGGTGGGTGGCTGAACTCTTTGGTAGAGGTGGGCTGCATCAGCTTGTGCAAAATCTAATATTTGATATTTGATATTTCAATTCTTTGGGTGATGCAGGAATGCAACCTGTACCAACTTATGAAGGACAGGGAAAAGATGTTTTCTGAAGGTGAAGTTAGAAATTGGTGTTTTCAAGTTTTCCAAGCTCTTGCTTATATGCACCAGCGTGGATACTTTCATCGTGATCTGAAGCCTGGTACTTATTCATCATTTCATTTACAGTCTTAATAGAGCATGCTTTCAGATAAAATGGGAAAGAGAATTAATTTATATTATGTGTCGCATGGAATGTATATATTGTTAGCCTTTTTGTTATCACGTCACCAAGTCTCTAGTTTTTCTGTCAATTATTCATTTTCTAGTTTTGGCTTGTTATCTAATTGAACTCCCTATCGTGAGATAAATAGAGATTGAGGACATGGTCTATTATCAACATTTTTATCACTCTGTTGCAAAAGTTTTGCTGTTTTGACACAATGTATGCTGCTTTTTGCAGAAAACTTGCTGGTTACCAAGGATATCATCAAAATTGCTGATTTTGGCCTAGCACGGGAGATCAGTTCACAACCACCCTACACTGAGTACGTCTCCACACGATGGTATGCGCTTTCATCTTTTGTCGATGTATCTTGTTCTGTGTAAAGCATTTACTAACTTGCATGATGGCTTCTGATTAGGTATCGTGCACCTGAAGTGCTACTTCAGTCTTATCTGTATAGCTCCAAAGTTGGTAAGTATCTGATGTGAAATAGTGATGTGATTTATGGTCTTGACTAATGCTGTTTGCAGTGATGATGAGTATCATAATACTATTTTATTTATTTTCTCTCTCTTTTAGACATGTGGGCAATGGGTGCTATAATGGCTGAGCTCTTCTCTCTCCGTCCTCTCTTTCCAGGTGCCAGGTAGTAGATTCTCTCTCTCTCTCTCTCTCTGTTTGACTGTACATCGTTATAGCAGAAAAGTATGCAATTTGTTGAGTTTATAGCATAGAAACTATATAAGTGGGATCCTGTTTGAAAACAATTCTGTTTCTTATCTTGATGTTTTGAAATAAATATGTTCGTTGCTGTGCATGCAGTGAAGCGGATGAGATCTACAAAATTTGCGGTGTGATTGGCAGTCCAACCATTGAATCATGGGCTGATGGACTGAAACTTGCAAGGGATATTAACTATCAGTTCCCACAGGTTAGATTCCCTTTGGTCTTGCTATTTTTATTAGTTAGCTTTCGAAATACTATTTGCCTTATTAATATGCTAGGTTTGATCATGTTTGACAATATACCAGAGTTGTTGAATAAGCGTTTTTATCCAAACTCGAGTTTCATAATTTTGTAGTCCCTGTTTGGGTGTATACTAGCAATTACATTATTGTGGTATAGGATGTTTTCTGCTTAATGGGAAGTGGGAACTGTCTTGTACTTAGTAGTATCTGCTTCTTAACTTCTACAGTTTGCTGGTGTACATCTTTCTGCATTGATACCATCTGCAAGTGATGATGCAATCAGCCTTATTATGGTAAGTAGTTTTTCACTCATTGGTTAGGTGCTTAAGCCCATTCAACAACTTAATAACTAATAGTGTTGTGCAATTTTCCTGTTTTCTCGTTTGCTATTAATGTAGTCACTTTGCTCATGGGATCCCTGCAAGAGGCCAACAGCTGCAGAGGCCCTTCAACATCCCTTCTTCCAGGTAGCCTTTTAGCTGATTCCTTTTTTTTTTTTTTTTAAATCTGTCTTGCCTTCATGAATCTATATCATTTTTTTCCCTCATTGTAAGCTGTTTTACTCAGGCTCTTATTTATTTGTTGTAGACTTGTTTTTACATTCCTCCATCCCTTCGCACTAGAGCAGTATCAAGAACTCCTCCATCTGGTTTGTATTTTCATTTATGTCATTCGTTAAGAACATGCTTAATATACAATTGCATGAGGGATGATAATTATCCTTTTTTTTTCCCCTTCCCCTTCCTCAGCTGGAACAAGGGGAGCACTTGATCAGCAAGGGGTCAAGAGATATTCTGGCGCTCTATCTAATTCAAAGTTCACCAATAACTTTTCTTCCCCGAAATTATATCCTCCTTTGGCTTCAGGTGATCTGATTGGATTTATCTATCTATAGATTATTTCCCTGAATGCAATTTTTTTATAATTTATAAAATTGAGATTCACACTTGGTAGAGCTTACTGTTGTTGAAGGCAAAAGGCGGCAGCCTTAAGAGGACTTTGGTGGCCTTGAGGCAAGAGGTGCCAAAAAGGCACACCTTGCTAAAGAAATATGTTGACATTATTAGAAAAATAAGCTAGTAAAATATTTGGCCTTCCTCACTAGCTAGGATCGGTTACAGGAATCAAATAATGCCATTGTCTCCTATTGTAAACTCGTAAACACACATCACTGATCCATGTCATGAAGATATGATAAGTTTTATATTGTTTGTCTATTCTATCCAAAGTTGGGATAGGCTATGTAAAGATTTGTAACAAAGCATGACATAGAAATTGTTGATCCATAACACAAGCATAGACTGGGTAACAGTGCGCTATGACTATCTTGTCTCATTTAGCATAACAGTTAGCAAGTTAGACTGGATACTCTTGTCAATAAGATGCTTGAGGAGCCAGAAAGCTGTGCCTAGGTATGCTAGCAGTGTTTACCCTCTGGGGGCCTTGCCTCAGTGCATTGTGTGCCCCTTTTGGTTCTTTGACGACACTGGTAGTCTAGTAGAGGTTAATTGCATGATTCAATCTCGCTTGGAATATCTATTAATGTTTAAGCTAGATATTATCTATTATACATCTCAGTGATGGAAACACCGATGATTTCAACTGGGATTTCACCCATTTGGTTGTATGTACACAAAGTCTATTGTTTGTGGTATACTCAGTTTCATATTTTGAATGTGTGCAGAACAAGGTTCTCATCTAATTATGAATGTTACAGGTGTGCAACGTAAGCTGGATATGGTAAATCAGGTTGGTTGTTCTCTCTCTTTCTTGTTCTGGCCACATCTCTATTCCGAACAAGCTCTTATTTGGTAACACTTTGATGCATTGATTTGTTGTTCATCTAAGCTGGGTCATGAATCTCCACGTGATGCTAACATTTCCTGATTCTTCTGCAGGATGGAAATAAGAATGATAAGTCCATGAAGACTGCTAAACAATCAAAATATCGACAGCCAGGAAAGGACAGCCCAAGTAAGCTTTTTGGCCTTATATATTTTTGTTTAATTATTGTATCGGATGTTCTGTAATAGTTGGCATTTTTTGGAAGGATTCCAAAGTTTATAAGTACATTTCAAATGGTTGGTTGGTATTCTTTAATATTATATTTGTACTTAAAACATCTAAACAAATAAATTAGAAGTGACCTCTCCCTCCCAACTATCTTTTTATTACTTCCCGTCAAGTTCATCTGCCTTAAAATGAATAAATAAGTAATATCTTGTTGATCTATTGGTGTTGTATTTTGTTTATGAGAAGTTGATGTTGGTTGTTGGCAGCTTCTAAAAACAAGGGGAGGACTGCTCGTGGAGTTTCAGAAACAGCCGAAAGGTTGGCCAATATGAATGTTGGTACTCGAAGACAATCTATGGGGCAACCCCGTCCTCCTCCAATGAAGGCTGGAGTCAATTGGATTTCTGAATCTGGAAACTTCATGCTCGGGCCTGCACAGCAGATTCCGACTGGAAGAACTTTCACAAGAAAGGTTGCTGGATGAGTACTGTGTTAACGTGGGAGATTCTATAATGGTCAATACTCTGACTGTTCCTGGTATAAACATTACTATCTATGGGATGTGGTTTTGGACTTACTCTGATGACTTAGGCTATAAGTCTAAACTACAGAACTGGTCGTGCCTTTGTTTTATGAATAATCGCTTGAGATTTCTTGAGTTGTTGGGACATACGTATTTGTGCTGATGCTTTTTTAATACATGCATGCTTATAAATAAAAGCTTTTCGCTTGTATGATGTGGAATTTTCTGCAGGTTTATTACCTGATATCATAAATCATGTCTGTTTTCTTGATGTGTGCGCCTGTACATGTATATATAATTGTATATATGTTAGGAAGGAGTCTACTAATGGTTGTTTCATATTGAAATTGGAAATTGTAGGCGTAATCTTCGGACGAAATTGCGTGGTATGCTATGACATTTTATCCCATTCAAACTTCTAATTATTATGATATACCTTATTAAATGTTATGTTTTTCAAATACAAGTATATCGCTATAATTTTAGATACTATGAGATCATTTAAATCGCGCGTTGAGGGGTTTTCTCAACATTTTTAATTTTGCGATGTTAGAAATTATAATCTTACGATGAGAATTCTATATATTGGCATAACTTCGAAAATTCTAAGCTGGTCTTCTTCTTACTCTTTTTTTTTTTTTTGGGGGGGGGGGGGGGGGGGGTTTGTTTGTGTGTGTGTGTGGGGATACGGGAGCTTGTCTTTTGTCCTATAGCATTTATAAATTATAGTGTTTGCGATTATGTTATTCGATTGTTGTGTTTTCGTTTCAAGTAGAACGCCCTTCTTTTATTTATTCTGATAGCTACGCCTTATCACAAAAAATAACACTTCAAATTGACCCTGGTGAGGGTGTAGAGTTTGTGGGTATCATCGATATATAAAAGTAAATGTTTTTTCAAATATTGGTGCCACTATTCTAATTGAGTGCACCTGAACTAAATGTTGTCATAACAGCAAGAGTAATGCTTGTATTTCATAATTTGTTTTATGTTAAAATTTATATCGTTAATATTTAAATCATATTTTAATGGGATTTATAAAATTTAATTAGAATCATGATGCATAAGGGGAAAAGTACATTGTTATAATACTTAGTGTTGTTATATTTATAATTTTTATAATTAGTATCTTTAAGGTTACGTATATAATAATGTGCAACCATTTATGAACAATAACGCGAATAATATATTTAAACTGAATTTTTTAATTTTAGTATTATATTTTAGGAGATTTCTTTAGTATTCTACTGTAAAGATTTTAATATCTTGTACAAATAAGTGGTTAATATTTTTGAACTTATTAACTTTATAATTATACCTTTTTGAAAAATAGAACATAAGATTTAATATTTTTTTTTCTTGACGAGTAATGCCAGATTTCATTCAACAAAAGGCAAAGAAATACGACCTGCAGTCACAATAGCAGCTATCTCCATAGGATATTTCTCAATCCAAACAAAATCACGTACTTCACATGCATGTTTTGCCAAATAGCGAGCTGCCTGGTTTCCTATTCTCTTTGTATGGCTAAAAAGGCAATTTTGAAACACATTCCCCAATAATTGACAGTCTCGAACGGGGGAATGGAAATATGATGATTGACTTCGGCGTGCACCTATTTCCTTTATAAGTTGTGAACAATCAGATTCCGCAATTATATTCATAAAGCATAAGTCACGTGCAAACAATAAACCCAACCGAAAAAATATTGATCATTAACTATTCAAGGGTATTGATATCCTTAAAAAAATAGAAAAACACCACTGTAGTCTATAACTTATCATAATTTCCACATTGTTGTGTACGTATCGTATTCCACCAAGAATAATGTTTGGCACGCGCATAAGCATCGACAAATAATGTTCCACCAATAATTCAAGCAGGGAAAGGACAAACAACAAATTGGTCTCAAGTACTCAAAATTTGCAGCTATAACACAGCTCCGCTCTAGAGGGAGGAAAAAATTAACAAATGATAATTAATTAACAGCAACTATGATGACAAAAGTATCCCGAGATAAGGAAAGAAATCAAGACTAAAGAAGGGGGAGAAATAAAGACAAATATAGATCTATATATAATATAATGAAAGATTAGACCTCCAAATCCCATGGTGATTGACCCTTGGCGGAAATAAAGATCACAAGAATAAATGTAACATTTGCGCTGTCTATGACAGTGTCAATTTAATGCCAGGAACCATCACCAAAGGTGTGAAGGGCTAGTTTTCTGTATAGGACTCACACTCCAGAATCCAGAGTGTCAAACTGCATTACAATCACTAGCAAACAAAATTGGGGATTCCATCTTGTTCAGGACATCCAATTTTCTTTAAGGCAATAAAGACTTCAAAGATATTGAGCTTGTATTCTCTCCTTGTTCTCTTCCCACCAAGTCTTTGCATTTACCTCCCCAAATCTTTCCCGGCTGCAGAAATAGTTGAGAAAGCGTCAAGTCAAAAATTATACTAATTCTCTAAATAAAAGCTTTTCTTAACTCTATAGTTAAATATCTTAATGAATAATGGCAACATTATGCAACCTAGGATTTTGCAAATAGTACATGTTCCTAGGATCATAAGTAACATGTTCTGGATATGAATTTATGTTATACCTGAATCTGACACGTCGAAGCTCCCTTGTTCCATCAGCTAACTGCCTGATTGTGATGTAAACTCCAGGTTCATCCTGCTCAACCCATTCTGTCTCCATTTCACTGGCATTGCTGACAGAAGGCTCATCTCTAGAAGAAGTGGTTGTCCGTGATGCTTCCATCGATGAACCTGCATGGAAGTGGTGGCTAGCACCACCTTGATCCAAATGTTTATAGTGATGCCTCGGTGTTGTCCAATCCCTGTTTAACGATGAGGCCATGGGGCTTTCTCGTGCAGATGTCAGTCTTGAATAAGTTGAATCTCTTGGCTGTTCAACGGCAATAATGTACATAGGTAAATCTTGAATCCAATATAGTTTGGTTAGGTTAGGTTAAAAAAGAGCTTCGTTTTTGGTGGAATTCTCTTGCAATAGTGATAAATATGCAGTTAGGAGATATTGAAGTTTTTTCATACAAAATAAGAAGGTAAATGCAGTCTAAAAACACTATTCCCTCCGTTTCAATATATCTATGAGTTTGACCAAATTGAATGTACCAATTTGGTCAAATTGACAGGTATATTAAAACAAAGGAAATATATTAGTAGAAAAGTTGTAGATTACCTCATCCTCAGATCTTGGAGGAGTGTTAAGAGATTGCTGATTGAATCTCTGGACGTTATAAAGTTCCATGATTCTGTCATAATTCTCACCCCACCACTTTTGAGCTTCCCATTTATTGAACATCTCCCGGCTTCAAGTACAAAAATTCAAGTATTGTCAGTCTTTGCTCCTATAGAATGAATATGCTTTCAAGAACTAACAAGTAACAAGGAAGGAGGAAGAGCATGAAGATGTAGTTAACTAATAAGTAACTAACAAGAAGAGCATTAAGGCCTCAAAGGTGCATATTCTTTCACAACTTAAAATATATTGCAACTAAATCTGCTGCCTCCCACTATGAAACTTACTTCTCAGTCTACAAATGAAATCATGTCAAGGACCAACAAGTGGAGTACCAATCATGCAGAGTTTAAGCGAGCTATTAAGGACCAATTTAATTTGAATAGGTTTATTGTTTTAATAAAGAATCAAAGACCTGCCATTAGGAAAACATTGGCATTTTTTTAAGGTTAGAAATGGAGGTACATTAAACTTGTAATGGAAAACTGAGGCCAAGTTGGTCATATCTTAAACAAACCTGAAGCGAATTCTTTTGAGATCATTTCCTCCATTAGGAAGAGACACAAAGGTAATGTGAACCCCTGGCTCCACCTGTGCCACCCACTCCTTGGCTTCACCCTCATCCTCCAACACTACATCACAGACTGATGCCGAATCACGCGCTCTAGGGGTCCGGTCACCGCCAAATCCCCCAAGAAATCTTGGGTCAGATCTACCACCAGGGTGATTGGAGCTTGTGAAGTCCCAAGCAGGGGTTGAACTTGTGCTTGCACCTCCCATATATGGGTACGGAACCCCTTCTGAGATGGTGTCAAAGTCAGGATATGGTCTCTGTCCTTTCTTGAAGGTACTGGAGCCCGTGCAGGGTTTGCACTGCTTATAAGCACCTGAAAACTTCAGTGCCATATCCTTTATCTGCATATGTAGAATAAAATTCAGATTAACAGCAATGCATTGAAAGTTTTAATCATATAGCTATACAATCAGAACAAGCAAGCCATAGATACCTATATTTTGAGCAACTGAAACATAAAAAGTCAATGACAAGTAACATTTGATAAGAAAATAAGCCATTTTTCTGTATGGAAAATACTGAAAAAATGCCATCTGTCTATCACTTTCAGTTGAACATGTTATTTTAGTATAGATTATTGCTTGTTTTATTATAAAATACCGCTAAAAGATACATTTAGACGTGATATATTAACAATCAGAATATTGTGATTAAAAATGCAATCAAACTATTTGAAGACAAATAGAGTTATATCATATATTTGTTTTCGAAAGTCATACATACATGTACTTGGTCAACACCTTCTTATAAACCATCTTTTACAGATCATGTAACTTTAACTGAATGTATCTCAAACTTTTGGAAAATGGGATTCTTGAATAATTACAAATATTCTGTATCTACGTGGATTTTGACCATTGACACCTATAATTAGAACTATCCAGTTGGGGCCCTTTAAAAAACAATTCTCTATATCTTCATTATTTTTTAAGTCTTTTTAAACACCTGAGTGGTACTTTCCCTGACTGCTAACAATGTAGATCACCCTACAAATATTCCTTTTTCTTTTGAATTTGAACATAATTATCTCATCCAATGATGCTCTAAATGGAGAAAAGGCATAGAAGGAGAACCATTTCTCTAGTAGGCTGGTATAGAACACACCCTCCCCCCCTCCCCCCCCAAAAAAAAAATAAAACAAAGCTACAACTAAAATAAGCTAAATAATCCAAGAGATGCTAGCATATCAACAGAGCATAACAGAAGTGTTTGTCAAATGGCACACAAATAGGGAAACAAAGCCTGCAAGTTCTGAAATACAAATTGAAAAGCATGTTTGGATGAAGCTGGATGGAGTCTAAGGTTTCAGGCTCAGGTCATTTTCAAAGCACCGTGCAATACTTTACAGCTGGGCTGGTGGAGAATGAACTTAGGTAGAGGCATACAAGTGGATGACAACAACATCCCTGAACGTGAAAATCCATTTACCATATAGTAGAGGAACCTTACATATGTCCTAGTATCAACTATGTACCCCAAATGGAAAGCATTTCCTATTTGTAGATATCTCCAACAATATCTATCCAAGTATCACTTGTCAATATTTTTTTCCATAATTCAGAAGCACTTGGTTCAAATTTGTGAGGATAGGCATCCAAAAGTGCCTCACATATAGGTCTCTACTTGGATAATTCAATCAAGCTTAAAGTTCCATGTAACATTGACTAAGAAGTAACAAAGAAGGAGGAAGAGCATGAAGATGAAGGTAACTAACAAGTAAAAATAAAGGGAGTGAAAAAGAGAGGCTTATGCCTAGTAGTGTAAAAACAAATAGTTAACAGTAAATGTCAATATTCTTTTCTGCCATAAAAAACAATCCAAGCATGGGCATCTCTGCTATACAATTTTTCTGTTTTTTTTTTTTTTTGGCATTGGCATTGGCATATTAATAGAAAACTTTTGAAAAAAAGTGGCTCGACAAGAATTCAAGGATGGGCCACACAAACGATACGCATACCCTTCTGTGCTAGGCATCTTTTCTCAACATTAACCAAACCGCTGGATGTGTGGAACATGTTCCCACTGCTGCTATTCTCAACACAAATTTGGAGAATATTTGACCAAGACTGCTATTACTTTTACTTTTGCAATCAAAATACATGGAAATATAAGTGAATCATCTCAAGGTATTTTAGTGTATTATTCAATTGTTAAAACTTGGCATGTTCATAACTGCACCATTGTGCCTTTTAATTCTACCGCCCTTGCTATTTATTTGCATGATGTCACAATCATTAATTTTGATTCAAACCAACTTAGCTTCTCTCAAGTGCAATTATAAGTGGACCTAATTGACAAGTTGGTTTCCGTAATTTACAACTCTACAAAGAACAAGGGCTTGATTGGTTGATCATGATGGTCACACGTCAAGTCAGCACCACAACATGCCATTAAATAAACCAATGAATGGACCAATACATGGGAGGGAGGAAGTGGACCATCCGTCAACACCAAAAAGTGGGCCAAAAAACAACACAACGTCATCCTAAACCAAAACACTCCCCGCCTAGATAACTATTGTGCCCGTGTGATATATACTATTTTTATAGGATTAGGATTTTCTCATCTCCTTTATAGACACGAGGTTCATTTTATAAGAGAAAAAAAAAATTCTAAAAATCAAATTAATAAGATAATACAAATAAAATATTAATTTGAATATAAATATAAAATATTTTATATTAACATTGAATCATAGCTTTTTATTTTATAACTTTTGAAATACTTACGGTAAGAGTCAAAATTTTATAACGACATAACTACCTATAATTAGATAACTATGTATAAAACATTGTATCATAATTATAGTTAAAAAAAATTTTATTCTACTATCCCCGTAAAAAAAATTCTATTCTACTATAATAATATTTGTATTTTTCATTTTTCTTGTTGCTTTGATGACATGATACGATATATATATATATATATCTTTGTGTGTATGCAGGGGTTTATAGGTATGCGTGGACGTAAGAGATTCCAAATGTGGTCCCCCACCATATCATGAACCTCATGGTGTTGATTTTGTTTGTTTTCACCAAGATGGAAAAAAGAAGCTGCAAAAGCAAAGTTTATAGGTGGAGAGAGAGAGAGAGAGAGAGAATAAGAGAGAGAGTGTGTGTGTGTGAGAGAGAGAGAGAGAGAGAGAGAGAGCGAGGGAAGAGAAGGGGGTCGTGGGGATTAAGAACCTGCGCAGTCAGGCTTTTGACGGCTTCTTTTGTACTAGGCGTGCCACTCTCACGGGCTTCTTCTTCCCTCTCCTCCGCCGTTTGCTTCGTACAAGCTATGCATGTAAACATCTTTAATTACTCCCTCGCCTTTTTTTTCTAATTGTCCCTGCATAAACAAGCATGCACTTATTGGTCAAAATTCAAGTGAACGAAAAAAGTGCTAATAAAGAATTGAGGGGTTGGGATGGAATAAAGAAAAGAATAACCATATATCAACATGCCATTGGTTTTGAATGGATAATAATAATAATAATAGAACAAAAAAAAACATATAGAATCAAACAGAATTATCACTAGTAAGAGGATTATATGGTTTTGACTAAAAAGATATTATTATTATTATTATTCATTCAAGGATAAAGTTGAGGATACTATAGGTATGGAAATAATGACTTTCGTTGAATAAAACAGTGACAAGGGAATGCCAATTTGCGGAAAGCAATAACAATGGTTAGGTTGGGGAGGGAAAGCACCTTAATAAAAGAAGAGACCCCAGGTGAAGCAAACTAAGTTAGAAAGCAACTGAATGGAATTATATAATTTTAAAAATTAAATAAGCTGCCCAATGAGGCAAAACAAAATGGTCCTGAGCTTAAAACCAAAAAGGAAAAGCGATCTTCAATGTAGGCTCGGGATCAGAGCTGAGAGATCACAAAATCCGAAAAGAAAAGGAAGAGAAGAAGAGACGGGGAGGAAAAAAGGGTCAAGATTTAATTAAAAGGAGAGAAAGAAAACAAATTTGGGGGGGGGGGGGGGGGGCAAAAGGCAAAGGCACCTTCTTCTTGTTAGGAAGAATGAATGAATGACCAAAGGGGGATGCTATGCCTTATTGCTACTATTATATATGCAAGCAATGTGAATTGCTTTTTAGTACAGAAATCGAAAATATAAAAGAAGCAAAAGCGTGTCCAAGCCCAGTTTTTCTGACACATCATACATCCCTCATGGCTCATACTCATCCCAACAATACCCGTCTACTCACTCTGATTCTCTCTTTATCTTTTGTGTAAATCACAATCAATCCCCATTCTCCAAGATAACACTCCCCAGACCAAAAAGCTACACATTCTCACTGACCATAGACTTGGAGAGAGAGAAAACTGTAAACTATTATAAATAAAATAAAATAAAATAATCAAAGAAGAAAAACATGGTTTTTTTTTTTTAGTATTATTATTACAGTAAAATCTTAGCTTAGCCTTCGAAAAAATATAATCGTCATACTTTCATACTGACAATATATTAAGAATTTATGGAAGATTAAAGTAGTAACATAAAAATACTAAGTTAACAATTACTTTTTGGATCTTTGGAAAATTTAATTATTGAGTAGAATATAACTTGACTAGGACTATTGGTAAATAATACAGGGGTGGTGGTTTGAGATTTGAAAAGGACAATTCGGGTTGAATGAGGTGAAGTTGTGTGGGAAGAGGGGGGCAAAGAGACACATGCAGAGAATTATATAAAAAGAGAGTACAGTGGGTGTGGGTAAGAAGAACAAGAATAATACCAAGAAGGTGAAGAAGAAGAAGAAGGAGGAGGAGAATTCTCCACATTGATTGTTGTCGCTTGCTTTTCTGAAAAAGTACTGGCATTACTATAACTATTCGAAAACGACCTACCAAACAATCCCTCAACTTCTGCCTCGTCCTTCTTTGTCCCTCTTCAATGAAAACCTTCCCCTCCCTCTCACCAAAGCCTCAACCTACGTTTATCTTTCACCCTTCAAAGCCCCAACCAAAACGAGCTTAAGCTAGCTACCCTCTGCGTCGTTTCAAGGAAAGGGAAAAACTTTGTCGTTATTGGCGTTTAACACAAAACGAAATCACTCCAAATGGGACTCTAATGCTTGGGATCTGAAGGCTAATTATCGAGTTACATCCACATGACATGGCAATGCAAACAAAAAATACTCTGTGACACTACAGAACAAAAGTTGAAAAAGAGAAAAAGACAAAACACACGCGCAAAGTGGATTAAGAATACAGAATACTACTACCTTGTATGTATGAATTCCTAGTTGAAGAAGGTGAAACGCATTCACAGCGGAAAATGCAGTGGAGAGAAAAAAATGCTGAAGCCGCCAACTGCAGAGCTACTCTGTTTTCAGAAACAGAGGAGGGTACGTACGATCGTGTGAATGAATGAGGATGAATGAATGATAATGAATGGCGGCGATAAATCGGTGGCTGAGGTGATATTTTCAAGATTTTGGAGGCGAGAAAAGGGAGAGAATTACGGTTACAGATAGAGACGAGGAGAGGGAGGGGGACGGCGTTTGAGGTTGTCGTATTTATACATCCGGGTGAACAGTGGAGTTGACGGCGTTAGATTCCGCCGTTATGTGGGACGGAAAATGTTTTGGGGAAAGAGGGGGACATTTGGGGCCTACATGTCCGGTCTTGGTTGATCCAAGGGTGGGATTTCTAAACGTTATGCGCTGTGGTGCCACGTGGCGTGTTGTGATTGAGTTTGATGGGAATGGACGGATGGGATTTGCTTGGGAGATTTGCATGATGACGGGTTTTGGAACCTTCCCATCCAGGTTTTGTTACGCTGCTTCAATGATGTCATTGTTCGATCTTAATAATCATAATAATATAATGCTCTATCATATTGCTTTGCACCAGGAAATGATGTAGTCTAATATTGTCATCATCATCATTATCATTATTATTATTATTATTATTTTCATCTAGTTTAGCTTTTTAGCTTAAAGGAAACTCTTTAGATAAAGAGATGCCATGAGATACTTCACATTTTATTTTATTTTTTATTATATACTGGTATTTAGAGATTATATCACATGTGTGTATCTTTAATTAAATATAATAGTAAAGTAACTGCGCATTTAAAAGAAGATAAGTGTTTGATTTTGAAGATGCCATTTCTAGAAGAAATTAGTCTAACACCAGACAGTGGAAATATCCTAAGAAATGAAAAAATGATATGGTGATGAATACAACAAAAATCAATCATTTTTCCACTAGATAAGGTGCCCTATATGAATTAAACAATGCAATAGTATCCTAAATGTAGTGAGGAATCTTAAGATAAAAAGAGTCATATGATATTTTAAAAACATTTTGGATGTTTAATATGATTTTTTTATATAAGAAAATACTTGGGAGCCAAAAACTTTATCCGAATTTATTTATTAGAATAATATGACATATATATTAATATTCAAATGAATAAATGAGTGATAGTATTCTATCTCATCCGATAACTATTCTTATATTCTATCAAGAATTCTGAGAATAAGTTCGGGCATAATAGCATCCCTCTTTTGTATATTATTGTGGGACTTTTCATCTGAAAAAAATGGACGGCATGGTTTCTGGTCCCTTAATTAGTGCGAAAGCTCAAGATCAGTAGAAATTTTTGAAGTACTTTACTAGAAACAGCTTTGAAAACTTGATTGGCATTGCCTGTTTTCTTATATGCGAACGAATAACATGCATCTCAATACATATTTTGCTATAAAGAGAGAATCAAGAGAGAAAGAACATCACCGTTGCCTTCCATGTTAAGCGTTTAAACTTTAAAGGGTTTGCATGTGCAGCAAGGTGGCCTTGCTAAACAATCCAGTAGCTTACTTTAAAACCTATAGCTAGATGACTATAGAGTCTGATCGAATTATTCTAAACTTGATGAGTTTAGAACCTATCCTTTTCGTGATCCTTTTTATGAAAAGCTTATCAGTGTCTTCATCGGTGCAACAAGTTTCTTTGACGTGAAACCACATGCATGAAGCTTATTGGATCAAAAGATATACACATAGAGTAGTAGCAATAGTGATTTTCCTATTCATACTTGTCAACTTTGAAACGATGATGGTAGCTAGAGATTCTGCAGACTTTAGACTCTATAGCTTGACCGACTTTGTCTCATACAATGACCTCACAAAGATCCGCAGCCAGTTGGTATAATTTTGTAAGCTCAACTTTGCAATTCCATTCTCTGTCTCCTTTATGTTGATAGGACTGATCATACCACACACAATTAATAACATTAATTCATATGCAGGGGAGTAAGATAACAACTTAATTTTCCTTATTATTTAAATAAATTTTGATTGCCAAAAATTGGAGGGCATTCGCACACATATATTTATACAGAAAATTGGTTGCACATCAGTTCATTAATTAATGTGCTGTCGTTTTTACATGATTTTGTTATTCTTTTTGCATCTGGTTAATTTTTGTGTCAGAAAAAGAAAAAAGAAATTGGGTAATAAGGTCAATTTATATGTACACAACTCACGTTATTTTTTTAATCAGGTATAAGTTAATATTGAAGTACTGTGAAAGAATGTACAAATATTAATAAATATTTTTAGTTAAGATTTAAAGACAAGTATGTATACTCAATGCCGTTCTTGTCATACTCATATTCCATTTAATTTGGTAACTTTATTCGCTATGGTTATTCTCAGCCAAATAGAACGAAAAAAAGGCATCTTAAAAGAGACAAAAGTTCCTGCACTGTTGGAAATATTCTGTGCTCAAAATAAGACATTTCGCTATTCTGTCTGCTCAATTGCTGATCCAGAATTGTACTGAATGTGCTTCTTTTTTTTTTTGGCCAGCAAAATGTTACATGCGATTCTACAACTAAAATAAGAGGAAATGGCACGAAACCGAAAAAATAGAAAAGAAGAACAAAAAGAAGAGATGAGATTGATGAAGGGTACCACTGGCACTGAACCGTTTGGTCCTATCAAGTTGCACGAGTGAAGTGCCAAGTGTTCCATTTGGTTAGGTGAGAGAATCAAAATCAAAATTGGAATTGAAGGAAGATTTTTCAATCTTGTCAAAGGAACAAAAATATTTCTACTACAACTAGAAAAAGGTTCCATATCATAGGAACCAAAAGTCCTTTGGTCTCTTTGGCGTATCTAGTATCTACTGTTATCTTCACTGTTCTGGTTCTGCTATTTTTTGTTATTTCCTTATCCAGATTAGTTGGGCACAGCCAGACAGTATGTAACCCAAACCAACCCGCCTCAGTAGTTCTCTCAAAAGGGTCAGACTTTGGAGTAATTTTGTACGGCAACCTGACAGAATACCAATGCCTACCGGCTATGATCAGTCTAGTGGATGAGACTCGCACTTGATAAAGCATAGAGATAATAAATATATGTAATCTTACTCTTATAAATAAAGATTATTTTTTAAGAATTATGATTAATAATTAATGAAAAATATAGATAATCAGAAAGTTTAATAGAATTGAATTGTTTGAATTATATTACATTCTATTAACTCTTAAATAAACGAATGAATTTTACCATTTTATTTCAACCTATCACCTTCATAATTTTTATCAACCATTCTGACCAAATTTGTGGTCAAGTAATATTATTAGGTGACTAAACAAGTAAGGAGGAGGTTGGTTTGTGCAAGTCAGAGAGCCAGAAGGAAATGGTACTTCTGGGCCCAAGAGACTGTGTTACTGGCTATTGTAGGTTGTCAGCACTGGCTGCAAAATTTTGGGTTCTTTGGCATTGTAGACAAGTGATGATGTGCTTTATCTTTAAGTAACCCATTACTTATTTTTGTCCTTTGCTTTATTCCTGGGGCTAGCTCTCTCTTTAAGCAAAGAATGCTTGGAATAGAGCGACAACAAAACCGCCCAATATAAAAACTGCTACAATCTCTTTCTCTATTTTCCCACTGTAGTTCTGCCAGCAAGCCACAATCTTTCCTTTGTTGCTTGGTGTTGGGGTTCTCTCTCTTATCTTTCAGCATCCGGAAATGGTTATTCCACGTGTCAAGATCTGATTGGTCATGCTTTAGCTAAAGATGTTTTACCAGATCTTGTTAAGGAAGAAAGGCATAGTCCAAGGTCCAAAGTCATTCCCTCCCTCAACTTGGTTTGGTCTAGTTTTGAAGTGAATTCAAAATATCACACTTTAATTAGATCTTTGTTGTTTTGTTTACCTCTCTTTATTTTCTATGACCTGTCTATGTTTATAAAGAGAAAACACAAGCGTTAACTTACTAAAAAAAAAAAAAAGTCTGGTCATAGCAAGTACTGTGAAAAAAATAAAAATACAAATCAAGCACTCTTTTACTTCTATGAAGCGTTAACTTATCAAAGTTTTACCCCTTTTTACTGTTTTCCTAGTCTTCTCCTTTTTCAAAGAAATTTTGAATCCAAGATACGTAGATATGTACAGTAAAAAAGTGTTAATGAAAATATTGCGATTCTGCGTAAAACCCTTTGAGGTTTTGTTACTTCCATTTGTCTCGAATGGACATGTGCATGTCCTAATAGACCAAATCTTGCAATCTTTTCTGTTTTTTCATCATAATAATGCAATATTAAAAGCCTTAGAATCCATACGTTTCGTCAAGCTTGTCATAGTCCAATTCAAAAATCTCATGAAAGGTTGAGAGGACATGAAAACATGATGAGAGATTATACCACTTTTAACGTTAGGAATGTTCTGTTTTTTCAGGTGAACAAGAACAGGTACTAGATGTGTATATAATATATTGTGAAAAGTGATCATAAAGCCCCTCATTCAGCATTCCTTCCCCCAAAGTAAATCTACATAATCTCAATCCCCAAGTCTTTTCTTTCCCCATTTCCAATGTTCAGGTCTGATTACTTTGGTTATTATTTGCTTCTTTTGATTTCTTGTTTCAGATAAAAACATTATACTTACCCCTTGTTAAAAGAAGAGACAAGTGGGCTGTGTCGTGTAAATACTGTTTATTGAAGCTTTTAAGCCTGTCCGTACGCCCCTCTTATATGTATGCCAGAATGCTTAAGCAGCTGGAGCATGCAACTTCTTTCTAACTCAGTCTCATGCATGTCGGAAGTTCAAAGTTCAAACCATGGAATATCAGCATTTTGCTAATGTCAATTCCTAGGTCTTATGTGTGGTCTTACCTATGTGGCCCCTTGAAAAAGTACAACCAAAGCAAGGGCCAAGTAAGGAGGATTTGCTTAATCTCAAGGGAACAATCTAATGATTAAGCATTAAAGCCTATAAGGATGTGTCTGAATAATTGAATTAGCAGTTAGATTAATTATTTCAATAATTAATTATACGTATAATTGACTTCATTTATAATTGATTATGTAAAAATCTATTTTATGTTTAGATGTATTAACTTAAAAATAATTTTAAAATAGTATATTTTTTTAAAATTATATAGGAAAATAATCTTCTGTATGATAAATTACTTAAAAGTATATGAAATGATTTATTTATATTATATAATATTTAATATTTAAGATTAATTTGATAAAAATATCATAATTATAAAATATTAAGTTTTTGCTTATAATTTAAAGATTTAAAAATAATGCTTTTTTAAAAAAGTTTTCTTTAGTATAAGTAAAATAAGTTAAAGATTATAATCAATTTTATCTAGATTTACCAAACATACTAGATTATATTGAAAACAACTTTTTCAAGAAAAAAAGTTGCCTTTAGATTGTAATTGGGTTACCCAAACATGCATTAATTAGGACATCACATAATAGATTTTAATCTCATTAGTTGTGAGTAGAATTATTTATAAAAGGAGGATGAATTAGTCATATTGCACGATTCAAACTTTGATAAATTTGAGAGAAGAAAGAAAGATATAAAGGTTTTACTTAGATGGAGATAAGTTTTCAGACAAACTAATCATATATCTATCGATATCTCCTGTGAGGAAGGGCTGGAGAGGGAAGGAAATTAAATTAAATAGGGGTAATCTGAATATTCAGCTTGTTTTTATTCCTCATGATCAGGGTAGGAATGTTAGTAAAGCGTGAAAAATTAGAAAAGAAAAAAGAATCACAGAAAAAGAGAAAAATTATGTTCCTGAACTACTCTTTTGAACAAAGAGGAAAACGTTCAATAAGCTACTTTATTTTTTAATGTTGGTTCTCTTTTCAGGGACAAGATTTAAACTGTCCATGTACAAAACCCTTTAAAGAAAAGAAACTGAGTTGCTGCAAATTAGAATGTTAAAGCAATTTGATTGATTTGCAGAGGGATATGCTCAAATTCTGAATATTTATTTATATATTTTTGCATTTACTCCTTGTGTGGCCTACTTTACTGTGGGGGAAAGAGACGTATTATTTCATCTGCCAATGCAACATAAAGATACGATGAGTCAATGTATGTTCAGGTATAGAAATTGCACGTGTTTTCCTCTCCACCATGCACTGATTGGTCATCAATCTCTTGAATAAGTTCCAACTGATAGAGTAAAGCCAACTTTTATTTGCGATATTAAAATATTAAACTTGCTTCAGTAGAAATAACTCCATGTTTCAAGAAGCAATTGACTAGAAAATATGGTTTGGACCAAAGTAATAACTCAACTTATCAACTCAGAAATTGTTTGCTAATATATGTCGTATAATAATAAATGTAAATGATGCAATATACCGTATTACTGGAAAAAGGCACGATTTAAATTGTAGCAATATAAATTGTCAGAACACGTAAGGAGTGGCACAGTGGAGCCCCTTTGAAGTTTGGACAACTTTCTGAGAATTTCATCCGTATCATGGTTCATTATTTTTTTGGTACAAACATCATGGTTCATTTATAATCTGACTTTCACGTACTAGAGACAAAAAGAGAAGTTATGGTTTTATCTTGGTCTATTCACTATTCTATTTTCACTTTTTTTTTGGGGTCTTGATTTTAGTTAAGTCTATTTATTTATTTATTTATTTATTTATTTTGGTGGTGCTACTGCGCTTTTTTTAAACAAAATAATTTGGGGGTCGTTGTGCTACTGCTATTTATTCCAATTATGTCCATAGACATATAAGCTTTTGGGCTATGATAACGCCCATCAAGCATATCCATTAAGGTTGAAAAGTGAATGGACTTTGGTTCAAACCGTACACGACCGACCCAACAATCAAGCCTAGCCCATAATGCCTAACAAGTCAAGTCCACCTCCAACGTGAGCATTAGCCGTGACACTTACAATTAGAGACCAATCAAGACCATTTATTAGATTTGGAGACAAAATTCAAGTTGTAAATTCAAGCTGAATTGAGAGAAGAAGCGATAATCACAAGCTAATTCCATGATCTAAAATTAAAAAAAAAAAAGCGAAACTAAGTTAATTCTTTCTGCAAATGGATTAAAATTAACCAAGTATAGCAAGATATAATATATTGGAAAAAAGGGAAAAAAACGAAAACATGAACAATGGGCTAATTCTTCCGAGGCCCTCCTCCCCTGAGGGATTGCCAGAAAACAGGCCAATTCTTTTGGGCTTCATTCCAGCCCAGAAGGGACCCTTCTCTCAATGGGTCCCAACTGGAGGACACAATCCCATAACTCACTCCCAACAGGGCTGACCCAAAGAAGAAGAAGGACACGATGAAGGGCACCCAAGTGGGCACATCAATTTTCAGACCAACTTTGAGGTAGTAAAAGAATGGGAAGAACAAAAGCCCAATGCCAAGTGGGATCCCCACAGAGAATGCCATCCTAGTGATCATCCTGTTGGTCACCACTTCTGGAATAACACCTTGGTCTCGCTGCTCTTCTTCTTCTTCTTCTTCTTCTTCATCATCATCATCATCATCATCTTCAACATAGTCCTTTCTCAGCTTCTTGCTCTTCTTCCTTTTCTTTGGGGTAGGTCCAAACCCCTTGGGGTCCCTCAAGGTTGCACATATAGGTGCTGGGTGTGAGAAATGAATCTGATGATGAAACCCTGATCTATGAATACGGAAATTAGACTTCACATTTCCATTGAAACAATTGATCTTAGTGAGTGTCCATATGTTACACCTAACTTGCTGCATTAGAATCACAGAATGAAAATTAGGCCAGATAATTCTACAATTATGCAGCAGAATTTTTTGGGTCCTATATAGTACTATTCTAAGTTGCTAATGTTTTAATATAATAAAAGTGAGTTAGAAAGAAAGCCCAATTCTTAAAATGGTTAAAAACAAGGTGAATTTGGCAATGAACATAATATCTCCTAAGAAGTCCATAAGATTACAATTGCTCAAAAATAAATGGACAACGGGTTACGAGAAAGAGAGAGAACCTGGTGAAGAAATTGTGGAGTGAAAAGGGTGGTGGCAGTTGCAGCCATTGGGTGATGTAAAAGGTGTAGATGGCTCAAGACAACATAGGAGTGGCACCAGACATGATAGTAGAGGCTCTTTTGATTAGAGAAAAAGAAAATAGAGAGAGAAAGAAAGGAGGGAGTTTGGAGTTTGGAGTTTGGGGTTAAAGACATTAGGAGTGAGACAATGAGAGCTGTTCCAAAAGAGATAAGGTTGGAATGGAATGGATTATGGATATCCCACTTTGCCACCGTTGTTGTGCCACTGCTAAATTTTAGCCTCCCTTTTTTGGATCTTGTTGCCATCCTGAAACGCCGACGTATTGCGTTAATTTCTTCTTTTGGGTAAACATATTATGTTTATTTTTTATGCTTTGTAAACATATTATGTTTAAAATAATTGCATTCATTTTTTTTTAATTGGATTTGTTACATATATTATTTTTAAAAACACTTGTATTTGGTTTTCATTTCTATTTCCTATTTTTATTTTTCGCATTTTCTGTTTTTAAGATTTTATACAAGAAACAATGAAGAAAATAAAATTTTATTTTTTATTTTTATTATTTTTTTCATAAAATCTTAAAAATATGAAATACGGAAAATGAAATAAGAAATGGAAACAGAAATTAGGCAAGCTCTCAAGTTTTTGAAAATATTTTTTCTTGTGCTTTCTGTTTTTGAAATTATTGCAGAAATGTAATCTTATTTTTATGTTATTTACTGTTTCCAAGATTTTATAAAGAAAATTCAAAAACAAATTTTTTATATTTTTATTATTTTCATTACAAAACTTTAAAACTTGAAATACAATAAAGATAAGATGATATTTTCATAATTAATATTTAAAATGAAAAATAGAAGTATTCTTTAAAATCAAACAGATCTTAAATAATCTTTAATTTTTTAAGATAATAATATCTTTAATTTTGAAAAATAAGTTTTGTATTATACAATTTTTTATTTTTTTGGTGAATAAGAATTAATTTTATAAATAATTTAAGTGAATCAAATCTATAAATATATTCTATTATCTCCAAAAAATATCGAACAAAAAGGGGGACCTCGCAGTGAATGCATAAATTGTATGCGGGACTAGTGTCAAAAGGATCGTCATGAGATGCAGAATCCGTGCCATCCATAGGTATCAATAATTCTGGCAAAATGGCTCAATCGCAAGGTTAGCCTATTAAATCAGTCAAAAATAATGGATTAGATTAATATATTTAATTATTAAAATATTTTGGTTCATTTAATTCGTTCTGCTTAACTCGTGGGCTTTGATCAGCCGAGACGGATAGGCCCACCAAACTAATCTTGCCTCTTTTTTTTTTTTTAGGTGCAAAAATATTTTTTAAAAATTTTTTAAATTTTTATTATAAATTATATTTTTATTAATTTATAAACTTTATATTATAAATTTTATGTTATAAATTTATAGTTAATTATTATTTATAAATTTATTTATATATCTTAATTAATTTATTATATTTATATTTGAGTTAAATTTAAATATAAATTATATAATTTAATTATTTTATTTTATTTTATTTAAATAAATTTATATTTAATATATTTTTTTAATTTTTAAAATAATTTAACTCATAAAAAATATTAAAATAAATTTATTCATATTTTTTATTTTTTTGACCGGTCAAACGTCCTTAAACGAGACGGGTTAGAATATTGAGCCCACCTTCCTAACTCGGCTTATCCCGTCCCGCCTCCACTTTTGGCGGGCTTGTGATAGGTCCGGCTCGTCCCATTTTGCTATTACTATTCCTTTCGAGGAGAGTCGAGTGGGGATTTGAAGGCTCAATAATTTCTCGACTCTCGTGCATATTATTTAAGAATAGTTTTTTTAATTTATCTGTTAGATATTATTGTAATATATCATATTTTATAATATAAGTATTGATAATTATGTAATATTATACTATCTAATTTTTTCCTCATTTTTATTTCTTTAATGTTTTATTTTAATATTTTTTATATTTAAATAATAAAACTCATTTTACTTTTTTTTGGACAAAATTATGGGGGATGTCGTCCACATAATTTTGGGAATAAATCATTTATGATTATTTCCCTTTTTAATAAGTACACCTTTTAAAATTCGAATTTGTGTCCTCGCATTTACGTGAAACTAAACCGCTTGTCACTCGTCTTGCTGGCAAAACTCACTTTACTTTAGCTGTCCTTGTCACATGAAATGCTATTTTAAGCATAGCTTTCGTTGAACTTCTTATGTCAGGACATAAGGAAAATTTGCTATTTGATTCTTCAGTCAGCAGAAATTTGTGGATAAATATAAATTTAACATACCATATATATAATAAAATCTATTCTATTAATTTTATTTAAGGTGCATTCACTTATTTCTACACTTGACTATATATATATTGATTTGTCAATCGCTCTTTTTTCTATTTTTTCGCCTAAAATTTCAGCCATCTTCGTTAACTAATTATATATATATTTTTTCATTTCATCTCTTAAATTTCTTAAATGCTTCTCTCTCTCATGATTTTTAATACTTGTCATATTAACTATTAATAATGATATATTAAATACTTTTCTCTCATATTTTACATGCTACCGTCCAGATTTTATACAAGTCAATATTGTATATACTTACTCATATAAATGATTATATTAATATGTTAATTCTTCCTAATTTTATTTATTTGTGCTTTTGATGTTTATATATAATTTTAAATAATATATGATACATTAATTTTGTATTTTTAAAAATATTTTTCTTCATTACTTTGTCTATTATAGTTTTTTATTTTAAAATAATATATTATATAATAATTTTTATTAATTATGTTAAAAAATTATTAATTATTTTGGATACCCTACATATATACAATTAAATATGATTTATCATATCATATCACATTTGTTATGTGTAAATTTTACCATATTATTATGACCAATTTAATAATCAAGTAAACAGAAAAATCATATAAATATCTATTTGTAAGTGAATGAAAAAATTGTTGCAAAAAAGTATAAATTTATAAAGGTGAACCAAATCATGACAAATTCGCTTGCAAAATTTTTATAATGATTGATTGTTGATAAAATCGTAGGATATAGCATGTCATATATTTATTGTGTGCAAATTTTAAGAAATTATTATGATCAATTTAAAAATCATGTAGGTAAAATAAATCTGATACAAATTTCACTGAAATTGATAAATAATCATTAAGGCACGAGACTATTATATGCAATAGTATTTTCGGTGCATATATATGCAATAGTATTGTATGCATGAAACTAATTAATTTGTAATCACCCTAATTTCTGATTGATTGACTTTTAGCATTTGAAGTAATCACTGCCACCATAAAGCACGCAAATTTGAAATGCTAAGTGTGAAATAGTGTGCTATTGTAAATGCTAAGTTTATTATCTTCCTACGTTATGCACAATTACATTGAATTAGAGTGATTACCGTTACATTTAATTTGTTTCTTTTTTTATTTTTTAACTCTATGAGAATGAAAATTATTCATAACTCTAAACCCTCTTTCTTTCATACACCTCTTCTTTTACCCCCCTTTCTTATCTTTCATGGCACAAGGATCTCATTATTTCATTCTGGAGCCTTCCTGAAATAAGCTATAATTCTTGATTCTTCTTTCTCCTACACAATTTTTATAAATTTCTTGAGTTTAAGTTTTGATCTTTTTTTGTTTTATTATGTGTGCAGAGATTTCTGCTCGATCAATTTTTTCTCTTTCTTGGCGAGTTGTTTTCTTTTCATTTTTATTTTGCATAAAGTTTTGATATTTTTTTTCATGATTTGGTCTTAATTTCTCATTCTTACTCTGAGGTATTAATCTTCTTCTTCTTCTTCTGTTTTTTCCCGACCTTGCCTCATTATTTCCTATTGTGTGGGTGTCAGATACAGAACTCCATTAGTATCAACGAGTTCTTTGTGTTTTTGACATTCTACCATCCACTTTTTTATATATGTATATGTATTTTTTCAATCATCGAAAGTTTTGTTCTCTTCGTGCTTTCCCCGAATATTAATCAAATATCTATGATTTTGGTAAGTCTATTGGAACTTATTTTGTTCATGTGAGTCATTTTTAATTTGATTTATACTTTTCAAATTTTGAATTTTTTGTCATGTTGATTTACTGCGTTCTTTTATGCAGGATGAATTTTCCTAGTCCTATGATATTTGCAGTGAAATTGGATCTACATTTTAACTAATACCATTGCAGCCATTGTCTTATGAAGCATGTATTATAAAGTCTGTAGCTGATGAAGCAGACCTTACTAAATTGTCAAGCCGCAAGACGAAATCAGTGACTAAGGAATAATGCAATTGAGTAATTAAAGGCATTAAATTTGGCCTCATTTCATATAGCTCGTATGATTTATGCAGTTGAATGAAGTTGTTTTTCATTTTAATTTGGACCTGTAGACTGTTTGTATTTTCCCTGCTGGTTGTACTGCTGTTTACTTTTGGTTGAGTACAGTGTTTGTTGGGTTATGTTTCATGTTATTTTTATGAATTAGAGTAATTATTGGATCAATCATGGTGTTGCTTTTTCTACATCTTGCCTGTATACCAATATCATGTATGTTTACTTATATATTTATATACTGTATATATTCCTATTTAATCAATATTGATTTTTCATTTCAAGAATGAAAATGACTATTAGATGAGATATATCACCTTTAATGATACAATAATGTTAATTTTTAAATTAGCTTTAATTTAGGGCATTACATTTAATTAATATATTATTACCTTTGATTGATATTGATATTGATATTGATATCAATCAATAATGTATACATGAGATTACTCCTTACTTCTAATTGATTTTAATATGACAATAAATCAAAATTCTAATTGATTCTGGTATTTTTATTTATTTGTATTCTATTCAGTCAAGCAATAATAATTATCCTTTAATGCAAACTTCTGTCATGTTATGTGTAATTTTCTCAGAACTTCTATTTTTTTGAAAAATAAAAATAACTATTAGATGACATATATCACCTTTAATGATATTATCATTAATTGATAAATTAGCTTTGATATAGGGCATTACATTTAATTTATAACTAATAACTAATAAAAATTAATAAATTAATAAATATTTATATTAAAATTTTAATTAAGATAATGATGCTTTCATGACAAAAAAATTTAGGAATAAAACAGTTTTCTTACTAATATTGATAGCTAAAACTAGTGATATTGAATAGATATATTACATGGGGAGATGCTAAAGGTGTTTATTACATGAGTAATGACTTACTTACCTTATAATTATAATAAATTTATAATAAATAAAAATTAATAAATTGATATATATGTTCATGTTAAAATTTTATTTAAGATAATGATACTTACATAACAAAAAATTTATATATAAAATGATTTTTTTTCTAATATTAATTGATACCTAAAATAGATGATACCAAAAATATATATTATGTAGGAAATATCAAAGATATTCATTACATGAGTAAACTTAACTACCTTATAATTATTATCCATTTATAATAGATAAAAATGAATAAATAATATATGTTCATATTAAAATTTTATTTAAGGTAATAATACTTGTATAACAAAAAAAAAATTAACCATAAAATAAAAAGAGTATACATGACAAAATATGAAGCAAATGATTTAAGAATGAGTAAAAAGTATCGGTAGTTAATTAATTGAGTTTGAATGTTTAAGGTCTTATGCAAATAATACTTAACCCCTTCATGTCTGCATATGACACATAAATTCAATATTGTCATGTATACTCATTCTATTTATGTTTAAATTTATCTCCTTTAATATTATTAACTTTTTTTTGTTAATATTAAAAGAATTTAATTTAAATGAACTGATAGTTTTATACTGTCAGCTAATAAAAATAGTGAAAATTGCCAATTTATTTAAATAATTACTCATTATAATGAGGGATCTACCATGATTTTTCACTTTCCCCTATTTCTATTGATTGACAGTATAAAATAATTTTACATTGTCAGAGCATATTAATTAAACTCATATTAAAAATATTTCCATATATAATTAACTTTATATTTTATATACCGCAATAATATTGTGATTTCCTGTGCGCCGCGTGTGTATGGAATAGGTTGTTGATACGTCCGGAAATAATGCATGGGAAAATGTCAGTATACCTCATGAATATGATCCCGAGCAATCGAACAATTCTAATAAAGTTTCAGACAAGACAATTTCCTATCACTGTGCCAATTGTGTGTTGCTTTTTCAAGGGTAAAGAATAGAAAAGGCATAAAGATATTGTTGGACTATCGTGAGCTCATTAAGCCAAAGAGCACCATGAATGTTGTTTACAAGCAAGTTTTTAACAATCTTGGGTGAATAGGTAACTTTAATATATTTTTTTATTACTTTAATTCTTACTAACATTATGCATTCTGCTTTTAAACTTGCAGCACCTTTACGCTTTTGGAATATTATTGCTTTTTTTTTATTATATAATAACGTACTTATGAACACAAATGTTATAATTTATAATCTTTTTTCGATAAATGGAAATAAAGCTCAACTCGCAAAAACAAAGAGCCAAGACAAGGTCGAACAAAGATAACATTAGGAAAGAACAAAATCGATAAACTGATGTTATGATTTATAATTATTTTCAATTATTTTTATGTAATATCCATGAATATATTAATATTAACATACTCAATAAATACAGTTTAGGTTTATTCAATTTTTTTTATATAATATTTATGTATTGTATATTTTATACCCACTTGAAAAATCCGTGCATGGCACGGGTAATAAACTAGTTTAATTCTGAATGATAGACCATCCTATCGTCCCAAATCATCTCCACTTCTTGTGCTTGCTGCCCCCACCTTGTCCAGGGATAATACCAAGCCACCAAATCTGAAACTTGAAAACTTTGTTCAGTGTTCACACATCCATGTCCATGGCTGATTCGACCTCCCTCTTGAGGGTGGAGCACATAGCAGGCAAAGGGAGGGGTCTAGTTGCAGCACAGCCTCTCAACGCAGGCCAAGTAGTCCTCACTGAATCCCCTCTCATTCTCTACTCAGCTTCCCCTCTCTTCCCCGCTGGATCTGGATCCACTCCCTCTTCACCCTTCTCTTACTGTGATCACTGTTTTAGAATCTTGCCGCCTTCACCACACACTGAAACTACTGTTTCATGCCCTTCTTGCCCCAACCACATTTTCTGCAGCCACAAGTGCCTCTCCATTGCCCTCAACTCCTCACACTCTCCCTTTGTATGCCAAGCACTCTCACTTCTTCAAAGCTCAGATTCAGCACTATTTCAACAACCCCTTGAACTTCAAGTCCAAGCCCGTTTTGTTGTAGCTGTCTATAACTTTTCAATCATGTCCCCTTCTGATATACACACTTTGATTTCTCTTCATGGCACCCCAAATGAGTCCATTTTTTATGCTGCTAAGTTCCTTCATGCTCTAATCTCACCCCTTTGCCCACCAAAGAACCATCTTTTTGTTGATCTCATTGCTCAACTTATTGCCAAGGACAGGCTCAATTCATTTTGCTTGATGGATCCTTATTCCCCAGATGGCCCTCAAAGATCCATCAAGGCATATGCCATATACCCCAAAGCCACTTTGTTCAACCATGATTGTATTCCCAATGCATGCAGGTTTGATTATGTGGACACCAGTGAGCCTGGTGATGAGCACAACACTGACATTGTCATTAGGTTGATTAAGGATGCTGCTCAAGGGGAAGAGGTCTGCATAAGCTATTTCAGGATTGGAAGGGATTATGCCACCAGGAAGAGGATCTTGATGGAGGATTATGGGTTCACTTGTGGATGTTATAGGTGCAAGGTTGAAGCAAGTTGGACTGATGGCCAAGACCAAGGAGACAACAGTGATCTGCCACATGTGAGGTTCCTTAACAAGTTTGTTTGTGACAGAAAGAACTGCGCAGGCACTCTGGCCCCTCTTCCTCCAAAAGATGGTGCACCATCTAATGTTCTAGAGTGTAACTTCTGTGGCAATTTGAAAATTGATGCTGCTTAGTGTTTGATTGATCCCTATGGATTGTATCAGATATTACATTCTTCTTTGTTTGGAGGACTTGGTTTACATTTTGGAAGAAATATGTATTATGATGTCTCGTCTTCTATTCTTGGCTAGAGAAAGCAACACATTGCAAATCCATATTTTGCTCGATCAATTGAGAAACGGAGACAAATTTTTACTATAAATGGAGACAGTTCCATCTTTTAACTTATACATGACACCTGACCTCATATTTTCTTAATCACTAAGCAACAACAAATCATGGCAGTTGTGTTGAAGCCTATGTTCTGTTGTTCTTTTAGTCTTCACAATTTTGAAGCACTTTGAGTTGCGTACAATGAGCTCTCTCTACATGTTTACAGATGCAAGAATTATGTGATGCTGAAAATCTAGACGAGAGGATCCAAATACAATTGTTAATATTCTACAAGCTCTTTTTAGAACAATCTCAAGAACTCCGTTTAAGTCAAATTAAATGACTGGAGTCAACCTCTAATGTCTCAGTTGACTACTAAGTAGTTTCTTCCTTCATGATTTGAATTAACATTTACAAATGGCACCTAATTTTGTCTATCTCTCTTCACGTGGCATGATTATATAAAAAAAGAAAGAATCCATTCCCTTATTACGAACTTTGCGAGGCAAGAATGCTATGTTTCGGAACGATGTTCATTTGTTAGGTAATGCCTCTAGTCTATTAGTTATCAAATTTATTGCCCAAAATAAAACAGCTATATTTGATAAGTGATAGTACTGTGTTACGTGCTATGAGGATAGAATAACTTCTGAATAATGACCTAGTGGGAAAGTCTTTGATTATCAAAATCACCACGGGTCTGGTACTGCATTCGGCAAGTCCTTTTTACTTTTTAAGTCATTGTCACTTTGCCAGTGGCCGAAAGGACAAATCCACACCCACAAACCTATAAAATTTAGATGCACGTAAGGTCATTAAATTAACTGTAAATAATAATTCGTTCATGCAATACTCAATTAATTTAAATAAAACTATAAAATATGCTTTAATATTTTTGTAATTTTTTTTAAGTGTTGTATAATATGTTTAAAAAAATTAAAATGAAAAGAATTATAAATACGTTATAATTGTAACATAGATTGATTAGAACAAAGTCATATAAACATATATTAAACTGCATATTTTAATTTTTAGTAAGTAAACTCAATTGAAAACATTAAAGACAAAACTATAATTTCAAAATGATTACAAAAATAAGTAAAAGCCTTTTGCTAACGAGGAATCTTAAATCTTTGCTTATTTGGCTTCCATCAGAAAATTTAAATTAAATTGAATAAAATTGTGTGAGAATTTTATCTGAAAAATTAAGGAAAAAAAAAAAGCATCGTAGGCAGAAAAAACTCATTATGAAACAGGCAACACCGCCTCTAACCTCGAAATGCTACTCCAAAATTGGAGCATTAATACGCCAACAACCACTGTGCACTCCTCATTTATTACCACTGTGCACAAGAAGCTATGAAAGCACCACTTCACTGCGATATTATGCCATCTAAATTCCAATGCAATGCAAAGCACCATTTGCCCCTGTCCTCTCCACAATTCCAAGACTCTGGACAAACTCCAACATCTCACCTGATACCATCAACCTGCAGTATTTTACTACCTACTATACCCCAAAGTTTTTCAACATGTACATGATTGATCCGACGTCCAAATGGCATATAGTAAAGAATGTTTGGCATTCATTCATTCCATCATTCATGCAATAATTAAACATCCATATAATATAAGCCTGCCGGCTGAAGATAGCAAGCACCATGTGTCTTAACAACCATGGGACTTCAATCATAGAAAGATAACAGTCAGACTAAATGACAGTACAATTAAAAAAAAAAGAAAGGGAAAAGCATAGTCAAATGTTACAAGTTTACATATAAAGAAAGCAGAACTCCTTGAAGTATATAAGCTATTATATAAGAGAACAACATACTTGGAGATTTGAAATTAAAAACATGAGTCCCTCAAGTATCTGAATGCTATGGATGAAAGTTTCATCACTGCATGAGGATTTCTATTTATTTATTATAGCATTTCATTGGTTTGGGGGAGAGACAAAGGGTGGGGGAACAACAAGTGATTCCAAAAGCTTGCTTCGAGTGGATGTTGACATATCATAGGACAAGAACACTTGTTGCGAACCTTATAGAGAACCATTGCAATCAACATTGGCATCTGAGTTAAAATCTTTGTTGGGCCTATACTCAATGGTATCAGAGCCTAAATCCTTCTTCCAGTGCCAGTCGGTGAAGAGAGACTGAGAGGACTGATATTCCTGCTTCAAACAACCTGCTGAACTTAACTGGCCGCTAAAGACAATTTCCTTGGACCTCGCAGCATCAAGGTTCAACAGCTCAGCATCTCGCATTGTTCGCTGTTCAAAGAAGTTGCCAACCATAGTAGAACCAGTTCTTGATTCTGAATCAGTGTTAGATGGAATCTGAGACATAGACCACATTCCATCTGAGGTGAAGTCATAACCTTGATACCTCACACTTCCCAGATCTTTCTGCAAGAAGTTGTGCTCATCTACTTCAGAGTTCAGTCCAAACCTACGCAGTGTTAAGGAAACATCATGATGCTGCTCCATTTATTTCAATTATGCATAAGAGGAAATTACAAACATTTTAAAAAAAATAAAAAAAAAAATGAAGAACAAATTAGGAAAGGTACAGATAGACCCAAATGCTTAAGAAGGCTGGGTTCACTGGGGCCATGAATTACAAAAGCACCCACCATCTACACATGAATCTATAGAGATGAATCAATTAGGCTCTGTCCAGAAGAAAAACTGTCGCTATGTACTCTGCATAAAGCAATTTAAATACTGCCCTTATTCCATTGTCATAAAAATAAGTTAATATCCATTCCAGACCTCAAATCTCATAAGCTCCTTATAAAGAATTAAATCATTTACTTTAGATTACCAACATACAATTCATGTCATTATCTTCCCAGTTCCCTCTCACATTTGCCCCTTTTTCTTAATTGTACTTTGGAACAAAAAGATCCTCAGTGTGTGCATGCATTTCTTAGTCATCCACGTAGTATCAATACCAGCTTGTGTTGACACACCAAAAGGAAGAGAACAACTGTTATAAGGCTAAATAAGAAGTGTTCTGTCTGTTCCATATCAAAGTAATAAGGAAGAAAAAAAAGAATGAGAAGAACAAGAAGACGGCATTGAAGGAAAACGAAAGATTTAATGACAGTTTACAATGGCACAAAATGGACAACTCCATATCACCAGACAATTAGAAAAGAATGATGAAATAGTCACATTTCACAATTTCCTTCAACCTATCCCATGTCACAACCACTCCACAGCTATGAACCGCCATTTGTGGATAATCGTCAATTATCCATCACTAGTTGGATGCATGGTTGACCAACATGAAACTGCCCCTCCTTAATTGCTTTAACAGTGTCACAAATTAACATCAGTACTCCAACTACTTTTTAATAGAAAGTGCAGCAGTTATTACTCTAGTTTGTCTTAATAAGCAATAATCATTAAGACCCTTGATTTCCAATCTTATCAAATCATCCCCTCACACTCTGGCAAGGCAACAACCGCCCTGCACTTCTTATAATATGTTTTAAATGACTGTTAAAAGCATGTCTACAAAATATTTGAATGAGGAAAGCTAGAACAGCAAGTTATGATCTCACATGGATAGTAAGAGAACAACTGAGGCTACAATAATATCAAGCACTAAGCAAATTTTCCATGTTACACTGCAACACCCAATTAAATGCAATCCAGAAACACTATTAACAAAGCATGGGGAACTTGCTTGCTATTTCTAAAGGGCAATGATGAAAATTCTTTTGAATTCTAAAACTTTTCAGACAACGGTATGTTGAACTTGTGTAGATCCTAGCTTATTAGCACTGCATTCTTTCACCTTACTACGGC
The DNA here is from genome assembly GCA_031439585.1 of Pterocarpus macrocarpus. Taxonomy (NCBI): domain Eukaryota; kingdom Viridiplantae; phylum Streptophyta; class Magnoliopsida; order Fabales; family Fabaceae; genus Pterocarpus; species Pterocarpus macrocarpus. The sequence continues at coordinate 64,620,451 of CM062520.1, read as the reverse complement.
CAGATGACTTACAAGTGTAACTCAAATACACGCAAATACCAAGTCAAAAACTATGGCAGATGACTTGCACCTTACTCTCATCCCACACATCATAATGACCCACATGATAGGTAACTTAGCATCACAGCTACCATGCACAACACAATAATATACTCTCCGTCACAATAACATGTGTGCAAAAACATGAAAACCACTCCACTATAAATCATGGAAATCATTGCTGAGACCCCAAAACTCAAACACCCCAAAAGACAAACTCATCAGGCAGCACATGAAAAGATAACAAAAACACCACGATGCCCCCTTCACACCTCACCTAAATATGGCCATAAAAACACCCAAACAAGAAAAGGGTGTTCCCAATTTTAGAACATGCTCACTAGTGGCTGAGTAAACCAACCAACCAATCAATCAATCTACAAATACCATAATGCCTTTTTCTCAGTGACTGGGATTGACTAACCATGTCCAATAAACCAATCAATCAATTTAAAAATAAAATAAAAATAGAACACACAAATCATAGAGATGATACCTGTACTCCTTCTTGCTAACCTCACCGGGAAGTGACAAAGGGTCCATCTGCAAGTGCTGCAAGCTGTTATTGCTTCCCCCAAGGGTGAAACCTTCGCGGCTACCATTAGTATGCAAAGGAAGTGTGTGGAAGCTTCCACCAGCAGAGGCACCACCACCACTAGTAACCCCAGCAGAAGCATTAGTAGTAGAAGTAGAAGAAGGGTGAGGTTGTTGTTGTTGGTGTTGTTGTTGTTGTTGTTGTTGTTGAGATGAAGGTGATGATTCCACAGGCTTTCTTGAACGGTAACGACGCCGTATCATGTGGCGGTCGCAGTACTTGGAGTCAGGGTGTGCCTCCCTCGAGCACCTCCACTTCTTCCCATCTGTCCTCCTGCACCTCCCTGGCTCCGGATCTATCTTCTTCCCATAATACCCCACTGCAATAAACACAACACCCAAACAAAAAGATTAAAACTTTGAGCTCAAAATGGAAAAGGGTAGGGGCAAAACTGGAAAAGACTAATTTTTTACAAGATGGGTAGTGGTGAGAGAGCTTAGGAGACATCAACTGAAGACTCCTCCGAATGGGTACGAGGAGTTCCGGTGGGACGGTGAGGCCGGCTTTCAGGTACTTGAAGATGAGGGCCTGGTGCTCCAGCTCCTGCCACTGCGCCACCGTGAACGGCGCCGCCTGCCACGTCATCGTCGCCGGAGGAGGAACGCTCATCTTTGTTTTTTGGTTTTTGATGTTTGTTTGTGGTGTTTGGTGATTATGTTGCTATGCAGAAGAAGAAAAAGAAGGAGAAGAAGAAGAAGAAGGGTTGAGAGTTGGAAAGAGGGGTTTGCATTTAGAGGAGAAGGGTGAGATATAGATGGAGGAGAGGGTGTGGAGGAGGAGGGGCGGTTACCTCGGAGAAAACGAGTTCGGCCATGATTGGAACGGTAGTAGGGATTAAGATTTTTAAGGTTGCTTCACAAATACAAAAAACCCAAAACTGAGGTTCAATATTTTAATTTTTCTTTTTTATTATTATTATTATTATTGTTATTTTTTATGATGCTGTAGCTAGGAGAAAACGAGGTTTTTTTTTTTTTGGGTATTTTTTTGGGGGGCTGGGGGTGTTATAATTTAATAAGCGAGCTTGCTTGGTGGTAGCTACTAGTAGCTAGATATCATTGACTAGTGTTTTTTGTGAATTGTTTTGTTTGTTGTGGTTTTGATGAACTGTTTATTTTGACTTGGTTGGGTAGATTTATTACAGCGGGCATGGATAAGATAAAAAAATTTAATTTATAGCTGTCAAGACCAGTCAAAATAGTTCATGGAGTTGTTGAGAGTTTAGACGAATGATGCTCGACTTGTAGTAAAATAAGGGAAATTTGAATTTCTGACTTTTTGGTAGAATAAAGTTTGAGGGGGTTGTATCGGTATGAGATTAGACCTTGTCATTAAATCTGACTCAAAATTCACAGTAGAGCTAATAGTAACAGCTAAACGACAAAAGTTATTAGCTTAGAGCAGTTAAATATTAATTTCATTTTTGAGGGGAACTAAATTTTTAAAAATATTTTTTTGTCATATCAAAAAAATGATTTTAAAAATATTTTTGAAGAAGTATTGAAAAGGTTTAAGAAAAATATCCTTACACTTAGGCAGTTGCGGCGTTAGTTAGTCCATCGCAAGTCTTAAATCTTAAGATTTATTAAGGATATAATGAAGAGAGATTAATAAATATATAGTTATTTCATATCCATAAGAGGCAAGTCAACATACTGATTATTTAAGGAACTCTAACCCCAACAAGATAAATGGTTAAGATTATTATAAAAAAAAAAAAGAAGAAGAAGAGGAAGAAAAAAGATAGACGGTTAAGATTTGGGATTTTCCTTGTGGTCCAATGTTGATTCATGACACTTCCGAGTCATTTGTCGTACGGTTAAATATTTGTATGATTTCTTTCTTTTTTGGGCTTCTACCTATTTTGTTTTAAAAAAAACTTTATTATCATTAATTTATAAAATATGATAAAAATTTATAATATTGATTTTGATTATAATGTTATTGTTTAAGTTTGATTTGTTCTGTACGTTTTCAAAAGCGATAAAAAAAAATTGATTAGAATGTTATTAAAAATATTTTTAAAACTCAATTCACCTAATTTTAACAAATAAATGAGTTTGCCCAATAAATTTGACCTGTTTTATAAGAGCTAATTTGTATAGTTTAGCACCTGGCAAGCTCAACTCATTAACCATCATTTTTTGTTTTTTGGTCAACAAGTGTTTATTGATAAATAATCTAATGCAATAGCCTATTTACAATAGAGAAATTGATATAATAGAACATGATGAAGCATAAGTCAAACATAAAATTATAATCAAAGAATAATATATACCATTAGATAATAAATATTAGAATATGAACAATTTTGCATCATACTATATATGTACATGATAACAAAGATGAGCTCATTAGATTTTCAATTTTGGTTCTAAAGCAACTTTCACACTAACTATAAATTGGCTTTATAGAGAAAGGAAACAGTGTCTAACACAAGTTTTAAACCACTATTAAAGAATCTTATTCACATCTCTTGGATGTACTTATCTAAAAAGATATATTTTAAAATTATATTTTTTAAAAGATGTTTTAAAAATATAAAAGTTATTTTATGCTTGGATGTAAAATTAATTTTATATTTGAATGTAATATTAAAATATCTTTTTCTATTCTTAGACATATTTTTTATGTTACTAGTGTATTTATCCGTCCTTTGCACATATAATTATCGGTTTAAAATGTCAAATTTATAAATATAACAAAAATATTTGTATACGAATATATATTGATTAATATATTTTGTGTTATGAATTTGCTTAAAAATAGATTATTGAAATTTAATGTTGGTGATAAATTATTGAAGTGACATATATTGATCAAAGTGCAATTGTTATGTTTGTGACATCCGTATAATATATGTTTAATATTACCTATTAAAGGTATCAATATTTGTTAGAAAACCAATTTATATATTTTTTTGTCATTAAAATTTCTTAGATTATTTAATGATCTTATAAAATTCTAATCTATAAATAAGTTAAAAAAATGTAAAATTCTTCATCCTCTACTTTTCGAGCCATTAAATTATGACATTTTTATGAATAAAACAGTAAATAATATTGCATATTAAACTCTCAAATATCTAATATTATAAATATAAATGTATAATATAGATCTGTAATTTGAATGTTGTAAGATTAGAACAATTAATTAAATCGCTAATTTTAAAACTAAATTAATATAACTTAATGGTATGCTATAAGCTTTAGAATTCAAATATTTAATTTTTAATTTAGTTTTAACAATTAATAAGTATAATGTATATTAATAATTACCTGTGCAATTTATATTTGTATCACCTATATAATATATGTTTATTATCAATTGAAAGTACAATTTTTATATTTATATCACTTGTGAAATACATGTTTAATATCACCTATTTGAGATATCAATATAACTTTGCATCACTCATGTAATATATGTGTAGTATCACCTCAAAATGCAATTTTTATATTTACATCACATATGTAATATATGTTTAGTATCATTTATTTGAGATATCAACATAACAATTAATTAATAGTAATTTAAATCACTAATAAAAAAATAAATTGATGTTGTGTGGCATAAGCTTTGGAGCTCAACTATTTAATTTTTAAATTTGGTTTTAACTGTTAATAATTATAATATATATTAATAATTACCTGTGCGATTTACATATTTATATCATGCGTGTGATATATATTTAGTATCATCTAAAAGTGTGATTTATATATTTGCATCATTCATGTAATTCAGTTTGTAAAAAGCCTTTATTTAAGCAATATTAGTTTAAAATAAAAAAAAATTATGAACATGAATAAAATAGTAAAAGAAAATAAAAGAAAACAAAAATATTTTTTTATGTGAAAAGAAATCAAATATTGAATATGACATAGATATAACTTCTTATGAAAGTTTCACAAGAAACTTCTCAAATTAAAAAGAAATGGAAAAAAGATAAATAGGTATAGTTTTTCATGAAAGTTTCTAATTAAATTTCTTAAATAAGTATCAATAATCATTTATGATTGGGCAATGGGAGTGGCTGAATTTTGAAGGGAAACCAAATTTACTTTATAATGCCATGTCATCAAATTCATACCATAAAACCCTCTTTTATGGAATAGATAGGACAAAAAGATCTTTTTTTTTTTTTAGAATATGAAAATTATAACCTCTCAAAAATATCTTTTTATGCTTTTTCTAGCAATCTATTTTTACTAAAAAATTTTACTCAAACATATAAAAAAACTAAAAGTACTTTTTTATTAAAAAATTTTTTTAATCAAAATAGTGGCACCCAAATAAGCTTTTAAAGTGTTTAATGTGTGGACACCTAGATTACTAAACATGGGGCATCTAAGTCTATTCCATAATACACATTAGCTTATTAATAGTTTATTATGCAATACATATCACTATTTCAACACACCAACTAGCATAACTGAATGCCAAATTAGAGGTCTTCTACCTCAAAATGTGTGCAATTACCACAAATATATATATATATATATTCCAACAAAACATCTACTTGATATCATCTAATGGAAGCACAATTCTCTTATTTAGTTTAACGTGTCAACAATAACAAGAATTACATATGCATGAGCTAGCTTCTTTTTTTTTGGCAATTTAAATACCACTGCCATCACAAGAACTTGCTGGATAACATATCAAACAAACTATCATGAAATGGGAAAAGTGGGAAGAAAAGGAAAAAGAAAAAACTATCTATAATGAAAGAATTGTCATAAATCATTATGGAAGGGATAAGCTATCTCTATGGGATCTCTCCTATCTTTAAAAAATGTTGAAAGGTGAAAGTTCTGACACTAGAAGAAGAGATGAAATACAAACAATTGTAAGAATTAAGATTTACCCTGAACTATATAGTTCCCATCTTTTATGTGTGGTTATACGAATTTGTTTAGGATTCCTATGTAGCTAATACGAATTTGCAGGGCCTCAATAGCTAGATTTTTTTTTTTTTTTTTGGGTTAGGGGGAAGGGTAAGTGGTGTCTCAATTTGGATAGGTCCCATCTATGCTTAGTTTGATTAATTAGGGAGCTCGCATTGATACTAGGATTATTTGAGTTTTATACCTGGTTAATACTATAGAAGAGCCATTTGTCTCCTTTCACTTAGATTGAATTTTCACCTTCAATACACCATTTTCTTTTTATTTTAATTAGATTGGCCCATATCTAGATGCTCCTCTTCTTTTCCTAGCCTCAATCAAAGATTGTTTAGGAGCATATACTGCTATTAGCACCTTAACCGATAGGGATTCTAGGCTTTGGATTATTCTCCATGTCTATTTAGCTAGAAGCACCAAGTTCATGCTTTTGAAATCCTTGAAACTCATACCTCCACTTTTCTTGGTTTGTATTAGAAGACTCCATTTTCTTCATTGAATTCCTTTTTGCTATCCATTGGTGCTATTAATTATCAAGTTAAAGTATTATAGAGTGATATGATTTATTGGGCCTAAATCTAATAGCTTTTAACTGAACCATGTTTAAGGCCTTAAGAGTTTCACACTTACAAAAACACTTGTTAAGAGACATTTGATGTGCTGATTCCTCTCTCTCTCTCTCCCCCCTCCCAAAAAAAGGAGATACTTTATGTATATTCATTTAGTTTCCCATATTTCTATATTCCTTTTAGATTAAGGGATTTTGTTTTAGTAAATAACTTGTTTAAGTACTATGAAAGTAATTTATGAATAAATTATTTTATATTTAAATATATAGTAACAAAAATAATTATTAAAAGTGTTTTAAAAAGTGTTTTTTGAGAAACTGTATATTTTAACTTTCAAAAAAGTACTAAAAACTTATTTTTTTATAGAATAATAAACTGTATAATTAAATGAAACAAAAAATTATAAATATGACTTTCAAATTTAAAAAAAATTAAAAAAAATTATAAGCAGTGTTATCAAATGGGAGCCTAAGTAAGAGTGTAAGACTAAATTTTGTATATACCATATTTTAATTTTTTTAATTAAACATTGTGAATATAATATAGAGCTTTTAGTGTATGTACAAAATTATTTTTTTATTAGAATAAATATCCATTTTGATCCCTGAAAAAAATTTCGGGGGATAAATTAGTTCCTTAAGATTTGAAAATCTATGATTAGTCCATCATCATTTAAAAAATGAGATATATTAGTCCCTCCGTATAGAGTCCGTACAGATTTTTTGATAGTATAAATTTGTATAAATTCTGTACGGGAGAATTAATATATCCCTTTTTTTAGAATGGTGATAGACTAATTATGGACTTTTAATTATTAAGAGACTAATTTATCGTCCAAAATTTTTATCAAGGACTAAAATGGGTATTTACCCTTTTTATTAACTATGTATGTACAAAATTATAAGTTAATTCTTGAATGATGTACTGTGTAGTTGTGTGCATAATTAGTCTCCAAATAAATAAATAATCTAATGACAAAAATATAATAATTACATCACACAGACGTCATCACCCGAGGGTCTCAAGAGAGATTAAAATTACATGCAAGGCTTATTCAGTAATTTCACATTGGAATAAAATACAATTAGATAAAATAACAATATTCGAAATTTAAAATTGGAAACTTTTTTGAGTCCAACGCACCTGAAACAAAGACTTAGGAAGAAAAAGGCCCTTCAACGCGCGTCCTCACTCTCACCCCAGCCATGAGCCTCTTCGGTTTAGGCAGGTCAGTGGAGAAAAGTGTCAATCTTTGAGCTCTTCTTCTTTGTATGAGCCTTGTGATTTATGCATTTGATGGATTACTTTTGCTGTTGCAGCTTGTTCTATGATCTGATCTGTTCAAAAACTCAAATGGGTTGCTTGTTGCTCAATTATAAGTGTTAAAATCTTGATCATGTTGAGGTCTTCTATAATTTGCACGCGTGTTTTTTTTTTTTTGGCCATCTTGAAAAGTGAATGCTAGTATATAAGAAAAGTTAGTGGGCAGTAGTACTGTTATGTTATCCATTGATTTGTGATTAATCCATTATACTATTTCTATTACCCCCAGAAAATTTGTTCAGCATCTAAACTTTAACTGTTTTGAAGTGGAAATTGTTTAGTAATTACTATTTACTAATTAGATTATGTTTTTGCCCCTCTCTGTAAGTTTCATTTGTTCTGTTATTTTATAATATGAGTGCATGCTTTTGTTGATAATTTAGAACCAGTTGAAAGCTTTCTAAACAACTGTTCCATGAGTGTTGCCTAGCCTAGTAGGCTTGTGGCAGGGAGACTCATAAGATATTGGTTAGTTTAGTGCATTGTGAAAGTTTGACACTTGGTGCCTGTCTGTCAGGCAATTTGAAACCAATACTATATAATGATACAGTTAACTTTTGCTGAACTTCAAACAAAGGGTTGAAATTTTAGTTTTATATGACATTAATTAGCTAATTATTGTGTTTGTCATATAGTTTATGGTGTTGTATCTCCTATTTTTTTTGGTTTAAATTAAGATTGCATTTAAAGAAGATATTGCCAACTGTAGGAGCTATGTGGCTTGTGGTAGTGATAATTACCTCTGATTCATTGACAGTATCCTAAATCTCTAATGGCATAACACATATTGCCCTATCTTCTTCTTCCTATTATTATTATTATTATTATTATTTTCTCCAAAGTATATATTTGATCATGCTGGCTAAGCTTGCTTAAATATGAAATGGGGATGGGTAGGGAGAGTGAGAGATATTGAAAAAAATATCAATCTTAACTAAAACAAATTTTTTATTGCTCTGTTTATCCACTGACATTGGATTTGCCTGGGTGGAGAACTTGCTCTCTATTCATTATTGAAGTTTTGGAAGGCATAAAGACTGTTATGTTTTTACATTGACTTGCAGAATATGATATCTGATTATTCTATCTGAATCTGGCTCCTAAACTCTGTGAGAAGAAATTCAAAATATTGGAAGGACTATGAACAAATATGTCTTCTGGCAGATACAAATTTTGTGCTATATATTTGGTATTTGTTCACATCCCTTTTGTCTGAGCGAAGAGCACTCACTCCTCTTTAAATTCTTTTATAATTTAACTGATACACCGATGGAAAGATCTTAGTGATAAGTTGTCGACTTCAATTTCTTTTCTGCAAAATCCCTCGATCACCTGGGGTCTTCTCATCTGATTAGTAATCCACTTTCCTTCTTCAGCATTTTAAACCCATCTAGACCCTTTCATATTGGACCTATCCTTTCTTTGTCTTTCTTTATGGATATCTATCTAACCTGGTTTGCTGTGGTGATAGAGACTGCTGTGATCACTACTCATATCTGGCCTGCACTCAGAAAAACAAAAATGCTGATAATTGGGGCAATAACTATGTCGAACAGATATTTCTATAATTTTGACATTCACATATATTAATTATTAGACTTTTTTTTCCCTATATAGTTACACATGTGTCGTAATCACTAATCAGCCTTCCAAAGACAAACACTCTTGTTATAAAGAAATTACTTAGCAGCAGTAGAGAAATAATAAGTATTGGTATGAGTGCAATTTGTATGATATAGGTATGCTTATCAAAGTTGCCAAAGATGTTGATGAATATTTTTACTAATTCAGTTTAGATTGATTCTCTTCCATCCTTCTGATAGTATGTTCTTCCCGACAAATTATTCTGCAGCAGAAACCAGAGAACATTCCGCCCCAAAAAAAGTAAACCTTCCGGAAGTAAGGTTGGTTCCTTTTATTGTTCAGGGATCTTTCTTTTAGAAATTTTATTGTTTAAGGTTTGGTTGTTGTTGTTGTTTAAATTGTTCTTGATTGTTTTAATCTTTTTTTCATCATTATTCTATTCTATTGGAAAAAAAAAAACTGTTTAGAAATCTCTAAGCAATAAAATGTTTGCTGTTTTCCCTAAAAGCCTATTTCAAAGCAACAAGGAGAATCTCAGCGAGAAAACCATATTTCATAAATCTTAAAAATACGATATAAATAGTATAAAGAAAAAAAATATCACATTTGCAAGTAAAATAGATTGATCCATGTCCCAAGAGAGGGTACTTTGAGTCAGCGATGATGCAGAAAATAGATTTACAATTTTACATGGTATACTCGATGTGTTCAATCTTTAAAGAACATTTACATCAACTGCATTGATTTTGAAATCACAAAGTTATAGTTTACAATGTTAACTTATAATGCATGGATACTTCAAAATCAGCGGGGTATCTTTATTGAATGCACTTATGTTACAGCAGCTGCTGCCATTTTTTTTTTTTCCCTCCCAATTATTGCAGGGAGCTCAGCTTAGAAAGCATATTGATGCCACGTTATAGTGGAAATCTGAGGGAAGCAGTAAAGCTACCTCCTGGGGAGGATTTAAATGAGTGGCTTGCTGTCAACAGTAACTATCATTCTATTTGATGCACTGTCAAGAGCAGTGGATTTAAATGAATTTTCCGCAAATATGTATACATACAATTCTGAAATGCACTAATCTGACTCTTTTCTGGCCCACATTTCAGCTGTTGATTTCTTCAACCAGGTGAATCTGCTTTATGGTACCCTCACAGAGTTTTGTACTCCTGAGAATTGTCGTACAATGTCTGCGGGACCCAAGTATGGCATAATTAACTGACTGATTTCCTTGTTTACACTGTCTTTATGAGGGAAAACCGGAAAAAAACATTTTATTTTTTATAGAAATCCAGTTCAGATGATATTCTATCAATTGTCTTAGCTGTTGAATGAGAAAATCACTCAGCTCCTAGAAACATGTGGATTGTGTATCTAACTATCTATATCTTGAGGTAGCAGGTAACTAAATGGTTGTTAAAGTTTTGATCACTCTGTCATAAATTGTTAACTCCTTGTGTGGATCCCTTCTTAGAAGAAGAATTTGAATTTCAGTTTCTTGTTACTTTAGTTGCTATATACTGCTGGTAATTTTGTTCAAACTGGTTCTATCCCCCCCACACACACAAAAAAAAAAATCATTCATAACTAGGTATCTAGGTGCATAAAAGTCATTAAAAGTCAATGAGCTGGGAAACACACCTTGAACAGAGAAAAGTAAAGCTCATGGTACTAAAATGAGGAATGAGGTGGGGAATGATTATGTCTCATATGATTATGATTCTTGCAACATTAAGGTTATAGGAAGTGGAACTGGTTATTAGGTCTATATCCCTCATTGGTACCTTCATCTCATGACCATACATAGTAGATGACTAAGCGCAGTTGCCTTCCCTTCCTTTCTAAGTGAAAGTCCTCACAACTCTTTTCTTCTGAGGCAATATAATCTTTTAAGTGTACAAGTTTATACTGCAGTTAGAGATGGGTTAACTATGATTGGGTTTGGACTTTGAAGTGGGCCTTTTGGAAGTACATTGAATTAATCTACTTACATTCGTTTTTCTTATAAACATCATTCTGTTAATTCTAATGACAATTACAGTAACTGGTTGATTCTAAATTGATCTGTTTTAAAAGCTTATATATTTGTAGCTCTCATGTTGTCTATTATATGAAAACTTTAGGTATGAGTACATGTGGGCAGATGGTGGACAAATTAAGAAACCTATTGAGGTTTCTGCTCCGAAATATGTAGAATATCTAATGGACTGGATTGAAGCACAGCTCGATGATGAATCCATATTCCCACAGAAGCTTGGTAAAAAGATTTTATATATTCTTTCTTGAAGATTCTTAAATTCTCTCATCAATCATCATTTCATTTTTGTACCATAACTCATGGAGCCATGTAGGTTCACCATTTCCTTCCAACTTTAAGGATGTCGTGTAGACAATATGCAAGCGCTTGTTCCGTGTATATGCTCACATATATCATTCACACTTTCAGAAAATTGTGAGCCTCAAAGAAGAGGCCCACCTAAACACATGCTTCAAGCATTTTATCCTCTTTACCTGTGTAAGTCTCACATAATTTTTTTGACATGTGTTCATTGAGTTTTGAAATGAGTTGTTTTGCTAGCTGCCTTATTTATGCGTACATCTTTAATTTCCTTTTCATTTTTCTTTTCTTTGGGGTCTATAATTGTAGATTTTTTTTTTTTTTTTTAAGAAATTAATAAGTTTTTGCTTGTGCAGGAGTTTGGGCTGATTGACAAGAAAGAGCTGGCTCCCCTTCAGGAGCTTATAGAAACCATTATCGTTCCATATTAGATAAATGAATTGGGACCCACCTTAATGTGAAAAATCATATCCTAGGAAGTGCAACTAATGTATTACTGTTAAATAAATACTGCCATTTAATATATGACTTAAGAAATCCTCCTTGTATTTGTTGTGTTTAGATGTGTTTGGGGACGTGATCTAATTTACCCGTCATAGCTCACGCAATGTAGATGCAGTGGGGCACCATACAGCCCAATTCTAAAATCGTACTATTTGTTAAGTAGCGTTTTAGTTTGAAGTTGGAACGCTTGTTGTTAGAATAATATTTATTGCTAATAGAGAAGTAACAATTATGTATATTTCTATGCTTATTGTTCAGACGTTTTTCAATGGGCGTATGATTCTGTCAGAGTTTTGAAAATTGCACGTATACTAATCCGAACCTGTTTTCTTAGCTAGTGCTTTTGGATACTAAACCAAGATTAGGCGATTCAAGGTCTGTAAGCTTTGGAGATGTGACAATAACTAGGCTAGAAGGAACTATCTTCTTGAGGTTGTTTTCAGAAGTAAATAGGTGTAACTATCACAAAGATATGAGAGGGATGACAGGGCCTCTATTTGTGGTTCAACCCTCAAGATGCTCTATTTATCTGATCACTCTTATGGTTACTAGGATTCAAGAAGGATGGATACTATTGGTGTTTTCGGGTTTCTCTGGTGTATGTGACCTCTGGAATTTGTTGGCTCTCTTAGTGTTGTTAGGATTTGACTTTGTGGGCTCTAACAACAGATAGGGATGCTAGAAGTGTGAGAGTGATAGGTCATGGTTTCTTGGTCGCGGTGCTACACCCTTTTACTGGCATTTGGCTATAGGTTCCCAGGTAACAACACTTGGGCATGACAAAAGAAATACAAAGAGCTTATCCTATCAAGGAATCATTGCCAACTTAGTGTAATCCTTGGATCTGGCTAAGGTAAGGGCATGGGAGAGCAGTTCGATGTTGTCAAAGTGTCCTGAAAAGAAGAAGGATCTTTGACTGCATGGAGATCTAGGTGATGTCCTATACGGGAATGTACTTCCCCAAGGTCGTGTTACACTCAAAAATCTATTAATCCACATTAAGGAAGATAGTTTCCGGGGAGTATTTGGTCCATCTTTTGAGATATTTATGGACCTAGTATTATTCCAATACTAAGTTCATCAAGAGAGTCCAAACATCTTCTTTTTTGACTATTATTTTATTAAATCACCTTTTAATTGTTGTATTAATCTATAACTTGAATTTAGGTCATCATCATATACCTTTCTATATTTTTTGTTTGAACAAGTAAAAACGAGGAAATTTAGTCTGTCGAAAATTTAAAGTAAGAAAGGGTATTATAATATTAAAAATTGGATGGGAAGTCAATTTAATTTGATCAAATATTAAACTCCAAAAGAAGAATGCTAATGTTAACTGCTTGTTGCATAAATGAGCACTGTTGCAATTGAATGATGTCATGCAATCCACGAAATCACACAATCTATGGAATGGGATTAAATACCTTCAGGGATGGATCACCCAACCTTTATTAAGATTCGCCATCGCCATGATTCTATCAATACAATGTAGTGTACTAGTGTTAACTTGCAAATTACTCCTTCTATTTTATTAGTTATCGTTTAAGATTTTTTACTAGTCTTTGATTTTTCAAAAATAATTAAAGTGAAAGACTAAATTAGTTTTCATATGATTAGACTAGTATTAATTTTGTTTAAGGATAAAATTAGTGAGGATAAATTCAATGATTTATGTAAAGACGAGTTGCAAAGTTATTATAATTATTATTTTCTGCTTAATGCTTTCTTGTTTAAAAAAGGAGTTGCTCAAGTATTTTTTGGTTGTGTAATATAAGTTCAGAATTAATTAGAAAGAAGTGGAATATACTAAGAGAATAAGAAGGTTGCCTTCTTTGTTTCGCGCAAAAAAGAATAAGGCTTCTTGGCCAACTTCCATTTTCCGCTGGGTACTCATTATGGTGAAATGAAATGATCTAGATCTCTTGTCGCATTTAGGTGCAACACTTCTGTTCTAAACAGACATGATAACATGAAACGTAGCCAGCAACTCATCAAATGTTCAATCAACTAAGTCATCGTGGCCCACCTTTTTGCTTCATTATTATTTTGTCCAAATAATGATTCAGTCGAAAGACAAACAAATGGTAATAATGCATGAGAATATGATCCAAGGGACCCCCCCTCCATTTTTTGTAATAAGGACCAGAAGAACAAACTCATTTTGTAATCGTTTCCTTGTTACTCTGACATCTCACAAAAAAATGTATAATTATTCAATATACATATTGTACAATAAACAAGGCTGCCAACATATTCCACTATCACTAAAAAAAGGGAACCAACATAGCATACCCTATACTTCATTCTTGATATAATGCAGCCTGAATTGTGTCCATGCCCTTAACTTGAGAACTCCTGTATCTTGAAGCTGCAAAGCCATAAGATACCACAGCTCCCACAAGGACCACTAGGACAGCAACAAAGAGCTGAAAGTTAGCAAGCAATTCGCCCCGGACCTCACTCTCATGTGAATGACATGTTATGTTATTGTCCCTAAGCTTACAACCATCTGGTATCATGGGGCCATAGAGAACAATGGCAGTCTGATAGAACCATATGCCTTGCAGTGCTATGGCAATGCCATTTGTTAAATCGACGGCGAAGCTGGTTGGCATAAGGGCGCCAGCAATTGAAGATAAAATACATAGCCCTATGAGGAAGACAAGGAGGATGTGGTAATAGCCCTCAAGGCCCTTGTGTGTTGTTGAGTGAAAATAGAAGAGAAGATACTCTGCACAGAATGCTGTCGCAGCAATCAAACAAAGAGCACCTTCTGGCAAGGCAACAAACCTGTATAAGAAAAAATCACAAGGGGGAAGATGGTTAACAAGACATATTCAGATGCTCGAAAGGGAATTGGCAATTGCAATGCATATTCATGCAATGTTTCATAGCCAATAAGCTAGATCATGATCATTGTCTGACAAATAAATATATATTCAAGCACAGATTGTATGAATGAGAGGAGAAAATAGTTAAAGATGCTGGACTATAACAGATGAATTTAAGACTTGGCAAAGCAAAGACCTACAGTAACTGAACAAAAACAGGAGTATATCACATCACATCACATCAAACATTTGAGAACCAAATTCTAGAGTGTGCATGAAGTACGCAACTATGCATCACATCCTTATGACAGTGATGAGACAAGGCTTCCCTTCTTATTCAGCTAACTTTTCATGATTATTAGATTGAATTTTTTTTTTTTTTTGTATTGTTTATTTCCTATATAAATAATTTCTTAATAAGATAATTATTCCTTGGGGAGATTGCACAGAGATCTTTATGAATTATCATAGCATCTAATTTTTTTCCCAATAATGATTGGCTGAGTGAATTAGCAACTAACCCAGAGCAAATCAAACACAGCTACAATTTTTGTATGCGAAGCACAATGTGCCACAATGAGCAAAGGATGCATCATTTACACAGAAGCATCAACTCTCATGTTACAAACTAGTGGGGGACCCTAGAGTGGCTTAATAAGTAACATATCTAGCTAACAGAAGGAAATATGGTCAATCCATGAGAATACCGATTTAAAGAACAATAATCAGAAAACTTAGCTTCTTAACTGAGACAACCACTAGAATTAGAAAGACGGCTGTGGGAAAGCACATATGGCCATCAGATTCTTTGTAGAAGCAACAATAATCGCCTTGAGAGCTAAAATTTAAATTTCATATACCACGGACTTAATGGAACTTTACTGCATGACTGGTGGGTTTTCACTGTCATCAACAGCATGGGATATTCATCTTACCAATTTTTTAACTGATTCAATCAGAATCCAATATTTTATTTTTCATTTGTTTTCAACAATATAGCACACTTAAATCCCAATTTCATTTGGTAGTACCTTAGCACATAGTGACTCCACAAGTCCACAACGCACTAAAGCTTCATTTGACACAATCATTTTGCACTACTTTGCCTTTCCAAAGTAAGTCAGATGAAATGAATGAAAAGGAAAATTTAACTCCTCAGGAAAATAACTCGTAGAATTGAGCAGTATCCAGAAAAAGGAGAAAATAGGAAAATCAAGATTTGGATTGATTAAGCCACTGATTAATTATGAGACAAACAGTCTTAATTCTTATATGATAAATAACAATTTAAATTGTATCAGCATAATTTGTCCTATTTAATTAGGTACCAGAGAAATGACTTTAAAGAAGAAAAAAAAAATCAGAAAGGGGGGAGAGAGAGAGAAAGGAACTAACCTGGTCTTTTCTGTAAGCAGGACAACAACACTGAAGATAAAAAACATAAGAAGCATCCCTGAGTGCTCAAAGTTATTCATGTGAGAGGGGTTAAGGACTCCACCAACAAAAAACCTGAGGTGTGTTGAATAGAAGAACTCGATGCACAAGTCAATGAAAGCACCAATTGAGATAACATAGAGCTCCAAGTGCTTGAGCCTCCCATCAAACCCTGGTACAGGATTCCAGACCTGGACTCGAAACGTCTTAGGATTGCGAACATATCTCACCACAGAACCCCATATATGCCACACCCCAACTAGAAAAAATAATGTCCCCGGCAATGCATGACCCTTGAAAGATCCCATGGTTATGACTAATTTTCACCACTCCTCTCTAGCACCTTAATCAACTTGGCACCTGAATGGTTTCTTAGATGTACAAATCAGGCAGGTAATAACAGAAAGATCTCCACTTTATGAACCAACCAATCAACCCTGTTGTGAGTTAAAGCACTATCAGTTTTCAAACATAGAATAGCAGCTTCTTGGATAGTATATCTCCTTATAAACTATAATATATCAGCCAAAGACTTCAAAGTTCAAAGAACTAAAGTGTGATTTGGAGTTTCCGTGTCTGCTCTACCTGGTGTGCTAGAAATGTAGATTCTTTATAACTTTTTGACACAACTTAAATATTTAAATCTTTCTTTTTACAACTGGAGCCAACAAGGCAGCCTTCCAAAGATATCCTCCGTAGCCCTTAAATGTTCTCGGGAAACAAACATAACAAAAGAGTTTGCTAATTAAGCAATCCTACTCCAATCTTGCTTCAGTGCTTCTAGAGAATCCCTTGGATAAGACTTGCTATTCAGAGTCAACTTCAAATTTTCATTTTCATGGACGGGGAAAAAATGCTCAAATCTCCCTCCTTGATGCAAATTAATTAAGTAAAGCAGGGAGATCCATGAACAACTAGAAATTTCCCGGTCCTATTCTATCATAGATTCATAATCACACATGAACCCAACAAAGTCTAACCCATCTTGTACACATGACAAAATTAGAAAGGCACTATCATTTCCCCTCCTTTGCGTAACATAATAGAGACAGATTGTGTATGTGAGCACTGAGCAATAAAGTTGGGATTTTTATACGCTACATCAGGTGAATAATTAGTCACTTTACACCGTGAATAATGGGTTTCTAAAAAAGAGGTCATAATCATAAAGAGAATAGAGAGGGTGTTTTACTTACGGCTTCAGTGATTGGTTTGGATGCAGAAAGCAGCCTCCTTTCTCTCTCTCTCTGTCTCTCTCTCTCTTTCTCTCCAAAATCACAACTCCATCACTGAATTTAATAAGCAGAGACAGTAAAAAAGATATAGAAGGGTGGCTGGGCAGAGCAAAGTGCAAACTACAAAGAGCAGCGTGATGATGATGATGATGGGGTTTGTTTGTGTGATCTACAAAAACTAATGGCTGTTTGGGTCAGTCATTGGGATACAAAAAATGGTGAAGGCTAAACAAAGACAACCTTTGTTGAATTTAACAAAAGGGAAACTTTCGTGTGTACTTTTTGCATTACCCAACTAGGCACGTAACAATTCTCAGCTGACAGATACAGTAATTACACAAATAATTAGAGAGAGAAATGATTCTTTTATAATGTATTGAAATTCAGATCGATGCCCATAGATTACACTTTAAATGAGTATGTGTTTTAAAAATATAACTATGGGCCGCAATATTAATTATGAATACTTTTATTTTTTTTATTTTTTATATGTATTTTCTATCAAAAAAAATCATATTCGAATTATAATTAGACACTAAATATTAGCATCTTTTTAAATTGAAATTTAAACTATAACATGCTATGTTGTAGGAAATTAGTCACTTTTATAATTGGTCTAAAAATATTTTTACTAATAGTATAAATATATTTTATTGTCATTACAGTGGATATTTAATTGAAGTTTGTATTAATTTGAACTATAATTCACATGCATTGTTAAATATATTTAAATGAGCATGGACAAAGAGCCGTATTGACAATTAAATATATGATGTGAGATTAATTTTAAATGAATTAGTGATTTATTATAATAATTATTAATATTGTGAAATTATTACTAAAGAATATTTGTTAGAGCCACATGAGGTTGAGGTCATGAGTTGTGACCATGGAGGGTGGAACCTGGCCGGGTAGAACAGGACGTCAAATATTATTATTTACATTTATGAAATTGGGAAAGATCAAAGTGGGTCCCATTCGGTGGCCAAAGAAGGGAAAGCAAGCCAATTTGGACTTTTTGTTATAGCTTTTGCTGTATTAGAGACCCATGGCTGTGTTATATGTCCCGTGCGTTGAAAAAGAATCTGTTCCCTGGTTTTTCTAGTTTCCACCTTGACACATTCCAGAACACGATAGCCTTACGCGTCTGTGTTTCCAAGTTTGATGATGCACAAATGTGGGGGGCGGTCACGACTCAAGAATTAGAAGCTTCCCCTTGATTTTGGGTGGCTCCATGCAGATAATTCTCTATCACCTTGTTTGAATGTGCTATTTTGATAACAAAATGTTATTTTTAATAAAATAAATATTTTATTTTTAAGAATATTTAGAATTTTGTAAAAGTAAAAATTATTTAAAAAGTAATTTTTTTTCTAAAGTTACAATTTTAAGCTTTTGAAAATTTATAAAGTAAAAATTATTAATTTGTTTTGATATTATATTTAAACATTAATTTATGTCCAAATAAATTATATTTTATTTTAAAAATGTTTTATAAAAAAGATAATATAAATTTTTTAAGATGTTCATTTAAACAAATTTATAATACGATTACTTTTTAAAGAATTTACTTGTTGCAGCTTATTCTA
Source organism: Pterocarpus macrocarpus (assembly GCA_031439585.1). Taxonomy (NCBI): domain Eukaryota; kingdom Viridiplantae; phylum Streptophyta; class Magnoliopsida; order Fabales; family Fabaceae; genus Pterocarpus; species Pterocarpus macrocarpus. Next base: position 64,601,503 of record CM062520.1, on the reverse strand, counting down.
TAGTAATATTCAACATTTTTTTTCTTCTCCTTGTATGATGTTATTCTGTATAAATTAGTAAAACTAAAATTTAGAATTCGAATTGATAAACACTTGTCATTGCCGAGTGAATTAAAGTTAAAGTTGACAGAGAAGATAACAAGCCCGGATAATTACATCCAAACAAATATTCTTGTGATAGACCTGAATTTTTCGTTTAGTTATGGAAATATCTGAATCTTTATTGGAGTTAGTTGGTTACCTTCTAACTTTTTGTTTTGTAGCGATTTAAAGTATGAAATTAGTGTAAGCACTGAAGTCTAAGGTGGCGCTAATGCATTAGTGGTAGATGCTGGGTATTAAGCAGGTGATAGGTCACTGGTTGAATCCATAGACTAGGGCCTAATTAGTTTAGTGCCGACAATTTTGTTAATAACTCATTTATTTTAGTTGAACTTGGACTGAGCATGGATGCCATTTAGATACAGGTCAAGTTAAACTACACGGCCCAAACCCAACATGCGAACTTGGATAGGGATGGTTTTGTGGTGTAGACCCAAAAAACAACCGATGGGGATGGTTTTGTGGTGTAGACCCAATAAATCTAAGATTTATACGGTATACTAGGACTACAAAATGTTTTGAAGTCAAAAAACTATTGTTGATGGTTTGAAATTGTGATTGAATTGTTGACCAAAAATATTTGATTCAAGGCCATCCTCAGTAAACGTGCTTTGACTGCATAAAATTTAAAGGGAATGAGATGTTATTTTAATCCAAATTTAGGATATGCAATAGGTTTTAGTAGAAGTAATAATAATAATAATTTATCATAATACCTGTAGATGACTTACTAAAAGGTATTAATAATCAAAATAAAATCTAATACTAATTTTTGTTAAGTGAATGCTTAATTACAAATAAAGAAAGACATATTTTATCTTTCATTTTTTCGCATCGTGAAGCAATTTTATTCGAGGGAAAGGTTACCCTCTTTTGTTTGAGAGACTAATATCTCAAAATATGGTCAAATATTTAAATAAAGATTTCTCCTAATAGAATATATATGTATATATATCGAACTCAAAATTAAAGATGGCAAAGCAAAGTAGCTGCGCTGATTCGCCAAAAGAGAAACAGCTCAATGCAAGGCAGGTCAAATTAAGAAAACAAGCTTAATATTTTAATCCGCCCTTTGGTTGGCAAAATATATTTTTTTTAACGAGTTAGATTACATCAAAAAATTAAAAATTAAAAGAAATATTGGATGAAAAATTCACTAAAATACAATATAACAATATCCACATAAATTAAAAAAATAAACTACATAATTTATATCCAAATTTAATTTAAACATAAAAATAATAAATTAATTAAAATATATAAATAAAAAATTTATAAATAATAATTAACTATAAATTCAGAAGTCAAAGGCTACAAATTAACAAAATATAATAATAACGTAGTTTATAACAAAAGCTTAATTTTTTTTTAAAAAAGAACCTTATAACAAAAAAAAAAGATAATTGACTTGCAGGCTCAACCCTTGCCAAAGTTAGAGTGTGTAGGTTAAGCAGGACAAATTAACCAAGTTAAAAAATTTTGATGGGTTAAATATATTAACCCAATTAATCATTTTTGGTGGGTCAATTCAATAGATTGAGTTTATTTTATTATCTCTATTTATGATTACATAATTAAGAAACTCGAATTCTTTTCATATGGATCCATACTCTTCTTAGTTACTTTTATTTTAAAATTTGAAATATTATAAGTGTCCTTCATATCGATTATTATCAACATACGTAAAATATCTCACTATTAATCAACCGACCAAAAAAAGAAAAGAAAAGAAAAGATAAATTCACTATAAAATATACCTTAATTAATTGTTTTCCCCATCTTCCTATATTGTTATTGTTACTTGATTATTTGATTTGATTACTCTGGTCCATACTGTTCTTCTTTACTATCTGCCTGCCTATAACCTACCGGGGCAACCCCTAATTTGAAATTCAATAATATCATGCTTAGCTGTCCACACTCTACAGTGACGCGCATAAATTAATTCCAAATGCCAAATCCCACTGCACTTACATCATCGAAGCACAGCGTAGTTTAGTGGCCAAGTGCATGAACACAATGACCATAAACCCAATTACAAACAAACATATAATACCCTACATCCAAGGTCGCATCCGTCATCTCAAAAATAGCAAAATCACGTGGGACCCAACATCCCTTTTTTGTCACGTACTCCTTTAAAAAAAAAAACAATAGACCAACAAGCAAAAAATACTTAAAATTTTTTTCTCAATAAACTTAAAAAATTAATAAAAATAAGATATTAAGTAAAGTGAATAAAAAAATTAGTATAAAAAAATTTTTACGTAGTGCATATTTGATTTTATTTTTATATAATTAATTGGGGTAGAATTAATTTTATTAAAATTAATTTTAAAATAAAAATATTTAATTTAATAATTATTCTAAAAATAATTTTAATAAAAAATAAAAAAATTTAATTTTCTTAAAATTAATTTTAAAAATAAAAATTAATTTTGTAAATCAATAATAAAATATTATAAAAAATTGATAAAACTAATTTTAGGAAATTAAAATTAATTTTAGGACGACAAAGTGCTTCCAAACGTAACAGTACTCTATTCAGGCTAAATTAATCAAAATTCTAATATTCTCGGAATATTATTTTTTTTTAAAAAATAGACCCAAAAAGAAAAAAAATAATAATTAAGAGGACGCCAGCTCCATTCAAAAATAGGAGAAGGAGAAGCATCACGGCGCCAGCACGCACCTAACCCACACGGCCCAATCAGATATTCCCACGTGTCCACCCTTCTCTCCATCACAGCGTTTTCTAACTTGCGTGGGGTCTATCGCTTGCTCTCGGTAGAATCTCTCCTTCAAAAATTCGCAACACACAAACACGCTCTCTCTTTCTCTCTCTCTCTCTCTCTGTGCACCGTTTTCCTCTAATACGTCGTCGTTTCGACGCTGCCATCGCCACCGCCGATCCTGAAGAATCGGAACCGAAGGAGAAGGAGGAGGAAGAACGTTCGAGAAAACTCCAACTACAACAAAACTAGTGACCTCTTAGCGCCAATGCTGAATTCGAATTTCAACTCGTAACTACGCTCTCTCTCGCTTTCGCGATTCCTGAAAACTGCACTTCAGAATCGCCGGTACCGCGATCCTCCGTCTCCTGCGCCGGCGATGACTCCAAAGGTCACTCAGCTCGACGCCGATCTCGCCGAAGTAGAGATTCTCCAGCTTCCGGCGCCACTTCGAAATTTTCAATTTTTTTTTAATATAGTTTGAATTCTGTCTTCGTGTTCGTGTTTGGTGTTGGAGTGCAAAGCGATGTCGTCGAAGGTGGTGTACGAAGGGTGGATGGTGCGGTACGGCCGAAGAAAGATCGGGCGATCGTTCATCCACATGAGGTACTTCGTGCTGGAGTCGCGCCTTCTCGCATATTACAAGAGGAAACCGCAGGATAATCAGGTGATTTCGTTGTTTTTTTTTTTTCCGGGAAAAAAATGATCGAATTCTGTTTTTTTTTTTTTTTGGTGTAATTTTCGTTGATGGTCGAAATTTGATTCAAATTCGCAGAATCTACTTTATGGAACTTGGTTATTCTGTGTCCTGTGGTGGAAAAGGGGTGGGAAATTTTTGTATGCTTGCTTTTCAACTTTTTTTGTATTGTTTTGCATTTTTTTAAGTTTCTTGTGCTTCTTTTTATTTTTTATTTTTTGGTGGCTTTTTACTTTATGGGAGGAGGGGCTGCTGGTTAAAAGCTTGGTGATTTGAACTGTTTGTTTATGGTTTTGTACTGTTAGGTTCCTATTAAGACCCTGCTAATTGATGGCAACTGTAGAGTGGAGGATAGAGGCTTGAAGACTCATCATGGACACGTGAGTTCTGAAATTTTATGGAATTTTTAAGATGTTTTAGATTATTGTTTATTATGTAATATATAATTATGTAATGTAATTATGTAATATATAATATTTATATTTGGTTGGTTGGAATGCAAACTGTGCGAGCCTTCTGGTCTTGAAATGAATGATTGGCATTAACTGTGCTTGCTGTGTGTATTCAAAAGATTTGCTTGTGACAAGTTTAATGCCTTTAGGAAATGGAATGTGCAAAATGGAAACGAGTGAATTGGGTGAGTGAGGTGATGTGGTGGACTGATTTATGATCTGTTACATACGCAAGGATAGCTCATCAATGCCAAATGGCATGTAGTAAAACAAAGAAAAATGAAAGGAGCCTCTCGCCTGAAAATTTCATGAAAGAGTAATGCTAGATATACATAATTTGGAGGGGAATGTGTGGATTGCTCTTTCAAAATCCAGGCATTCGCCTCCAGGCTCCAACCAAAGATGCCAAAGTAGCGCCTAAGTTGCATATGGCCACAAGCTTGTTTGTCCTTATTCCAGCTAAAACCTCTGTACCTAATTAAAAGTAATTCTCCAAGCTTTGTGTGCACAAACAACATTCACCAAAATACACCAAAAAGCCTACTCTCAATGTTGCTGGTAGCTAGACAATGCAAAAATAGATGTGCATTTATTTTTGAACTTGGAGAAACTCATAAGGATACAAACTTTGGCCTATGCACCTGCAGTATGTTATTTGTATTAATCCTGTTTAGCATCATCATTCTAATTAAAATTAAACCCTACAGGACAAGTAATTATTTTGCATTCTTTGTTTGCATGCTGTGACTAATTTTGCTCTAACTGCTGCAATTTTCGTAGACATTAATTTTGTATATGATATCTACCAACTTTTACAGTTTTAGGAAAACCCATTCACTGTAATGAGAGGAATGTGTGTTTATGTTTTTGTGCGTACAGTGACCAGTAACTGGATATTCGTAATCAGAGTATAAAGTAGTTTGAATTCTTTTTGTTTTTATTATCATTTTAATGAAGGACTTCAGAAGAGGTAATGATATGTCAATAATTTTGATTGCACATTTTTTATCCTTCTTGTAAAGTTGAATGAAACAATTTGACCATAGATGCTATTTTGAAAGTGGCATATGGTGGGTTTTGGTAGTCCTATTTGTCTGTATTTATTTATTAATATACTTTTGTGCAGATGGTTTATGTTTTGTCAGTTTACAACAAGAAAGAAAAGTACCATCGAATTACGGTGAGTGGATTTCCTCACATTTATATAACTGGCATATATGTATACTCCATAATTACTATTATGCGATTTGTTTGAGTAAGTTAATTAACCCCTTTTTTTATTTATAAATTTTGCTGTCTTTGATGCTGTATAAATATTGTATTACTGGGGTGGTTGTTGCAGATGGCAGCGTTTAACATTCAAGAGGCACTAATCTGGAAGGAAAAAATTGAGTATGTCATGGATCAGGTTTGTTTCATCAGATTGTATTAAATATGGAACAATATTCATATTTCCAAGCTTCTGGTTAGTCTTTATGTCTCTCTTATGTATATTCACTTGGAACATGAGAAGCATTTTCTTGACACATGGCTGAAATGATACCTTGCAATTGTAATCTGCAAATTTGTCTTAGTAGGATATGCTTTCCTGTTGTATGTAAGTTGATGCTATTACCAGGACATGCTTTCCTGTTGTATGAGTTGGTTCTATTGAACTTTCAATGCAGCATCAAGGAGCACAACCATCAAATGGTAACAAATATATTTCTTTTGAATACAAATCTGGAATGGACAATGGGAAGACAGCTTCTTCTTCAGACCGAGAAAGCCAGTAAGTATTTTTGTGCCTTGCCTTTTTCTATTTATTGTTTGTGGAAGAAGACAACATTAAAGTTTACCTGCTTTTTTGTGCCATTGTTTCCTATGTTGTGATTATTTGCATTACGTCTGTCTTCCTTCAGATTGTTTTGTCTCATTCCAATGTCTATTCTTTGGTGATGCTACTGAAATAGACATAAAAGGACATAATTTAGTTGTCTGTTGGCATTTTTTGTTGCAATGCAGTCCGCTGTGCAAATAGCTTCACTGTAGTTAGTTATGGGATTCCAATGTTATTTTGCATATCCTCCTATATATTCACAACATGCAATATATTCTTTTAATCACCAGGTTCAGTGCTCAGGAGGATGAAGATGAGCCTCATCCAAATTTGTTGAGGAGGACAACAATTGGAAATGGTTTGCTTTGCATCCCTTCAGCTTATGGTCTTGAATTGCTCTGCTACAATCTATATTTAAACTTCTTCTATTTTGGGCTGCAGGTCCGCCAGAATCAGTTTTTGACTGGACAAGGGACATAGATTCTGATTTGTCAAATCAGAATATCAATAACCAAGCATTCTCAAGAAAGCATTGGCGTCTTTTACAATGCCAAAATGGTTTGCTACTTTTGTTTACATGATAGAGCTATTTATTGCCTTGGTGACATGAAAGAAAATTTATCCAAGGATATTTTTGGTGCTTCAGTGGTTGGCTACATTGTAATTGTATAAACTGAGCTGATTATCCTTATGAAACTGGCAGGACTTCGCATTTTTGAAGAACTACTTGAAGTTGATTACCTTGTATGTTATTTCCTGTCTTTCTTTATTTGTGTGCTGTGCTTATACCATTTCTTGTTTTTGGAAACATTATCATCCTCAATTTTTCTTCTTTATGTAGCCAAGGAGCTGTAGTAGAGCTATGAAGGCAGTAGGTGTAGTGGAGGCCACTTGTGAAGAAATTTTTGAGCTTGTGATGAGCATGGATGGGATGCGGTTTGAGTAGGTGTTCTGCATATTTAGCACTACTTTTTCTTTCTTCATATGTAGTGGAGGCCACTTTTATGTCGCTTTATATTTGTGGCTGTTGTGTAATATATGACAGAGTGTTGTTCCTTTTTGTTTCTGGAGAAATATTGCCATAATGAAAGGGAGAGAGCCATTAGGATTGACACCGTAAGAGATTGTGATGTCATCTAATACTACTTTTTGAGTTTCTACAAGTTACTTTATCCTGGACAGTATTGTGCAAGGCACCAAAAAGTGTGTCTAAGGTGCTGAGGCAAGGCTTCAGAAGGGGTCAGCAATTCTTGGTACCTTAGGAGTTAGGAGAGCCTTTCTCATTCAGGCAAGGAACTCCTCTAGTGTCTTATCAATAACAGTAAAAGAATCTCCGAAAGCACAGCCATCTAACTTAGCAGCTTTGATGCTAAAGGGGGTAAATAGTTCCAAATATTAAAAGAACTGGGAGAGTCTGGGCAAGAAGAAGAATGAGTCATATGACTTATGACTGGTGAGCAAATGGGGCATTTTCGGAGCTAGCATCACGTTCAGCTACTTATATATTTTTGCACAACTGGGAATAGCAGAAATTTTTGGTCAGATGGCTAGTGGAGCAATGGGAACAAGAAAAGATAAGCATGTAATATTAGGAACAAATTTATGTGGGTGAAAGTTGGAGTAACATCTATTGAGAAGTTGATTGAAACATGTCTAAAATGGTTTGTTATATGAGGAGAAGAGTTGGAAGACCAGCAGGGCCCTAGTGTTAAAAGTTGTATCAAATGGAGGATGTCCCATTAAAAATTACCTTAATCTAAAGGAATTTATTGAAAGTTTGGTGTCTGATGGTGCCCAATAGTGTCATTTGATCCATATAGCCAATGTCATCTAGTGGCTTAACGCTTTGATGTTGTTATGGATGGTGTTGTGATAAGTCCTTAAAGATCTGTTTTCGTTATCAAGACCATTCTGTATGGTGAGGATTGTGAGGTTCAAATTTGTCGGATCTTTTATTCAAAGGTCTGGAGAATGATTAATTTGGAACCTCTATTATCTTCTTGCATAGTTGGGAAGCAGATGTGATCTGAATATCGTGTGTGCACTAGGGTATGTGATAAAATAATGTGCCAAAGAGTATGAAAAGATAAATTGAGCTGTGGGAAAATGAAGTCAGAATTCTAGACATCACACTGTTCTTTTTGGAAATTGCTCTAGTCCCAACTTGAGGATGTGGTTGATTTTATTTTATTTTTTACTAAGGAAAAGTATTTCTTTTTTCTTAAATAATAATAATAATAATAATAATAATAATATGTAGGATATATAATATACGAAACTATTTAGTTGGCCACTGAGTTGGGATCTTATTTTGTGTGTGTTTGATATCCATGTAGCAAGTTTTCCATGAAAAAAGTTGTACTGATGGTTATCTTAAAACCCGTATGCTTATTTTTGGATTTAAACTAGACAGCTAGTATGTATTTTCCTTAATCCTTTACTTAATCTCATTAAAACTATGGTTTTATAATATGGCTTAGCAATGTTCAAGCCCTGAAATCTTACCAGATTCTAGAACTCCTCAAGAACTACTGCAGGTCAAGCATGCATTTAATCTGTACTGATAATGAAATGCAGAAAAGAAAGAAACAGTTTTTCTAGTGCTGGATATTTGATGTTCCAAAATTCTGCAAATATATATATATATATAGTGAAATTTTAATTTCCTCTTATTATTTGCATGCCTGCAGATGGGATTGCAGTTTCCAACATGGAAGTTTAGTTGAGGAGGTGGATGGGCATACAGCAGTTCTTTATCACAGACTTCAGCTGGACTGGTTCCCAATGTAAGGTTAATCTGACTTTTCTGTCATTTATAATAATTTGTAGTTTATACTGGAGTAAAATTGATCTATTATTTTTGCATAAAGGAATGGAAATGTCTTTTGCAGGAAAACCAAATCAGCCTGTCTCTTGTGTCAATAATTTTCTTGATAAATTGTTTTATTTCTTGACATGTATTTGTAAACCTATATTCAGTTGTCTGGTCAATAGCTGGGTTGTTCTTTGTATCTATGAAAACATGATTTAGGACTTTATAAATGATTAAAAAATGGTTTCACATCTAACTGTACTACGAACCCTTTGTGCTGTGTTTATCGTGGCAGGTTTGTGTGGCCCCGTGATCTTTGCTATGTACGTTACTGGCGCCGAAATGATGATGGAAGTTATGGTAGGCAATTTGATTTTTGTTAAAAATTTTATGTGTATGTTTTTGGGATTTGCTAAAGAGTGCTCTTACGGCATTGGTTATGGACACAAACAAGAGGTATTAGATTAAATAAAAAGTAAATAATTTGTTATATTTGGAACTCAAAACATTTAATACTTTTTTCTTTTAGCAAGTGGAATCGATTAATAGAGGGTATTAAATGCTACTTAATCAGTGCCTTAGGCCACTCATTACCAAGTCCTTATGTTCATTATTTTGGAAGTTTGAGTTGATGTTTCTTCTTCATGCAGTTGTTTTATTTCGCTCAAGGGAACATGAGAACTGTGGTCCACAACCAGGGTGTGTTCGGGCACATATTGAGAGTAAGATCCAATTCTTTGTAGATCTAATGCTATCTTCCATAGTTCAAGAGAGTGGGATTGATCCACATTATCAAGGGTGTATCGATGTCCTCAATTTATTATGAAATAGGACTGTGCATATGGTCTCTTCGCAGTCTTTTGTTATTAGTTGTTTTTAGGGGGTTGCCTTTTCTCACTTTTGTGGAATGGGCAGCTCTGATGCAATTTTTGATCTTATTGTACTTTCTATTTTCTGCTTTTTAGGATCATTCCTTTAGCCTTTTCCCTCATGTAAATAATATTTATTTTTCCATAAAAAATAAGAGGGGATTGATGTAGATGTTGGAGGCATATGAAAACCATCCTCACTTGAATCCTAGAGCCAATGGGGTTATGTTTGGGGATCTGTCAATTTCATTTAAAGATATTATTCTAACAGACAATCATCCTTGAATAGATGGAATAACCTTAGGCTAGGGAGAGTTAATCTGCTGGAAAATATTGTGGAAAGGCTACCTAGGATGCTTGTTGTTTAGATATTAACTTTGTTGTTTGTAAAGGATTGAAGTTTCGCTTGTTTAATTCATTGAAACCTGAGAAATATCAAATATTTTCCATGATCAAAGAAATTAATATGGAACCAGGATGGAAGACTAAAATTTCATAGTTTTTATAACCTTATCCTTCAGCTTAAGATGAAGAGCAGTCTATGTGATAACAGTTTTTTGTCATTTATTTATCATTACCATCAGTATGAACTAGTCTCTACTGAAGAATGAATTTTGTTTCAATTGAGTGATGCATCTCATCTAAAATCATAGATGAAAAGCATGCCATATTGAACTTTTTAGGTCTGAGAACTGGTTTATACAGGTGGAGGATTTAATATTTCCCCCTTAAAACCTCGAAATGGGAGGCCCAGGACACAAGTCCAGCATCTTATGCAGATTGATCTGAAGGGATGGGGTGCAGGTTACATATCATCTTTTCAGCAGCATTGTCTTCGTCAAATGTTAAATAGTGTAGCTGGTGAGTTGATTGTCTTGTGTGTGGTTTGGATTTTTCTTATAGAATGGTAATTTTATCCTTCCTATCATCATCGTTTCTTTTATTACACCTTTCTTTGGGTAATAGAAAGTTTTGTAGGGGAGGTTGCCCCATTTTTGGTCTCTCTATTCTGTTGGAGGCTCTGATGTGCAATGAGTTCTAAAATGCCCCCCACCCCTACACATTTGCCCTTTCCAGGTTTGCGCGAGTGGTTTTCCCAAACAGATGAAAGAAATGCTCCTCCACGAATTCCTGTCATGGTTAATATGTCCTCAACGTCAGTTTCTTCAAAGAAGAGTCAGAAGCCAAATGATGTTTCTGTTCATCCCACGTCTCTTGATCAAATAAATGCTGCAGGCAGAAATTCTGCCTTGATGGATGAATATTCTGATGAAGATGAAGATTTTCAAATTGCGGAACCTGATCAAGAGGTTGTATTTGCATTCCGACATCTATACTTTTGGGATTTGCTTCATAAATTCTAAGTGTCTTTTTATTTTTTTTGGGGATACTTCAGGCCTACCCAGTCGGTCTTGAGAATGATGTCAAAAGAACAGGTGGCTGCTTCCTATACATCCTTTTTTTTTCCTGTTTTTTTAATAATATTATAAATAATGGTGAACATGTGTGCAGTTTACCTGCACACAGAGATGCATGCACTCAGTAGAGGCTAGATTAAATCTAAATATCTAATTATAATGTTTTCCTGAACTGAAGTCTTGGAAGAAGAACCAGCAAATGAAATTGACTTGTCTTCATTTTCGGGTAATTTACGTCGTGATGATCGTGATAATGCTCGTGACTGCTGGAAAATTTCTGATGGAAATAACTTCAGAGTCAGAAGCAAGCATTTTTGCTATGACAAGTCAAAGGTCTTCTCTTATTATTCTTTTGCTCTTCCTCAATAAAATAATTATCATTATTTGGGTGTGTTTTTATTCTTTTATGGTGAATTGTAAAGGTTCCTGCTGGCAAACATCTGCTGGATCTTGTTGCTGTTGATTGGTTCAAGGACTCAAAAAGGATGGACCATGTGGCTAGGCGTCATGGTTGTGCAGCACAAGTGAGTATTAGAACTTTGTCCATATTATGTCTGCATGATGAAGTTTATTGGTAGGTTTGTCATTTCACCCTAACGTGTGAAAATAATTACAGACCTGTTGTAGGCTTTCTATGTCTTGCATATAAAGATGCGTTTACATAGATTTTCATCCATTTTATTTTGTTATTTATACTTGTTTATTATTCCCCTTTGGGGGCTTTCACTGACAATAGTCCTTTTGGTCTCTGTGTAGGTTGCGTCGGAAAAAGGGTTTTTCTCCATTATCATTAATCTTCAAGTGAGTTTTCTTGCTTCATATGAGTCAACTCCAAAATTCAATAGTTTAGAGTTTTGTAGTAAATGAATGATTACTGTTTGGTTGTAGGTGCCTGGATCAACACACTATAGTATGGTATTTTATTTTGTGACGAAGGAATTAGTTCCTAGATCCCTCTTGCAACGATTTGTTGACGGTGATGATGAATTCCGAAACAGCAGGTTGAAGCTCATCCCATCAGTCCCCAAGGTATTTACTGAATTTTGTCATTATTATATATATTTGGCAATTTTAACTTCCTTTGCTATTTAATCTTGGTAGTTGTGGCTATATCATTGTTGTTGATCATTTGCACATCTACACCTAATGACTTATTTATGTAGTTATGCATTTATATGGGCATGTTATAACACTTTGTCCTTTGTGTACTGTATAGCATGCATGATAAGACTGTATGTGTACCTTGGCATTTGTTTCTTACATTCACTATTTTGCTTTTTTTTTTTTTTTTCATAAGCCCCGTGTGGTTATTTTTTGGGAGAATGCTGGAATGTCTTCTATATTTTTCCATTAGCATTCTTCTTTCTGCTGTTCTTCAGATTTAATGTTAGGTTCATAATTATGAGAAAAAGTAAACTTTTTTCTGCATTTATTGTCATGACTCATTAATATTAATATAGTATAGATGCTCCATTCAGAATGTTACATGCAAGGTTGTCAACTTGGGATATGGGATTTATAAGACTAGTAGATACTAAACTAATTAAAAATACATACATTAATATCATAACAAAACTTTGCTGAAAATGATTCATAAAACGGAATCAAAGATGTGAGCAAAACTGATATCATATTAATTTCTAATTCAAGCAACAAGATTCGTAAATTTTATGGTTTCATACTCATACTGCATTACATAAGTAAGCAGCATTCTATAACCTTGTATTCAGGTTTTTGGGTGGGTTTGCAGCCCAGTGCATAGCTTAGTAAAGAATGCAAAAAGCTGGCTCAAGTATAGGCTGACTGCATTTATTGAGTTTAGTTGAGTAGATCAATTGAGTTTGACATTTTTTTTCCTGGTCAACTCATGAGTGTACTTGAGTGTCTGAGTTAAATTCTGAGTTTGAAAATAATGGGTTTAAGCACAGATGCCCATCTCCCTGTGGAGTTTCCTTATGAAGTTTAGCTGTCTGATTATCTGAATGCTGCAAATTCTTTCAGTTGAATACTATGCTTGATTTTCCCCTAGATTGCTGAACAAATTTTTGTCCTGTGAAGGTGGCATGTGGTGGTTTGTTTAGAATTTGTAACGTTGCATTACATCTAATTATATAGATTTGACTATGTTGTCTATATAACTAGGTTTTGATTCCCTCTGTTCTGTTTCTCTCAATCTGTTGCATGACTCAATGGGCTGATGTGCATATCTTGTGAAATATGACACTCTAGAAAGATATATGCTGCTGCCTGCTACCAACTTGATGCATATATGTTCTGGTGTGGGGTGATTTATATTTCCGAATATCTGATTAGTGATTACCATACCTTTGGTTTCATAGACAACTCTCTTTCATTTTTGTTTTTGCCCCTTTTTCTTTTGTGTTTATGGTTTTTGCTTCTCTTTCTTTCCCTCTTCTATTTGCAATTTGTTACTATCCTTCTTTCCCTAAAGGCTGGAGAAACAAGCGTACGTTTTTGCTCTCTTCATTCCCTGTTCCAACTTGAAAAAATGCAGGGCTCATGGATTGTGCGCCAGAGCGTTGGGAGTACTCCTTGTTTACTGGGAAAGGCAGTTGATTGCAACTATATTCGCGGTCCTAAGTATTTAGAAGTAAAACTTCATTCAATTTCTTTATAAAGTGTTTCCTGTTCTCAGTTGTAGGAAGTTACCTAATTCCTAGTAATGAATGATGTATATATCCTTACTTGTCTGCCATAATTGTTAAATCAATTAGTTTCTATTTGTAGATTGATGTTGATATTGGTTCTTCTACTGTTGCTAATGGAGTTTTGGGGCTGGTCATTGGTGTGATTACAACATTGGTGGTGGATATGGCTTTCCTTGTACAGGTATGCTTTTTATGGTGCAGATTTTATATATACTAGTAATGAACCTCTGAGCAAGTCATGGAAATTATGTGGGAGCAATTGAACTAACCTATTTTCTTATTGCATGCAGTGTGGAAATTTTCATGTTACATATTGCAAAAGATTAATCTTGACTTTGATGTCACATGTACTGATAAATCTTGACTTCAGTATAACGGAATTGGGTTGTGGGTATTTAATATAGCGGATTGTGTAGCCATGCTAATCAATCACAAGCCTGCTTTCTGATTTTTACCTTTTTTTTATTTTTTTTCAATTTCATGGTCTGTCATCCTGAAAGTGCTACGACGTATAAATACTTCCTAGGTTGAGCTAGTTTTGCATTACAAAACCTTTTTCTTAAGGACTTGCTTTTCTCAATGTCTGTGTGTATATAAACATATTACATTTTCTAATCATCAACCCTTAATCTGCCTTTTTACATGCACTCTTGTATTTATTAAATTTATGCTGTGAAATTGTGTGCACCTATTTCAGGCCCCCCAATAAAAAAAACCAAAAAAAAAAAAAAAGGTTCACACGAGGTCAGGAAGATAATTATTTAGTTTTTACCCTTTTTTCCCACCATTATTGATAGTAACCTATTACTATTATGCATGAACTTGTGTGCTTCAGATATAAAACTAGTCCTTTGAATAAGTGCTTGACAGTTCATGCATAGCAGTAATTTTCACAATGGATTGACAGTTCACTTACAACTTTTACAGTGTACTACAAAATAGTGACAAAATTTTTATTGGCAGGCAAATACTCCTGATGAGTTGCCTGAGAGGCTTATTGGAGCTGTTCGTATTTCTCATTTAGAACTCAAATCTGCCATTGTCCCAAAACTTGATCCGGAGCCATCATGACCGGCCAGGTCGTTTCTATTGTTCTTTTATACAAAGTCATTTGTTTGCAATTTGCACGAGTACCATTTTTTTAATTGGGATGTAGGTTCATTGTTTTCTAACTTTTTTTTTTCTATGAAATGTTGAAAGGAACCTGTTCTATTCTGGGCCTCCTTTTTTTTTTTTTTGGGGGGGGGGGGGTGGTTTAGTTCATGTAAGTGTTAAGCTGATAGAATCTGTAATTTGTCAACGTATTGTTGTTTAGGTGTATTATATCAGATTGAGGTATAACCATATAACCTTTCTTTGTAGCTCCTACCTGGAAGAAAGATGGAAATTATCAGTAATTTGATCCAGTTATGGAATGTGTGTGTATAATAATAATGTGCTGAGTTTTCCTTTCCAAAATCTCCCATCACTGAACATTGTATTTTACATGTTATAGTAATGTTGAGTTTCTCCTTTCTGAGCTTCTAGACCTAAAGGTTGGAACTCCAATGTTTAATTGCGCACTGAGTTTCTATTTCGCGTGCAAAGTTGATTGCATTTGCGGGCATGATCCATGTGGGTGAAAAATATGTGTGAAGTCGTGCATCCTGGCAAAATAGTGATTGTGAAGAGAATGAAATGGTACCATTTGTATTTTAATTTTACTAAATACTCATATTGCATTCGAAGGCATTTTTTTTTGAAGGACGTTGCCATGATTTCAAGTAGCAGTGGTAGTGCCATAACTCTAATAGTCTAAAGAGGCTAACCTATATCTCGAAAGCCTATAATTTGTTTCTATATGGAATATCGTCTCTTTTTTCGTTGGGAATTGAAAAAGAATAAAAAAATCAATTGCTTAAATTCTTTCAAAGAAAATTATGCGGCAAAGCCAATTTTGCAGTGGGTTATAACGAAAATAAGAGTAAGAACATTGTTGTAGCCTGAGACCAGTGAGTGAAAACATCGAATTCAAGTATATCTTGGTCCCCCCAACCACAAAAAGAAAAATAAAAAATGTGGACCCAAAAAAAGGAAAAGTATATCTTGGTTAAGTAATTTACAAACTCTAATCCAAACATAGTCGTAGTGGTCGAAAAGACGGCCAAATTTGTTAGCAACAAGGGTCTGGACACTATAGGAAGAAAGAGAGAGACTAAACCAACAATCCTAGAGCCATGTCTTATTGATAAAATCTTTAAAAGCGTCTAAAGCAGCCACCGAGCTCCTCGGAAACCCATGCTGAAACTTGGCACCAAGATTCTCAGCCCTCGTCTTCATTTCTTGATCACCCATCAACCTCTTTATTCCCTTAACCACGTCATCCTTCTTCACCATTCCTGACAGGTCATCAGAGATCATATACCCCACCCTAAGATGGGACACAACCAACTTGGCATCAAGGAATTGGTCGCCCCCAAGGGGCCACGCCAATAATGGGACCCCGCGTCCTATAGCCTCCACAGTTGAGTTCCAACCACAATGGGATAGGAACCCTCCAGTTGAAGGGTGACTCAGTATCAAAAGCTGCGGTGCCCAGCCACGAATTATCAAACCCCTATCCCCAACTCTATCATCCAACCCATCAGCCAAATACCCCTCTTCTTCTGTTTCTGGGCCGGATGAACCGGCTCCCAAGCCCAAGAATGCGCGGGGTGGACCCGGTCTACCTGAACCGGGTTGAAGCACCAAAATAAACGGTTGACACGATGACTCCAGTGCTTCACCAAGTTGAACGTACTCTTCCATCGTGGGATCCACTTCAGTGCCAAACGACACGTAAATCACCGACCCACATGTCTTCGAACCTAACCACTGGATCACCTCATCCTCAGTTACGCTGGACCGCCGGTTCGACCGGACATCCCTGTCGCGGAGAACCGAACCGTACGAGTTCCAATATTGCTCCGGTAGAAGCGGGCCGACACCCCAGACCGGTTTCCCGATTTGGTTTGCGATGTAATCGATGAACGGGCGCTCCAGATCCTCACACGTGTTGAACATCAAAGCCGTCGCTTCTCGGACATCCTCCACCCACCGCGGTTCTCCACCGGCTCCAGGCGGTCCCATCTTCAGGGGCCCCGGTCCGCCGGGAGGCGCTGGGAAGCCAGCTAAGCCGTCGTGATGCGGCGGCGGAGGATGCGACGGAGGCCCTAGAGGCCGTCGTTTAAGGTCCGAGTGAGTAACTGCCATGGAATCGGGTAACCCGGGGAGAAAACGGGTCTCGCCAAGTTTCAAGTCCAACGGGTGGGCTTTCCACATGGCGTGCTCCATGGCGGCAGAGCATGCGCCGGACGTGAAGAGCGCCACCGTCGGAACACCGAATTTCTTGAAGACGTCGCCGGACCAGCTCATCATGATGTCAACAATAGCACAAACGGGTCGGGTCGGATTCTGACTGTCGGGTCCGCGCGAAAGGAGGAGTTTTTCGAGGCCTTGGGCTAGGTGGCCGTGAGCGTGAGGTGGGTGAAATGCTGGCTCCGGCGCCGGCGGGTCCGCTGGGATTCCGGCGATTCGGACGAGAGGGTGTTGGAGGAGTGAAGAGGGAACGGAGGAGGTGAGGTTGGAGGAGATAACGAGGGTGGTTTGGAAGTTTCTAGAAGCAAGGTGTTTGCATAGCTCCATGCATGGGAAGAGATGGCCTTGCCCGAAGAAGGGCACTACCCAAATTTCATTAGCCATTGTTCTCTGAAGGTGAGTGTGTTTGGGTTGTGAAGATGATATGTTTCTGCCTTTGTGGTTTTTTATAAGGACAAGAGTGAGAGGAACGTTGAATTGAAGGTGAAGAAAGAGTTCATGAGATGTTGGGTTTTGAACTTGCTGGTAGTAATATGTAACAAAGGATTTTTCGGCTTTGACTGTTTGGTTTGATAGTACTCAATTTTTCGGTTTGAGCCAGCAGTGTGAATCATCTGAAAGGTTATTGCATTTTTTGCGTGTATGTCTTGCATTTTACATGTTTTTGTAACATATTTTGTTTGTTTTGGTTTGTCATCTTGCATTTGTTTTGGGAATGTCGGTCGCTGTGTGATCACAGGGCCACTTGAACAATCTCACAATGTGTAAACGCGACTGGCTGCCACTAAATGCTTTGTATATATGGTCCCCTAGTAGAAACGAAAATTGAAGTAGTTGAGAGAGCAAACATACTTTTTGATCAAGAGCCGTGAGAAGAAGCCTTTCCTGTTGATCAAGAATCCTCTGAAGTAAGTTGTATTCTTTCATTTCACCACCCAACCTCAGTTTTCACCTCAATCATATCGTGTGTTAATGAGCTAAGAGTGTAACTTTGTCATCTCAAGTTACAAAGTGATCATTGCCTATTGGAACTTTTTTACCACGACAATAGAGGAACAGATAGATAGATTATAGATAGGTGTTCATTTTTAAGTGAAAACTTAAAAGTAGTGTGGTAGAGATTTTTTTTTTTTTTTTTGGGTTTCCCCTACAAATATTAAATTCAGAAAAAGAGGCCTTAGTGAAGTTCATATTCTCTAGTAAACATTTCTCGAAGATGGACTAGTATTTTGTCAAAACCTTTGTTGCATGCTGTTGTTAGGTTCAGAAGAGTAATATACACACGATTTTATCTTCATTTTCTTCCATCTTATAGTGGTACCTATCATATACTGTTATTAGGATGAGTACCGGATAAGCATTGAGACTGTTTGTGGCCAATGGCCAATGGCCACTTATGACTTCCTCATACAGTATTACTATATCTTGCAAAGAATATAGGTGTAGAAAATAGAAATAACCTTTTCTAGGGAACAAAAGATGACCAAGTTAATTTGCAAAAAAATATTATTTATGAAATTGATATTAAGAAAATACCATTATTCTTGAAAGTAATAAATATAATCAATTTTTAATTACTAACTTAACAAGTACTAATTTATATTTATATAATTATATAAAATATTTATTGTTAACTTGAATTTATTAAAAATAACCATTCAGACCACATGGCAGCTTTGGTGGCAATAAGAAACCAAACAATCCTGCACAGCTACATGTTTCAAACATAAGCAGACATTCTGAGCTCAAATTTTACAAACTTAAAATCATTGTAACAATTTCGATCATAACACAAATCCACATTTGGACCAACACAGAAAGATCTAAGCCATGCTCCCTCTTTCTTAACCCAAATTTGCTTTTCTGGACTTACTAGGACCATGTTGGGCATCATGCAGCATCTGGAAAATCATGTTCTTCCTGTTTGTAGCCAGCCTGAAGGTACGATTGCAAGAACTCATGTAACATTACCAACTTATATCATGATTAAATAAACAAATGGATGGACCCTTTGGTGAGAAAGCTGTGTCTTCAGTCCATCAGATTTCTGAGGATATGAGAGAATGGAGAATTTCAGGCCTAGTATAAACCAAATAATGCCATAATGCAATACAATAATGCATAGAAAAATATGTGACGACAGATAGGGTGGAAAAAAACCAAAGTAAAACATGTGATCAAGGATGTGTAAGATTGATAGACAACTTTTTTGTTTTTCCCATGTTGGCGAAAGGGGATCATATGATTGGAAACACAAGTTTTATGTAGTAAAGAGTATTCTGGATTCTTAAAATGGAACATGCTCATGCTTTCTTAATTATGTGGCAAGACGGCAAAGATCCCCAAAACTTCAATTTACAGGGGCATGTGTTTTTTGTTTCAAAGGTAATAATTATATTGAGAGTTTTAGAGAAAAAGGGAAGAGATGATAAAGTTTTTGTTCTCAATTAAAAAATATTATGAAATGTTTATAAAATTAAAAAGAAGATAACAGAAAAAATTTTATAATTTATCACTTCATTTTTTTCACTATAAGAAATTCTTAAATAAAAAAAAAATATACTTTCACAAAATAAAAAATTTACCCTCGTTTTACTTTTTCTTACAAACCATACTTAAGGTGCACAATCCGAGTGAATTACGGAATTTACCTCGTTCATTAACGCTTAGCATTTGAAAAGGGAATCCTGGGAGATCTGGGAGTCCTTAACCGTCAATTGATAATGTTCGCAGTAAGTGTAACCCATTCAACACTTGCTCTGTTAAGGACTCCAGGCTGTCGCACTCGCATTCCATAATATACAATTTTTCAAGAGCAACTGTGTTAACCAGTCCAACTGGCAGTACCTCAAGTTCGCTTTGCCGATAAATATGGAGTTCTCCAAGACGAGCAAGGTCTCGAAACATCCCCACAGAAAGGGAAGTCAAATTTTGATCATCATAAATGCAGAGGAACTGAACTCCAGGCAATTAAGACTATGAATGGAATCTAGTTGTACTTGGTTACCACTCTCTGCTGTATGAGGATCCTCTGGTAAAACCCGTCTAGAAGCAAGACCCACATATTCATGTGAATTTGCTAATTTTAATTTTCTAACAGATGGTGGGAGGGAAGAGAAGCTCAATTTTGGAACGTGCAACAATATCCAGTTCAGAAAGACTTGGGAACATATCTCTTCCTACCTCTTTTGATAACCTTTTCCGAGTTTGGCACGCAACTGAGTAACAGATATTCTAGAGATGGAAAACCACTAGCAACTCCCCCATCAAGGGATACATCATCCACATATTGTACATGAGGCATATTATGTATTTCAAGTTTCTTAGGTATGGTAGTTTCCTCAACCGCGGAAGTTGTAAAATATACCTGCAGTCCATAAGCCTTAAATAACTCAAAATTCTTGAAGCTGGGGTTGCTCATCCAATGTGGGAAACGACTACCTGCATATCCTCCAATTCCTAAACTTATGAGCTTTGGATGAGGTTCAAGGACTTCAAGAATCTGCTCAACATTTTGTTGCAACTTAGATTGGCTATTCCTTTCCCATGACAAAAACAACTCATCTAACTGCTCACCCATTAAATTGGCTTCTTTGGCATCTGCCACACTTATTATTCGTTCCAGGCTCTTGACATGGAGCTGTCCTTTGAGGCACAGTTGCCCTAATTCATTTAACCAGAAACCTTTCTTCATACCTACTGTGTAAATATTCAAGGTTCTCAAAAAAGTCAACTGACCCATTTCTGGGGGACATGCAAGATAATGAGTAGCATCCTATCAAGCAGAGATGTCGGAGAGCTTTTAGATATTTCAAGTGGTGGGGTAACTGCCCGAGTCTACGACAGTAATTGAGATTCAATACCTGCAAATTGCATAAGCTAGTCATGGACTCCGGAAGTTTTCTAATCCCACTTCTATTAAGATTTAAATACCTTAAATGTTTGAAATGAGTAATTGAAGGGAGCTTTTCGGAGCCTATCGGGTCCCACAAATCAAGTACCCGCAAAGATTTACATGGTCTCAATACTCCTCGCTCGAACGTGTATAATGTCCTCAAGGATTCAGCTTGGTGCAGCGAAACTGGATAGGTGAATGGCTTACAATAATGGCGAAGTCTTTTTGGATTCTTACCCTTTATAATGCTACATGCATCACCCGTGATAGATTGAGCGAGATCATGAAGTAAATCGTGCATTTTGAACTGCTTAACATTGCCCAAATAATCTTCTTCAATGTCTTGAAAAAATGATGCCCAACATAGTTCATTAATTATCTCATCAGCTACATCTTCGACCATCCTTTCTCCTGTAGATCAGATAAAGCCATTTGCCATCCAAAGATGAATGAGTACATTCTTTTCAATTACTTCATCTTCGGGAAACATGGCACAAAAGGAAAAACATTGTCTTGATTTTAATGGTAAGTTCAAGTAGCTTAACCTCAAGGCAGGTAAGATAGAATTTTCGGTTTGTGGCAAATTCCAAATCTCACTGTCTTTGACATGTAGCCAATCTCTCTCTTACCTTTTAAATCGCGGAAGACTTCCAAGAGCTTTTGCTCCAAGAGGTAGCCCTGTACACTTTTTAGCTATATCTTTCCCTATGGCAGCAAGCTCTACACGTTACTCTCCATTTGGTCCAAAAGCCCGTTGTTTGAACAATGACCAACAATCCCCATCTGACAAAATTGATAAGTCATGAGGATCAAATGTGCCCATAATAGATGCAACCTTTGTGAGACGAGTAGTAACAAGAATTGAAGCCCCTTTTGAACCACATGCTGCCAGTGAATACTTCAACCTATCCCACTTCTCTTGATCTTCACTCCAGACATTGTCCAGGACAAGCAAAAACCGTTTCCGATGCAGTGTCGGTTGGAGTTGCTTTAGAAGTGGATCTAACTCCAAATCCTTACTAGCACGTTCTAGAGCTGATTCTAAGATTGCTTTTATCATTCTCTTCAAGCTGAAATCATCAGAGACACAAACCCAAATTTTCAACTCAAAATGCTTCGCTATCCTGTCATCATTGAAGATGAGTTGAGCAAGTGTTGTCTTTCCAAGCCCACCCAGACCAACTGTAGGATACACGGAGACATGTCCAACATCACTAGAAGTCCCAGTCAAAGCTTGCACGATTCGTTCCTTATCTTCTTCTCTTCCATAGACTTCAGGTTGAGTAATAATTGAGGAGGTTTGGCGCCAGTCCATCAACTCAGCTTTCTTCTCAGTGGGAGTAATTGTCTCACACAAATGAAACATCTTTCTCTCTTCAGCAATGCTATCTAATGTCTCCTTCATCTTTTTCGTTTTATTAGCCATCTTTCGACGAAAAATGGGGTTTTTCAGACCAAAATATGAATTGCAAGGAGTGTGTGCCTTGTTAAGCCAGCCACGCTTTTGTTGCTTATACTCTTGTCGAAGATCTTCTGTTGAACACTCGTCCAAGATGTCATCCAACAGGAAAGCTGCATCTTCCACCTTCTGCAACCAGTTTTTGATAGCCATATCTGTGAGCTGCTTCATCTCAGCATCAGCAAGCACAGCTCGGATGGTAGTGAATGTGCTAGAAAGCTTTTTCAGTTCTTCATCGACACCCATGATTGACCGAAGCTCCTTTTGAATGATCGAGCTCATGTTTTCCAGCAAAACTGTGACAACAGCCTCAGCCATAATTGCAGATTTGCAGATGAAATGCTAGAAGGCACTCGGAGATTGGAGTTTGTTGTTTGCTTTCCGAAGTAGCAATGAAGCTCTTGATTATCACAGAACCATTATCCCATGAACTACTAATTACCCTAATTTTTTTAAACTTTCGATTTGATTTCCGAAAGGATAAGTGCTATTTGCCACAAGATTGACTTTACAATTTTGTGTTGCGTGTAGAATGAGCATTGTAAAAGAGCAGGGAAGTTCTGATAGAGGCAGTATGACTGAAGAAACATTTTTATAAATGTAGTATTATTGCCTTAAATTTTTTAATTTAATTTTAATATAGTATTAATATAAAAAAAATTTATTTAAATATTTAATTATATATTATTATATTATTATATTAACAAAAATATTTGATTTAATTATTTATTATCATACAAATTTTATAGATAAAAATATATAATTAAATAATAATATAAAAAAATTTTATATTATCATTACATCAAAATTAATTTTTAAATTTTTTATTTTTTTCATCCGGTAAATTTGTTGAAATTGACGGTGGAAAGCACAAAGATACAGCAAATGGTGTACCGAAGAAGGGGAAAAAAAAACAGCAAATAATGTACCTAAAAAAGTGTTTATTTGATATTTAATAATTAAATGGTATTGAAATATACTATTATATGGCAAATTTTTATTGATTTCTTTATCTATATCAGCATCTAATTAGTATATTTAAAATGTTGTGTATATTAGTTTTTTTTATTTACAACAATATTTTGATTTTTTTATAAATTTAATTTTGATATATTATTATTAGATAATATTATAAAACTCTTTTATACTGATAATATATTAAAATAATCTTTTTTTTTATTTACAATATAAAGCTAACTAATTTAAGCAAATTGTCGATTTATCCCAACATCTAAGTTATCCAAAATTTCAATTCACATAACCCTAATCCTAATTTTCTATCCATTCGTCTTCATTTTTGGCTGGCAAAATCATATTTGAGTGAGTATTGTTTGCATCATAGTGACAAAAAGATCATTCTGGCAACAAAATGGAAACGAACTAGGAACAAAAAACAAAAGAAGAAATTAAAGTGAGGAAATTAAATAAGTATTATATGAACACAAACGATAGTGTTTAATTTTGCTTATGCATCCTGTCAAAAAAAAAAATTGCTTATGCTTTTTTGCATTCCGCCAATTAGATAGTAGCGACCTTTTCGCTGATCAAATATTTGTTTCTCTTTTTTGTTTTCTTTGAGGAGTTATTTTTCAATGTTCTTTCCTTTGACTTATCTTGTTTGCTGTTCTGGCGCCAATATATGTAGTTGTGTTGATTGATTATAGATAAATGGGGCAGAACCGTATAGACCAGAAGGGGGGACCACCGAAAAAGCGACAAGAGGTGAATTAGAAAGGAAGTTGGAAAGTTAAGGCGAGAAAATATTTGTGTTAGGTGTTACAAAAGAACAATGAGGGGTGAAAAGGCTGGGTAGATTCACAGCAGCCGCAGGGTTGGTGGTAAAGGCTTGCACCGATAGGGTGGGGTTACGTGAGACAAAAAAAGAAGAGGAGTTATCACTTGCACACCATTGATGAAAAATTCGGAATATAGTTGTGTACATAGGGAATTTGGATAAATTAAAAGTTGGGGGTAATTTAAGAATTTGATTGGGTTAGAGTATTTATTAAAAGAATAATGATATTATATTATAAATAAAATATTAATAAATATAATATTTTAAATATATTGATAGGATGCTGACTACATGCTGATAAAGATAAAAAAAATTAGTAAAAACTTGTTACAACATATCCTTCCGAAATATCATCTTAATAATCCTTCTAATTACTATATAAAGAAAATATTAAATATTTTTTATTTTACAAGATGTTAAATACATTTATTTTTTCATTTAATTTTTTTTATTAAGCATTAAGAGAATATTTTAGGAGGATATAGCAAAACTCATAAAATCAATTATTGTAGGATAAATGGATTATTTTTGGAGAAGAGATGGAATCATGTTTACATATAATTATGTTTTTGTTTTTATTAATATAAATTTTATATACATGATCCTTGAATCACATGAATTTTTTTTGGGTCTCACTACGACAAAATTTCATGATTTTTTTGCATATATTTAACCACATATGAAATTTGACTAAATTAAAGAATTACTATAATTCATCATAAATAATTTGGTATACAATATATATTGTGATCCTCATCATGAGATCACAAATTGTGTGATAGACAAAGCTTTATCTTTCTGGTCCCTTTGCTATATTAGTGTTGACTTCAGTACATATAATAATTAGATGGCATCGAAACATACTATTAATGTATTTAGTTTTGTTTTTATAGAATTGATTATAGATAAAAATGATTTTGTCAGAATTGATTTTAAGATAAAGCGATTTATGTTTGGTAATTTAATTTGAGAAGTGATTTGTGTTTGGATAGTATTGATCAAAATCACTTTTAGATGTATAATTTATAAAAAAAAATCCTCAAAATCAATTATGGTGAAATTAAGAAGTGAAAAATTTTTATTTTTATCTAAAATCAATTTTAAGACTATAATTGATTTTGATATGAGAAATCAAATATGAACAAAAAGAATCAGAATTGATTTTGGGCATCCAAACATGTTATTGTATTTCCGATTTTATATTTTATGCATTATTGTGTAGTTTATATAAGATTATAAGTTTAAATCTTCATACCATAATATGCCAAAAAAAATGTGTGTGATTGAGTAATGATCTTATAAATTCTTGTAAAGTATTCGCTATGTATGATCTACAGTTATTTTTTCAATTTTTAATTAGGTTGTTTGTCACATGCACTAATGTAAAATTAACCTCTGGGTTGCTGTCGCGAGTAAGTGGTTCTTTTAACAATTACTTTCTCTATGGATGAGCCATATCGTCTACCGCTAAGAATTTAGATCGCTTATCCTTAACACACAACACCTGTTTGTAGTCTATAGTTATTTATTAGTAATAATGTAAAAGGACTGATACTACTAATAAATTAGATTGAAAGTATATTAATTTTAAGATTTCATATGATAATTTAAATTGAAGATATTATTTACAGTTTTCCAGATTTCTATTGCAAAGATTTAACGCAATGTATATTTTATGTACCAAAAATACAAAAAACACTACGTAAATTTTGATACGAAATTAAAAACACTAGTGGCTGTGTTGTATGTACGGAAGGGAGGCCAACTGTGAAACATACATACATGATCTTGCAAATATTTCAGCAGGAATTAAAAATTAATTTGTATACATTACATAGGTACTTAATCATCTATTATCATATCAAAAAAAATGTTTGACTTACCCATTCATTATTTTAAAAATCTTATAAATATAAATATTTATTTGGATAATATTATAAAATTATTTTATATTATTAGTGCATGACAATTAAACTAAAAGAAAAAAAATCATTGTCACGTATATAAATAGGAGTAGTGTTATACAATTGTTGCTCAAATGTACCAAAATTCAACGAAAAAGTTTAGGTACGTTAAATCATAAAAAATCATTCATTCAAAAGTTAAAAACAATATCGTATCATTCTGAAAAATATTCCGATGATAAAATTTTAGTTATTTAGTATTTCTCAATAAACATATATGTTATATCAATATTGAAGATGCTTTAAATGAAAACCGATTGAGTTTAAGTATGAGTTATGTCAGAACAATAAAATTAAAAATAAACTTACATATAAAAAAATATAGAACAATTTAAATCTAAATCCTATCTGAGTAATCCAGTTATTCTTGCTTTATATATCACATTATTTTGTGATCACATATACCTCTTTGCATTGCGTTTGCAATAGCAGAGAATATTATAAGTATTTCGTATGCAATCTTTCTTATTGTTAACAACTACATAGCGCAAATTTTTATGAAGTTCAGCTTCAACCCAGTCTTTGCTGGGGAGTCATATAATAGGTCGAAAACGACACGAATAAATACTTTTATAAATAGCGTTTCATGTACTCACGAGCAGTAGTGTACTTGACTTCAGGATAAAGTTCACAAGCTTCAACCCCATCTTCTCCTATCTCAAAGTTTGTGAAACAGCCTTCAAAGCAAGCATGGTAGTAGTGTACCATTCCCGCTTGTGCTGTATTTGATTCTCCTGTTTGCACATTGAAACATTATTAAGATTTTTTTAAAGGAAAAGATTAAATAGGATTTGAGAGAAAGAGACAGAGAGAGAGTATGTTTAATTGTTAAGAGAGTGTGTGCCCGTGTGATAGAGAGAGCATTACCAAAACTTTAGGAGTCTGTTTTAATAGCTTTTAGTGCATGTTTTGCTTTAAGTGATAAATTATGAAACACAGAGCCAGAGAAATAATTGTGTTCAACATTTGAACTATTGAAGCAGTGTAAATATTATATGATCAATAACATTGCTGATCCAATGATATTGTTGATCCCACCTTCCATGGAACGCAGAAACTGTTCTGCAGAAATTGAAGATTTCTGCAACTCTTTCCCAATTAGCTTCTCCCAAATTTCGACAACCTCTCTCTGGGATAAAATGTTTTCTGGTGGCCTTACGTAAACTGTCTTGTTCAGAGTTCTGGGGTCATCTATGGTTTTGATGGTGTACATGGCTATATCATCTTCATCCACATAGATCCCTGCCAAATTCAGGAGACATATAATTGAAAAAAGTACATAAATACATTATAATATGTCATGGAAAACAATTTTCAAGAACTCCCTCAGAATAGTCATAGAACAATAGGAGGGGATGATTAGTTTGAAATTAGTTACCCTTCACGTTGCCATCTCCATACAAGACCACAGAATCCACATAGGGGGTGATCAAGGCAAATTGGCATAGCCCACCAAGAAAGTAACCAGCAAAACCATTGGAAGAAATATAGGTGAATGGTATGTTAGCCTCTTGTATGGCTTTCCTCACTACCATTTTGTCATCAAATGTTACTCTTCCAGGCTCCAAGGCATGCCCCATTCTAGCCGGATCCGTTCCAAACTCAGAGGGCAAAAATCTCTGAGCATAGTACAAAACATTAACTTGAGAAATATTGACAAACAAAATGCTATAGTAAAAGGTATAACTTATAACATCCAACAAGCTAGGTGAAAAGGTTCTCTTCTATCATGTAATCCATATCATTTTAAATCATATATAATATGATTAAGACATCAGACTTGTTTCTTATACTTTAAAACTTATATGGAGTATTGGACTGTAACAATTGTAAAAAGTTATTATTACCTTGATATTTCCTGCTTCTTTTATTGCATCGACAAGTTTAAGTTGTTGGAGGATTTGGTGGCTACGGAAAGGAACACCAGATATGGCAGAAATCACAACATCAACTTGTTTCACAGCATTCACAAGGCTCTGATGGTCGTTAAGGGAACCTGTCACAAGCTTAGCTCCTTGCTCCTTGAATGACAAGAGCAGCTGAACTTTCTCAATGTCGGGGCCAATCTCTGGCCTTTGAAGAACGTATGTTTCGTGCCCCTGAGCTAAACTTGCCTTCACCATCCTCTTTCCTAAGTACCCAGTTCCCCCAACAATAAGCACCTTGCTCTTTTCCATCTCTTTCTCTCTCTCTCTCTCTCTTTTGTGTTTATCTTTCTCTTTGTAGCCTTTTCTGTTGGGGGGAAGTGAAGCTGCCTGTCTTTGCTTTGGCTCTTATATAGTAAGAGAAATGTTTTTTCACATAAAAATAGAATGTGCAATGGGACATTTCAAGATAATTATAGATTTTTTGTGGATTGGACTCTAAATTATTGAATATCATATTCTTAAAAAATGTATTCAAATAAAGAAATTCATATTTATAGAGTTTTCTATTCATGTCTTATAAGAGATTATTAGAGGTTCTCAAAATTTTTTTTTCGAAAAATTATTACCATTTAAAACAAGGAATATCATTGATCTAGAAAAACTGATGTTAAATTATGAATGGAACGTAGCATAATTTTTTTTCCTTGAATCGCCGAAGAATTTGACCATTCGATCTACAAGTGGATGCATCACCACTAGAGTTTGAAACTTAAACCTTGAGGGCTCTTGTCGTGAAGACTAGAAAGAAGGGTTGTGGAAAAATGTTGTTGTTGGTTATATGTATTAATTACACCGAAGATTTTAATGGCATTTGATGCCCTTACGAAGAAACTGCTGTATCAGCAGCAGATTACGGGCTCAAAAGCTAGACACGACATTCCTCAATTAGTTTTAAATTCCAATTAGGAAATGCTGGCACAGCAATGTTTTTCATATAGGGAAAAATACAAACTGGTCACGTAGGACCGCGTAGGGTTTACTTATAATTATGTTTTAACTTCTTATGATTTTTTTTTTCCGACAGTTTGTTAGAACATAGCTCAATACTTCTCCCAGTAAGGAGAGGAGAAAAATAATCAGACCATAGTACAAAAGATATGTAAACAGCAGAACTAAAGAGACACAAATCATAAACTAATCCCCTACTCAACAAACCTTTTTTAGGGTATGTTTGGGGGTTTTATAGATAATGGAAGGGAATAGTCATTAATAAAATGGAAAAGAAAGATGAGGAGTAGAGTGAATAGTTATATGTTGCTCTATTGTTTGGCAGTTTATAATATAAGTAGATGGAATAAAAAAGCACATAAATTTTATTTTTCATTTTGAGTGTGTTTTTTATGTATCTAAAATTTGAAAAGGATTAAATAATAAAAATATCATGTATTGAGCAGCTGGCCCTCTTCGGGGGGTCATCAAATTTACTGTGCAAGATGGTTGGGAGGGATTTTCCGATCCCTTGTTGGCTATTCCATTCTTTCCAAAAAATAACATTCAAATGTACATTTTATGAAAGTATCCCTACTATTCCTTCCCACTCTCCCTCTATTTCTATCCTCCCAAACATAGCCTTAAATAAGTACTCAAGTTGCAAGCTCCTACCACAAACCATGCTTTCTGATCATGATTATGCCACCCAATTTTGCTCAATCCTTCAAACACATATTCCTCTAAATATCACAGTACTCCACCTGAACCGCCATCACAAATTGACATTCATAATGGCTTTCATAGACTATATATGGCAGCAAACAGGAAGCATTCTAACCATAGCCAGATATAGCGGAATATTGATCTATCTAACTTGTTACGAGGTAATTATAACAAGGTGAGTTCTATGCTACTTTTGTAAAAATGTGCATTTTATGCATTTTTAGTGATGAACGGTGAGATTATGCCATAGATTGTGAGGTGCATCAATGTACCAATCACTTATGATGCACTATAAAAATATCTAATTTTAAGAAAATTTAAAAATATAATTAAATATATTTTAAAAATTAATTATCATACACTGACAGTATAAAATTATATTGAGTATAAAATAATTTTTGTTGTCGATATAATAAAAAATTTTATCAGTGTAGACAGTGTAAAATTATACTGGCAGTATAAAATAATTTTATACTGTCAGTGTAATAAAAAAATTTTATCAGTATAATTTTAATTATCATACACTAACAGTGTAAAATTATACTAGCAGTACTGTAAAATTATACTGATAAAATTTTTTGATTACACTGACAGTATAAAATTATTTTATATCGCCAATATAATTTTACATCACAATGTATGATAATTAAAATTACACTGATAAAATTTTTTATTACATTGTGATGTAAAATTATTTTATATTGAGTGTAATTTTATATCACAATGTATGATAATTAAAATTATCTTGATAAAATTTTTTCATTATCTTGTGAGTAAAATTATTTTATACTGTCAATATAATTTTATACTGTCATGATAATTAATTTTTAAAATATATTTAATTATATTTTTAAATTTTTTTAAAATTAAATATTTTTATAGTGCATCATAGGTGATTGGTGCATTGATGCACCTCACAATCTCACCACAAGATATATCACAATCTGACCGTTCATCACAAAATGTACAAAATGTACATTTTGTGCAATGTACCAGAGCATGCACCTTATAACAATTTACAAACGTTAGATTCTTAGAATTTTCATGTAATTGTTTTAATAATTTTAGGATATATACAACAAAAGAAGAGTCAATCATCATTTTTGGTCTAAATCTTAGAGTTTAAAATTTATTGGATGCTAATTAATCCAATTTAAGCTATGTCAGTTTATTATCAGACTAAACTTCTATCAAATTATTTTTTTTTAATTCATAAGACTCAAATTCAAATTAAAAATAATATCAAATCACTTTAAACAACTAAATATTATCAACTACTCTTTTTTTTTTTTTCGGTTACAAACATACCAGCAACTTTCAAAGAATATATTATGACTATGATATTATGTTTTCACCCCTTTTTTTTTTAGGGAGATCACCCAGTATTTTTATAGATTTGATTCATTTGAATTAGCCATAAAACGAATCAGCTTCCGTGGCCAGGGAGGGCCACTTTTCCAAGGAAACAAGGCAAAATGACAGTCAAACAGTGTTTTCAATCATGCTTAGTTGCTTGTCTCATAAAAACTAGGAAAGCGAAGACAACGAAATTCGTACGTAGCTTGAGTTTTCAAATGACACCATCTGTTGCGGGACCATCGATAGTTTCTTACAAAAATTGACGATTAGTACCGTAAAGAAAAAAAAGAAAAGAAAAGAAAAATACTAAAATGGGCTGCCAAAATAAGTGTGATAATACTATTTAGTCTGTTGTTTTTCCACTCCGCTCTTTTATTAATAGTAATCCACTCCGGCACTCCTTCCTTACATAGTTAAACATTTTGTGATTTCGCATACTTTGAATGTTTCTACTTTGTACTAAATAGGAAACAGCTGCTTTTATGTACCAAAAAAAAATAGAAAATAGCTGCGCTGATTCCTTATTCTTCTACGATTTTTTGAATAGTCAATCTTCAAGATGGTCAATTGGTTACTAGTGTATGAGTGTTGAGACGTCAAATATTTAGAAGTTTGTCTAACCTGATTTTTTTTTTTTTTTCCAGAGGAATGGTAACAAATTTAACCAAAAAGACTGAATATCTCGAAATATCGTTCAACGATATCAATATAAAATCTATAAACAAGGGTTTATATCTGCAATTAACCCTAATTGGAGTCCTAATTACGAAAAATAAAACAAAAAATTAAGACAAAAACAAAAAATAACTAAAATAGTATCAAAATAATTTGTTTTTTCAGGCTCAAAACAGGCCTCAATTGAGTAAATCCCAGTCGCCACATTGATTCTTTCATATCCCCAAGTTGATTCTCATAAAAAATAGTAATGGACAAACTGGTCCCTTAAAAAAAATATCTTGTAGTTTTTAAACATTAAAAATATAGGATAAGTTAATCCCTTCTTAGTTTTCTATTGGATTTTTTTTGTCTTTTTTGTGCTTTTATTAATTAAAAATTTGAACTATTTATAAATTATTAAGGATCAATTTATCCTAATAATTCTTCAAAAATATTGAAGAAAAACTAACTTATCCAATATTTTAAATTGGTAGAGATTGTGAGTTGAGTTTTTTTTTTTAATAGGGACAAATTTGTCACAAAAATTAAGAAGAACTAGTTTGGAGGTTTTGCCCGTTTTTTTTTTTGTTTGGGGGGCAGGGAAGGAGTAACTTTGTCTTGGGCGAGAGTAGAACTTGCGACTCTTTGCAACACCTACATGCAGTTGCCACTGAGCCATTGGGTGCGACTCCTTGCAGCATCTATATACAATTATTGGAGTGGATCCCGTCAATTAAAAATATCACGTAATAAGATAATATGTTGATTTTTATTATTAATTAGATATTTTTATAAATTTCATACTTGACCCAATATTATTAAATAAATATATAATTTTATTATATGAAATTTTCAATTAAAATGATCATTCCACACTTCTAGGCCATTGGCTTATCTGCATCTTGCGCTTTTCATAAATATATAATGATAGTCATTTGATATCCGAATCAAAAGTTTTGACACGTTTAAGTTAGATCTTCTGTTTGGGCTTCTCTCTATCTATTCGAGCCAAGTACAACGTCAGAGACTGTTCTCAACATCTCAAGTATATTATAGTTTAGTTTAAATAATACTTTTATACTTCTTTACTGTTGAAATTTGCGCAAAATTGTGCTGCTGATAATTGTGTCAAATACATTATACTAACGGACTTAGATGTATTTCTTTAGTGTGATATGATAACAAACAATTGTCAATTTTGAATTACGACTTATAGGTCTTTAGTGGAAAAAATGATGAAATTTAATTTTAAAATCATTATGTACACTTCCTGTTCATTATGTTAAATGAATTGATTATAAATACTAATAATGCTAAGTGGTCATATAAAAATAAAAAATATAGTCATTATTAAAAGATTAGATTAATATTATCTATTAGAATAATAACAAAAATTTTATGAAGTTATTATTGATAATAGAATAATAAGCTACTATATGTTTTGATAAATAAAGACGGCGGTATTTTAGAGAAATTAGATAAAAACTAGAAGAATAGGAATGTTGATAGACACATAGGTAAGAGCACCCCAATTCACAAATAAGTTTGTTTGTACATGCAATTACTAGGGAACCATGTGTTAAAATATGGGGGAAGTTATTTAAATCAATGAGAAATTTTGAGTATCAATACTTGTAAAAGTTATTCTTCATATACTTGTTCAGTGGGGGACAATGTGGTTAAATATGGGACTTTTAATTAAATAAGTTGGGCAATGAAAATCGGGATTTAACTTTTTAAAAATAAGAATATCTTTTTTTGTGAATATTTTAATTCTAATATTCTGATAATATAAAATATTTTTATACTGTCAATCAATTATCTTCTTCTATTTGTATAATAAGTTAAATAGTAGATGTAACACTTAATCATATTTACTGATATTACAAAATATAATTGGATGATAATATAAAAAAAATTTGTATTGACTATATATCAAAATTAAATTCTTTGGAAAATATGAAACTTTTAAATTTTTCAATAATTAAATCAAATTGTCCAGAGTTTAACACATGACTTTTTGAGCGAACAAATATATGGGGAAAAAATATTGCGAATGCTTCACCGTAATTTGAGAGCATGATAAAGGACTCCGTTTTATCAAAGGGATGAATTATGGAACAAGAGTACCGTAAAAACAACGAAACATGAAAAATTTTGCCATCCCCCTGCAGTAAGGATTTTTCTAACTTAGCGATGGACATATATTGTTAATTATTTTAAGGAGTGCTTTATAAAGAAAAATATCTTTTGCTCATGAGATATGAAAGAAACACTTACTAAACAAACAGAGAAATTTTTTCAGTATAATTACTTAAGAGTCTTATCACATTGCAACTTTTATAATCATTTTAAGGTATAAAATTGACGTGGAAGAAGGAAAATTCTTCCTTCATTAATACACAAGAATTTTTCAACAAAGATGATAATTATTAACTAAAAGAGACCGGGATCATCAGTGGCGGCAGGATGACTTGTGAAATCTTTGTTTTATTCATATAGTCAAAGCCGTCAGCGTGTTTGGATTGGCGTTGAAATGCCAAAATCCCGTTTAGCATATATCCACCATGATTTTAAGAGAAAAAATTAATAAATCAATACTGCTGTATAGTATGAAACTTTTTTTAACGAAAAGAAATACGAAACACATGGCAGTTTAAGATTGGACAAAATATTAATTAACCTGGATGTATATTGCACCATTTACGGGATACATAATTGGGGGTGGATGTAAAGCTGTAGGTACGAATTTCGTTTCGAACTGAACAGCATTTTCCTTAATAAATTATGTTTAACTCTCAGCTTTTAAAATGGATTCTGCCCCAAAATCCCCGTTAAAGCGAAAGCAACCAGGAGTTGCTCAAGATCCCCATGATTTTGTGGTCACTGCAGATGTACTTTTAAAACCTGATTACGGTGGTTGTTTGTAAATGCCATAAATTTTCTTCACAGTTTTAAATAAAAGTAATTCTTACTGCCAAGAAACTTTCGAATAAGTCTATCCCAATTAAATTTTGATAATAAATTTCTTGAAAATTTTTCAACGCAGAAGAATATACACGACTGTAGGCTTTAAAATGCCTTTTGACTAAACTCCGAAATTAATCTGTGACAATATTTTTTGGCGAATATATTGGTCTTTGATAAAAAAAAAAATTAGTTTTATGATTTTTAATAATTACAAAAGTTAAACACTTATTATCTCTGACTCATTTATAATTAATAAAAAGTTTGATATAAAGAAAAAATAATGATTAGGACTTTCCTAATCCTTCCCCATGTGGCACCTTTTAAATGTACAGTTTGCATAACTTTAAAAAATTCCGCATATACACTATTTTGAAAGGTTAGGATTAGGTGTGATAGATTAAAATGGTGCATTTCAGGGTTTTTTTTCAAGCTATACAGATTATACGTTTAGAATGTGTCATATGAAATGGTATTAGGAAAGCTCTAGTTATCATTTTATATTCACATCAAACTTTTTATCAGATGCAAATGAGTCAGAAACCACATTGTCTAAGTTTTACAATTATCAGGGACCAAGAGATCAATTTTTTTTTGTTTGTTAGAGACCAATATATTCATTGAAAATATTGTCAGGGACTAATTTAAATTTTTTTTTTTTTTTCTTTTGGTGGTTTCTATAGAGAATGAATGTTCGAATTGTATTAAGTCTCAAAAGCAATATACACCGCATGTTCAAGTTCTATACAAGAGACGAGATTCAAATTGAAAAACAAATTTTAACTACCGAAGGCTATCACGGAGGAGATAAGATACAACAACAGTTTGTTAGCTAGCGTGAAATAATAGTAGTAATATTAAATTAAATTAAATTAATAATAGCATAAACTATATCAAAATAAAAATGCACTTTACCCTTTCGAATTACGCCTATGTTTTTAAAAGTATGTAAATTAAACCTTAATATTTTCTACATGCAAATAAATCTTCCTATTATTAAGTCTTCCATCCACTTTCACCGTTAGTAACCACAGGTATTGCACATGACCATTTTATTAACAAAATTACCCGTATTGGAACAACCCATCCCCAAGCTTTTCTCATCTCCCACCTCCGCCTCTTTTTTCTTCTCGTCCAAATCCCTCATTCCCACATGCCTCTCCCTTTCTCCTTTCTCAATGACAACCATTGCCACCATGAGAATAGATTATCTCATGTAAAAATTTTTACATGTTCTTGTCATATATTGATGTTTATAATTGCTTAGATTTTTTTGTAGATCTTATACTAGGTCTCACCATCTCCATCAATGATAAAAATTAATACATGACAAAGTTATGTAAAATTTTCGCACAAGATGATCCATTCTCCATTATCATAAACCCTTCAAACTCTCATCTTCATCTGGTCAATCACCTGTATTATTATGTGCCTAATCCCTTCATCACCATATCAAAACTAATTTCCAACATTAAATCTAACCCAAGAACATATTCCCCATAACCAAATTAAAAAATGAATACAGTAGGTTCAAAAAATGAAAAGACAAAATCAACACATTTATCGTGAAAAGAAAATACCAAAAAATTAAAATTAAAATTAAAAAAAGGAAGAACAACCATATCACTACAAGAAAATAAACCGTTTGCGGCAGACTTTACTGCCGTAAATGAGCCAAAATCGGCCACAAAATATATATTTGTGGCAAATTTGTGGCAAACATCAAGCTACGCACATAATTACAAGCTATTGATTATTTGCTACTGCAAATATTAATAGCAGCCTTGTCCCTCTCTATTTTGCAGCGGTCTTGTCCCTTCTAATTTGCTTTGCCCCTTCTAACTAGTGGCAGTATTTTTCTCCTCTAATTAGCAGCGGCCAAATTAATTAGTGGCAGAAATGGCCGCCGCAAACGACCAATTTGAGAAAAAAAAATTAAATCTTTAGATTCATACAAATATAATATAACAAAGTAAATACAATCCAAATATTTAAAGTTCATACAAATAAACAAGATAAATGTTTTAATAAAACTTTGGAAGCTATATTTTCAATATAGTTCTAACTACATCTGGTTTATCTCAAAGCTATTGGGGTTCATTTTCCTCCATTGAATGTTGAGCAACTTCCATTAAGTTTTCAATGACTTCCATTGAGTCTTCAATAACTTCCACTAAATATTCACTAAATCTTCAACTTTCTCTATTGAGTCTTGAACAACTTCTCATGACTCTTCAAGATCTTTTCTTCAACAATTTCCACTGAGTTTTCAACATATTCATGAGTCTTTCCATTGCCTTTATTTTTTCAAATATGTCCATTAAATCTTTAACAAAGAAATACACAACAATTATTAATAATATCAACAACAATTAAATAAGTAATATATATTATGGAAAAATTAAAATTAGTAAAATAAATTTTTAAAAAAAAACTAGTGGCAGTAGTGGCAAGCTGGCGACGGTGGCAACTATGGGTAGGTGGTGGTAGTGGCTAGGTGGTTAGGGAAGTGTGGAAGAAAGAGAAGTGTAAGTGAGAGAAAGAGAGAGAGAAGGAACAAGAAGGGTAAAAGGAGGGGGATGAAAGATGGAAGAGGATGAGAGAGGGTGTGGGAGGTAGAGGAAAGGAAAAGAGAAGAATGAGGAAAAAAAAAAGGAGAAATGTCAAACGTATAAGTCACTTTATATTTCAGATCTAAAGTAAATTTGTGTTTCAGATCATTTTTTGGTTTTTCTAATTTTCATTTTTTTAAATTATCTTACATGCCACCAAAAATGATTTTCTCGATTAGTAGTGGCCAAGGTCGTTGCAAATGCTAGATGCCGTTGATTTTTGTAAATGATTTATGTGATTAGCATTGGCCTAGATTGCCACAAACATTTTTTTAATTAGCAAACATATCTTTTTTTTTTAAAAAAAGTTTACATAATAATTAGCGGCGACAAACCTTTTTTTTCTGCTACAA
This sequence comes from Pterocarpus macrocarpus, assembly GCA_031439585.1. Taxonomy (NCBI): domain Eukaryota; kingdom Viridiplantae; phylum Streptophyta; class Magnoliopsida; order Fabales; family Fabaceae; genus Pterocarpus; species Pterocarpus macrocarpus. Next base: position 64,563,955 of record CM062520.1, on the reverse strand, counting down.
ACTTGTAAGCACTATTTTTTTAAAATTCACGTAGTAATTAGTGGTGGTAATTGCCGCTGCAAACTTTCATTCAATAATTGCCACCACAAACTTTTGCACATATCTTTTTTTTTTCTTTGGAGGTACATGCAATAATTACTAGCAATTGTTGCCACAAACAATTTCACATACCTTTTTTTTTTTAGAAGTACATGTAATAATTAGCGATGGCAAACTCGTACACATCTTTATTTTTTTTTAAGTTTACGTAGTAATTTGCAGCGGCAAACTTTTTTTAAATTAGTGGCAGCAAACTTGTAAACACATATATTATTTTTTGGGGATTTCATGTAGTAGTTAGTGGCAACAATTACTTTTTTTTTTCAATTAGTAGCTATTTCACATATCTTTTTTTTTTTGGAAGTAAATGTAATAATTAGCAGCAACAAATTAATTAACATGTGCATGCGATCGAAATAAATGTAACAATTGCCACCGCAAAATTACTAATGGTTGTGATAGTTTGTAGAGGCAAAAGCTGCCACAAAATAGTTTGTTGCCGCTGCAAATATACAAAGGAAGTGGCGGGGGCATTTGCCACTTCCAATACTTATACTAGAGTTCAAAGTTCAACTGTTAGCCGGGGCTATCTTGTTGTATCGGTGGCGATGGCCACCACAAATTTATGTTGTAGAAAAAAAATAACATTAACTACCGTAAATAATTTTTTTTCCCATTCTTGTTTGGTTCACTTTGCATCCGATAGATGCCGCTAATCTGTCAACGCTGCTGCAATTTTTTTTCCACTAATAGAGCATTTTTTTGTAATGGATGTAGGCAAGCTTATTCCATCTTCATTCAATCCAATAGCAACCATCTCCCTACTAGAACTCCAAAACCAAACCACCTGTCACTATTTTAGTTGAATACATTGCTAAAGAACTCAGCCTCAAGCCACTGACTTTCTTCCCTCTATTTGACCCAAACCACTACTTTTTTCCCTTCATAAAATCCAAATCACACCGAAACCAATGTGTCCCTCAAACTTTCAATGGTGTTGACTATCTACTTTGGGTGTTTTGAGGGTTAGGATGAAAATGAGTTGATGAGTTGGTGGTGGCGGTGGTTGTTTTTGAGTTTGAAGAAAAGAGAAGGGGAAGGAAAGTTTGGAAGAGAGGGATTTGAGTGGGGAAGAGTAAAAAGGTGGTGGTCGAAAAGAAAAGAGGTGGAGGTGGGTGTGGAGAGGAGCTTGGAGATGGTTTGTTTTAGTAGGGATAATTTTTCCATTAAAATGCACAATGGTGTGAAGGGTATTTAAGTTGCATCCATCGAAGGGCTCACTCTGCCTATTGTCTCATTGCAATTTCTCCTATGATATTGCTTCTTCTTATCTGATATCAATTCTTCTTCATCCCCTGCTGAATTGTTCTCTAATATTGAGTCCTAATATCCTTGTAGGTCAAGTGTGAATTGCCCCTCTTGGTGGTGACTGGATCTATCATTCATCATTCCATAACATGATTCTTATGTTATCAGTTTATATCTTCTTATGGAACTTGTTGACATTTTAGTTCTAAACTATACTGCACATTGGTTGATCATAATTCGTACACCATAAAGATATAGTATATATAATAATTAACACAATATAAATTGAGTTTAATTTGTATGCACTGACAGTATAAAACTATTTTACACTATCATCCAATCATATGCTGCCACATAAACAAATAAGTATGACCCTCACCCTCACTACTCCAAAAGTCATGCCAATGGAAGAATGTAATTGGATGACAGTGTAAAATAGTTTTATACTGTCAGTACATACAAATTAAATCCATATAAATTACTCAAACATGTTTGTGATCAATATATATATATATATATATATATATATATATATATATATATATATATATTGATTTTTGTTCATTTTTGTTTTTATTTTTTTATAGGGGGCCAATATTCTATTATATAAATAATTTTTAAAACAAAGTGACTAAGTTAGGGGACCATGGCATTCCTTGGTCCCCCTTCCCTCTGTCACTACTTACACAGGGGATGTTTGGTAGATGGAATAAATTTTTATTTATGGGAATAGGATTCCCAGGAATACTATTTCCAGGAATAACTTTTTGGGTATGATATTTTAGAGTGTTTGGTATATAAATTGAATTTTCGGGAATATTTAATAAATTTTCAAAAATATCCTTAATGGAGGTGGTGGCAAGTGGCTGGTGACACCATTTGGGCCGCCAATGGCCGACAAGCAGCAGAAGGCAATGGGCTGACAACGGTGCCGATCTTAAAAGTGGTAGGTAGTGGACGGCGGCTGTGGCCGATGCGGGAGGTGGCCGGCAACGGCGAAGGGTGGTGGACGGTGGCGGACGGTGAAGGCCGGTGATTGGTGGCGAGTGACTTTGGGTGGCGATAGGAGTGTTTTGATTTTTTCACAATGGCAAATATTCCCTTCTCATGGAAATGTTGGATTCCTATGGGGAGGTGGTAATGTTTTAGGGGTGAAATTCATTCCCGGGAATTCCGAGAATATTGCTTCAAACCTTCTACCAAACATAAGAATATTTTCATATTCCCGAGGATATAAAAAGATGCATGCATACCAAACACCCCGACAGTATTACTATTCTTTACAAAGAATTAGAATAGATATGTAGAAATAAACTTTTTTAGGAAACACAAAAATAAACTAAATTAAGTTGTGAAAATCTATTATTTTTGAAATTGATAATTAAGAACTATCATTATGCTTTTTTGAGTAATGATATATCTTCTTAAAATATATTATTAACAATCCTTCTAATTACTTATAAAAAAAAATCTTTTTAATAGCCATTCTTTTTTGTCTATTGCTACTCCTACTCATCAAACTTATTTACAAATTTTACTAAAATACCCTTTCTTATTTATATAGTTAAATTATTAAAAATGTTAAACTTCACAATTTTTATAGAATACATTAATTTAATTTTTTTAAGTAAATAGTTGATAAAATAATTTTGATATGAGTTATATTTATTATAAAATAAGAATTTAATTTAAATACACTGACAGTGTAAAATAATTTTATACTGTTAGCCAATAGAAATAGTGGAAAGTGCCAACTCACACAAATAACTATCCATTATAATGAGGGATCCACTATGATTTTTCACTTTCCCCTATTTCCATTGGTTGACAGTGTAAAACAGTTTTACACTATCAATGCATATCAATTAAACTTATAAAATAAACACATTTACCAAAATAAAAAAAAAATGAGCAGTGCAATATAACGCTTTTTTTTTTCGTGAATGCAGCAGTAACAAATTATATGCTGCTGTCACCTTTTCTTTCCCAACAAATAAAAATCTTGAAACAAAAGATAAACCCATGATAAACAAATGTGATCATAACAAATTGGTTCATACAAATCATTATTTTGTACTAATAAGCTATTCTATAAAAATAAAATATAATGTAAAATTAATAAATTGATCAGACTAATAACAATAATTATATGAGAAAAAATTTGATAAAATTTTATTAAATATGTTAAATTTTGGATTCAAAAGATTAAATTTTTATAACCTTAACACATGAATTTGTTATCTTTTCTTTTTTTATTAAGTTAGTTACCTTTTTTAAGGGCTATTTAAAAAGACTTGAAATCACATTACTTTGATACTTAAGCTTTTAATTTATTTTAAATAAGAAAATTTATAAATTTATAAAATACTTAGTTGTCACAAAAAAAATTAAAAACTAAGACAATAAAATAATTAAAAGACTTTTAATATTTTAAAAGATTAGGAGTTATAATAAAAATAATTTTAAATAATTAGTTTGATTAAGGAAGGAAGAAGAGTAGTTTAGATAAATTAAACAAAGTTTAATTAGATAAGAGTGATAATAGTTACATAGAAATTACAATAGACCCCACTTAAAAGTATTAACAAAACAAATTGTATCATAAAAGAATATATAAAGTAAAGATTAAACTTAGTCCCCAAACTATTTTTATTATGATGATAATAAATATAGGTCATACCAAAATTATTTTATTGTTACTTAAAAAATTTAATTTAATGTATTCTATAAAAATTGCCAAGTTTAACATTTTTGTTAATTCTGTAAAAGTAAGGAAGGGTGTTTTAATGATATTAGTAAATGTGTTTGATGATTGGGAGTGGTAATAATAAAATTGCTACTCCTTTTTTTTAATTATTAAATATAAAAATATTGAATGCTTTACAAATATATTTATTATCTTGAAAATATAAAAAACATTCAATATTTTTCTTGTTTTGAAATTAGGAGAATATATAATTACTCTTTTTTTTTGGGCCAATAACTATCATTATTCTTTAAAGTAATAAATATAATTAAGTTTTACTTATTGAAAATTACAAATTTAAATTTATATGAAATATTAATAGTTAACATATATATATTAAATAAAAACCATTCACAACAAAATTCAGCGTCAGTCGAGTTTGCTTGCTGGTTGTTTGGCAAGCAAGCAAAAATCATAGTAACAAAAAGAAACCAGAGATTATGCACAACTTCATGTATCCAACATAAGCAGACCTGTAATCAAATTTTACGTATTTAAAATCATAGTAACAATTTTGATCGTAACATAAATCCATCATTAGGACCAACATAGAAAGATCTAAGCCATGCTTTCTCCTTCCTAACCCAAATTTGCCTTTCCGGACTATACTTCATAGGTCATGTTGGAAATCAGTGAGTCATGCTACAGGTGGAACTCACTGGTACAATGACCAACAATCCTCATCCGACACAATCATCGGTGGGAGCACAATCGCACGTGACATTTTATGGTCATGCAAAAATTTCTCCCATTGAAATAGCAACTCCTCGAATTCTGATAAACCCACTATTTTTTGGGGAAAAATTTAACAACCAAGTAAGATGATGATAAAGGCATATTTTTTAAGCAAAGTTTCAAGTAAAATAACATTTTCCCCCTTATTTGTAAACTGAATAGCTATTGGGTTAGATTGGTCGGCAATGTATGCTGAACTTTAGACAGTTTCTTACTCTTGAAGTTGGAATGGAAGGGGTTGAAATTAGAGAATAAGAAAGAATAATGGGAGTGGATAAAACCAATTTGAAGCTGCACCTCTCATGCAACAGTGAAGTGACAACAAGTTTTAATACTCAAAAGGAAAAGAAGGGATGGTGAGTGACATAGTGGGGTTAAGTGGCCGAAGACAAAGCTCACCGCTTGTTCATAGATTATTAGCATTAGACTATGCACAGAGTTGAAAATTTCCAATGGAGAAGGATGGAGAGATCACTTTTCTGTTTTATAATTCAAGTGATCAAATTCTCATGTTATAATATTATTAATACAAGATTAACTTCAGATTAATTATGATTATGAATATAAAATTTTTATTTAATTAACTGATATTATTGTTATATATATAATTTTTAAAGTAATCACTGTAAGAATTAAATATTATTAATAATGAGATAATATAAAAGTGGATGAAAATATGAATTTTTGCGCTGATAATAAATTTAAATTAAATTTATATAATATAACATTATTTTAAAGTTTATGTTGAATACTTGAAGAATATTATATTTGTTGATATCAATTAATCTGTAATTATTACAAAAGATCTTTTAGAGTTTAACTTTTATTTTCATAATTGTCGTTATAAATCATTTATTTAAATATTCATAAAATTATGATAAATAAAAACTATTCAATATTTAAATATAAATATGATTGAATAATATTTTATAAATTATTTAATCAAATATTTTTAAAAAATAATTATTTAAACATTTTCTTCTTCAATTATAATTTTTTTACTATATAATATTTTAAGCACTCTTTATTTTTATTATTTGAATTACTTTCACATTAATAAAATAAAGGATAATAATTATATGTCAACATAATTCCAACTCTCTGCCAAAAAAATCCATTTATCCAACAATAATTGATATCAATTCATAGTTATTAGAACATTGCTTTTGTATTGTGTGTCATTGAGTAATGATCTTGTCGTATATATAATGAATTCTTTAAAAGTATTAGTTATGCATAGTCTACAGTTATTTTGCATCTTTCATTAGGGTAACTTCAACTTCATGTATCCAACACAAGCAGGTCTGTAATCAGATTTTACATACCTAAAATCATAGTAACAATTTTGATCATAAAATAAATCCATCAATAGGACGAACATAGAAAGATCTAAGCCATGCGTTTTCCTTCCAAACCCAAATCTGCTTTTCTGGATTATATTTCATAAGGCCATGTTGGAAGCCAACGAATCATGACGCAGTTGGAACTCGCTGGAACTCTCCTTCATGTTGGAGCCACAAGGTATTGCAAGAACTCATGTAACACTGCCAACTTGTCCTAATTAAATAAACAAATGGATAGACAATTTGGAAACAAAACTTTGTCTTCCGTCCTTCAGATTTCTGAGTATATAAGAGAGATGAGAATCTCAGGTCTAGAATAAACCACTATAATGTATACAAATATATGTGGCTAAAGAATTTAAGAAAAAACAGGATTACTTTTGATAGATTATCTATCATCTAATTATAGTCTATCATTTGTGTGATTTTTAATATAATATTTCCAAAAGCCAACTATTTTTATTGGTGTGATAATATATAATTAAATGATTGTATAAAAAATTATTTACATTAATATTGTACTAAAATTAGAATCTTTGTAAAATATCCCAAGAAAATTTTCTGACCAAGCATGTGTAATATTTATAGAAATATTTTTAATGTTCCTATGGGGTGAAGTGCGAATAGTGTAGCATATTTTTGCAAGTAAGGGTGTGTTTCTTCACATCTCTCTTAATTCAAAAATAAAAATTTACCTTCCCATATTTTACCTTTTCCTCAAAGCCTAAAAGGGGAGTATGCCATGGGAAATACAAATTTTATTTCAGCAAGTAGGAAAGAATATTTTGTATCCAAAGATGGAAATACTCATGCTTAGCATCTAGGTACGCCACTGAATGTGGCATATCAGAAAGATACAAGCCCACGAGCTTAATTTACGAGGGCATATGTTTTTGTTTTCTTAAGCCGCATAATTTGAGTGAGGTAATCGAGGTAATGAATTTACCTTCCATATTATGGATTCTAGGCTGTCACAACCCACAATATACAATTCTCTGAGAGCAACTGCATGAACTAGTTCAGTTGGCAGTACCTTGAGTGAGTGTCTTTTGGCCATTAATGTCGAGTTCTCTGAGACAAGCAAGGCCTCGCCTCGAAGCATCCCTGGTGGGAAGGAAGTCAACCCTTGATCCTCATAAAACCAGAGGATTTCAAGACAGTTGAGCTTATGAATTGAATCCAGCTGTACTTGGTTATGGTTACTACTCCCCGCAATAGGAGGACGCCGAGGTAAGATTTGTTTAGACACTGAATACACATTCCACTCCTCACATGTTTTTGCTATTCTTAATTTTTTAACAGATGGAAGAGAAGGGGAAGGCCAATTTTGGACATGCAGCAATTTCTTGCTCCGAAAGACATGGAAGCATATCTCCTCCTTCCTTTTTTGATAACCTTCCCAAGTTTGGCATGCAACTGAGCAACAGATACTCCAAAGATGGAAAACCTCTTGCTACTCCACCATCATAGGATTCATCATCAACATATTCCACATGGTTCATGTTATGTATTTCAAGTCTCTTTAGAAATGGTAATTTCCCCATCTGGGGAAGTTGTAGACTGTGCCTGCAGTCCATAAGTCTTTATAAAGCATAAATTCTTGAAGTTGGGTTTACCCATCCAATGTGGGAAACGACTACCTTGACATCCTCCCACTCCTAAACGTGCGAGCTTTGGATGAGGTTCAAGAACTTCAAGAATTTGCTCAACGTTTTGTTCCAACTCAGATTGGCAAATCCTTCCCCATGACAAAAACAACTCATCTGGCTGCTTACCAATTAAATTGGCTTCTTCGGCATCTACCGCACTTCTTACTCTTTACAGGTTCTTGATATGGAGCTGTCCTTTGAGGCACAATTGTCCCAATTCAGCTAACCAAAAACCTTTCCTTTTACCTACTACGTAAATGTTGAAGGTTCTCAAAAAAGTCAATCGACCCATCTCTCGAGACATGCGAAATAATGATGTGCACTTTCTCAAGCAGAGATGTCGGAGAGCTTTTAGACATTTCAATCGATGGGGTAACCGCCGGAGACTATGACAATAATTGAGATTTAAAACCTGCAAATTGCATAAACTACTTGTGGACTCCGGAAGTTTTCTAATATAAGTTCGGACGAGTTTAGAATGCTCACCCTAAAAAAATCAATTTTGAATGTTCACTCAGTTTTACGCGATTGATTTAGAAAATGTAAACATTCGACGGTTAGGAATGTTTTGGGTGGCTTCTGGTGATCATACAAGAGATTGGAGTGTTTGTGGTCCTTCCAGTCATCAGTTGTATGCCTTTCTAAAATAAGTGAAAAGAAAAATAATTTAATGTTGAATTTACTGGTAAGGGCAAGAGCCAAGGCACGCGATAGACGGTGGAGAGTGGAGGCGGCATCAAGGATGGTGACTAATTCACAGCAACGTGTCAATGGACTTGCACGACGGCGGCTAGCACTGGTCAACGGCAACAACAGAAGCGGTGCGGTGAGCAAGACTCGACGGCAGTGGTTGCTGTGATGGTGGTCTGCAAACTGCAATGTTCAAACAGTTGCTAGTGCAGTGGTCAAAGTGCTAAAGTATCTGGTTCCTTTGCATATTTGATTCTGGTTAAGGACTACAATCATGTTTATGTGCAACTATTGCTGGTGGTGATGCATCTGGTGGTGATAGGAGCTGAGTGATGTAAAGGTTCGATTGGTTTTGTTGTTGTTGGGAAGTGGCATGAGAAGAAAATTTAATTTAAGAGGAGGGTTATAATAGTCCTTTTATAATTGTTAAACCAAAAAGCGAAAAGATAACACCCATTACGGTTGGTAAAATCAGAGTGAGAGCATTGAAAGTTCATTTTCATAGGGAGAGCATTTTAAAATCTTCCACTATAAGTTCCAGCAAGATTCAAATACCTTATATGTTTAAAATGAATAATTGCTAAAGGCGGCATGTCTAAATTATTCATAGAACCCACATCAAGTGCTCGCAAAGATTCAGGCGATCTAAATATATTTGATGAAAGTTTATTGCAATATGTCCTTGATTCAAATTGCCATATAGAATTGACTTGATTGAATGCGGGATATGTCCTTAAGGATTGAAATTGGCCTACAGAATTGACTTGGTTGAATGCAAATTGATTAGATGTGAGATAGCGAGATCTTTTTGGAAACTTAATTGGTCTCTCAATGTTTAAAATTAATTTTAACAGTTAAAAAAATATTTTTTTTTTTTGCAGAATAAAAGAAATAAAACTGTTGATATTATTATTATTATTATTATTATTATTATTTAATAACAATAAGATATTTTTTTAGAGTAAATCCCCAAAGTAATCCCTATCAATTTTCACATTGGTGAAATTAATATCTGATAAAAATAAATTGATAAATTAATTCCTAATCTTTTAAAATGTTAGATAAATTAGTCTCTAATAAAAATAAATTGATAAATTAGTGCCTAGACAATTTAGTCCTGCATCAAGTCTTTTCGTTAAACTTTATGACATGGCCCGTTAAGTAACCGATATGACAAGTTATCTTCCATCATGTCATTCTAGTTGCTTTCATTTATTAAAATAACATCATTTTTGGAATATTTTTAAGCTAATATATGAAATTTTATGTCCTAATATGATATACAAATAGGAGGAGTTTTATCAAATAATATCATTTTAATAAAAAGGGAGTGATTAGGATGATAGGATGAGAGATAATGGTATCACATCAATTACTTAACGAATTACATTATAATATTTAACAGAGAAATTTGATAAAGAAACTAAATTGTCTGAGGTTTTAAAATATTAGGGACTAATTTGTTATTTTATTTTTGTTAAGGATAAATTCGATAAAAGATTATGGACCAATTTATTAGTTTATTTTTTGTAAGGACTAATTTGTCCAATATGAAAATCCATAGAGATAATTGTGGGGATTTATTCATTTTTTTTGTTATGCTTTACCAATTACATTTCTTAGTATTATTATTATGGCATAATGAATTATGATATAATAGTATACATTATTATGCTTTATATTTTTTGTTTTAATCTTTTGATTTCATTTTCGAAGAGATAAATGCTATTTGTCACAAAATTGATTTCACAATGTACTGTGATGCGTGTAGAATGGGCATAGAAAAACAGGCAAGTTCCGATGGAGACACTAAGAATGGGTGAAATCTTCTTGCAAGTTCATTCAGTAAGATGAGTGGTGGGAACATATTTTGGATGTTTAAAATTTATTGATTTGCGCTTGGATTGATCATGCAGCCAGAAACATATTATGTACCCAAGAATATGTCAGCCAATTTTTAGCTACACTTCAATTACCAAAGAACTCGTATCTGTATAGAAGCTATGACTCAACACTGTCATTTAGTTCTTCAATTACCAAAGAACTCGTATCGCTATAGAAGCTATGTCCCAAACTGTCATTTAATTCTCTACGACAACTGCTATTTTTTTGTTTAACATAAGGTAGAAAGATTTTTATCACCGCGATTGTCACAGATGGAGCAATTCCTTTATATTTGGTTAAATTTAGAACTATTAGTAATCATATAATACGTGAGTTAAAGATATTTAAACGTGCTATCTCCAACAATCATATGGTAAATAATAGTTTAAGGACATTGGTGGGAGTTTCGGACCGAAGGGCATTGGATGAGTGAAGAGGGAAACAAAGAAGGAGAGGTTAGAGAAGATATCGAGGATGGTTTCGAAGTTTCTAGAAGCCAAGTGTTTTCATACCCAAATTTCGGTGGGCATTGTTCTCTGAAGGTAAGGGGTGCGTGTGGGTGGTGAAGACGATGTGTTAGTAGTTTTTATTGGGACAAGAGTGAGAGGAAGGCTGAATTGAAAGTGAAGAAAGAGTTCATGAGATGTCGGGGCTTTGAACTTGCTGCCAGGAATCTGTAATAAAGGATTTGTCGCTTTGATCGTTTGGTTGATTTCAATTTTGTTGGGCCCGAGTGGAAAGGAAATTAAAGTAGGATTGGTTGAGAATGCAAACATACTTTTGATCGGAGCCGTGAGAAGCCTTGCTTTCTTGTTGAATACAGGCCTGGTGGTAATACCTCCATTTCACATCCTTCACTCACTATCTGTCTCTGATCTCTCATGACAGGTGACACCATCAATGGGACAAGGACATAGAGGGAGCAAGAAGAAATGAAAGCCAAGTTGAAAATCTATTCAAAAGGAGAAGAGTAGGCATGCTCTAAATTCCATGGTCTATACTACACATCCTTGGTCACATCCTTGGTCCAAGAATCCATTCTAAAGTAATTTTCTTATTCTTTCATTTCACCACAGAAACTCAGTTTTAACCCCCAATGACATTATTGCGTGTTAATGGGCTAAGATTGTAACTTACGTATTTTGCCATCTCAAATTCTGATGTGATCATTGCTGTTTAACCCTTTTATCATTGCAAGAGAAGATCACTAAAAAAGACTTGGAAGGTTACAGAAGTCATCTGTGTATAGATTATAAATAGGTTCAATTTCCCAGCTAAGTGATGTAATAGAGATTTTTCCCCGACAAATATTAAATTCCTCAAAAAGAGGACTTAGTGAAGTTCGTAATCTTTAGTAAACATTTCTCTATGGCGGACTAATATCTTGTCAAAGCCTTTGTTGTATGCTGTTGTTAGGTTGAGTATCGAATGAGGATTGAGAATGTCTGTAGTCATTTTAGACTTCCTCTTACATTATTACCAATCCTCGCAAATAATTAGAATAGAAATATAGAAATAAAATTTTTTAGGGAATGCAAAACTTTTATTTTTTATGAAACTGATATTAAAAAAATTATCATTATTCTTCAAAGCAATTAAGTTTTTCTTAAATTGAGAATTATAAATTTCAATTTATATGAAATATTTATAGTAATTATACTTATCAAATACAACCCATTCACAACAAAATGCAACATGCCAACGTCACTTGAGTTACTTACGGTTTAATGGCATCTTTAAGGAAACTTAACAATGGGCCGTTCACTCTCCAGTGGGGTGGTGGCAAAAAGAAACCAAACATTCCTGCACAACTTCGTGTATCCAATATGACCCAAAAAGATAACAAATGACGCAAAAACAATATCAAACATAAGCAGACATGCACTAACCATGTAACACAAATCCATCATTAATTACGACCAACATAGAAAGATCCAAACGATGCTTTCTCCGTCCTAGCCCAAATCTGTTTTTCTTGAAAATCCATACGCCATAGGGCCAAGCTGGGAATCGATGGATCATGCTGCGGCTGGAACTCATGTAACACTCCTTCCTGTTGGAGCCGCAAGGTATGGTTGCAAGAACTCATACAACACTGCCAACTTATCTTGATTAAATAGACAAATTGATGGACCCCTAGGAGGGAAAGTTGAGTCTTCAGACCATCAGATTTCTAAGTATATGAGAGAACGGAGAATTTCAGGTCTTGCATAAACCAAACAGTGCCACATTTCAATACTATAATGTATAAAAAAAAAAATTAGTAATGACAGGTTGACAGAAAAAAAAAAAACCCAAAAAATGTGACCAAGCACGTGTAAGATTCATAGACAATTTTTCTAGTTTTCCTATGTCGGTGAAGTGTGAATTGTGTAGCATATTTTTGAAAGTTAAGGGACATGCGATAGGAAACATAAGTTTCATCTCGGCAAGTAATAAAGAATATTTTGGATTCTTAAGAAGGAATATATTCATGCTTGTGGCATCAAGATAGGGGGCTGAATCATATGTGGCATATCAGAAAGATATAAACGTACAAGCTCAATTTACAAGGGCATGAGTTTTTGTTTCTACTGGCGTATAAATGGGGCGAAGTTGACAAGTGTTGGGTCCCTCAACATGGAGAAAACTTCTTTGTTGTTTTTCATGGCTTAGTTTTATTTTAAATAAGGAGCACTAAAATTATAGAAATGGGAGAGAAAAATAAGGGGCAGGATGTGTTATAGTTAGATAATTTTTTTCATTATAAATATAAAATGTTTTGTTGATGAAAACTGAGAGTGAGAAACAAAAGTTTCTTTACGTAGAACGGAGGTAATTGTGAGTGACAAAAAATAGTGAAGAGTGTGTTGCTATTATTTTTTACGGAAAATATAGTGCCACTGTTTTTGGTGTATATCTTACATTGTGTGTTATTGTAAAGCTCTATTTGTACCTACTGTTTTATATAGTAGAAGTTCTTATTGGAGTTTATATTTCTTTGTGGACAATTATACTACAAGAAATTATTGTGTGTCATTCTATCACTCTTAATTTTCACTGCTTATTAAGACGTATTTCCTAACAAGTGGTATCGAGCCACTAGTTATGAGAATGGAGTCAAAGACAAACAAGATGATCAACTTGAATGGCACAAACTACCACATATGGAGAAACAAGATGAAAGATCTCCTATTCGTCACAAAGTTGCATTTACCGGTGTTTAGCACAGATAAACCTGATGACAAATCTGACAAGGAATGGGCGTTCGAGCATGAGCAAGTTTGCAAGTTCATCCGACAATTTGTCGAAGATAATGTGTACAATCACATTTGCAGAAAGAGTCATGCCAGGACACTGTGGCAAAAACTCGAGGAGTTATATGATTCAAAGATAGGGAATAACAAGTTGTTCTATTTAACAAAGTTAATGCAAGTAAAATACCGAGAAGGTACTTCTGCAGCTGATCACTTGAATGAGGTGCAAGGGATCGTGGATCAGTTGTCAGAAATGGGCATAAACTTTGACGATGAGATGCTTGCTCTTATGGTGCTTGCTTTTTTACCAGAGTCTTGGGAGACTTTTAAGATTTCACTAACAAATATTGCACCAAATGGTGTAATGAATATGGAGAGCGTCAAGAGTGGCGTTCTTAATGAAGAGATGAGATGAAGATCACAAAACTCATCCTCTTCATCTCAATCAGAAATTATGGTTGCCAATTTTAAAGGAAGAAGCCAATCAAGGGGTTCAAAGCCTAGAGATAAGAGCAGAGGAAGATCAAACAAGTATGCAAATGTAGTGTGCCATTATTGCAAAAAATAAAGGATACATCAAGATGTTCTGCTGAGCTTTCAAGAAGGATTGAGAAAAGAACAAAGGCAAAGAAGTAAGAAAAGAAGACATGAATGATGATCATCTATCAAATGTTATTGATGAGTTCAACATCATTGATGATGATGATTTTATTAATCTCATGACCAACGAAACTAGTTGGGTGATTGATAGTGGTGCAACCATCCATATTACATATCGAAGAGAATTTTTCTCGTCTTATACACCAGGAAATTTTGGTGTTGTTAAAATGTGAAATAACATGTTCTCCAAAGTAATTGGTAAAGGAGATGTTTGTTTGATCATGGAAAATGGCACAAGATTGGTGTTAAGAGATATCAGGCATGTTGCAGACATGCGCTTGAATTTGATCTCTGTGAGTAGACTTAATGATGAAGGTTTGTGTAGCACCTTCAAGGATGGAAAATGGAAACTTACTAAAGGCTCTATGGTAGTGGCTTGAAGTATTCCACGCTTTATGTGATGCATGCAAAGATTTCCACTGATGTAGTGAATGTAGTGGAGAAGGACAATACAACTGAATTATGGCACAAGAGACTTGGCCATATTTGTGGGAAAGGGATGACAAAATTAATGGCACAGAAGATATTACCTAAACTAAGCCAGTTACATTTTAAAAGGTGTGTTGATTGCCTAGCAGGAAAACAGAATAGAATCGCCTTCAAGAGTTTCCCTCCTTCCAGGAAGAATAGTGTACTAGATTTGATACACTCAGATCTATGTGGGCCATTGAAAAGGTCACTTGGTGGAGGCCAATATTTTGTGATTTTCATTGATGATCATTCCAGGAAGACGTGGGTGTACATTCCAAAATCTAAAGATCAAGTGCTAGATGTTTTCAAGCAATTTCATGCCTCGATTGAGAGAGAAGCTGTGAAGAAACTCAAGTGCATCAGGACAGATAATGGTGGAGAGTACACTGATCCATTTGATGTTTATTGTAAAGAGCATGATATTCGACATCAAATGACGCCTCCAAAAACACCACAACTAAATGGATTAGCTGAAAGGATGAATAGGACTTTGATGGAAAGAGTTAGATGCTTACTCTCATATTCAAAGTTGCCTAAGATTTTCTGGGGTGAAGCTTTACTAATAGCAGTGCATGTTTTAAATCTTTCACCTTGTGTTCCTTTGCAGTATGAAGCTCCAGAGAAGATATGGTCAGGAAATAATGTTTCCTACCTTCATCTTACGGTGTTTGGGTGTAAAGCCTTTGTGCATGTACCTAAGGATGAAAGATCCAAACTTGACGTCAAGACGAGACAATGTATATTCATTGGCTATAGCCAAGATCAATTTGCTTACAGATTTTATGATCCCATTAAGAAGAAACTAGTAAGGAGTCGTGATGCTGTATTTGTTGAAGAACACACCCTCAATGGTATTGGTGAGGTCAAGAAAAATGCTCCTGATTCTGGTGATAGTTCTATTGACTTAGAGTTAATTCCTTCAACATTGACTCCAAGACAAGTTGAAGATGAAATCCATGAAGATCGACATGACGGGGATGATGCTCATGTTGAATTTGAACCATATGCTGATAATGTTCAAGTTCAATCACCAACAATTGCAACTTCTTCAATAGCACTGAGGAGATCTAGTAGACATACACAACCTTCTACCAGGTATCCTAGTGGCCAATATGTATTAGTAACTGGTGAAGGAGAACCTAAAAGCTTTGTAGAAGCAATGGATAATGATCACAAGCAAAAATGGATCGAGGCCATAAAAGATGAGATGAAGTCCTTGCATGATAACAAGACTTTTGAGCTTGTGAAGCTACCCAAAGGTAAGAAAGCTTTGAAAAATAGCTAGGAGGATCAAGCATGAAGAACACAGTCTCTATCCAAGATTCAAAGCTAGACTAGTTGTTAAAGGATATAATCAAAGAAAAGATATTGATTTTGATGAAATTTTTTCACCTGCTGTGAAGATGACATCCATTCGTATAGTTTTGTGACTAGCTGCTAGTCTTGACTTGGAAGTTGAGCAAATGGATGTGAAGACTACCTTTCTTCATGGTGATTTAGAAGAAGAAATTTACATGGAGCAGCCAGAGGGTTTTGAAGAGAAAGGAAAAGAAGAATGTGTTTGTAAGCTAAGGAAAAGTTTGTATGGCTTAAAACAGGCACCTCGACAATGGTACAAGAAATTTGAGTCTATTATGGGAGAGCAAGGCTATAAAAAGACTACTTCAGATCATTGTGTTTTTATGCAAAAATTCTCTGATGATGATTTTATCATTCTCTTGCTTTATGTTGATGACATATTAATTGCTGCTAAGAATGTGTCCAGGATTAACGACCTAAAGATGCAGTTAAGCAAGTCTTTTGCCATGAAAGACTTAGAATCAGCAAAGCAGATCCTTGGTATGAGTATACTCAGAGACAGGAACGCGAAGAAGATATGGGTGTCCTAAGAGAAGTACATTGAGAAAGTTTGCAAAGATTTGGCATGAAAAAGGCTAAAGCTGTTAGTTGTCCTCTTGCCAATCACTTTAGGTTGAGTTTAAAACAAAGCCCTTCCACAGATGAAGAGAAGGAAGAAATGGACAAGGTACCATATGCTTCAGCAGTTGGAAGCTTGATGTACGCCATGGTATGTACACGACCTGATATAGCGCACTCAATTGGAGTAGTGAGTCAATTTCTTTCAAATCCAGGAAAGGAACATTAGGCTGCAGTTAAATGGATTCTCAAATATCTCCATAGTCCTTCCAAAATGTGTCTAAGTTTTGGAAATGCCAATCCTGTGTTAATTGGCTACACAGATGCAGATATAGCTGGTGATGTTGACTTAAGAAAGTCTACATCGAGATATCTAATTACATTTGCAGGGGTAGCTGTGTCATGGCAGTCAAAGTTGCAAAAATGTGTTGCTCTTTCCACTATTGAGGCAGAGTTTATTGCAGCAACAGAAGCATGTAAAGAGTTGTTATGGACGAAGAAGTTCTTCAATGAACTTGGTTTCCAACAAGAAAACTATCAATTGTTTTGTGATAGTCAAACCGCTATTCATCTTGGTAAGAATTCCTCCTTTCACTCAAGGTCTAAACATATTGATGTTAGGTACCACTGGATCAAAGATGTGTTAGAGATGAAGCAATTACATCTTGAGAAGATCCATACAGATAAGAATGGATCAGATATGTTGACAAAGGTTCTACGAAGAGAAAAGTTTGAATACTGCCGATTAGCAACAGGAATGGCAGAATCCTTCATGTAGTCGGGAGGGGGAGAATTGACAAGTGTTGGGTCCCTCAACATGGAAAAAACTTCTTCATTGTTTTCCATGGCTTAGTTTTATTTTAAATAAGGAGCACTAAAATTATAGAAATGAGAGAGAAAAATAAGGGAAATGATATGTTATAGCTAGATAATTTTTTTCATTATAAATATAAAATGCTTTGTTGATGAAAAGTGAGTGAGAAACAAAAGTTTCTTTACGTAGAACAGAGGTAATTGTGAGTGAAAAAAATAGTGAAGAGTTTGTTGTTATTATTTTCTGGGAGAAATATAATGCCACTGTCTTTTATGTATATCTCACATTGTATGTTATTGTAAAGTTCTAATTGTACCTACTATTTTATAAAGTAAAAGTTCTTATTGGAGTTTATATTTTTTTGTGGATAATTATACCACAAGAAATTATTGTGTGTCATTCTATTACTCTTAATTTCCGCTGCTTATTAAGACATATTTCCTAACTAAGACATATTTCCTAACATAAGTGACCAGGTAATGAATCTACCTTCCCAATTAAAACCTATAGTTGGATGACTCAGCGCCCTGTTGGGAATCACCAAACCATGTGCTTCCACATCAACATTGGGAATGTGCTTAATCCAGTGCCAATCCTGCCCTGTTTCCTTCTCAAATCGATTCTGTAAGTTAGGACAACGTGCAATTGTCAAACTCTCTAGACTATCGAACAATCCAACGCTCAATGGAAGAGACGTCAACTTGGGGCATTTGGCAATATATAATGACTGAAGCGACCTAATACTTCCCCAACAACTAGGCAAACATTCTAGATTTGGAAGTCCATCAAGAGTTATTGATTGCAACATGGGGATATGTTGTAAATCTTCTGGTAAAGCTACTAATTGTGGACATCGGACAATGATTAGATCCTTGAGGGAAGTAAGAAATTGAAAACCTGTGGATAAACATTTGAATTTATCACACCGTTCAATTTTTAATGTTCGGAGCAAGTGTAACCCATTCACCGCTTGCTCTGTTAATGACTCCAGGCTATGGCATCCAATTATATGAAATTCTTCAAGAGCAACATTGTTAACTAGTTTAGGTGGCAGTACCTCGAGTAAATGTGGAGTTCTCTGAGACAAGCAAGGTCTCGAAGCATCCCCGTTGGAAAGGAATTCAACTCTTGATCATCATGAATCTGGAGGATCTCAAGACAATTAAGATTATGAATTGAATCCAGCTGAACTTGGTTAGAACTCCCGGTTGTAGGAGGACGCTGAGGTAAGATCTTTCGAGAGACTGAACCAAGGCAACATTTCTCCCATGTTTTTGCTATAAATAATTTTCTAACAGATGGAAGGGAAGGGAACGTCAATTTTGGACATGCAACTGTATCCAGTTGGGAAAGACATGGGAACATATCACCTCCTTCTTCTCTTGATAAACTTTCCAAGTTTGGCATGCCACTGAGCAACAAATATTCTAGAGATGGAAAACCTCTAGCCACTCTCCCGTCGTAGGATTCATCATCAATATATTGCACATGATGCATATTATGTATTTGAAGTTTCTTTAGAGGCGGCAGTTTCCCCAACTTTGGAAGTTTTTGACTATATCTGCAATCCATAAGTATTATGAAACACAAATTCTTGAAGTTGGGATTGCCCATCCAATTTGGGAAACGACTACCTTCATATCCTCCCACTCCTAAACGTACAAGCTTTGAATGAGGTTCAAGGGCTTCAAGAATCTGCTCGACGTTTTGTTGTAACGCAGACTCGCCATTCCTTCCCCATGACAAGAACAATTCATCTAGCTGCTTACCCATTAAATTGGCTTCTTTGGCATCTGCAACACTTCGTACTCTTTCCAAGTTCTTAACATGGAGTTCTCCTTTGAGGTACAATTGCCCCAATTCAGCTAACCAGAAACCTTTCTTCTTGCCCACTACGTAAGTATTTAAGGTTCTCAAAAAAGTCAATTGACTTATCTCTTGGGGCATTTGAGATAATGATCTAAACCTTCTCAAGCAAAGATGTCGGAGTGCTTTTAGGCATTTTAGGTGTCGGGGTAACCACCGGAGATGATGACAATAATTGAGATTTAAAACTTGCAAATTGCATAAGCTACTTATGGACTCAGGAAGTTTTTCAACATAACTTCCAGCAAGATTCAAATACCTTAGGTGATTGAAATGAGTAATTGATGAGAGGTGATTGAAATCAGTAATTGATGAATGCAACATGTCTAAATTTGACGTATAAACAAGTGCCCGCAAAGATTCAAATGATCTTAATACATTTAATGAAGGCGAGGCTCTGTAATTGTGTTGTTGGCGAAATGTCCTTAAGAATTCAACTCGACACAAAGAACCCACTTGGTTGAATTCATATGAAGTGAGATGGCGAGTTCTCTATGGAAGCTCATTTAGTCTCTCGCTATTTAAAATGCAACAAGCATCACCCATAACAGACTGAGCGAGATCGTGAAGTAGATCATGTATTTTGAATTGCATAGCATTTCCAAATTCATCTTTTTCAATGCCTTGAAAAAATGATGCCCAACATAGTTCATTAACTATCTCATCAGCAATATCTTCGACCATCATTCTTCCCTTAGATGAGATGAAGCCATTTGCCATCCAAAGATGCATGAGTTCATCCTTTTCAATCACAGCATCTTTAGGGAATATAGCACAAAAGGAAAAACACTGTCTTGATTTTAATGGTAAGTTCAAGTAGCTTAATCTCAAGGCAGGTAAGATAGAATTTTCATCTTGTGGCAAATTCCAAATCTCGCTATCTTTGACATGTAGCCATTCTTTTTCTTCTCTTTTAAATCGTAGAAGACCTCCGAGAGCTTTTGCTGCAAGAGGTAACCCTTTACACTTCTTCACTATTTCTTTCCCTATAGCAATAAGCTCTGCACTTTCCTCTCCATCTTGTCCGAAAGCGCGTTGTTTGAACAATGACCAACAATCCTCATCCGACAAAAATGATAAGTCATGAGGAGGAAATGTACCCATAATAGATGCAACCTTTGTGAGACGAGTAGTGACAAGAATTGAAGCCCCTTTTGAAACACATGCTGCTAGTGAATACTTCAACCTATCCCACTTCTCTTGATCTTCACTCCAAACATCGTCGAGGACAAGTAAATACCGTTTCCTTTGCAAAGTTTGTTGAAGCTGTTTTTGAAGTGGATCTAAATCCAATTCCCCACTAGCACACCCTGAAGCTGAATCTAAGATTGCTTTTATCATTCTCTTTAGACTGAAATCATCAGAGACGCAAACCCAAATTTTTACCTCAAAATGCTCGGTTATCCTGTCATCATTGAAGATGAGCTGAGCCAGTGTTGTCTTTCCAAGCCCACCAAGACCAACTATAGGATACACTGAAACATCACTAAAAGTCCCAGTTAAAGCTTGCACGATTCGTTCCTTATCTTCTTCTCTTCCATAGACTTCAGGTTCAGTAATAACCGAGGAGGTTTGGCGCCTGTCCATCAACTCAGCTTTCTTCTCAGTGGGAGTAATTGTGTCACACAAATGAAACATCTTTCTCTCTTCAGCAAGGCTATCTAATGTCTCCCTCATCTTTTTCATTTTGTTAGCCATTTTTCGACGAAACATGGCGTTTTTCAGACCAAAAGATGAATGGCAAGGAGTGTGTACCTTGTTAAGCCAGCCACGCTTTTGTTGCTGATACTCTTGTCGAAGATCTTCTGTTGAACACTCGTCCAAGATGTCATCCAACAGGAAAGCTGCATCTTCCACCTTCTGCAACCAGTTTTTGATAGCCATATCTGTGAACTGCTTCATCTCAGCATCAGCAAGCACAGCCCGGATGGTAGTGAATGTGCTAGAAAGCTTTTTCAGTTCTTCGTCGACACCCATCAATGATCCAAGCTCCTTTTGAATGAGCAAGGCCATGTTCTCCAGCAAAACCGTGACAACAGCCTCAGCCATAATTGCAAATTTGCAGATGAAATGGTAGAAAGCTCAGAGATTGGAGTTTGTTGTTTGCTTTGCAAAGTAACAATGAAGCTCTTGATCATCACAGAAACCTTAACCCTTGTCTAGACTTCCCAGGTCAATGAAGTCGTTGCCCGCAATTAATGGAGGAAAGTAGAATCTTAGACTTCATGTCCAAGGATGACTAACCATGTTTAACTACGCGTTTGCAAGATCACCAACGTTACTCTTTTGATTTTGAATTTTTTTAATGTGTTTTGAATATATTTTCTTTGTTCATTACTTAGTTATGCGTAAAAATCTTATGTGATTTTAAATTAATCTACGATCTAGGTGCTTTTGTTTACACATTTTGACATGTTTTATGTATTATCCACATGATTTTTGATGATATTCATTCGTCCTCGCTATTTTTTAATTATTTTTTATAAAATATCTATTTTGATCTTTCACAAAAATTTTATAAGATAAATTAGTTTTATAGGATTTAAAAATTTATGAATAGTCTCTTATTATTTAAAATGGAAATATATTAGTTCATCCATATAAATTCATATCACAAAAAATTTCTTAAAATTTTTGTACGGAGGTATCAATATATCACATTTTTGAATTATGAGAGACTATTCATAAACTTTTAAATTTTAAGGGACTGATTTACTTTTCAAAATATTTATTAAAAACTAAAATAAATATTTTGCCATTATTTTTTTAGTGAAAAATGCTGAACATCCCTTTTTTTGTTTTTGTAATTCCAAATGTTGTACATCTTTAAGGTAGGGTGTTTGGATAACTTATAATTTTATTTAACTTTTGAATAGTTAAAAGTTATTTTTTTATCTGTTTAAATTAAATTGTTATATAATTTGTGATTTTCCAAAATATCATTTATAGTATTTTTTGAAAAATTGAAATATTTAGCTTATAAAAAAACTCTTCTATATAATTTTCAAAAAACAAGTACTATAAATTAAAATAAATACTTATTATACTGTGCATCAAAATATAAAATAATATATTAAATTATTTTATGTGAAATTCTTTTCATATATGAGCTTTAATTAAACTATTTTTTTTAAACAGAGCCTTAATCCACTTTCTTTTTTTTTAATTATTAGTTTTTGGGTCTGTCTTTAAGCTAGTCTGAAAAAGGTAAGGTCCTCCTCGAGCCACGTGCAATCTGAGCTAGGTAAAGCCATCTTACTAAACTCATTGGCAGCAACATTTCCTTATTAATTTCATTTTATTTTTTAAATAAAATAAAAAACAACATAAATTTTTATTTTCTTTTTATCAATTAATAAATTATTTTAATATATAATAACAAACTTGTTATTGTTGTTATTATTATTATGTTCTAACAATTACATTTCTTATTGTTATTATTATGGTGGTATAATGAATATACACACACATACACACAATAGTATACATTATTTTTTTCAATCTTTCGATTTGATTTTCAAAAGGATAAGTGCTATTTGTCACAAGATGGACTTCACAATGTTGTGTTGCGTGTAGAATGGGCATAGTAAAAGAACAGGGAAGTTCTGATGGAGATACTGAGACCGAAGAGACATTTTGACAAATGTAGTACTAGTGCCCCCTTTTTCTTTTTTTTTTTATCATCCCGTAAATTTGTTTAAACTGACGGTGAAATCGAAAGATACTGCAAATGGTGTACCAAATAATAAAAAAAAATACAGCAAATAGTGTACGAAAAAGAAAGTGTTTACTTTGATACATCTAATAATTAGATGGTATCCGATCATTATATGACAAATTTTTTATTGCCTTCTTTATCCATATCAGCATCAAATTAGTATATTTAAAATATTGTGTGTATTAATTTTTTTATTTACAATTTAAATCTAACTAATTTAATTAAATTACCAATTTATCACAACATCTAATTTATCCAAAATTTTAATTTACACAATCCTAATCCTAATCCTAATTTTCTATCCATTCCTCTTCATTTTTGTCTCACAAAATCATATTTCGGTGAGTATTGTTTGCATCGCAGTGACAAAAAATCGTTCTGGGAACAAAATGGAAACGATCTAGGGGGAGGAAAAAAGAGGAAATTAAAATGAGGAAATTGAATAATTAAGTATCATATGAACACAAACGATGATGTTTAATTTTGCTAATGCTTTTCTACATTCGTCCAATTTGACAGTAGCGGCCATTTCATTGACCAAATATTTGTTTTTCTTTTTTTTTTTGTCTTTTTTGAGGAGTTATTTTTCAATGTTCTTTCCTTTGATTTATCTTGTTTGCTATTCTGGTGTCAATATATGCAGTTGTGTCGATTGATTATTGACAAACAGGGCAGAAGATTATACACCAGAAGGGGGAACCACCGAAAAGGGACAAGAGGTGAATTAAAAAGGAAGTTAGAAAGTCAAGGCGAGAAAATATTTGTATTAGCCGTTGCAAAAGAGCAATGTAGGGTCAAAAGGCTGGGTAGATTCACAGCGGTCGCAAAGTTGGTGGTAAAGGCTTGCACAGTTGGGGTGGGGGCTTGTGAGACAAAAAAAGAAGAGGAGGTATCACTTGCACACCATTGAAGGAAAATTAGGATTATGGTTGTGTATATTGGGAATTTGGATAAATTCAAAGTTGGGGGTAATTCAGGAATTTGATTGGGTTAGAGCATTTGTTAAAAGAATATTGATATTATGTTATAAATAAAAAATTAATAAATATAATATTTTAAATATATTGATTGGATACTGGCTAGAAGCTGATAAAGATAAAGAAATTTACTAATGATAATACTAATAATTAAGACTTAATAAGAAAATTATGCCATATGTCAGCTTTTTATAAATTATAATTCTTCATCACTTTGTAAAAGTTATTATTAAAGAAAATATTTCAATTTTTTGTTTATTAAATTTATTGAAAAAATTAAATAATTTCATAATTTAATCTACAATAAATATATTGCTTTAATTCTCTCCACTAATAAATCTTTTTAAAAGTTACACTACTGAAATATCTCTCCGTCTTTTTATTTGAGCCATACAAAATTTTTTTAAATAAAATTAAATAAAATTTAAATTTTATTATTTAATTTACCTTTAATGCAATACCTTCATTCTTTGCTTCACTAACATTTTTTAAATTAGTCACTACTAAAATCTCTCTCCCTCTATCATTTCATTTTAAGCTGCGCAAATATTTATTAAATTTCTTTAATATAATCTCTATGATTATAATATTTTTATTAAATTTCATAATTTCTTATTCCATGTAGATTTAAGAATACCATTATCCAGAATCACAAACAATATGTTATTAATTACCTTATTTACAAATTTTAAAATTTTATTTATACTTTAAATATTGTTTAAGATGCAATTGTTTGGAGTATAAAAAGAAATTAAAAATATAATTATTTGGTCCCACTTCTTTAATTTCATTGAAGTCATATATTATTTTTTATTGATCCTTATATTCATATAATATTACTTTTTTCAACGGATCATATGATGCTAAATTTTGATGGATAATAGTATAGATTTGTCACAACAAATCTAAAAGAATTATTATCATAATTTACTTTTGATAAATTGGTAACATAATTTATTGAAGAAAAAATATGCAAGTGTCATCAATTAATATAGGTAATATAATTATAAAATGATTATTGTCATAACTTACTCCAATAACAATTTCTTATTTGAAGATAGTGAGCCACAAAGTAATTTTAGCAATTATTTTAATAATTCTTTTTATATTTGTCTAATATAATTAAACTTTTAATCAAATTGTATAAAATTTTTTACTCTTTTGATAGAATTTAGATTTTTAAATTAAATTGAAATTAAAATATTGTCAAATGCTATGTAAAATAACATGTTCTTTAAAATTATTTAACTATGAGGTTAAAGAAAGGGAAGTGGGAGAGGAAAGAAATTAATTTGATTTTTTGTTATGTAGTCTTTATTAAAAATTATAAGAATTCTTATAAAGTAAATTATATTTTTAATAATGAACTATGAGATTAATTTCTATGTACTAATAATATAAAATAATTTTATACTATCAATTATTACTTAAAAACTGAAAGTGGATATCTTTATAAATTAATTATATTTTAAATAATGTGTTATTATATCAAATGAATTTTTTTTTTCAAAATTACTTTACTAGAGGCCGGACACTGCAAGAAAAGCGCTTATTTGTGGCAGACTCGAGCACATGCAAATTTCTAGGGGATTTGCAGCAGATTTTTGCCTCAACAAAGAAATTAAAGGGAGAGGAATAAGGAAAAAGTGATTAGCGATGGAAAATCCGCCGTTAAGGACATGCACAAATTCGACCAAAAAATGGTGAATATTAGCGGGGGAAAATTCCCCACTAACTATAAGAACCATTTGTGGGGAATTTTTTGCTGCTAATGATGGAAAAATATTGTTTAAGGTTTTGACATGTTAAAGTTAGATCTACTGTTTGGGCTTCTCTCTATCTATTGGAGCCGTAGAACGTCCGCGATTGTTCTCAAGCATATTGTAGTTTAGTTTAGATAATACTTTTATACTCCTTTATTGTTTTAATTTTCGCAAAATTGTGCTGTTGATAATTCTTCCGTGTGATATCAAAACAGACAATTGTCAATTTTGAATTACGACTTATAGTTCTTTAGTGGAAAAAATGATGAAATTTAATTTTAAAATCACTATGTATACTTCCTGTTCCCTATATTAAATGAATTGATTATAAATATTAATAAAATTTAATTTAAATGCACTCCAATAGAAATAGTGAAAAGTGTCAATTCACACAAATAACTATCTATTATAATGAGAGACCCACCATAATTTCTCACTTTCCCCTATTTCTATTGGTTGTGATTAATACAGAAACTATTTTACATCACAAGACATACCAATTAAACTCATACTAATAATGCTAAGTGGTCATATAAAAATAAAAAATATAGTCACTATCAAAAGATTAATTTAATATTATCAATTACAATAATAACAAAAATTTGATGAAGTTATTGTTGATAATAGAATAATAAACTACTATATATTTTGATAAATAAAGACGCGGTATCTTAGAGAAATTAGATAAAAACTAGAAGAATAGGAATGTTGATAGACACGTAGGCGATAGCACCCCAATTCACAAATAAGTTTGTTTGTACAGGCAATTACTAGGGAACCACACATGGGGAAGTTATTTAAATCAATGAGAAATTTTGAGTATCAATACTTGTAAAAGTTATTCTTCATATACTTGTTCATTGGGAAACAATGTGTTAAAATATGGGATTTTTAGTTGAATCAGTTGGGCATTGAAAATCGGGATTTGACTTTTTAAAAATGAATTTAATTGGCATGCACTGACAGTGTAAAATAGTTTTATACTGTCAACCAATAAAAATAGAGAAAAATAAGAAATTATGGTGGGTCCCTCATTTTAATGGATAATTATTTGTATGAGTTAACACTTTCAACTATTTTTATTGGTTGACAGTGTAAAACTGTTTTATACTGTCAATACATTTAAATTAAATTCTTTAAAAATAAGAATATATATATATATATATATATATATATTGAAAATTTTAATTCTGATACATTGAGAGTGAAAAATTTTGAGTATCAACACTTGTAAAAGTTATTCTTTATATACTTGTTTATTGAGGAATAAGAATGGTCGTCATCATGTTCGCGAACTTATAGGTCGTTTCAAACTTACATTCTTTATTATTATGGAAACTCATTCTTTATTCAGCCAGTCTAAGAAGTTTTGGAATGATTTGGGCTTTTTTGAAGTGGGTATTTCGGAAGCTAGTGGTCACAATCTTGGAATTTGGTTTTTGTCTGCAAATTCTAATTATCACTGCATGGTTCTGGATGTGTGCTCTCAAATGGTCACTGTGAAAGGTTAGGTATGGTCTCAAGGAATGGGTTTGCAGTGCTGTTTATGCAAGTCCCATTCCTTTGATTCGTGGTGAGTTTTGGGATTATGTTAAAAGACTAAGTGGTGATATTGCTCTTCCCTGGTTGCTTCTGGGTGATTTTAACGAGGTTTTATTGGCATTGGAAGTTAGAGGCGGGTCCTTTTGTGCCAATCATGCTAGAAACTTTTCCCATATGCTTGAGTATTGTGGTTTGCTTGACCTTGGGTCTATTGGTAATAAGTTTTCTTGGACTCGCCGCACTCAGGGAGGTGTGTTTGTTTCGAAGAGGTTGGATCGTGCATTGGCTAACTGTGCTTGGCACTCCTCTTTTCCGGAAGCTTTTGTGGAAACTTTGAGTAGGTTGCATTTCGACCATGCCCCTTTGTTTCTTCGGTGTGGGGGTGTGCAGCAGATCTGAGGCGTGCGTGCGTCCTTTTTGTTTTTAGGCATGTGGTCTACCTATCCTCAATATGAGCGTGTTGTGCATGAAGCTTGGCCTCCAGGAAATCATATTATTCCTGCTAGTTTATGTGCTGTGCGTAACGACTCTTTGAAATTCAATTCCGAGGTGTTTGGTAATATTCATAAGAAAAAGCATGAGTTAGAAATAAGATTAAGAGGCATTGAAAGGAGACTTGAAACTTGGGACTCGGCTTCGTTGTCCACTCTCCTTTGGAAACTCCATAAATAGTATGATGAGGTGCTTTAAGAAGAGGAGATCTTGTGGTACCAGAGGTCTAGGGAGAAGTGGGTTGACTTTGGAGATAAGAATATGAAATTCTTCCATATGCAGACTATTATCAGAAGGAAGAGAAATAAGGTTCATGGTTTGTTTCTTGAGGATGGGTCGCGGTGTACAGATGATATGATTTTAAGAGAGCACACGACCAACTTTTACAAGAATTTGTTTGCCCCCCAGATGCAAGTTCAATCTCGATGGTTGGATCTAGAATCTCTTCCTTGGATTGGTGTTGATGGTTATGTTGCGCTTTTAGCACATGTGCCTAAAGAAAAGGTCTGTGCTGCTGTGATGGGAAGGAGCTCGTTCAAGGCTCCTGGGCTAGATGGATTCCAGCCTTTTTTTTCAAGCAATATTGACATATTGTCGGGGAGGATCTTTGGCATTTGGTGGATGTTGTGTTCCGGAGTGGGTCGTGGACCCTCACTTGGGTGAGACTCTAATTGTCCTGATTCCTAAAGGCAATCAAGCTATTCATCTCAAAAATTTTAGGCCCACTAGTCTCTGCAATGTGGTGTATAAGGTAATCACAAAAATGCTTGTGAATAGACTTTGCCCTTTCCTTAATAATTTAATTGGTTTGTTTGAAGGTAGTTTTATTCCTCGGAGAGGCACGGTTGACAATGTTTTGTTGGCTCAAGAAGCTATTCATTTCATGAATAAGACTAAGGCCAAAAAAGGTTTTCTCGCTTTTAAGATTAATCTTGAGAAAGCATATGATAGAGTGAATTGGGATTTTCTAGAGACAACTTTGATTGATTTTGGCTTCCCAAGGCTTACCATTGACTTGATCATGTCTTGTGTCTGAACAACTCAACTCTCTGTCCTTTGGAATGGCTGAGATTGAAGAATTTCTCACCTACTAGGGGGTTGAGGTAGGGTGACCCTATCTCTCCTTATCTATTTGTGTTGTGTATGGAAAAATTAGCACTTTCTATTTTTGATAAGGTTTCTTCTGGGCAATGGCAACCTATGCATATCTCCAACGGTGGCTTGGGAATTTCTGATCTTCTTTTTGCAGATGATATTCTCCTCTTCTGTAAAGCTAGAAACTCTCAGGTTCGTTTGCTAATGACTGTGTTAAATAATTTTTGTGAGGTTTCAAGACTAAGTGGACAAGTCCCAGGTTATGTGTTCCAAGAATGTGTCTAGGAGATGTCAGGATAATTTACTGCCATCTCTTCTCTTCGGTTTACTACCACTCTTGGGAAATATCTAGGTTTTCCCCTTGTCAATGGGAGAATGCCTAAAGCTAAGTTTCAGGGGATTATTGATAAAATTAATGGCAAATTGTCCACTTGGAAGGGGAATTTGTTGAATAGGGCTGGTCATATTTGCTTAGCTAATTCTATTATGTCCTCTATTCCCATCTATCTGATGCAATCCTTGTGGGTTCCTCAAAGTATTTGTTTGAAGATCAATTCTCTGGTGCATAATTTCATTTGGAGTGGGCGTGATACTACTCGATCTCTTAGCTTAGTAAACTAGGATATTCTGACTACTCCTAAGAAATTTGGTGGCCTTAGTGTTAGAGATTCCCGATTGATGACTATTGCTTTTCTTGGTAAAATCTCATGGACCATCCTCACTGACCACTCCAAGCCTTGGGTTTCTATCCTTAGGGAGAAGTATCTCAAGAGTGAGTCCATCCTTTCTGCGAGTATTCCTGCTAGTTCATCTCCGATTTGGCATAGCATTTATAAGGCTCTGCAGGTGCTTAAGCCAGGTTTTGATTTCTTGCTTAATAATGGTCATTGCTCTATATGGTTTTCGGATTGGCTGGGAGTTGGCCCTTTATGCAACTTGCTTCCTTTCATTCATATCTCTGATACTGATCTTCGGATTATTGATATTTGGCATCATGATGGATGGTTACTTGATGGAATAGCAACTTATTTACCTGAAGATATAAAACAGCTTATCTTACATAAGAATGGACCCACTTTTCCTGATAAAGCTGATATTTGGATTTGGAAGCCAAAGGTAGATGGTTCTTTTTCTGTGTCTTCAGTTTATTCTTGGCTCCTTCAGCAAAATCGTGTTTGGAATGACAACTCGATTTAACCTTGGTTATGGAAACTTCATTGCCTTGAGAAAATTAAACTCATGATTTGGCTTGGCCTTAGAGGAGCTTTGCTTACCAACTCAGTTTGGGTTAAGTGAGGTTTGACCTTTTCTGTTGCATGTTCCCGTGGCTTGGCACCTTATGAAGATATCATGATCGCCTAGGGGATTACCCCTTCTCTAAAGAACTTTGGGTTAGAGTGGGATATGGGGCCTCTCTCTTACCTTGGCTTTGTACTTTTATAGGCCAGAAAGGATATTCCTTATTCCTTGCGATTGTTTGGTGGGCTTGGAGGTGGCGCAATAACATGGTGTTTGAGTCTTGACCTTGGCCTATTTATAGGGTGATTCATAACTGCTTTTTGTTATGCCATGATCTTGAGAAGATTGGTACTACAAGGCTTCTGTTACCCTTTCATTTTGAGGTTTTATTCACTAAGTGGTGTCCTCCCCTAGCAAGATAGGTGAAGTTGAAGGTTGATGGTAGTATTTTCCCAGATATCTGGCAGAGTGGAATTGGGGTTATTGCTCGCGACAATTATGGCAACTGGTTGGTGGGATGTGCAGGGCGGATGTATGCTAAGGATATTACTGTTGTGGAGCTCCTAGCCATTAAGGAGGGTCTTTCTTTGGTTTGGAAATTTGGTTTTAGAAGAGTTATTTGTAAATATGATATCTTAGAAGCTGTCGATTTTATTTAGACCTCTACTGTGCATTCCCATGCTCTTGATGCCATGACATACAGTCTCTTCTTGCTCGTGACTAGGAAGTTGTTGTTGTGCATGTCCCTCGTGCAGTGAACGAGTACGCTGAGTAGTTTGCTAGAATGGGTGCTAAGTCTTCTTCAGGGGTGCAAGAGTGGCATACTCCTCCTAATAGCATATCTACTGTTTTTTCTAGGAATGCCATGAGTTTTTAGTTGTTGTCTTTGTTTCATTCTTTGCTTCATTTACCCAAAAAAAAATAAATAAATCAGTTAGGTGTTGAAAATCAGGATTTAACTTTTTAAAAATAAGAATATATTTTTTTTTGAAGATTTTAATTCTAATACATTGATAGTGTAAAAAATTTATATACAGTCAATCAATCAAATTTTTCTATAGTATAACTATTGAAATAGTAGGTATAAGACTTAATCATATTTATTGATATGATAAAATATGATTGGATGACAAAAGTAAAAGAATTTTCTACTATCAATATATCAAAATTAAATTATTTTGGGAATCAAAAACTTTTAATTTTTTCAATAATTAAATCAAATTGTCCAGAGTTTAACGCATGATTTTTTTGGGTAAACAAATATATGGAAAAAAAAATTGTGAATGCTTCGCCGTAATTTGAGAGCATGCTAAAGGACTCTTTTTTAACAAAGGGATGAATTATGGAACAAGAGTACCACAAAAACTGCGAAACACGAAAATTTTTGACATCCACCTGCAGTAAGGAGTTTTCTTACTTCGCGATGGACATATATTGTTAATTATTTTAAGGGGTGCTTTATAAAGAAAAATATCTTTTACTCATGAGATATGTAAGAAACACCTACCAAACAAACAGGGAAAATTTTTCAGTATAATTACTTAAGGGTCTTATCACATTGCAACTTTTATAATCATTTTAACGGTATAAAATTGACATGGAAGAAGGAAAATTCTTCCTTCATTAATACACAAGAAATTTTCAACAAAACAAGAGATGATAATTATTAATTAAAAGAGACCGGGATCATCAGTGGTGGCAGGATGACTTTTGAAGTCTTTGTTTTATTCATATGGTCAAAGCTGTCCAAGATCCCCATGATTTTGTGGTCGCTGCAGATGTACTTTTAAAACCTGGTTACGGTGGTTGTTTGTAAATGCTATAAATTTTCTTCCTAGTTTTAAATGAAAGTAATTCTTATTGCCAAGAAGCTTTCGAATTAGTCTATCCCAATTAAATTTTGATAATAACTTTCTTGAAAAATTTCAATGTAGAAGAATATACGCAACTGTAGGTTATAAAATATCTTTTAAGTAAACCTCCAAAATAGTTCCTGTCAATATCTTTGATAAACATATTGATTTTTGACAAAAAATTATTAGTTTTGTGATCTTTAATAATTGTAAAAATTATACAATTACAAAAATTGAACACTCATAATTCTCGACTCATTTACAATTGGTAAAGAGTTTGATATAAAAGTAAAATGATAACTAGGACTCTTCTAATCCTATTCCATGTGACACGCTCGAAACATACAATTTGCATAACTTTAAAAAACCTCGCAAATACGCTATCTTGAAATGTTAGGGTCAGATATGATAAATTAAAATGATACGTTTACAGTTTGTATAATTTTAAAAAATCTCGCAAATATACTATCTTGAAAGGTTAAGGTTATGTGTGATAAATTAAAATGGTACATGTGGGGATTTTTTCAAGTTATGTAAATAATGTATTTAGATTGTGCTATATGGGATGGGTTTAGGAAAGCTCTAGTAATCATTTTACATTTATATTAGACTATTTATTGGTTGCAAATGAATTAAGAATCTAATTATCTAATTTTTGCAATTGTCAAGATCAAGAGATCAAAATTTTCTTTTAGTCAGGGACTAATATATCTATTAAATATATTATCAGAGAGTGATTTGGTGGTTTTCTTCTTCTTTTATTTATTTTTTTGGTAGTTTCTATAGAGAGTGAATGTTTGAATTGTATTAAGTCTCAAAAGCAATATACACTGTATGTTCAAGTTATATACAAGAGATAATAATAGAGATTCAAATTGAGAAACAAATCTTAACTACGGAAGGCTATGACGGAGGAGATAAGATACAACAACAGTTTGTTAGCTTGTGTGAAATAATAGTAGTGGTACTAAATTAAATTAAATTAATTATGGCATAAACTATATTGAAGGAAAAATGCACTTTACCCTTTCGAATTACCCCTATATTTTTGAAAATATGCAAACTGAACCTTAATATTTTTCTAAACATGCAAATAAATCTACCTATTAAGTCTTCCATCCACTTTCACCATTAGAAACCACGGACATTGCACATGACCATTTTATTAACAAAAATACCCTTGCTGGAGCAATCCATCCCCTAGCTCTTCTCATCACCTCCCCCCCTCCACCTCTATTTTCTTCTCACTCAAACCCGTCACTCCCAAATGCCTCTTCCTTTCCCCATTCTCAATAACAACCACTGCGACCACGAGAATAAATTCTCTCATGTTAAAAATTTTACATATTATTGTCATGTGTTAATTTTTATAGTTGTTTAGATTCTTTTGTAAGTCTTATACAAGGTCTTACCTTCTTCATTAATAGAAAGAATTAATACATAACAAGATTATATAAAATTTTCATATGAAATAATTCATTCTCCACTGTCATAAATCTCTCAAACTCTCATCTTCATCTAGTCAATCACCTATATTATTATGTGCATAATCCCTTCATCACAATATCAAAACCAATTTCGAACATTAAATCTAACAATCTAACCCAAGAACATAGTCCCCGTAACCAAATTAAAAAAATGAAAACAATAGTTTCGAAAAACTAAAAGATAAAATCAACACATCTATCATGAAAAGAAAATACCAAAAAGTAAAAACAATATAAAAAATAACAACCCGATGTAGGCAAGCTTCCTCCATCTTCATTCAATCCAATCACCACCATCTCCCTACCGGAACTCCAAAACCCAACCGCCTGTCACCATTCTAGCCGAAAACATTGCTAAAGAGCACAGGCCCAAGCCACTAACTTAATTTCTTCCCTCTATTTAACCCAAACCACTACTTCTTTTCCCTCCATAAAACCCAAATCGCAACCCAAACCAATGTGTCCCTCAAACATTCAATGGTGTTGACTATCTACTTAGGGTGCTTTAAGGGGTAGGATAAAGATGAGTTGAGGAGTTTGTGGTGGCGGTGGTTGTTTTTGAGTTTGAAGAAACGAGAGGGGGAAGGAGAGTTTGGAAGAGAGGGATTTGGGTAGGGAAGAGAAAAGAGGTGATGGTGGAAAAGAAAAGAGGTGGCGGAGGGAGTGGAGAGGTGCTTGGAGATGGGTTGTTTTAGTAGGGGTAATTATGTCATTAAAATGCTTAACGGTGTGAAGGATATTTAAGCTGCATCCATCGAAGGGCTCACTCTGCCTATTGTCTCATTGCAATTTCTCCTATGATATTGCTTCTTCTTATTTGATATCAATTCTTCTTCATCCCCTGCTGAATTGTTCTCTAATATCGGGTCCTAATTTCCTTATAGGTCGAGTGCGAACTGCCCCTCTCGGTGGTGATTGGATCTGTCATTTATCCTTCCATTACCCGATTCTTATGTTATCAGTTTATATCTTCTTATTCAACTTGTTGATATTTTAGTTGTGAAACTATACTGCACACTAATTTATCATAGTTCATGCACCATATACTTGTTGCTTTGCCTCAACCATAGTGTTGTCATTGTCTTTAACCATCCAGACTTCCTCTTACAGTCAGGGGCGGAATCAGAAATCCAACAAGAGGGTGCTGGACTAAACATATATAATCTAAAATAAAAAAAATCAATTAAACATATAATCTAAAATAAAAAAAATTAATTGAGTTTAATTTGGATACATTGACAATGTAAAATTTTTTTACACTGTCAAATTTTACATTGTCATCCAATCAAAACATTCCATTTACATGACCATTCAAGTAGTGGGTGATTATATCAAAGACTTTTGTTGATGTGGCGATACATGATTGGATATCTGTGTAAAAGTTTTTTACACTGACAATGCATTAAATTAAATCCAAATTAATTATCTTATAACGATATACTACATATAATAATTAACACAATATAAATTATTCAAATATATTTGTGATCAATATAAACTATATATTTAATCCTATATATATATATATATATATTAATTTTATTCATTTTTTCTTTTTTCTTTTTTTTATAGGGGGCCAATATTCTATTATATAAATAAATTTTAAAACAAAATGACTAAGCTAGGGGACCATATTGGCATTTCGTGGTCCCCCTTTCCTCAGCCATTACTTGCAGTATGACTATTCCTAGCAAAGAATTAGAATCGATGTTTGGAAATAAATTATTTTAGGGAACACAAAAATAAACTAAATTAATTTGCGAAACTCTATTATTTTTGAAATTGATAATTAAAAACTATCATTATTCTTTTTTGAGTGATGATGTATTCTCTTAAAATATATTCCAAACAATTCTTCAAATTACTTATATAAAAAAAAATTCTTTTAATTGTCACTTATTTTTGTCTATTGGCATTCTTACTCATCAAACATATTTACTAATTTTACTAAAATACCTTTTCTTATTTTTATAGTTAAATTAATAAAAATGTTAAACTTTACAATTTTTATAGAATGCATTAAATTAAATTTTTTAAGCAAAAAGTTAATAAAATAATTTTGATATGTCTTATATTTATTATAAAATAAACATATTTACCAAAATAAAAGAAATGAGTAGTGCAATATATATAACAATTTTTTTTCTTTTTCATGAAAGCAGCAATAACAAATTATATGTTGCTGTCACCTTTTCTTTCCCGACAAATAAAAATCTTGAAACAAAAGATAAACCCATGATAAACAGTTGTGATCATCACAAATTGGTTTATACAAATCGTTATTTTGTACTAATAAGCTATTCTATAAAAATATAATGTAAAATTAATTAATGGATCAGACTAATAACAATAATTATATGAGAAAAAATTTGATAAAATTTTATTAAATATGTTAATTTTTGAATTTAAAATATTAATTTTTAATAACCTTAACACATGAATTTGTTATCTTTTTTTTTAATTAAGTTCGTTACCATTTTTAAGGTGTATTTAAAAAGACTTGAAATCAATTACTTTGATGCTTAAGCTTTTAATTTATATTAATCAAGAAAATTTAAGAACTAAGACAATAAATTAATCAAAAGACTTTTAATATTTTAAAAGATTAGGAGTTATAATAAAAATAATTTTAAATATTAGTTTGATTAAGGAAGGAAGAAGAGTATTTTATATAAATTAAACAAAATTTAATTAGATAAGAGTGATAATAGTTATATAGAAGCAACAATAGACCTACTTAAAAGTATAAAAAATATTTGTATCACAAAAGAATATATGAAGTAAAGATTAAACTTAGTCCCCAAATTGCTTCTATTATGCTGATAATAAATATAGGTCATATGAAAATTATTTAATTAATTTTTTACTTAAAAAATTTAAATTAATGTATTCTATAAAAATTGTGAAGTTTAACGTCTTTTTTAATTCAACTGTAAAAGTAAGGAAGGGTGTTTTAGTAACATTAATGTGTTTGACGAGTGGGAGTGGCAATTGTAACATCCTGCCAAATATGATACTATGCTTAAATCATAATATCTCACCTAGGAGTTGTTACTGTCACTTAATCGGACCTTGTCTGGGCAGCAACCTTCGGTCACCTTCAATTTTACTAGTCAACTCCGCCTCGGAGGGCCTTCTTCGGAACTTCTGAACTATCTGGAAATAACACGGAAATAAACTAGGAGTGAGAATTATAAATTCTTAGTAGGATTCATTAAACTACCATATACTGTATCATCATTATTATCTCCAGCTGCTTCGATTTATTCTAAAAAATGTGAGCATGTTAACTAGACTGTTCAGTTTTATAGTTTGAAAATATATTGTCTGAAGCAGAGTTCATTTTATTCACGCATTTGAGTCATATTGGCAATATTTCATATTTGGAATAATAATCACAGTATAAGTAGATAGAACAGCCTCCGCATCAATAAAATATGATTATGCAAATACTCATACTTGAATTCATGCAAATGCACTGGTGTTTTTCTTCAACTTTCTTTGCTTTCTTTTCTTGGCACATCTGGCGTTCACGTGTCGCGGTTCACAGAGTGCTTGCATATAGTTTAATCTTTAGTCTTTACTGCCCTTGGGTAGTCTGATCTTGGAGTAAGCTCAATTCGTGACCGTCATTACACAGTACTGACCCGCAAGGGGACCCACGTGCCTCTAGGTTGGAGGGACTCAATTGGCCAACTGCCTCCAACATAGAGGGACCCAAAAGTTTTAGCTGCCTTCATAGGGAGGCACCTAATGTGCAACTGCCTCCAAGCGAAGGGACCCACATCTTTACCTCTTAACTGCCTTCACCTGGAAGGATCCAAATAACTGCCTCCAAATGAAGGGACCCAATCTTGTCTTATTTAACTGTCTTCATAAGAAGGGATCTCATAACTGCCTCCATGTGAAGGGATCCACATTTAATATGTTCTTATCCTTTCATTTTCATACATAATCATGCATAGACATACTGAATGTACTCATACATATACTTCCTCATTTACTTTCATATATCCTTGCATATAGAATTTCATGTTTATATCATAAATATTCATAACAGAAACCATCATAATTTTATAAAATTCTGCCGAAAATTCGGTAATATAACGGATCAAGTCCGCTTCCCCATGAATAGTGTTAGTACTCAGGAAAATAATTTTTCAAAGAAATCATAACTTTTCATTCACAATTCCATCATCTATTTAATAGGAATAATTGTTGCATTTAGAACATGGTTACTGTCTCAGCACATTCATTCAACCCGATTTTTTTAAATCAGGCCACAATTTGTATTTAACTCATCTGGACCTAAATTTTGGATATATTAGAGTGTTATGTGTCTATTTTCTAACCTTTTTAGTCCCATCTAATTTTGATAAATGTAATTCAAGTTATTTATGTTTTACCTTGGCCTGCCCTGTAGCTGACCAGAATTACACACTTAAAAGTAAAAATCCACAAAAAATCGAAAACCAGTTCAGATCATTCAAAATTGGCATCATGTTAAAGCTAACAGCACAAGCTTTCATTTGCATCAAGTTTCATTTCATTTTCTTTAGTAGAGCTCGAGTTGTAAGCCCCGAAATTTGACCTTCCTGAACTGCCTTATTTTGGCCCGATTTGGACATAGGGCAAATTTTTCGACCCACTAGGAGCAAACGGGACCTTATCTAACTCTGAAATTTTTATGGAATGTTCTCCTATGTGTAAGCTTTCTAACAAAGTTAGTCTCATTCAATTTCAAATCGTATAGGGCAAGTTTTGTCCTGAACAACCTAGTCTGCCCAGAATCAAACTTAAAAACCTAGGTCAAACTTCCAAAATTCATATCTCTCTCAATACTAATCCAATGGCCTTATATTATATATGTATAGAAAGCCCTGAATGTCTAGTTTCATATAAAAATAGTTTCATCAAATTTAAATGGCAGTAAGCGGAGTCGTACACTCTACTGTATGAACTGCTGAGAGATTTTGGTCTTCCAGCTGCTCCCTGCACTCTACTTTCACTCCTTTCTACTTCTAGATCGATTTTAATATTAAAAACAGCCAACAAATCAGCCAAAGATCATCATATTTATTCAATTATCACTTCAAAAAGTGAGAAAATAAAGTCCCAAATCAGCCACCCATAACCAAAATAACAAGAACAAAGTTGAATCTCTACCTTATTATGATGCAAAACTAGCTAGTCTTGAGTTCTAGTGAAAGATATGGGTACAAGAGACTTGAGGGAGGCTAAAAATAGAAGAAGGAGATGAAAAAGATGAAGAGAAGAAAGAGAGAAGCCTGCTGGAAGAGGGAGGACGAAATTTTGCTGAAGGAAAGGAAATATAATGTTGGTATAATAATGTAGTTGTTGGAAAAGTGGCTCCTCATTGGTGCCAATTCTTGTTATTGAAACTCAACCAAATTGCCCCCCTATGTGGCTGCTAAGGGCGCCACTTTTGGTAAGGTGGGTGACTAAATTTTCAGCCATTGGATTGAGGGTTTTCATCATATAATTTTAGTGATTTGGTTCCGGTAGTTTAAAATACCGAATTCTACCCGATTTTCTCTAAACTGGCAAAACGATTAGGAAGAATTTTATGAGGTTTACTATGTTTCTATTTTAATTGTTTCTAATCCAATTCTCTCTAATTAACATCTAATTAACTCCTAATTAACCTTTCACTAACGTCTAATTAATTCTACACATTCAATAAAATCAGATAAATCGATTAATAACATATATTAAACTTAGCGTAATTCCGGACATTGCACTAAATAATTTCTCACAGTAATTTACATAACAATCTAAATTTTCTTTAGCCCTAGTATTTATAGTTCACCTCTAATTACTTTTATTTTTCTAATAAATTGATTAATAGCACAAATCAATTGCACTGTTTCTTTGGAATTGTTATCTTTTCGCTTTTTTATAAATCCTTTAATATTTTCTATTTGGTTTTCGTAACTAATGACATTTTCGTAATTATGGGTAAATCTAGGGGCATCCCATGTCATTTCACATATGGATATCTCCGTGGCTCAATCAGCCGAGGTTTAAGTTTCTACGTTTTCGCTATGTGATTCTGCTTCGTTTAAAACTTTATTCTGCTAATTCAATTGGTATAGGGACTTAAATATCATTTTCTAAAAAGTTTAGCAGTAAGACTGTAAATAATAAAAATTTGCCCAATGACGTTTTCATTATTTCCTATTACGTTATATGGGGATGTTACAGCAATAGGCATTGCCACTCCTCTTTTTAATTATTAAACATGAAAAGTATTAAATATTTTGCAAATATATTTATTATCTTAAAAATATAAAAACAAATTCAATAATTTTCTTATTTTGAAATTAAGACGATGATTAGGAGGATATATAATCACTCTTTTTTTTTGGGCCAATAACTATCATTATTCTTTAAAGTAATAAATATAATTAAGTTTTACTTATTGAAAATTACAAATTTAAATTTATATGAAATATTAATAGTTAACTTATATTTATTAAATACAACCATTCACAACAAAAATTCAGCGTCAGTCGAGTATGCTTACTGGTTGTTTGGCAACTTTAAGGTGACTTGACAGTGGGACGTTTACTCTCCGGTGGTGCAGTGGCAAAAAGAAACCAGAGATCCTGCAAAACTTCATGTACCCAACACAAGCAGACCTGTAATCAAATTTTACACAGTTAAAATCATAGTAACAATTTTGATCGCAACACAAATCCGTCATTAGGACCAACATAGAAAGATCTAAGCCATGCTTTCTCCTTCCTAACCCAAATTTGCTTTTCCGGACTATACTTCATAGGTCATGTTGGAAATCAGTGAATCATGCTGCAGCTGGAACTCACTAGAACAATGACCAATCCTCATTCGAAACAATGATTGATGGGAGCACAATCTCACGCGACACATTATGGCCATATAAAAATTTCTCCCATTGAAAAAGTGACTCCTCAAATTCTGATAAACCCGCTATTTTTTGGGGAAAAATTTAACTTTACAACCCACACTCTCGGACAAGCAATCAAGTAAGATGAGGATAAAGGCATATTTTTTAAGCAAAGTTTCAAGTAAAATAAGATGATAAAGGCATATTTTTTAGGCAAAGTTTCAAGTAAAATAACATTTTCCCCCTTATTTGTAAATTGAATAGCTATTGGGTTAGATTGGTCAGCAATGTATGATTAACTTTAGACAGTTTCTTACTGTTGAAGTTGGAATGAAAGGGATTGAAATTGGAGAATAATGGGAGAGGATAAAACCATTTTGAAGCTGCACCTCTCATGCAACAGTGAAGTGCCTTTTAACACTCAAAAGGAAAAGAAGTGATGTTGGATGACATGGTGGGGTTAAGTGGCTGATGACAAAGCTCACCACTTATTCATACATTATTAGCGTTAGACTATGTACAAAGTTGAAAATTTCCAATAGGGAAGGCTGAAGAGATCACTTTTCTCTTTTATAATTCAAGTGATCAAATTCTCATGTTATAATATTATTAATACAAGATTAACTTCAAAGTAATTATGATTATGAATATAAAATTTTTATTTAATTAACTGATATTATTGTTATATATATAATTTTCAAAGTAATCACTGTAAGAATTAAATATTATTAATAACGAAATAATATAAAAGTGGATGAAAATATAAATTTTTGCGCTGATAATAAATTTAAATTAAATTTATAAAA
Source organism: Pterocarpus macrocarpus (assembly GCA_031439585.1). Taxonomy (NCBI): domain Eukaryota; kingdom Viridiplantae; phylum Streptophyta; class Magnoliopsida; order Fabales; family Fabaceae; genus Pterocarpus; species Pterocarpus macrocarpus. The sequence goes on along the minus strand of CM062520.1, from coordinate 64,522,736 downwards.
TATAAAATTATTTTGAAATTTAAGTTGAATACTTGAAGAATATTATATTTGTTGATATGAATTAATCTGTAATTATTGCGAAAGATCTTTTAGAGTTTAACTTTTATTTTTCATAATTGTCGTTATAAATTATTTATTTAAATATTCATAAAAAATGATAAATAAAAACGATTCAATATTTAAAGATAAATATGATTGAATAATATTTTATAAATTATTTAACCAAATATTTAAAAAATATAATTATTTAAACGTTTTCTTCTTCAATTATAATTTTTTTTCTATATAATATTTTAAGCACTCTTTATTTTTATTATTTGAATTACTTTTATATTAATAAAACAAAGGTAATAATTATATGTCAACATAATTCCAACTCTTTGCAAAAAATAATCCATTTACCCAACAATAATTGATATCAATTCATAGTTATTAGAACATTGCTCTTATATTGTGTGTTATTGAGTAATGATCTTGTCCTATATATAATGAATTCTTTTAAAGTATTAGCTATGTATAGTCTACATTTATTTTGTATCTTTCATTAGGTAACTTCAACTTCATGTATCCAACACAAGCAGACCTGTTATCAGATTTTACATATCTAAAATCATAGTAACAATCTTGATCATAAAACAAATCCATCAATAGGACCAACATAGAAAGATCTAAGCCATGCTTCTTCCTTCAAACCCAAATCTGCTTTTCTGGATTATAATTCATATGGCCGTGTTGGAAATCAATGAATCATGACGCAGCTGGAACTCCCTGGAACTCTCCTTCATGTTGGAGCCACAAGGTATCGCAAGAACTCATGTAACACTGCCAACTTGCCCTAATTAAATAAACAAATGGATAGACAATTTGGAGAGAAAACTTTGTCTTCAGTCCTACAGATTTCTGAATATATAAGAGAGATGAGAATTTCAGGTCTAGAATAAACCACTACAATGTATACAAATATATGTGGCTAAAGAATTAAAAAAAAAATGGATTAGTTTTGATATATTGTCTGTCATTTAATTATAGTCTATCATATGTGTGACTTTTAATATAATATTTGTAAAAATCAAACATTTTTATTGGTGTGATAACATATAATTAAATGACTGTATAAAAAATTATTTATATTAATATTGTATCAAAATTAAATCTTTGTAAAATATCCGAAGAAAATTTTCTGACCAAGCTTGTGTAACACTTATAGAAATATTTTTAATTTTCTTATGCGGTGAAGTGTGAATTGTGTAGCATATTTTTGCAAGTAAGGGTGTGTTTCTTCATATCTCTCTTAATTCAAAAATAAAAATTTACCTTCCCATATTTTACATTTCCCACAAAGCCTAAAAGGAGAGTATGCGATGGGAAATGCAAATTTTATCTCAGCAAGTAGTAAAGAATATTTTTGATCCAAAGAGGAACATACTCATGCTTAGCATCTAGGTACGCCACTGAATGTGGCATCTATTCTATTTAATATAATATTTGAGAACCAAAAATTGGAAATTTCTGCCATTTGTCAATCAATGGGAACACTTCTCTTTAATCAAAGGATAAAAACTTACTAATTTAGGAAATAATTAATCATTTATTATAATCTTTAAAATCTTTCTACAAAATACATTATCAAGCATTTAGTTTGAGAAAGTAATTTCAAATTACCTGGACAATAGTATAAAGAGAAGCGTAATCCATCACATTCTGATGGAGCATGAAGGCTCTTCGTAATCCTCGCTATATCATTTTCCAATACTTCTTAGTTTTGAAGTCTAAACCATTGATTTCCAATACATTTGAAGCGTAAACCGTCAGTTTCCGAATCGCCTATCCACTTCACTAGGTGTTTGAAAAGTCAAACAAGGTGAGATAAAATGTTCAAAACCCAAAAACTCAGACCGCAATGTTTAAAACCCAAAAACACAGTGATTCTCTCACATTCCTTTTCCTTATTTCTTTTTTTGTCTCTCTCTTAAAGATCATCATTTAGTTTTCATCAATACCCATGAAGTGGGTACAACATCCCGATTCAGGATTCATTTATATTTCCGAGCACATCTCTCCTTTGTCATGGTAGTTCTTCTTCAAAAGGGTGTATTAGAAGTCTTAAGCATTGATTTTTTTTTCTTTCAATCTAATCCCTCTCTATGTTGGTATTGCCACTATTGCCTTTGAATCATTGAATGATGAGTGCGAGATTAATGAATGGTTTGTGGGATTTAGCAATTTATTTGGAATCTCATCGATTAGTGTTTCAGTCCTTCAATAAAAGCATGTAAATCGGTGAGAGATCTTAACTCTTCTAATTCCATTACCCCTCTATATATAGGTTCCCTTTCTGTTTTGTTGAGCCCTTATTTTGAAACTTATACTTTTGAGTTGTTCCTCTTGCATCTTTTTGTTGCTTCTGAACATAATTTCAATGGCCAATCGTTGTGACCCTCTTGAAATAATTACTTCTGTGAAGGAGTGCTGGAGGATCAAGGTTCATGTGGTGAGACTTTAGTCTCTACCATGTTTTAATAATCCAGATTCCATTAACAGTCTTGAAATGGTTGTCATGGATGAAATTGTAAGTTTTCCTGTCCAGTAGTCCTATATATTGCAAATGTTTAATTTATTTATATTTTATTTTAAAATATTATTTTTGAATTATTCTTTTTAGGGCTATACCATCAACGGTTAGAAAGACTTTAGTTTAAAAATTTAAACCACTGATTTCAGAGGGGCAAGTTTACATAATGGGTTACTTTGGTGTGGGCGAAAATACAGGAAATTTCCGTATCACCAAACGTGAATTTCGACTTAACTTTCAACTAGAACCACTGTCAAGCCATCTGAAACAGAATCTATTCCAGTTTATGGGCTAAAGTTGGTTCCGTTTGATGAGATTCTTCAAGCAGATGGAGATTTCCCTTATTTAGTTGGTATATTTATCCTTTTTTAAATGTTCTTTTTCTGTTAATGTAATTGAGTTAGGCAATTTTATCAAAAGTTTTAAATTCTTTCATTTGTGTTGCAGATGCCATGGGTGTTCTGACTACTATGAGGACTGGAAATGAGTATAAAAAAGACAACAAAAAAACAAGAATGATTGTCATTCACCTTGAAGCAGATAGGTTGGCTTTGAAATAGCTATAATTCTTAATTACCAAAAATTTGTTTAGTTATTGCATGTTATGATATTTCTTTCTCCATTTCAGTTTAAAGCTCGAAATTGAACTATTTGGCAATTTTGTGGATGAGATCAATAGCTTCATAGCAAATAGTGAGGTTCAACAGCCAATTGTTGTTCTTCAGTTTGGCAAAATTAAAACATTTAAGGGTAATTTTAGATTTATAATTTGTAATTAAATAATTAGTTAATTATTCTGAATGCTTATATTCTTTTTTTGTTTTTGAACAGGTAAAAATGTTGTCCAAAATGTTATGTTTGGCACACGTATTTTGAGTAATCCTGATATACTTGAAGTCATTAAGTTTAGAAATAGGTAATTTTTTATGATTTTTTCCTTAATAAATTACTTTAAATTTTTTTTTGGATATATATTATTATCACCTAAGTTTAGAAATAAGTAATCTTTTGTGATTTTTTCCTTAATAAATTACTTTGAATTTTTTTGGATATGTATTATTATCACCTCGGTAGTTATTAATAATATAATGTATTTTTATATGCAGCTTGCCTCTTATCACCCCTAAATGCTCACAGTCAGTTTTCAAACTGTCTGATAGTCCCTCCTATTCATTTGAGGAGGATTTTTTAATTTCTACATCAAGAAAAATGATAGAAGAGCTCAATGATTGCAAAAAAGTATTACTTTTAGAAAGTTTTATTCCTAAAAATAATTTATTTGTCTTATAATTTAAAATTTTTATTTTACTGAATTTTATTTCTATTTTTGTTTAAGGATGGTTTTTACATTGTGTTTGCTACTATTGATGCTACCGACAACAGCACTGAATGGTGGTACCCAACCTGTAAGTGTAACAATGCTGTTACCCCATATTCTGGCATGTATTATTGTGAGATGTGTTTCTGTCATATGGTCAACATTATACCTAGGTAATAACACCTTTACCACTCCTTTTACATGTATAGATTTCTTTGTCTTAAGTATTTTTAAATTTATAAAGTTTTACTTTTAGGTACAAGATCAAGCTTTCTGTTCAAGACAAATTCGGTACAAGCTCCTTTGTACTCTTTGATCACGAGGCTTCTATTATCCTTAAGAAGTCATGTTCCTATTTGCTAGAGTGTGTCCAAAAGGTATGCATCAATGTTGTGCTTATTGCTTTTGATTCATTCTTTGTAACTCTGATATGGGGACATAACTTTTGTGGTTGATATTGTCTGTTATTGTTTCTGATATATTATTTTTAGCCATGATGCTTTCATTTTATAGATGTGATATTATTTTTTGAGTTTAACACTATACTTGTTACATTGTCATATTTGGATCTAATTTTGATCCTGACTTATTTTGTGCTCTGTTCATGTACTTGAACTTGGTTGTTCCTCCAGAGTTTGATGATTGTCTTATGGATCAATCTTTTTGTAACAAGCCCAAAAGGCCCAATTGAGCAAATGGGGTCTGAAGCTGAATTTGAGAAGGGAATGAGAGTCTCTTTGGAGGGAAACTCAATTAGTGAGGAAAGTCACGTGGGGAATGACCCGGGAAATGCGGGAAGTGGCAAAGGCAAGAGGGTCAGGTTCCCTAACAAACTACTGAAGGATTTCGTGACTTATTGAGAGGAATAAAGGGAAGACAAATCAACGGAAGGTGCCTCAGACTGGTATGAACGTTCCTGACCTCCCTCCCTTGACTTCTCTCTCTGCCTCTTGGTTCTGGATTCTCATCTGCATATTAATTCTGTATTGCAGGTGTGAATGTTCCTTGGTTCAAGCTTGATACACATTATAGAGTCTCTTATTTCTTCGTGTTTTTAGATTACGGTTACTGTTTCTTTGTTTCTGTTTTACCGAGAAAATCGAGATTGTGTACTCTGACTTCACTTCCATTGTTAATTCATATATCATTCTTGAGTTCCCTTACAATTGGTGCTTTCATTCAACTCCATGGCTGAAGGGACGAGACTTAAGGAACTAGCAGCGGACAACCAAAGATGCATGAATGAGGTGAAACAACTCACTACGGACTTTGCTCGAATGATGGAGATGCACCAAGCAACCAATGACCGGCCAGCAAAGTAGCCTTGGAGATCAGAAATCGTGCAACATCAGGGGATGATGATTCTTCACAGGGAACTCCGCGTCAGTTCAACAATCGGGAGGGAAATCGTACTCCATTTCAGGTGCGTGGATTGAAACTAGATTTTCCTAGATTCAATGGTTCAAATGCTTTGCAATGGATCTATCAGGCAGAGCAATTTTTTGAGATTTATCACATTCCAGAGGAACAAAAGGTTCCTATAGCAAGGGTTTATTCTGATCCGGATGTATGACCATGGTACCAAATGACCCGCCGTAACTCCCCTGGAATCCCTTGGCCATTATTCACTAGAGCATTAGAGTTAGAGTTTGGGCCATCACCATTTGACTGCCCTAGGACAGCTTTGTTTAAATTGATTCAGCAAGGCTCTGTCCACGAGTATCATATGCAGTTTACCACATTAGCTAACCGTACCACAGGGATGACCCCAGAAGCTCTTCGAGACTGTTTTATCAGTGGGTTAAAGCCCGAAATTAGGCGTGATGTGATTGCTTTTCGACCTATTACTATGTCCGACACTGTGGCTCTAGCTAAACTCTATGAAGAGAAGTACCCTTACCAAACCAAAGCACACTCCTGGTTTCCCAGACAGTATCATACCCCATACCAACCTAACACTAAATACAACAACACAGCAATGCCTTCCAATACTACTTCACCAAAATCTACATTACCTCCATTACTCCCTACCCTGCCTCCTAGCCAAAAATTGTTACCGTCCTCAACACCAAACCTCAACCAGGTTCATAAAATGACACCAGCAGAAATGCAGTTAAGAAGAGAGAAGGGACTGTGTTTCCATTGTGATGAGAAATATTCTCTTAATCATAAATGCCCAAATAGACACATGATGTTGTTAAAAGTGGATGATGATGAAGAACAACCACAAGAGGAAGAGTAGGAACATCAGCAGAACATTGAGTTAGTGCCAACTGAATCTCTACAACACCACTTATCATTCAATGCACTCCGTGGTTTTATTGCAGCAGGTACCATGCGTTTTGAGGGTCAAATACAAGGAACAGGGGTTCAAATTCTATTGGACAGTGGCAGCAGTGACAATTTTATTCAACCTCACATAGCTAAGTCCCTAAAGTTACCAATTCAACCTAGTCCCCAATTTCAAGTCATGGTGGGGAATGGTCAGACTATGCCTGCAGAAGGCGTTGTTCAGAATCTCCAAGTGACTATTCAAGGACACGAACTACAACTATCGATGTACTTGTTACCAATAACTGGAGCAGATATAGTACTTGGTGCAGCATGGTTAGCGACTTTGGGCCCTCATATTGCGGACTATGCCCAAATGACTTTCAAATTCTGCCTTAATGGCAAGTTTGTCACGCTTTATGGGAGTTATAGAAATGTGCCTAGAAAGGCCGAATTTCACCAAATGAGGCGATTGATTCACACAGATGCAATTGCTGAGGTTTTTACACTTGTATCAGCAGCAGAACATGTCGATACAAAGGTTTCACAGCTAGACAATTGCTAAAATTGCCTAACTCCATTGAACCAGAGTTAGCACTGCTTCTGTATACATATAAAGATGTCTTTGCGACTCCGATTGGCTTGCCTCCAGAGAGGAATCAAAATCATTCAATTCCGCTGTCTGGTGGCTCTAACTTGGGAGTTAAATGCTTAGCCCATATCGGTATCCCCATAGCCAAAAAGAGCAGATTGAAATCATGGTGCAAGAAATGCTCAAAGAAGGCATTATACAACCTAGTTGCAGCCCATTTTCATCGCCCATAGTTCTGATTAAGAAGAAAGATGGGACATGGAGATTTTGTACAGACTACAGAGCTCTTAACGCTGTTACAGTCAAGGATAGTTTCCTTATGCCTACTGTAGATGAACTACTAGACAAATTATGGGGTGCTGAATACTTTTCGAAGCTGGATTTACATTCAGGTTATCACCAGATTTTAGTGCAACCTGAGGATAGGCACAAGACAGCTTTTAGAACACACCAAGGATTATACGAATGGCTGGTTATGCCATTTGGTTTAACAAACGCACCAGCAACATTTCAGTCATTAATGAATAGCATTTTCCAGCACTTATTAAGGAAAAGTGTGTTGGTTTTTTTTGATGATATTCTGATATTTAGTCCCTCATGGCAGTCTCACTTGATACATTTGGGGGAAGTGCTTCGAATATTGCAACACAAATTGTTTGCAAAACTTTCAAAGTGTCAATTCGGCCTCACCGAGATGAGTATCTAGGCCCACGTTGTTTTGAAAAGGAGTTTCCATGGAGGCAAATAAAATAAAGGTTTCAATGGCTGGGCACAAGAAATGAGAAACAGCTACGTGCATTCCTCGACCTTACTGGATATTATAGGCGTTTCATAAAAGGTTACTGTACAATTCTGCCCTGCTACGATCTTCTAAAGAAGGATGGCTTAGCATGGCATAATGTGAAAGCAAGCCTTTACAACTCTAAAGAAAGATCAGATGCACCGCTTTAGCTTTACCAAATTTTGATAATCAATTTGTTCGAGACTGATGCAAGTGGAATAGGCATTGAGCGGTGTTAAGTCAAGAAGGGCATCATTGCATTCTTTTCTAAGAAACTAAATGAACAAATGCAACACAAGTCAGCTTATGTCAGTGAGATGTATGCCATCACAAAGGCAATAGCAAAATTCCGACATTATCTTTTGGGCCATCGCTTTATTATCAAATCAGATCAACAGAGTCTTCTGGGCATTCTTTGGACCCAGAATTTGCAAACAGGACAAAGAAGGTGGCTTCCTAAATTGCTGGGTATGACTTCAAAATTGAGTACAAGCCAGAAAGAAAATATCAACGATGTCTTTGTCACGCTATTTCAGTTTGGCATGGTCAGAACCTCAATGTACCTTGTTGCAGCAGATTCAAGAGGAGCAACAACAAAGTCACGAATACCAGAAAATAAAGTCACAAATGAAACAACAAGATGATTCAGTAGCACATTTCTCTATAAGGGATGGTATCTTGTACTGGAAATCCCGAATTTGGATACCGGCCACCTCGGTAGTCATCGACAAATTGCTTAACGAATTTCATTACTCCCTCAAAGGTGGACATCTGAGGTTCAGTGAACATTAGCTAGAATAGCGCCAGCTTTTTCGGCATGGCATGAAGAATGACCTCAGAGAGTTAGTAGCTCAATACCAAGTTTGCCAAAGGCTAAACGTCTCTCGCTAACTGCCAAGGATTATTCTTTGCCTATACCACAATCAATTTGGGAGGAAATCTCTATGGATTTTATTACTTCTCTTCCTTTGTCAAATGGTTACTCAGTGATCATGGTTGTTGTAGACTGTTTGTCGAAGTATGCCCACTTCTTGCCATTGAAATCAATTATCTTGCTAAACAGGTGGCTGAGTCCTTCTTTACCAATGTAGTTAAGTTGCATGGAGTACCGAAATCAATTGTCTCAGATCGCGACAAAGTCTTTACCAGTCAATTTTGGCAGCATTTATTCAAGTTACAAGGTACAACATTGCAGATGTCTTCAGCCTATCATCCACAATCTGATGGACAATCAGAGGCTGTAAACAAATGCATTGAAACATATCTAAGGTGCTACACCTATGAGAATCCAAAATACTGGTCAAAAGCACTTGCATGGGCTAAATTGTGGTACAACTCTGCATTCCACACGAGTGCTGGCATGACTCCTTTTCATATAGTGTATGGAAGACCCCCTCCTGGTCTGACCCGTTATGATAAATTAGAAAAAGATCCTCCAAACATTCAAGAGTTGTTGACTGCTAGAGATGAAATTTTAGCAAGCCTGAAGGTTAATTTGCAGAAAGCCCAATAGAGGATGAGTGACCAAGCTAACAAACACAGGCGAGATGCTAAATTCCAGATCGGAGATTGGGTACTGGTAAAGCTGCAGCCTTATCGACAGCACTCGGTGGCACTTCGGAGGAATAGTAAGCTGGGGTTGCGCTATTTTGGCCCATTTCAAGTCCTTCAGCGAATTGGTGCAGTCGCCTATAGACTCAAGTTACCAGAGTAGTCTAAAATCCACCCTGTTTTTCACATCTCAATTTTGAAAAGATTTAAAGGCTGTCCAGCAGAACAATACATTCCCATGCCACTGACTTTCACAGATCAAGGTCCTCTTCTTCGCCCTGCAGCTATTTTGCAGGAGAGACAGGTGAAGAAGGGAAGCAAATGGGTGACTGAGGTGCTAGTTCAATGGGAAGAATGAACAACTGAAGCGACATGGGAGGATCAACAATCCATACACGACCTCTGTGCATCACTCAACCTTGAGGACAAGGTTGTTCTCAAAGAGGGAGGCAATGTAACAAGCCCAAAAGGCCCAACTGAGCAAATGGGGTCTGAAGCTGAATTTGAGAAGGGAATGAGAGTCTCTTTGGAGGGAAACTCAATTAGTGAGGAAAGTCATGTGGGGAATGACCCGGGAAACGAGGGAAGTGGCAAAGGCAAGAAGGTCAGGTTCCCTAACAAACTACTGAAGGATTTCGTGACTCATTGAGAGGAATAAAGGAAAGACAAATCAGCAGGTGCCTCAGGACCGGTATGAACGCGTTCGACCTCCCCTCCCTTGACTTCTCTCTCTGCCTCTTGGTTCTGGATTCTCATCTGCATATTAATTTTGTATTGCAGGTGTGAATGTTCCTTGGTTCAAGCTTGATACACGTTATAGAGTCTCTTATTTCTTCATGTTTTTAGATTACTACATCGCTTTCTTTGTTTACCGAGAAAACCAAGATTGTGTACTCTGACTTCACTTCCATTGTTAATTCATATATCATTCTTGAGTTCCCTTACACTTTTCTATTCAAAGTTCAAGTGAAACAAGGGTTGTACAACCAATATGAACCTTCTTTTAAAGTTGCAAGGGTTTGCTCTGACCTATCAATCATTGAAAAGATCAAAACCAAGAACTACATTCCAAAAAGGACTAAGAATGTTTTTGAACATGAGTTATATTCTATTGAGACTGATTTTCTGACTACTCCTGCGAAAACAATTGAGGATTTGAAGGATTTCAAAGTTGTATGCTTCTTACCCTAATTATGTTTACTTTCATTATGAACACTGATATATATATATATTAGTTAATTTCTATTGTTATGGATTTTCTATTTAGGATGGATTATATGTTGTTTTAGCTACTGTGAAAGATGTTAGCAGTGGACCAAATTGGTGGTACCCAGCATGTGAAAAAAGCCACCAAGTAATACCAAACTCCAGAGTTGTTCTACATGTAATGTTCATGTTATTAATGTCGTGCCAAGGTTAGTAAGTCAGATTCTATTTGTTTTTATTCAACCATCTAAAACTTACACTTACTAATTCATTCTCTTTGCATATCTATAATTATTTACTGTCTTTAAGGTTTCGGATCAAGTTTAGACTCATGGACCGATCAGACAGTGCTACCTTTGTCATAGGAGATCGCCATGCATGTCAGATCTTGAAGAAAGCATGTTCTGAGCTTTTCAACTCATTCAAAGATGTAAAATCAATTCAAATTATATTTGATAATTGATTTTATCTTAAATTCATCTACATTTATAACAATCTTTTATTACTTACAGCATGGTAGCCCTGCTGCACAACCTATTGAGTTCCAGGAATCCTTTAATGACAAGGAATTCATCTTCAAAGTTGAATTTAGATGTGATGATATAAAGGACTTGGAACCTTCTTTCTGTGTGGTTGATGTCTGTCAAGATGCATTATTTGTTTCACAGTTTAAGGAAGCAAACCCAAATATTTTGTCTACTGATGTATGCATATCAATTTATTCTATAGAACAAGTATCTTAAATTTTTGGGTTATAATTGTGATGTCCATGTTGTATACTAATTTTTCTTTTTTACTTCTCATCGTCATCATATATTTTTAAAGCCTGACTTAACTGTTGGGGTATCTATTGGTGAAACATCACAAGAGTTGCATGACGTACAATCATCCTCCGCGGCCAAGATTTACTATTCACTTAGTTGATCTATTTTTATTACTTCATTTATTTTCATTTTAAGTTGCTATCATGATCTTTGACCACTCTTACTTACTCTTACTTTTAGGATCTGCTCAATAATTTTAATGATAATGTGTCACCAGACCTGATTTCGGCTAAAGGAGTCTCTGAAGATTTTGATCCAGGATGTGATGAAGTTCCTAAGTTAACTCCTACAAAACGAACATTTGATGAGTTTGCAAGAGTCAATGATGGTGATCTCTCCACTACAAAGATGAAGCATGTCAAAGTTGAGGAGGAATGATCTTCCTTCTGTTTCAATTTTAGTTTTTTCATTTTATTTCCTGGGCTTTTATGTAATGTTTCTGTTAGTGGTACTATGATTTTGGTTTTTGGAAGTGTTTTGTTATGGTTGTTGTTTGAATCTGAACAATTTAGACATTGCACCTGGGTGAATGGGTGCATCAATTATCTAATTTTCTGCTATAGTAATTAAAATAAAATGGACCCAGGTGAATCTATTTGCTATTTTATTTGTCCATTTCTGGTTCTTTGAAGCATATCTCATGTTGCCACTAGGACAAATTCTAAATTTCCATCTTAGACATCACTTTAGATTTTTCTTTATATCTCAACACAATCAAGGTGTTAGTAAGAATATGAATTTAATAGAATTTTTTTTATTAATCTTTCACAAAAGCCTGCAAAAAAAAAATAAAAATCTTTTACCACAACGTTTCTTTTAAACTACTTTAGGTGACATGTTAATGAATTAACAAGATTTATAAATTGCAACTGATATCGCAAAGAAAACAACAAATTAAAGTGCCAAGTCAACATTAATATATCATCTCATTTATTAATCAGTAAAATTTATACTAAACTTTTTACAAAGTTATCCAATGTAAATTATAAGATGATAAATACAAAAAAAAAAAAGGGGACCAGTTTACAAAAATTTTTTAACCCTCAAATATTTTTTAAATACTCAAATATTTTTCATAAAAACATTTTTTAACACTCAAGTATATTTTTTCCTAATTCATAAATATTTCGTCATTATGTATTATGTATTATGTATTAACTATAACTATAATTTCACACAAGTATTAGTTTTTTCAGACCAGTTTATATCATTACATTCAATTTGTAAATTTCATGTATTTTTTCATATCTAAAAGATTATTATGGCACATCTAATATTTGTTGAATTAATCTATATATCAGAATATCAATAGTCAAATTTCAACACTACGTAACCAGATGTATCATCGAATTGTGCATACAACATATACTTTACTATTTATATTCTGTACAAATATTTTTAAACATGTTAACAGCACTATTATTTCTAAAAAGATAGGAATACATATAATAAATTAGTACTAGAGTAAACGAAATCTCTTTAACGTTATTTGCAACGCAAAATATTTCTATGATGTATCTATGCTTTTATATTACAGAAACTATTTTTTTTTCTTTACTAAATATTACACTTCATATATAATAGATTATATATTATATATTATTAAAATTTTGGATAACAACTCAATTCTTAAATGAGATCAAGTGTTCTGAAATTCCAAATCATAGATTAGTATTGAAGAAAGGAGTTCCAATTATGCTTCTTAGAAATATAGATCAATCTATAGGGTTATGTAATGGAACAAGACTATTAGTTCAAGAATTGAGGAATAATGTTATTGGTGCAATTATTGTGACAGGAAATGATATTGGACAGAAAGTTTACATCTCTTGAATAAATTTGATTCCATCCTATCCAGGAATTCCTCTAAAATTTCAAAGGAGGCAATGCTTTGCTAAGACGATTAATAAGAGCCAAGGCCAATCTCCTATGTTGGATTATTTTTGCCAAAACTAATTTTTACACATGATAATTGTACGTTGCTTTGTCAAGAGTGCAATCAAAGAGGGGTTTGAAGATATTGATTTTGGATAAAATGAAAATCTATCAAACATAACAAAAAATATAATTTACTAAAAAGTGTTTAAAAAGATTTAAAATTCAGGTTAGTCATCTATTTACATGTTTATAATTTTTATTTATAAATGTTCTTATCATCAACTACTCTTATTATAAATTTCTTTCATTAACTTTTTTTTTTATTACAGGCATGTTGTCAACCTCAGCCTCTGACATCAAAAATATAGTATAGATAAACCATCAATTATAACATAAATTATTTTGAGCATCGTATAAATGCTAACAGTTTTATTCATTTTAAAATCTAATACACTGAGGTTTTATTATTGTTATCATTGCATAAATTATCATTTAAATTATTTCATTTTATTCATATATATTTTTTTCTCCCATGCGTCGCACGGGTCACCGTACTAGTGTCAGAAAGGTACAAACCCACGAGCTCAATTTACAAAAGGCATATGTTTGTTTCTTAAGCCGCATAATTTGAGCGAAGTACGGTTCGTTTGGTGTAATTTTTGGGAGAAGATTTTTTAAAAGAAAATCTTTTAAAAGAAGGTTTTTTAGAGGAATTACTTTTAAAAGATTGATTTTTATTTGATTTAAATATATTAAAAATAAATTTAGGAAAATGAGTTTTGTTTGAATAGGATAAAGTAAAATTACTTTTGGTTATTGATGTAAGAATAATAGTAAGATTACTTCTCAAAAGGCCTTTTTCTAAAATAAAAAGTAACTTCAAAAATATTTCTTTTAAAAGACCTTTTTTTAAAAGACCTTTTAAAAAAAATTATAATAAATATTATTATTTATTGTATAAAATTATTTTCCTTCTATTAGAAGACCTTCTTCCATATTGATTTTTAAAATGCCAAACCCAGCTGGAAATGACCCATCTCACGAGACATGCAAAACAATGATGTGCACTTTCTGAAGCAGAGATGTCAGAGAGCTTTTAGACATTTGAATCGATGGGGTAACCGCCGGGGACGACAATAATTGAGATTTAAAACCTGCAAATTGAGAGGGAAGAGAAAATTGGACCGGATCGGCCTGTCGAACCGGTCTAATTGGGAATTGAACCCAAGCCGGTCCAATCTTTAGCATAAAATCGATTGTGATCAAAATCATACAAGAGTTGGTCAAAATCGGTGCATCAGTGTGAACCGGATCGGTCAAATTGATTGACCGATTTCATTTTATTTTTTTTTTATTTTGATAAAAATTTTATTTTTTCTTTTATAAAAAAAATTTAATCAAAACAAAATTCATTTTTTTTTAAATATTGATTCTTTTAATATATTTATTTATTATATATTCTTAAATTAATTTAAAAATAAAAAATAAAAAATAATTATTATACTATCTATAAATATTTTTTTTAAAAATATAAATAAAATTTAAAATAAATAAATTTTATATTTAAAATATTTGATAAAATATTTCATAATAAATATTATTTTATATTAATTATATTATTATTAATAATTTAATATATTTTTTATTTTTAATTAATTTTATATATATATATATATATTTATATATATAAATAATTAAATATATATATTTTATTATATCTAGATCAAATCCTCAGTGAACCCTGAACCTTTAAATTTCTGTCTTGATTGGGTCAATATCCAATCCAATTTTTTTAACGTTGCATAAAGTACTTATGGACTCCGGAAGTTTTCTAATATAAGTTCCAGCAAGATTCAAACACCTTAGATGTTTGAAATGAATAATTGCTGAAGGCAGCATGTCTAAATTATTCATAGAACCCACATCAAGTGCTCGCAAAGATTCAGACGATCTAAATATATTTGATGAAAGTTTGTTGCAATATGTCCTTGATTCAAATTGCCATACAGAATCGACTTGATTGAATGCGCGATATGTCCTTAAGGATTGAAATTGGCATACAGAATTGACTTGGTTGAATGCAAATTGATTAGATGTGACATAGCGAGTTCTTTTTGGAAACTCAATTGGTCTCAATTGGTCTCTCACTGTTTAAAATGCAATATGCATCACCTATGACAGACTGTGCAAGATCATGAAGTAGATCATGTATTTTGAGCCGCTGTACATTGCCATAATCATCTTCTTTAATGTCTTGAAAAATTGATGCCCAACATAGTTCATTAATTATCTCATCAGCTATATCGTCAACCATCATTTTTCCCGTAGATGTGATGAAGCCATTTACAGATTAAACGCTAGAAGGCACTCAGAGATTGGAGTTTGTTGTTTGCTTCACAAAGTGACAATGGAGCTCTTGATCATCACAGGACCCTTATCCCTTTTGCCTTGACTTTCCAAGTCAATGAAGTCGTTGCCCCCAATTAATGGGGGATGGTAGAATCTTAGACTTTGAGTGGAAGATCATCAAAGTCACTGTTTCTACGCGTCTGCAACATCACCAAATTGTGTTTTGAATTTTTTTGCTGATAACCTAATTATGCGGAAATATGTTATGTAATTTTGAATTAATCGAAGATCTAAGGTGCTTTTGCTTACATATTTTGACATGTTTTATGAATTATCAATATGATTTTTTATGATATTCATTCATCCTCGCTATTTTTTAATTATTTTTCAACTGAAAAATGTTGGACGTCTTTAATTACTGGTCTAAAAAAGGCAAGGTCCTCTTCCAGCGACGCGTTGTCTGGGCCTCGTAAAGCCACCCTAGCAAACTCATTGACAATAACATTTGCTTACTATTTTTATTTTCTTATTTATCACTTAATATATTAATTTTAACAGATAAAAAAGTTAAAACTTATTATGATTATTATTTGATAGCAATTTTATTACGTTTTACCAATTACATTTATTATTATTATTATTATTATTATTATTATTATTATGCTTTATTTTTTTATTCTTTTGATTTTATTTTCAAAAGGATAAATGCAATTTGTCACAGGATTGACTTCACAATGTTGTGATGCGTGTAGAATGGGCATAGTAAAAGAACAGGCAAGTTCTGATGGAGATACTAAGATAGAAGGAACATTTTTTTGATGAATGTGCTACTTTTGCTTTAATTTGTTCAAACTGATGGTGGAAACAGAAAGATACAGCGACTTATTTATCTTCTGCAAAAAAATTTTTAAAAGGAAATCTTTTAAAGGAAGATTTTTTAGATAAATTATTTTTAAAAGAATAATTTTTATTTAGTTTAAATATGTAAAAAATAAGTTTAGAAGAATAAATTTTGTTTAGATAAGAAAAAGTAAAATTACTTTTAATTGTTGATATAAAAGTAATAATAAGACTCTTTTTCAAAATTTTTTTTTCTAAAATAAATGATAATCTCAATAATATTTCTCCCAAAAATTTTAAAAGACCTTCTAAAAAAAATTTTTACATATCCAAATATATTAGTTCCTATATATTCTTATTCTCATTATAATAAAAGACCTTTTTAACCTCCCAAAAAATGTATCCAATCTGACACTAAAGATATAGCAAACAGTGTACCCCCCTAAAAAAGAAATCAGCAAAATGACAAGAAAGATAAATGTGGGTGAAATCTTCTTGCAAGTTCATTCAGTAAGATGCGTGGTGGGAACATATTTTGGATGTTTAAAATTTATTGATTTGCATATGTCTTGATCATGCAGGCAGAATCTTCAAGGTATCCAAGAATATGTCAACCAATTTTTATTTTTTAGCTACACTTAAATTACCAAAGAGCACGTATCTCTATAGTAGGTATGACTCAACACTGTCATTTACTTCTCTGCGACACTGCTATTTTTTTTTTTCTTGGGGTATTTTTTTAACATAAGACAGGAAGATTTTTATCACCGCGATTGTCACACATGGAGCAATTCCTTTATATTTAGTTAAATTTAGAACAATTAGTAATAATATAATACATGAGATACAGATATTTGAACGTGGTATATAATACAATCATATTGTAAATAATTTTAAAAGTTCAAGGACATTGGTGGGAGTTGCACATCGGTAACGCTAGCTAACACCCCTAAAAAATTAGAGGAAATTATCTTCAATAGTGTTCCAAATCAAAAGGAAGTGATTCGATTAACCGTATCAATTCAGTGATTGTTTGATACAGTTATGCACTATACTACACACACAAAGACATAAACCAGGTTGTACTCAGATGAATTTTCCTGTACAACAAGTAACAACTAGCTAGCTATTGAGACCACCTATTTGCGAGAAAAAAAACGCCATTTCTTTGGGCGACAACTTCCATACCTTGTTGATTAATTGCCAAGTTTAGGCATCTTTATAAATCTCTGCAGACCAGCCCCTGCTGCTCGTCAGTATTTAATAAAGCAACTTCATAAATTATGCTAACATAAAACGAGTCTTCTATACTTTCATAAATTTGTTTTTCATTAGTCTTACTCCCTCATAAACAAAGAAGGATAGTGAACTAAAATGTTAGATACCAATATTGTTACTTGTTTATACAAGAACAACAAAGCATTTTCCCATTAGGATTTAGGTGCATGTAGGTTTACATAGACCAAACGATGCCTTTATGTCGTAATGTTATTTCTTGTCTACAAGGCATATAGACTAAAACAACATAGCAGCTCTAAAAAAGATAACATAGTGGGCTCACTAAGTTATGGAACAAGGAAACCAGAATTGCTTACCATCACTACTTCTAAAATCAAGATGTTGGAAGAATTTCAAGTGCAACTTCCTTTAGGGATGGCATAATATCCTGCTGATGTAGACAAATATATTTACTACCCACTCTCCTGAGGACCTTCCAGGGTTCTGGATAGCACCTACGGAAATGCAATAAACACACAACACATAAGTGGTATATGCACTCAAATTAAAAAAAAAAAAAATCATAAGCAGTTATTGAGCCAACCAAAGTCCAGCTATCAACATAACCTCCGTTTTAGTCTACAAGCAAGATATTGAATGTTTCCCAGATTACCACAATATTAACCATGACAGATTTCATTTCTAAGCATGACCTTCCATTCTAACATAAATGTCAGTTAATTAGGTAGCAAACCTGAAAAGTGTTCCACCATTGCGGCCCTTGAAATTATGAATGTAATACACAGTTTCCATCATAGGCAGGAAGGTCTTCGCGAGTGCAGCAAGCTTTGGGTAGAAGAATGGTGGATAATCTTGATCCTTTCAAGGATAACTATTTTATGAGTAGGCCCAGAAAGATTGAGATTCTTTAGACATTATAAAACTTGTTTCTCAAAATAACATCTTTGACTTTACCTTTTTTGTGTTACCTCATTTTCTAATTTCCCCTGTTGAAAGAAAAGAACCCTTAATTAAAAGCTGGATAGGAGCAGGTAGATCCAGCTAAAACATAAAAAGGCAGCTTATTGCAAAGGATACACCCAGATCTTATACGATCAAGTTCTCCATTGAAAATAATCAGTTTCCGTTCAGTGTTCAAGACCGCATCCTTGTAAAGTTCTTCCACAACAAGCATTTCTGAAATACAATGGAACAGTAGTCACGAAACTTTCATTTGTTATATCAACAAGAATGAAAGAAGTTTGGATCTACCATTGACATTAAAATATGGGTAGGCTACCAAGAAAAGTTCATCTCCTTCCTTCACTCTATCTGACATTCTCACTTTCTCAACAAAACCGAAATCTTGGAAAAACGAAGGCTTTGTCAGATAGTCCAACTTAAAAGAAGCTCCACCGAAGGCTGATTTTCTGGCAAAGTCAACTTCACTAGCCTCTGGAAAAAACTGATATTTACAAGGTTATGCATTACTGGAACTGATGAAGCTGAATCATGATGACAAAAGCTTTAGGATAACCATCTCTACAGAACAAGACAATCTTTTCAATGACTGCAATAGCTTTGTAGATAAAAAAACATATGAAGCAAAGAGGCTACCACAAACATAAATTAGAAAGTCAAAGCTATTTGGACCAATCGAACTATTGATAATCCTGAAGGGTAGAATAGTGGGTGTGCTGATCATAACGGATGTTTAAGGGCTCTGAATTATAGTCATAGAACAAGAGACGTGAAACTAACTGTACAGTGTAAACTTAGTTAGATTGTATGTTAAAACAAATCATCTTTAAAATAGGGCAGACTCAATCAACTCCAAAATCAACTTCCAATTTAAGTGAAAGAAAAGGAGGGAGCACAACAAATATTTCACAGGTACGGAAAGGCCTTTTCATCCAAAAACACATGCTAGGTGCCATAAGGAAGAATGATGCTCTAAATCAAGAAGATTACTATTCTAGTTCGTGTTGCTTTCTCTGAACTAATGAAGCGGTCACAAAATTCACGAATCAATTGCATGCTCTCAGTCATCTCAATTCCACCTTCACCATCACCTGATATCGTGATAGAGTGAAAGCAATCAGTTTGCAAACATATTAAAACACGGTAAAATGGGACTCTAAACCAAAATGAAACAAAAACGCGAAAAATTAAAGAGATGCCAAAACACAAAAACAAACAAGGAAACTGAAACATGAAGAACCTGGTACGGACGCGAGTCCAGCTGTGGGAAACTCAATCTCCTGTATAAGATTGTTGTTCATTACAGTCTCTATAGTAGCTCCTCAGTTTGGTGTGTGCAACTTTCATTCTTGATTAACGATTCCTAATAAAAATCACTATCAGATATGACTCACCATTAGCTGTTTGTTATCTTTCATGGCCAATTCCACTGCTACTCTAGCCTGTTGGTTGTTTCATTAACACAGACACAAATTTTAGTGCTCCATTACATCTGTCTGCGTCTACATGACAGAGAACTATAAATTCTACCATTTTTCTTATTATTTTTTGGGTTCAATAAATTTCATTTGCACTGTTGCCCTGCATAATATTGACATAACCTAAACCACTACTACATTGTCCCCTAAATTTCAAAGCTTAATGTTACAATTAACCAAAAATTGATGCAAAACGATGAATGATGAAACACTTACTTGTTCCAGAAGCTCAGAATAATCAGCAGGGAAAGGAACATCAGTCTGAGCAGAAGCAGTGCCATCTCCCAAAGCAGAACAAATAGCTGGTCTTCGACTTCGACTTTTGAGTGCCATTGAAGAAGTAACTCCTCGAATTCTGATGAACCCACCACTTTTTGAGGAATATGTTTCCAACTTTGCAACCTACAGGCTCAGACAAGCAATGAAGTAAGATGATTAACTTGTTCAGATAAAATGCATATTTTTTAAGCAAAGTTTCAAGAAAAATAACATTTTTCCCCTCATTTGTAAGTTGAATAGCTATTGGGTTAGATTGTTCAGCAATGCATGATTAACTTGAAGAACAGTTTCTTACAGTTGAAGTTGGAAGGTAAGGGGTTGAAATTGGAGAATTAGATAGAATAATGGAAGTGGATAAAACCATTTTGAAGCTGCACCTCTCACGCATCAGAGAAGTGCCAACAAGTATTAATACTTAAAAGTAAAAGAAGTGATGGTGAGTGATATGGTGGGGTTAAGTGGCTGAAGACAAAGCTCACCACTTGCAGACATTATTAGCATTAGACTATGTACAAAGTTGAAAATTTCCAATAGAGGATGGAGAGGTCACTTTCTCTCTTTTATGATTCTAGTGATCAAATTCTCATGTTATAATATTAATACGATATTAACTTTAAAGTTGTTATGATTATATATATATATATATATATATATATATATATATATATATATATATATATATATATATATATATATAATTTTTAAAATAATCAGTATAAGCATTAAATATGATTAATAACGTAAAAATATGAAAGTGGACGACAATGTTTTTTTTTTTTTTTGAGCTGATAATAAATTTTAATTAAATTTATATAATATAATATTAATTTTAAAATTTATGTCAAATACTTGAAGAATATTATATTTGTTGATATGAACTAATCTATAATTATTACAAACGATGTTTCAGAGTTTAACTTTTATTTTTCATAATTGTCGTTATAAATTATTAATTTAAACATTCATAAAAATATGATAAATAAAAAATCTTCAATATTTAAAGATAAATATGATTGAATAATACTTTATATATTATTTAATTAAAAATTTAAAAGAATATTCAAACATTTTCTTCTTCAATTATAACTTTTTTCATATGCTTATTAATTTTTTACTATATACTATTTTGAACACTCTTTATTTTTATTGTAGAATTTAATGTCGATGCAATATTAATATAAAAAATAATTTTATACAGACATTCAATTATATATTGTTATATCAGTAAAAATATTTTATTTAATTACCCACTATCTTAAAAATTTTACAAAGATAAGTATGTAACTGGATGATAGTATAAATTTTTTTTACAATAATATTGCATCAAAATTAATTTCTTACTTTTTATCTTAATAAAATAAAAGATAATAATTATATGTAAACATAATTCCAGCTCTTGGCAAAAAACAATCCATTTATCCAAGAATAATTGATATCAATTTATCAGTAAAAGTATTTGATTCAATTACCCACTATCTTAAAAGTCTTACAAAAATAAAAATGTAACTAGATGATAGTATAAAATTTTGTTTACATTTATATTGCATCAAATTAATTTCTTACTTTTATATTAATAAAATAAAAGATAATAATTATATGTAAACATAATTCCAAATCTTGGCAAAAAATAATCCATTTATCCAAGAATAATTTATATCAATTCATAGTTATTAGAACATTGCTCTCGTATTATATGTGTGTTATTGAGTAATGATCTTGTCCTATATATAATAAATTCTTTCAAAGTATTAGCTGTGTATAGCCTCCAGTTATTTTGTATCCTTCATCAGGGTATTTATCACATGCATTGATGGAAAGTTAACCTTTGAAGCGTTGTTGACTAAGGAATTCTTTTAGTAATTACCTTATCTATGCATGAACCTCATTTCCATCTCTAAGAGCACAGTTTTGTTTTTTAATCATTAACACACAACACCTGTTGATAATCTATAGTTATTTATTAATAATTATGTAAAAAATTTGATAATAATAATAATAAATTAGATTGAAAATCTATGAATTTTAAAATTTCATATATATGATTTATTTAAATTTAAGATGTTTATTTAAAGTTCTTCATATTCCAATTGCACAGTTTTAACACAAATTTATTAACACGAATTGCAAAATAGTGATTGTATTGAATGTAGTATGCAATTCGGGAAGGGCCAACCGTCAGACATCAGTAATCTTGCATATATATACTAGCACAAAAAATCATTATCTTAAATATAAATATGAATAATATTATACAACTAGAGATAATTATCAGACTTATTGTTGAAATTTATCAAAATTCAAAGAGGATAGTTAGATAAGCCAGATGATTGAAAATCAGTTATTGATTCAAAAGGTTGGAAATAATATTATATTATTCTAGTAAATATTCTAAAGTCAAAATTTTAGTTGTTTAGTATTTCCAATAAGCATATTTGTAATGTCAATATTGAAGACATTTGAATAAAGACAAATTGAGCTCAAGTAGGAGTTTATTATCTACAAAAAGTAGGTACAACATCAACTTATTAGATCACAACAAAATCAAAATTAAAATTACATCATTACGTTTGCAATAGCAGAGAATATTATAAATATTTTGTATGCCGTTTTGCTTATTGTTTACAATTACATAACACAAATTTTTATGAAGTTCAACTTCAACCAATCTTTGGGGAAGTAATACATGCTGGAAGCAATACAAAGTCCACAACGAAACGAATAAATACTTCTATAAAAAGCGTTTCAAGTACTCATGAGCAGTAGTGTACTTGACTTCAGGATAAAGTTCACAAGCTTCAGCTCCATCTTCTCCTATCTCAAAATTTGTGAGACAGCCTTCAAAACAAATATGGTAGTAGTGTACCATTCCACTTCGCATTTCATATGATTGTCCTGTTTGCACATTGAAACATTGTTGAGAATTTTTTTTAAAACAAAAAAAAATTAAATAGAATTTGAAAGAAAGAGAGACAAAGAGAGTATGATTATAAAGAGAAGAAGATATAGCTGGGAAGTGCTAAGAGTGTGTGTGCCCGTGTGCTGAGGTGTTGTGATGGAGAAAATTAACAAGACCAAAAGCTTTTTGGAGTCCCGTTCAATTGCTTTCTTGCTTTTGAGTGTTAAGTGACAAATTAGGAACAGGGAACCAAAGAGAAAAATGTGTACAAGAATTGAACTACTGAAGTTGTGTGAATATTATATATGATCAATAATATTTCTGATCCAATGATATTTATCTCACCTTCCATGGAACTCAGATACTCTTCTGCAGAAATTGAAGATTTGGGCAACTCTTTCCCAGTCAGCTTCTCCCAAATTTGGACAACCTCTCTCTGGGATAATATGTTTTCCGGTGGCCTTATGTAAACTGTCTTGTTCAGAGTTCTGGGGTCATCTATGGTTTTGATAGTGTACATGGCTATGTCATCTTCATCCACATAGATCCCTGCCAAATTCAGGAGACACATATTTGAAAAAAGTGCATAAATATATTATAATACGTCATGGAAAACAATTTTAAGAACTCCCTCAGAATAGTCATAGAACAATAGGAGGGGATGATTAGTTTGGAATTAGTTACCCTTCACGTTGCCATCTCCATACAAGACCACAGAATCCACATAGGGGGCGATCAACGCAAATTGACAAAGCCCACCAAGAAAGTAACCAGCAAAACCATTAGAGGAAATATAGGTGAATGGTATGTTAGCCTCTTGTACAGCTTTCCTCACTACCATTTTGTCATCAAATGTTACTCTTCCTGGCTCCAACGCGTGCCCCATTCTTGCCACATCCACCCCAAACTCAGAGGGCAAAAATCTCTGTGCATGGTACAAAACGTCAAGTCAAGAAGAAATACTGAAAAACTCAAAGTCAATGCCGTGTACAGTAAAGATAAGATAGAAAATTGGAACTAGTTAGGTGGAAGAGTCATCTCTAATCATGTAACACGCATCATTTTATTGAAAATAATAATAATAATAATAATAATATATAATATGATTAAGACATCATATTTGTTTCATATGTATAGTAACTTCTATGGAGTATTGGACTGTGATTCTTGTAAAAGGTTATTATTACCTTGATATTTCCGGCTTCTTTTATTGCATCAACGAGTTTAAGTTGTAGGAGGATATGGTGGCCGCGAAAGTGAACACCAGCTATGGCAGAAATCACAACATCCACTAGTTTTACAGCATTCACAAGGCTCTGGTGGTCGTTAAAGGAACCTCTCACAAGCCTAACTCCTTGCTCCTTGAATGACAAGAGTAGCTGAAGTTTCTCGATGTTAAGGCCAATCTCTGGCCTGTAAAGAACGTATGTTTCGTGCCCCTGAGCTAAACTTGCCTTCACCAACCTTTTTCCTAGGTACCCTGTTCCCCCAACAATGAGCACCTTGCTCTTTTCCATCTCTCTCTCTCTCTTCCTCGCTTCTTTGTGTGTGTGTGTGTGTGTGTTTCCCTATCTACCCTTTTCTCTTGATTGAGTAAAGATGTGTGTCTTTGGATAATAGTGTGAGAAAATGATATATATATATAGGTGCCTTTGCTAATTGACATCATTAAATACATAGGAGAAACGTTATTTGGCCATCCTCAATGACGACATATACGGTGTCGACTGTATAAAAAGTAGCAAAACGACAAAAGGAAAGTATGGAGGGAATGTGGGCTACGGTGAAATTTGTCAACACAAAAATACACTGTTCTTCACTCACAAATGCTCCCGCTCTTCTTCACTCATTCTCATCCCCTGCTACGGTCACAAACTGTCCCGGTCTTCTTCAGTGATTCACATCCCCTGCTACCATCGTTGTCCATGGAGGAATGTCACAGTCAATCCTACTCCACCATAACCCTCTCTATTACCAAATTCTCAATCTCCTGTCCACCATAACCCTCTGCAGTACGCCTGCAACACCGCGAACTGCCACCACTCTTGACCTGTTTCTCCCTTTTCATTGTGACCAAGTGATGCTGTAGGTACGGAAGAGCATGCCACATCAGAACCGCGAACACCTCGCACCAGAACCGCAAACACCTCGCACCAGAAAACACTCCGCACCAAAATCGATGCTGACCAAGTGATGTTGCTATCACACACCTTTCTGCGTTGAATCCTGAACAACGTCATCTTCATCGTGGTGTGCTCCTTCTCTAGTCACCCTTTCTGTAGCGTCAACCCTCTATCAATGGAGCCCTAATTTGATTGCAAGAAGTTAACTCTCCTCTATCATTCAGTAACTCTGTCGGACTCTCACTCAATCGATCCTGTTGAAAGGTAATTTACGAGTCTTATCGATTGTTGTCATTAATTTCCTCCAGCAATAGCAAGAATGCCATCTTTTCGATTCTTGTCACTAATTTCTTTGATTTCTGTCATTAAGCCTGCACCCGAAAAGAATTCTTGCATCATGACCATCACATATTGGAAGTTAAAGTTCGATTTTGCATATGTTTGCACAGTGTTTGAAGAAACTGTGCTATATTGTGAATATCCATACAAATAATTATATAGAACCAAGAGCAAATGATTGTGATGGTACACATTATGTGCATAGATTTGTTTCAGTCGAAGGTGTGTTTGGGGTCCAGCTTGCATGACTGTGTTCAAAGAGAAGATAAAATCCATATAAAAAAAAAATGAAGCTTGCAAATATATGTTGAATTGTTACAAGGATTTTAATCATAGAAAAACATAACTCTAATAATTTATTTAAATGGTAAAAGAATCAAGAATTCCATGCGCTGGAAGTCCAAAGCAATCTATTACTTTAACTACTTGTGGCTTTTTGTTTCCAGCTTCTGAAAGTAGAAGCTATGGTGATCAAGTGATATGAAATGGTTCTGATACATTTTAGTCTATAGTTATGGTTAAGGTTGACTATGTGTTGCAGTTGCATAATGTTCTTATTGTTATGTTTGTTAGAAAGAGTCCTCAGCATTAGGGATTTTCAAAGTGGTAGCTATATTTCTTCCCGACAATAATTGTGGGTAACATAATGAGTCGCAATAAGAGTCAAATTTGGTAGTTACTTGGCATGCGTTTCTGTAATCTATAGAAGTACTAGCAAAGATTATGAATGCATGAAAAGGAGACATATAGCATGTAATGAAGGCAATAATTTTGGACCTTTGTATGTTGGTAAGTTGCTTTTGAATGTGTCTAAAGGGAGCAAAGTATGAATAATTGAAAACATGTGATGTAGGTTATATATACTTTGTGATTTTGGTGGAAAATGCCAAATTGGGAATAGAACCAAAACTCAGTACGTGAAAAGTTACCAACTTTTTAAGAAAGTTACTAGCTTATCGAACTAAAGTTATTAGCTTTTTAGGTGTAGTTACCAACCAAGTGCAGGTTTTTACTTCGGTATATCAAGTCACTCCCACGTGGGAGTGAAGCTCCCTTCACCAACCTTGCATGAAAGGGTGTAGTCTTAACTTGTTTGGATGCACTCATCCATTCCCAGTCAGTACCTGAAAAGTTACTAGCTTTTTAGAAAAGTTACTAGCTTATTAAACTAAAGTTACCAGCTTTTAAGGTGTAGTTACTAACCAAGTACAGGTTCTTACTTAAGTATATCAAGTCACTCCCTATGTGGGAATGAAGCTCCACTCACCAAAATAGCTTGAAGGGGTATGGTCATACTTGTGTAATGTTGTTTAGAGCCAGAGCAGGGGTATTCATGTTAATGAAGCTGTCGCAATTCCAAATTACAAAGAAACTTGTTTAGTTTCAGAACTATCAATTGTTCAGCAAGGTGGATTTGTGTCGTTGCTTGAAGGCTTTACAGCTGATGTTGGTCTGTCTATGCAGGCATATAAACAACTTGGCTATCTCTGAGTCTAGTTTGGGATTATTTTACTTATACTATCCTCTTATATTGATCTGCAGGAACACCTCCCCAGTCCCACGTATGCTAAGGAACTTTCTCAAAATGTTGCGGAATCATAGTAACATTAGTTAAGCGTTTTGACTTTTTGACTGATGATATTTGCTATATGTCAGCAATACAGATATACTGGCTAATGTAAATGGAGAATGACGCCTTTGTTTTTGTATAGGTAAGTGGATTATTAGTAGTGCAATTGTTATTGATAAAGCTTTGTGAAGTTTGCATGTGGACTTTAAAGTTACAAAAATTTTCCCCATTTATTCGTTATGTTTCAATTTTTTATGTGCAGGACCAGGGTCACAAGTGTACAAGTTGACATAGCCATTTTTTCCTAAGAAAACTTACAGTCATGAAGCATATGTTAAATATACTAAACTATGGATGTGCTTGATAACAAGACAAGGGAAGCAGAAAAATAGGAAATCATCTAAGGTTTAGAGCATATGGGGCAATATTAGAGAGGGCACGGATCAATGCTATAAGATTTTGATTTTTTTTGTTTTAATTTTTTTGTATTTGGAGTCCCCAAATTGTAATAGAATAGACAGTTTATTTGGTGGCACATGAGTTATTTACAATTATCTGTTATTGGTAGTACCATGTGGTGTATGAAAGCTTTATGGTGGATGGTGCATAATATTCATGTGCCTTCAAATATACTATTGACAATTTCAATTGGATCTAATAAAAATGAATATTGTATAACAAAGTATGATTTGGATTATGAATAATTTATTGGTATCTTGTAGTGGGTTTATACATTACATGTTTAATTTATTTGCTACTTTTAAAAGTAACTTTGAAAGAGTAAAATCAGATGCAAGACGGCAAGTCGTAGGAAAAGGCTTGAACGTTGGTCCAATCAATTGCCTATCGATATGTTGCTCTTATTATTTATAATTTCCTGAACCCGCTGCCAAAGCATGCCTATTTGGGCTAACAATTTTAAGTGTACTTAATTCTTGAGGTTATATAAATTTGTTAGGGTTATATGTTGTTGAATAAAATTATGTAAGGATACGATGAGATATATCATTTGTGCTATACATTTTCTTAAGAAGATGTTCACCTTTTAAGGTTTCTACCATCATGATGTGTGGTTTTTATTTTTTTGGATGCACCAATTCATTCTGCAAGGCCAATAGAAAGAAAACTCAAAGTAACTGAAAAGTTACCAATTTTTTTAAAAAGTTACTAGCTTTTTGAGCTAAAGTTACCAGCTTTTTGGGTGGAGTTACCAACCATGTGCAGTTCTATAATGAGGCATTTCAAGTCACTCCCCAAGTGGGAATGAAGCTCCCCTCACCAACCTAGCATGAAAGGGTGTGGTCTTAACTTGTTTGGAAACACCCACCCTTTCCCCCAAGGCTGATAGAACCGAAAATCAGGAACCTGATAAGTTATCAGCTTTTTAAATAAGTTACTAACTTTTTGAACTAAAGTTACCAACTTTTTAGGTGGAGTTACTAACCATGTGCAGTTCCGTAATGGGGCATTTCAAGTCACTCCCCAAGTGGGAATGAAGCTCCCCTCACCAACCTAGCATGAAGGGGTGTGGTCTTAACTTGTTTGGAAACACCCACCCTTTCCCCCAAGGGTGATAGAATCGAAAATCAGGAACCTGATAAGTTATCAACTTTTTAAATAAGTTACTAGTTTTCTGAACTAAAGTTACCAGCTTTTTGGGTGGAGTTACTAACCATGTACAGTTCCGTAATGAGGCATTTCAAGTCACTCCCCAAGTGGGAATGAAGCTCCCCTCACCAACCTAGCATGAAGGGTTGTGGTCTTAACTTGTTTGGAAACACCCACCCTTTCCCCCAAGGGTGATAGAACCGAAAATCAGGAACCTGATAAGTTATCAACTTTTTAAATAAGTTACTAACTTTTTGAACTAAAGTTACCAGCTTTTTCGGTGGAGTTACTAACCATGTGCAGTTCTGTAATGGGGCATTTCAAGTCACTCCCCAAGTGGGAATGAAGCTCCCCTCACCAACCTAGCATGAAGGGGTGTGGTATTAACTTGTATGGATGCACTCACCCTTTCCCCCAAGGGTAATAGAACCGAAAATCAGGAATCTGATAAGTTATTAGCTTTTTAAATAAGTTACCAGCTTTTTTGGTGGAGTTATCAACCATGTGCAGTTCCGTAATTAGGCATATACCATGTTCATTGGTTGAAAGGTACTAGATTTGGGGAATCTTTATGACAAAAAAGATGTGGTTGATAATGTGCCTCTTCACCTATGTGAATATCTAAACTAGAATCTTTATCACTTAGTCTATGTATAGGGCAATGTAACATATGGTTGACTACACCATTACTAGAAGATTACTATCCAATTGATCCTCCATTAGCAGTTGGACTCGTAAAATATAAACTTCTGCAGCAATTATTTTTCTAATGTCGAGTTGTCCTCATGGATTACGGTTGGTTTTAGAGAAAGAATTAGAAAAGAATTTTTTCATTTGGGTTTTGGGTCAAGATTTGACCATAACTACTTATTGCGGATCAAATAATTAGGAAACTTGAGATTAGAAGCATCCACTCACAGCAAATGATAGCAATGTGGAAATTAAATGAGTTAGGTTTTTAATTTCACAAATTCAAGTGACAAGGATCTTTTTATAAATGACAATCATAGCTAAATATTTTCCAAAGTGTGTCAACCTTATTACACATTTAACTAGGTGAAGTAGAAATCCCGAAACATCCTAAATCAAATAATATTTCCAGCCCTCTGTGTTGGTCTTATGGTTGCTGGAATAAATACATATTACCTAAGTTCTAACATTACTAAAGGTCATTCAAAAAGATACAAGTTGACATAGGGAAAGCTACCCAAGTATGGCACAACAGCAAAATGTGGACTTCAATTGAACTTGAGGTGAGATGCTGAACAGGTTAACAAACTCCTGTGTTTCTACTTAGTAGGTCTTGTGTTTATTCTCTCATCTCATTTTTGCCCACCAGGTATTGTCAGCTTAAAGTGTTCATAGACCACCTTCATCAAGTCTCCTGGCATATTGGACGAAAATGTAATCCCAGCCCGTTTATAAGCTTCCTTTTGAAGAGACTTGAGTCTTTTCTTACACAATTTACGCACCTAGATGCATCTATCGAGGTTATCACCAATTCCCCAAATCTCCATGTCAGCAACAACATTCACCTAACAGAGATATCATTTGTAGCATCAAATTTTTGTTGCATATGAACATTTAAGAGTACTGAAAACATAAAACCATAAAAATGAAAAAAAAAAAAACATAACTTCATATACACATACATACATATTCTCGCAAAATATCCCACTGCATTGAATATTTGTACCATGCATCATGCCTGCAAAACTCTGACTCTTTCCTTTTAGAGGAACCAGAGCACCATTTTCAAATGATTTTATCAAGTCTTCTCTTTTATTTTCAGAAGCAATTCTATTAGAATTAGCAATTTTAGACTGCATAAACAAAGATGTGGACATTTGGAGCAGACCATTGAAAACCTATCATTGTATTTCTCACCAGTGACACATAAAATTGCTTCACTAAGACAGTTCGGTCAAAGGATAGGCCAACCTCATTAGTCAAAAAGACCAAAACAGAACCTATGACACTATTACTTTCTTGGCCTCAAACGACGCAATGGTGTGTACGGGGTTCTCGTTCTAGGTGCAGGCTTTCGCTTTCTTTCGTAAGTCTTGACCCTTGTTGCAACGGTTGATTTCAGCTTCTCCTGGGTGTTAACTGTCCTAGCATCTTCACCATCAACACCTTGTAATCAACATGTTAATCCCAACAATATAATAAGATCAAGAAAGATGTCTACAAGAAGTGAATCAGTAGTATCAGTGCTTAAACTTCTTGGAGACATATTAGAACCTTTAGAAACATGGTGAAGATTATTCAGAAAAAAGGATTATACTCTGCTGCCATGATGAAAATGACAAAAAAAGTAATATGCTATACTTGAACAGAATCACTAGTCAGTCCTACTTATCTTAGATGTCATTCCTTTTGAATGACATCTAAGATAATTAGCTTATAGAAGGATCAAATAGGACAAGCTCATTTGAATAAACACATTATTGAAATAGGCCACATTATTTAAATCTCTGCTTCCTCCATTGTTTGGTTTTCAGATCAAGGTAGTCTTGATCATGATATTTAATCTCGTTTTCAATTAATATTCATTTTCTCCCTTTTGAAAGTGCTAGTTACTTGCGAATCTGAAGACGGTTCCATCTTTTCAAGGTTTGTCCATGGGAAACAAGAAATTGTATGTCAAAAGAGCAAAATATAATAAAGCTTGCAAATCAGCAGTGTTATTTTAGTCTAATCCTTCATTTCAGTATTAGGGTAGCTTTGTTGCTACTAGGAAAGTCGAGAGTAGCTGAAGGTCTTAGGAACATAATTTCAGATTATTTCTGCGGTTACCTAATACCTTTTCATTACGGACTTGGATTTCTTCCATTTTCTTTTTTTAATCTTAATGGGACTATCAACGAATTGCCAACCATTCTTCAATTCTTCCTCGCTTACCCGCCTATCCCCTGTACTAATGCCCCTTTGTCTGTTGGCTATATCAATCTAGGTCTACATTAATTTGGGCTTGTCATTCTTTTCTGTCCAACCTTAACACTTCTGTTTACTCCTTTGGGTGGATATCACTTCTTTCTGTTTTCATCCATCACCTTTGGTCTTTTGTCCATTATCCCATTTATTGACTTGTTGCTTGTCGATATTGTTTTCCCTTACTCATAAACTACATATTAACTTTTATTTTCAAGTAGTTCATGGCATCTAAACTTCATTCTTACGTTGCACAACAAGCTGTTAGCTATAACTCAAAAAAAAAAAGAAAAAAAAAGGGAAAATAATAATTTGAACTTAACATAACAACTAAGATGGTAGAATTTCTTCCTAGGTTATTTGGTCATGTGTGGAGAAGACCTATAAAACTGCCAGTAAAGAGAGTACATCTGATGGAGGGTATCCCAATAGTTAAAGGTAAAAGGACATCAATAAAAACTATATGCGAAATCATTAACAAGGAACTAGATTTAAATGGTTGGCTATAACATGACTTACAGTAGGATGTAGTGCCGTTATTTGAATCATATGACTAATCTCACTTAGTGGGAAAAGGCTTTGTTGTTGTTGAACTTAACACAAACTGGTCTTCTTGTGTGGTATAGGTAGTACTCAAGACTATTAGAACAGACAGGATGCTGCTCAAGTTATGGCCCAGGTTAAATGGACTTATTTCATAACCTTTGCATATCTAGAATTTTCTGGTGTTTTAAACACCCTTTTAGGAAACTCCTCCTGCATAGGAAATTGCACCTCTAACTATCTATATCAAAATGAATGCATTAGACAGGAGCTGGTTAGCAATAATTTATCTTATTTACTTAGATGATATTGTTTCGATTATTGCAGTTACTCTGGCAGGGACTTGGACTTGGAGGGACTTGGACTTGGAGGAGGGATAGATGTAGGAAACTGGAGCAGGTAGAATGATCAAGTTAAGAAGTTGAATAAATATAGTGATACTTGTTAGCACACCTGTTCTGTATTTTGTGTTTACATCAAGTCTTCTCATCTTGCAACAAGTATTATTCGATAGCATTGCACTCAATCTGTTTCATGGGATGGCAAATATGTTTAATCTATGGTCTCCCAATTTTACACTTCACTTGGTGAACTATAGTATTAGCATCTCTTCTTGACATCTTTTCAATTATTCTTATACTCTGCATAATGCATTTTATGGACTACTTCCTGAGAAAGTTTAGGTTTGTTTTCTTATACTTTGCGTGATGCATTTTATGGACAATTCGAAAATTTTTCTAACCTGAATCTTTGTCTCATGCTCTTATAGGGAGAATGATAAGAAGAAATTCCTTCTTGGGATAAGTGGTGAACATTATGCAGCAAGGCATATGGATGTAGTACTGTAAGCAGTTATTATCAGTGAACCACCTTCTCTATATAGTTGAATTTTTCGATTATGTCAAACAAAGTTAAAAAGTAGCTAAATGGAAACTCAGTTGTTCTCATCATCTTTAACTTTTGGGGTAATTTTGAAATCACTACAACTTTAGTCTGCCATTTTCTTCCTGTAGATTCGGTCTATGTCATTTTTTTTCCTTTTAAGGTTTCAATTATTGACATTTACCCTCTATTATCTATTTAACTTGCAACATCAAAACTTTTGTCAACGTACCAATAAAATTGGTAACGAAGAGGTAGCAATTTAGCCCCCACATATTTTTTAATACTTACAATTTACAATAGCTATCTAATTCCATTATCAACTTTAATAGTTACAATTTTTTTTCTTACTTGATTAAGTTATATATAGGCCTTAATACTTTGTCTTTTATATTATAAGTATCATGTCAATTTACAATATTATTCTAACCCTAAAAAAAATCCCCAAAATCTAAGTCTCTGCTCTCTCTTTTGCTCTCTTTTCCTCCCACTAATTGACAAGATTTCAAATTAATAGTCATCTGCATTCCTTGCAGTGAGGGGATTAGCCCAAATTTAACACTCCCAATGGTCACTAAGTAACCAAATTAGCAGTCATTACCGCTAATATATTTTACTCTCTTGGTTTACCTTGTCAGTGTTTTCACTACCACCTGGATGTATTTTTACTACTATTTGAATTAGCAGTCATTACCGCTAATAAATTTTCACTAATGGTTTAGTATTTTCACTACTAAATGTCAACTGGAAATATTTTGTGGACTACCCCTAATTCAAAATTAGTCTATGAGGAGGACTTTGTGCATGAGGGCGGAAAGTAAAATGGAAGAAAATCAGTATTTTGAACTTTGTTAATTCAAGTACAATGCCTACGAATGACAATTTGCTTTGATGTAGGAGTTTCAAGGGCTGGCACAAGAATGCCATAACAGGAATGACAACAAACAGTTAATCAATCTAACAGAAGCAATGGCAAAAACACTTTACCTAGAATCTTCAATTGCCAAGATGTAGAGGAAGCAAAGAAGGGAAGCGAGAAATCTCTCTCTTTGGTGATCTCCAATAGGTCCACGCACGGACATGGGTATTGTAGTGGTGGTGTCAAGACTTCAGTCGGACCCAGTGGCTTGGCGGCTGGTGTGGGGTCATTGCGATAAGGTTAGGGTGAGACTTGTTCGCTTAACCTTTGGATTGCGGTTGAAGTTGCATTGCCGGCGGGGTGGTGGTGGTGGGAGGGTGGTGGTTGTAGGGAATAGGGATTGAAGACCAAGAGAGAGTAAGACAGTGTGTGCTGGTTGTGGGGATTAGGGATTGAAGGGCGAGAGAGAGTAAGAGACTCTGTTTCCTTTTTTCTCTTTTGGGGGGAAAGGTAAACAAAAAAAAAAGACTCTAGGCGGGAGAGAGAGCTAACATGAGAGAGAGATAATAAGCCTGTCCCCTTTCATGCTCACTTCATACGGTAGGGATTTTGTCGTTTTGTGGTAGTTTTATACGGTGTCAACCGTATATGTCTGCAAATCGTGGGCAATATAACGTTTCTCAATACATAGGTGGTTGCTCCGGGCCGGGTACAGTTGCCTCTGTTAATTGACATCATTAAAAAAGTGATATGTGTCAATTTTATTATCATTTAAAGCTAGTCAAACTTTAAATGTTTATTTTAAAACGCATGATTTAAATTTCGTTTATATTTGACGCCCATAATTTTGTATTAGCTTTTTAAAATTTATCTTTATTAACCAAACTACATCGCCAACCATGCGTTGGTTAATCGAAGTGGCAAACCCAAAATCAGATTAACTAAAACTAAAAAAAAAAAAGAAAAGCAAACAATCCAAAAACAAAAGGGGGGAACTTCATTCAATGAGGGATTTAGGTTTGAAACACAAAGGATATATTTGGTTTATGAATTTTTTTTTTTAAAAATATTTTTATTTTTAGATTTTTAAAATTTAGAAAATATATTTGATTAATAAAAATAGATTTTGTTTCTAAAAAGTGAAAATAATGAAAATATGTTTGATTTGTCTGTTTTTAAAATATAATTTTCAAAATCAAATTTGAGATGATAAAATTATATTTATTATTAAATAATAAAAATAATATACATTTGATTTGCATATTTTGTTTATTTACTAAAAGTATTTATTAAAATAATAAATAACTCTATAAAATATTAAGACTAAAAATAAAATAAATTGCTCACTTTTAAATTATTTTATTATCATTATCAATTATTATGTTTTCATTTGTATATAGATAAATATTTAAATCGTATAATTAGTATTATTTTGTTGCTTATTTAAAAGGTTACTAGAAATTCTTGCTTCAAAGTGATAAATCTCATATATATATATTACACACGTGACATATGATAATATATAATTAAATACTATAAAGGAAACTTTTAATTGCAAAAATTACTTGTAATAATAAAATATGTTTGGAATATATTTGAATTGTAAGTAAATTATAATCATACTAAAAAGAGACATAATTGAACAAAATAACTACGATTATTTTTAATTACAGTCTTTGTTGTAGTTTAACTTATCAACGAGCTAAAAGATACAAAAAAAAGGAGAAAGATATCACCCTCCAATAAAATACAAAAAATGATAGTCATCAATCATCTATAATAATTATTCCATATTTGATTAGTAATTGCTTCCCTAACTTGTGCCATTTAAGTTGCTTTAATAGCATTAATATCAACACCTCTCTTAATCTACCTTTAAACTTGATCCATTCACAATCATGTCTTCTCTAGAGTAATCACCAAATAGTCTATCTATCCAACATCTATCTATCATATGTTGGATTCTAATAAAATTATATATGGTGTAACAAGCAATGGGAATTTGCCTTTATTTTCTAAAAGAGTAATTTGGCATCAGTTTTAAAATTGGGAACCTAGCCTTTAGAACACTAAAACACCTTTCAATAACATTCCTCAATGAAGAATGTCTATAATTGAACAATTCATATTTACCCTGTGGTCGTCCTCTATCATGAAGTTCATGCAAATGATATCTTTCACTATGGAACGAAGCAAGATAGCCAGATATATTAGGAAATCCAGAATTAACAAGATAAAACTGATCTGTCATAGAATTCAAGTGCATATTAGACAACATATAACTAATAATGAGAGAGGTAAGAAAAGGAACACTAATGTAAGCATACCTCCACTAGGTTTTGGAAAATCATTTTCAGGTTTTAATGCATCTAAAAAACTCTAAAATCATTTGTTGTTTCTTCCTATCTAGAATAAACAAAGGTGAACAACATATCAAAATCACCTACTTCCAATACATTTTATGTTATCAAAACCTTTTTTCCACAAAAAGCAGTTTGTTTGGAAGCAGGAGTCCAAGTAGATGCATGCGTGCCATCACTACAACAAAATCAGTAAATAGCGACCAATTTATCCGTCTAAATAAAGAAAATTGGTCGCTAAACCAAGTAACGACTGACTGACCGAAAATTCAATCTCCAAAACGCTGGTTGCTAAATATTTTAGCGACCGATTTAGAGACTGATTTAGTGACCGATTTGAAAGCATCTGTCACCAATTTCGATTAGAGGTTTGGTGAAGAGTTAGCGACTGATAAATCAGTTACTAAATTAGAGATAAAAAAATCGGTTTCTAAATTGGTTGCTAAATCAGTCTTTAAATCGGTCGCTAATTTGTAACTAATAAATTTCAATCACTAATTCAGTCTCTATTTTAGCGACTAATATTTCGGTCACTAAATTGGTCACTAAATCGGTCACTAATTCAGTCTCTAATTTGTGACTAAACTTTTTCCTATCACAAAATCAGCTGCTAGTTAGTGATTGATTTATCGATCACAAAATTGGTAGCTTGATCAGTCACTAAAGCGGTCACTAATATCTGATTTATTTTCAAATCATAAGCCAGTCTCAATTTTGGTAGCTAAATTGGTCACTAACTATAAAATCGGTCACTGAATTGGTGATTAATTGTATAATCAATCAATAAATCGGTCACTAATGCTTATGATGTTAAAATGAACAATTTTGCATTTTTTGAATTCCCTATTTTAAACACTTGAAATGCAAACAATTTAACCACCAAAGAGGCATAAATTTTATATATTAGTCCAATCAAATAAACTCCTAATACTAAACAAGTATTAAAAATCATACAAACAAGTAATATTCATTAAATTATAAAACGAAAAGCTAAAAAATATCTAATCCTACGCAAGTCCCAATAACTAGTCCCATTCAAGTGTTAATAACTAGTGCTACTCAAGTCTGAATAATTAGTTCTACTCTAGTCTTAATACTAGTCCTACTCTTAGTCCCTATCTAATTCTCAGTAACTCAAGTCTTCCTTTAATCTGCCTCATCATCTCCATCTTCCTCCTCATCAGGCTCCTCTTCCCTCTGATTTGTGTCTCCTGCCAATGGCTGTAACTCAAGAAGCTGAAAATTCATTTGCTTTATCATTTCTTGTAGCAACTTGTTATTGAATTGAACTTGACTCTTAATACTTTCCAACCTTGCCATAAAATGCAGTTTTTTCATCTTTGATTTTTTTTCAGCAATTCTTCGTGCTCTTCGCACCAGGAGACCGCACGAGTTACCTAGTCCAAACAATGAAGTAACCTATTGATAAACATGTAATTTCGAGTATTGTAACGCTTAACTTGCAGTAGTGAACATAGTGTATATTATCCCAGAAAAGGAAAAACCACATAGTGAGAATAATTACAATGAACAACCTAAATTACGAAAAAATCAATTCATATGGATAACTACTTGATTGCTTTATTATTGTCATTGCACCATCAGAAGGTGCAGGAAGTGACCTTTAGTAGTCTCTGCATTCTTTCGCTTCTCTGTTAATACAAATCCCATACCAACCTTTGGTTCGATAAAACCTATGTAGATTTTCCCCATTTAAACATCATATATCATATATCTATATCTTAAAATAATAATATAATTTTTCATATTCTGGATACCAAAACTCTCAATTTAATACTCTGATTTTAATATCTTTTACTTTTTTTTTATCTTTTTCTAAAATCTTACATTAAATAGTTACATTACTAATTTTAAGCTTCTCCACCCATTCATTGATAGCTATTTTTCTTCCCCAAAACCAAAATTTTTCAATTTTCTTTAATTCATGCATTTCCAAAATATGTTTTTTTGGTACAAAATCAAATATATTTTCAATCAAATAATTTCTATATATTTGTAGAGATTACTTATCCTGTATTAGTAGTATATTGATTAAAGAACAAAGGATAGAAATTTAAATAAAACATTTAATATATTAATGACTCAAGCATTTTTATAAATTCTTATTTTAAGTATTTTACATTTTCCAAGGCAATACTAACACATGATCAAATACTTTTTGTCACATACATTAATTCTATATATATAAATATATTTAGTAAATATAATTTTGCTATATTATTCATGTAATTTATTTTTTTTACTTTTATGTATTTTATATCATTATTTTGTAGTTATAATTTTAAAAGTTTAATTTAATCTAATTTGATTATATTACAAAAATAATGATGTATATGTATTTTCTTTAAAATTTCATATTACTTTTTGCTTATTTCATAATAAAGTGGGAATATCTAAATTTATTTGATGAAAGCAATATATAAATTTTAATTTAATTAATTTTAAATTCTTTATAGCTTTATAAGTTATATCATTTTCAACTAATTTATTGTTTTATTGGATATTCAAAATCTTTATTTTTTTAAAAAAATTATGTGGTTAATCAAATTAATTATCAAATAAACTACCTTTATTATAAAAATACATATACATATAAAAATACATATATTAAAAAATAAAATTATAAAATTAATTTGTCCCCAAAAAATTATAAAAATTAATTTAATATCTTATAAAATATAATAATTTAATAATAATTTTAAAAATTCTTTCCCCGTGCAATGCACGAGTATTGTCTAATGGTACCTTATGACTGTACATACTTCTAGTTTCTTAGTTTTCTTATCGAACTGCACATTCAACCTACTCAATTTTATGAGCCATATTCATTCACAAATGCACGGACTCTGCCTAAAATCTTTTTCTCTCAACCTCCATCCTTAACTCTGAGCCCCAAAAGTCCACATAGAGCCACTGCTCAAGAATGCAGCCTGGTTCATATAAAGCTTATGACTGTGTGAACTAACTGACATTTCACCAAAATAGTCTCACGAAAACTGACATCCTAACAAAAAGGAATCCTAATTATTGGCCCAAACAATGCAGGGCAATGGGGATTTCAACTAAAATCCCTTCATTGAAATCACTAACCAGCTTAGACAACATTCCCGAAACTAATTCATCACAAAAACAAAGAATAAACATTCCACCCAGTGAATTGGACTTTGAAAAATTACAAAAATAAGAATTTCAAGAGCCATTTGTAGATAGCAGCATATTAGAGTGTGTAGGATAGATATCAAGGATCAATTAGGGACATACCATTGGTACAAGAATGCCCTTATTGACATTAGGGAATGTAGCACCTCTCGTTTTAAGCTGTGCAATAATCATATCATTCAGATCAAGCATCTTTAACCCAGGCGAAGGCCGTATTGCTCTCCTAAACAACATTAAATAATGTTTATTCTTCAACTTAGTATAGCTCAACTAAGTATGAATTTGACATGAAAATATATAAATCAATTCTTGTTCATCGAATATTTGTGTGATATTAAAAAAAAGAGGGGGGAGATTTTGCATAACTTAAATTTCTTCCTAGAAAGTAAGACATCCTTTTCTGAATGATAAGACATCTTTTTCTGAATGACATATAACACAAATATTTTATAACAAATTGCACCATCATGCTTTTCAATGGATATGCAATAAATAGCGTGCAAAAATTAATAACATACCTACTTTTCTTGAAATGCTCTATAATCTTATACACACAGTCGATTGGTATAGAAAAATGATTTGCAGGCAAAGTTACTTGAATAAGAGACTACACACTCAAGTTAAGGATACTAAGAGATAATAATTGAACTAAGCAAGCTAAAGAAATAAGCCTACAACTAAGTGAATAACTCAACAGTCACTCCTTACACTCAGTAATAAATTATAATATATTT
Organism: Pterocarpus macrocarpus; assembly: GCA_031439585.1. Lineage (NCBI taxonomy): Eukaryota > Viridiplantae > Streptophyta > Magnoliopsida > Fabales > Fabaceae > Pterocarpus > Pterocarpus macrocarpus. The sequence goes on along the minus strand of CM062520.1, from coordinate 64,482,570 downwards.
TCGCAATTGGCTGTGGTGTTTGTGAAATGCCAATGAAAGCCAAAGAATTATATACATTCAATAATGGGAGCAATTAAAACTAACTGAATTGCAATTTGGAACGCCCCATTTTGTTGGGTATGAATCATTGAATTTTCAAAGCAACACTTAGAAAGTTCCAACTTCACCCAAATCATATCTTAAGCCACCCCAGCTTTGTGTCGTCCAAAGCCATAGACCAACAACAGTAACAACTTCAACAGATCTAAAAAAATAAATGCCTATCACTCAGGCTTGAAGTTAGCTTCTTGTCAATGCAGTTGAAACATGTCTAACAAATAACTAACATACAAGATCTTATATTTGCATCACAAAAGGCTATGATAAATCTACCAATACGTTGTTAAAAGTGTATGTTTGGGGGATATGTCATAGCAAGTGCACAAACCTTCCTTTTGGATGAACTTATCGTGCCTTGAAAATCAACCACAACATAAGCACATGTCAAGATTGTACCATCCTTGTTGATGATTATTCCAGAGCCTATACTCCTTCCATAAATTAGCATATAGGCACAAATTGCTCATAAAAATTACACCCACTCAACTCAAAATTCAAAACAGAAAAAAAATTGAAACATGAGGCACTTCAAAACCAAAGTCCCAAAATTTCACAAACATAAAAGAATCATCAAGCTTTCCAAACTAGCAGCACAAACATTTCAGCAAAAATAAAACCCCAAAAGGGAAAAAGGCAAAAGGAAAATGGTATAAGGCACAAACCCAGTTTGGAGACGTCGGAAAACCTAGTAGTAGCGCAACTCCTGCACATGCGACGAACTTCGACAATCTGCAACAGCATGTGCGAGTGGACAACATTGGGTGGGTGGTGGACTCGCAGCGGCTAGAAGGAAGAGGGAAGATGAAAATGGGAAGGGGGTGGCTGTGCTTGAGTTAATTTTTTGGGAAAGTTTAAAATTTAGAGACCGAAAAATCGATCGCTAAATCGGTCTCTCTATTTCAAAATTAGAGACTGATTTAGTGATTGATTTATTTATACTAGAGGAAAATCTTGTTATGCAAAATTGGTCATTAAATTGGTCACTAATTGAAAATTTAGAGACTGATTTGTCAATCCTAGAAGTAATTCTCACTTTAAAAAATTAGTCACAAAATCGGTCTCTAATTATTCAATTAGAGACCGATTTAGTGACCGATTTATAAATAGGAAAAGAAAATCTTATTAAGCAAAATAAGTCATTTAATCGATCTCTAATTGAAAATTTAAAGACTGATTTAGTGATCGATTAATCAATGGCAGAAATAAGTCTTGATTAACAAAATCGGTCACTAAATTAGTTTCTAAATTTTCAATTAGAGACCAATTTAGTGATCGATTTATTTATATGAGTGAAAAATATTGTTAAGCAAAATCGGTCACTAAATCGGTTTTTAATTGAAAATTTAGAGACCGATTTAGTCACCAATTTGCAACGCTAGAATGAACTTCTGATTTCCAAAATCGGTCTCTAAATCTCTAAATTGGTCGCTAAATGAAGATTTAGAGACCGATTTAGTGACCGATTTATATATACCAAAGGAGCATTTTGTTATGTAAAATTGGTCACTAAATCAATCTCTAATTATTCAATTAGAGATCGATTTAGTGACTGATTTACATGGGAGGTGAAAATCTTGTTAAGTAAAATCGGTCATTAAATCAGTCTCTAATTGAAAATTTAGAGACCGATTCAGTGACCGATTTATCAATGGTAGAAGGAACTTTTAATTAACAAAATCGGTCACTAAATCAGTCTCTAATTGGAAATTTAGAGACTGATTTAGTGATCGATTATATTTAATTTATGCTTGTAATTCCTCTTTCTATATCGGTCACTAAATCAGTCATTAACTAGGATTTAGTGACCGATTTTTCAACCAAATATTTTTTTACAGAAATCAATCGCTAAATTAGTCTCTAATTATTTTAGTGACCGATTTAGTGACCGATTTTTCCCTATCAAGACCATTTATCTAATTTCTCTTATCGGTCAGTAAATCGGTCACTAATTCTATACCTTAGCAACTAAAAAATATCAGTTGCTAAATTGGTTGCTATTTCAGTTAATTCTAGTAGTGTATCAATAGCACCAATGCAGTTCTTCATAAAAAAATGTAAATAATGTTTTAGTTCAACAATAGTTACATATATTTAATAAATATCAGAACATGAATACATAATTACCTTCAAATACAAGAAGTACTTATAGTTATTCAGAATATGTGGATGAGTAGTCTTGTGATTCTGCTATGTGTGCCCAATTTGCATATTATTTTTAAAACTATTCTAAACCATTTGCTTACAATATATATAAAATGTTGAAAGCGTTCAGTAATGACTCGGTGGCGCAGATTATGACACATAATGATAAAAAAAACATAGTAACTCCTTCCTCAACACTTACCCTTTTGTCATCACTTAAATTCGCAACTTCCCTCAAAGCATTGCAAAAATTCATAAACACTTATTTCTCCATTCGAAAACTTTCGTAACATTTAGTTTCATGGCTTCCAAAAAATTCAAGAGTGTACATCCTCATAGTCAATGCAGAAGTTATGCAAGGTCTCTTGTCAACATAACTCCTTTCATATTTAATCATCAATCGAAGCATAATGATATCTCCCATCTCATCATCTAATTCATTTGTATCATCATTAGTCGTACTATGTGAATTATCAGTTGATCCAAAAATAGAGATAGTTTCCTACTCAAATGAATAAATAATGTAATCAACTAGTGCTAATAACAATTGTAATGACATACACATGCAAATAACAATAATAATTCAAATTAACATAGCATAAGTGCTTGCAATGTTCAAGTCATACATCACCATACTGTGGCTAGTGATAATGGATCATATTGGAACATAACACAAAGGCTAGTAATCATAAAAAAAAGAAAAAGAAAAAGACATCAAGTCTTTAAAACATAATATCCATAAAATAACACAAATTATCTAAAGTAAACTACTCAAGATCAGCAAGTCATTCCATCCTTCTATTGGTAGGCATCATCATAAATATGCATTTCCCTTTTGCTTATACAAACTTTGCCACAACTCTGCTATATATTGTCTTTGAAACATCTTCCACAGAATATAACACCCCATGCATGCCTTTATAGAATAAAGATCCAACAATGGACTATTAGCCTGACTATCATGTGATTTATATTTCTCAATCCTCGTCTTTGATACTTCTATCCGTGCACTCATTGATTCAGCCCATTTCTTCAATGCAGATTCAAATTTGTCTAATCTTGCATTCTTGGCCTTTTTACGTTGGCGCTCACTTGAAGAACTGATGTTTTGTTTCTTTTACTTGCTTCTTCTGGGACATCACCATCAACATCAATAATATGAGAGTCAACATGCACACCTTTTGAAAAAAAAATCTTCCTCTAACTTTTTCTCTTCATCTGATGCTAGTGGTTATTTAGTAGAGGCATGACTTAATTTTCTTGTTACTATACTACTATTAAATATTTCACCAAGGATTTTATAATTACAATCAAATCCATACTTCTTAAATTGCTTGTAGAACCTTCCTTTCTGCCAAATACAAATAAATATTTTCAATCCTATGCTAATACATAAATCAATATAACAATAACACAAAACTAAAGCAAACATACCGTTTACATGTCTTCCCATACATCTTCTGAAACATTCACTTTATTAGATTCTAAGTCCCATGTAATTCCAGTTTTAGCTAACAAAGTTGAAAATTTGCAATATTGCATGCATAGGTGATTAAACTTACTCATCAATCTTTTTACTCCATAATTTTCTCCACTAATTAAGGTCAATTCATTGTTTATATCTTCCCAAACTGGCTTCTTAAATGTTGATGCTTGTAATAGCTTCTTCTTGACACGATCATAAATAATCTCAATGAATGCTCTCGTGTTCTGTGTTGATCATTCCTTATTATCCTCTTTCTCACCTTTTCCTCCCATTTTGTGCTAATAATTTCATATCTTATTAATTATAGAAACACATAGGAAGGCATTACCATCGACATAACTCATAAAAAGCTACCAAAATAATTAGAATCATCCAAACATAAATAACAAATATAAGAGTCATTAATGAAATAATTAATCTCATCCAAATATTCAAATAATAGTGCACTTTTGAGTCATATTGCCACTTATTAATTAACGAGAAGCAATGATACTTTAGAAAATTATACACTTTCCTGAACTAATCTGGTTATAGGGTCTAATAATTTCGGCATTAGATACCCATAGGCATCACTTTAGCCACTTTTTAAATTATATAATATATAATATACCATTATTTTTATTCTCGCTAATATAGAGAATAGAATATATTCTCACACCTTCCAGAGCAAAATGACCATGTAATGTTATATAGACTAATAATACTATATAAATTAATAAACTTAGTATTTGTGCAAGTTGCAAGTGGTGCTCGATTGGAAGTAATGCCTAAAATGCTGCATATAACTAACCTTCATTATATCAATTTAAAGTGATTCATTTAAGGTGTTTTCTGTGGTCCTATACATTTGAAATTAATTCTTGAAAAGTAATTGTACGGCCCTGACTGTACATTGCCACTTTTTCTCTGCAATAAAATATAACAACATATTTTCAAGGTACTTTTCCTAGTTGAGAACTGACATGCAGCACAAAGAAATTGAAATTTTCTCTACTATACAATATATAGCTAAAAGAAGTAAGAATACAAGGATTGTTGTCAAATTATGATGCTTCTAGACTACAATTAAATAACCTATGTCAAGAAAATAGTCAAAAGATCACATAAAGATTGTGTAACAACTTCTGCAACAACTTAACGGGATCAATGCAAAAGCTCTCATATTTCGAGTTAATTGATTATCCATTCATTCAATAACTCATATTACAACTTGGAAAGATAATGCAGTTATTTCATTCCAACTAAACCATTTCAAGAACCGCAAACTAAAAAGGATATGAAGCTATTGGAAAAAAAGATGCACTTTTCTTCTCCTTGGATTCGGACTGGGTACATAACAAAAGAAAGAGAAAGCATTGGGAGAAAAAATCACTTCTCTTGACTCGGGATTCAAACCGGGTACATGGCAGACGAAAGGAAATGAGTTTCATTTATTATCATAGTGCCACTGCATTTTTGTTGAAAATATTTTCAGCAATCAAATCTAAAGAGGTTGAGAATGTGGATTCGTTGTTTTCAAATTTTCCCTCATTTTAGGAACTATTTTCTGAAAATGTTTTCAAAAAATGACACCAAACATATTTTCACTTCTATTTTCACGTTCGAACTATATGTTCCTCTGCCAAAAACGAACCCATGGGTCGCATAGACAACATTGCGTTTTCACGGTACGTGGTCCAGGAAATCCTAGCTTTTGTTATCACTGTGAGTGTGCTTAGATTTGGGTATTGAGGGTGTTGAACAGTGGTGAGGGTAGAGAAGCAGGACGCAAGCTCGTCGGACGGTGGCTGAGGCAAATGGTCGCTATGATAGAGAATGAAGGCAGCAACTGTGGAGGTGTAATGGTGGTGTGACTGCGAGCTTGTTACTGCATAGTGGATCTGAAGGCGGTTGTCGGGCATGCGGTGGCTGTGGTTTGACAATGATGGAGGTGTGTAGAGGCGCAAGACAATGGTGGGCTACGTGGTTGGGTCAAAGGGGTGGAGGTGCGACAAGGTTGGGGTTGAAGTGGCGGTCACGATGGTGGTTGGGGCTATGAAGACTCAGGTACAGTTGGGTTTACGGCAACATGGAAACTTTTTTTCCAAAAGAAAAAAAATTTCTTGGCTCTGGATTGGATTGATGGGTTAGCTTTTTTTTTTTTTTTTTTAAAGCTTTGACTATTATTTGGTTGAAAATGCGGGGGTGAACTGGTTTTTTTTTCATCTGGAAATGGTTTTTGATTTTAACGTTGTTATGTTTTTGGGTTTGAAGGCTTGCGTTTTTGTTTGATTTTGATTAGACGAGTTGTTTTAGTTTGAATGCTTCAGGATTTAATTCTGGATCTTTGATTTTGGTTGATTTTGTTGAATTTTGTTTAATTTGGTGGATTCAATTCTGGATTATTTTTTTCAAGGACAATCCTGGATGTTTGATTTTAGGTTGTGTAAAATATAAAATGCAAATTCAAATAAAGTTAGGCGTCAAAGTATAAGAAAAAAAATGATAAGGGTCAAAAAATTGTTTGACCATTAGTAGAAGATGTGGCATTAAATAAAAATTATGTCACAAATTGAGTGGTGCTAGGAAGGGTACGTTTACCCTTTCAAATTTAAGGGTACCAAAGTAATCACCATACACACACACACACACATATAAGGTGGTATCAAAGCTATAAACAATACGTCTAATGAATAATTTTTCTCTTATCTAATTAATACTCTCTTCTTACTACTTTCTCTTTCCTAAATAATAGATAAGTGCTATAAACAAATCAAATAAAAATATTATTAATAGCAAATCCAAATTCAAATTCAAATTCAAATAATTCATGCTTTACACATGATTTTTAGAACCATAAACCTAAAATTAAATTAATAATAGCAAATATCACTTATTCAATTAATAACTTTTTATGTGCCTTATCCATTCGACGCATAAATACGCTATCTATATCATATCATCCAACGCATACAACGATACAAAATATAAATGGTGTCTAACATTGGAATGAAGATGATATTATGGTCATTGCATTATTGAACTAGTATTCATAGGTAGTGTCAAACCTATCATTAATTATTACTTATGCATGAGCATTAGAAAGTGTCGTGTATGTATATTACTTCTTTGCGTTTTTATAACAGATTGGTTTTATGTTTTTTCTGTAGTTTTTTAAAATATTCATATTTATTATTTATTGTAATAAGAATTTTTTTAATGATAATTAGTAATGAATTATAATAATTTATCTGATTTGTTTATATCACTTATTTATTATTCAAGAAAGAGAAAATAGTGAGGAGAGAGTACTAATTAGATGAGAGAAAAAGATAAAGCAATAATTAATCTAGATAAATTAAATTACAAAATTGCCCATTATTATAAGTTGATTAAGTAAAGAATAGAGTAGGTTTTTTTATTCAAAATAAAATGTGTAACTTGCCAACTTCCACATAAAGGTATGGAGGTTATATATATATATATATTTCAATTTTTAGGTTATCTTTAAAGAGATAGTATGAGGTGTTTGTTAAATATAGATTGAAAAAAAGAAAAAAATTGAGACCGACTCTCAAATAATATTTAAGAGGCATCTCATGATATATTTTAAAGATATTTTAAAAAATAATATAAATAATATTTCTCTTTTATCAAATATTTATTTGGTACTTGTTAATTGGAAAGGCATGAATGATTATGGAGAGACTACAAAAGCCCTCCTTGACTCTTGCCATCAATTACCGGAGATTTGTTGTCCTCCAAACTGTACGAGGGATCATCATGATTTAGTGAAAAGAAATCTTTCCAAATTTAGGTTAATTACTATTTGGACGGCCCTTGAAACTTTTGTAGCCTTCGTTAGATAAGAAACAAATCTACTATTTTCTCTTTTCATTACTTTGCTTTAACCTATACTATGTGCTTTTTTAGCCTTCAAACTTTGGGTCCATTATTGTTGACATTATCACCATTAGAGAGCCTTATCCACTCGTTTATTCTTAGTGGATCATCATGACAACATCCCCTCATTGATGTCCCATTAATTTTCAAACAGATTTAGTTCATGTTTGGATGGGTGTTTGCAGCCCCAAACGCTAGTTTGTTTTCTTAAACCAGAATTGTTTGGGTGTTTTTACGTGGAGACTTTTTAAATGGAATTTTAATGCAAAACTCAGTTTGAGTTGAAGCAACATATTCTTGCTTCTCGTTTCAAACTTTCCGCTTTCCAAGAATAAAAGTACAATCTAAGTTTGTAACTACCATTGTGACCTGCTATTAATTTCATTAATTAAAAAACTTATTTATCTTCGTATATTAAAGTTTCTTTCTCAAAAAAAATTAAAGTTTATTTTCTTTTATATGTTGAATGAATTTATTTTTATATATTTTATAACTGCATTAATTAAAATTTTAATTTAATTATTTTTATATTTATTTTATACATATTATTAAATTTTTATTTATAATTTAATACTAGCAGCAAAAAATATAATAAATATTTATATAATTATTCAAGCATACTTAAAAAATAAAAATGAAATAAAAGAATACTATTAAAATTATAATATTTAAATATCTTTTAGGCCCCTATAAACATAGATCGTTTTAAATTTGATCTCTCTAAAATTTTATTTTGATTTTGGTCCCTTTTTTTTTCTTTTTGGATTTTTAGTGTCTGTCATTCTAAATTTTGGTCCATATAAAAACTTTAAAATATACATTTGTCCTTATAAATATTAGAAATTTTATTTTTTATCTTTATAAATATTTTTTTAATCTTCTTTTACTCCTTACAAATATTGCCACTTAACACTGGATTTAAATAACAAGGACCAAAAACTTAATAATTGAAAAAAGAGGGATCAAAACCAAAACAAAAATTTTAGAGAGACCAAAATCAAAATAACATATATTTTTAAGGACTAAAAATATATTTAAACCAAATTATAATATGAAATTTATACTCTTTTTAATAATTTTATATCTAAAAGTGATTTTGATTACTATCATCCAAACAATATTTATTCTGTCGTAATCATCTTTGATATAAAAGTTTTCAAACATTAATTATGTTAACACTAGCTCAATTATCAAAATCAATTTTATAGAATTAGGTTACTATCAACCCCTATTTATAAACTCTAATACAAATACGCCCTTAATTTTGTTGTTTGAATCTTCTTCTTCTTTTTTTATGTATAAAAAAAGAACATTTTGACCCCCCTAAATAAGCATGTACATTATGTATCAACATATTTATGCCTTGTATACCATTGATAACAGAAAGCAAGACGCCTCAATTTCATCTTCTCAGACTGCATTACTAGTTGATTGAGGATCATGTGGATTTGTACACCCATACCAAATTAAAGGGTCACATACCAAATTAAAAGGATAAAATTAAAAATAAAATTTATTTGTCTTTTTGTTTCATTCACTTATGTTATAACTCTAATTAAGAGTAATTTTTTTTTCTTAATCCATTAAATTAAACTCTCAAACAAGAGTAATTTGAACCCAACCGTTTCATTCTATATTTTTTTTATTGTATTTTACTATTAGTCATTCTTTTTCCATCCTCTTTATATCTCTTTAATAAATAGTTAGTCTTACAAGAAAAGTTATTTGCTTTAGTATTGTAGCCTTTGGAGGATCAATGAAGCGGCTTCATTAGGTACCCAAAAGCAATGTTATAAAAATCAACTTGAACCGGTAAATAGATGAATGGCCAACTAGCCAACTAGCGAGTTCGAGTTACTCTAAAGATGGCCACGCAGTAGAACAAAAATGAACCGATCTGACTCGACAAGTCTTGGGGTAAAAATTGGTGACCTGGCTGGTTTGATTAAACTGGACCGGGTCATGAAAAATGAAGAAGCAACATAGAAAAAGGCTAGAAGCACAGAACAAGGAAGCGTTCATCGCTGTCATCGCTATTCGTCCATTCCACCACTCACCGTTGTGCTAATCATTAGTCATCCCCCTCGACCACCAATGAACCGCCGGCTACTGCATTGCACTGTAACACTTTCCCAATTATAGTACCATGCTTAAATCATAATGCCACACTTAGGAGTTGTTACTAATACATATACAGATCGTATCTGACAATGATCTTCAATCGTCTTCTAATCTCAAACAACTCCATCCAGGATGATCATCTTCAATATCTTCTAAGCTATCTAGAAATAACACAGGAACATACATAAGGTTAAGAATTATAAATTTTTGGTAGGATTTCCTAAACTACCACATACAGTGTCATCGTTATTATTTCTAACTGCTTCAGTTTATTTAAGAAAAGTGATCATACCATATCAATTATAAATTTCATTTTTATGATGTTCAAAAAATTTTTTCGAATTAGGTTAATTTTATTAACACACTTGACAATTAAAGGAGTAGTTTCATAATGGAAATAAAAAGAACATAACTTATGTATATACATATGCATATCATGTAATCATGCATGTGCACTTGTCTTTCTTTACTTTCTTTAGCTTTCTTTAATTTTTATTGCCCTTGAGTAGACTTATCTGGGAGTGAGTTTAACTCGTGACTGTCATCAAACAGTACTAACCTGCAAAGGGATTCACGTGCCTTTAAATTGGAAGGATCTCATTTTTGGCCAATTGCCTCCAAAGTAGAGGGATCTCATAGTTTTAACTGTCCTCACAAAGCGGATCCAATAACTACCTCCAAGTGAAAGAACCCACATTTTGTCTATTTAACTGCTTTTACAAAAAGGGATCCAATAACTACCTCCAAGTGAAGGGATCTTATCTTGTCTGTTTATATTCTTTCATGGTTCATAAGCTCATATACTCATGAATGAATATGCTTAACAGATTGATGCACATGCTTCATATCTTACTTTCAAACATTCTTGTAAGTATGATTTCTATGTTCATAACATACAAACACTCATAGTATTCACATACTTCTGCCAAAAATTCGACAGTATAACAACTGAAACATGGAGGGTCCCAAAATAGACAACATGTCTAGTCACCAACCAATCATAATAATCATATTCATCATGGATAATATATCAATATAACAATATATTAGTATGAAATTATATAAAACTTATGCTTTTGAACCTTTCATAGCTTATGGGACCCTTAAGGTAAGACATCTTCAAGTTATTCCATTTTTCTCAAATCTGTCCTATTCTCCTAAATTGAACTAAAATTATATGTTATTGCATTTTAATATAAAAATTTAATGTATTATATCCCTATTTGTATAATTTTAAACCTCTTTAGTTTCACTAAATTTTGATATATATAACTTAAGTTATTAAAGTTTTACTCAAGGCTATCCTGTTTTAGGATAGACTTGTACACTTAAATTTACAAAATCACTAAAAATCCATTCTTCATAATTTTTACCCAAAATTTATATCAAAATGAATTTATTTGGGCAAGCTTTCAAGCTCAACAAGTTTCACTCCAATTAGGTAACTAGAGCTCAAGTTATGAATTTCTCAATTGAGCTGCCCTATTTCAACCAAATAGAGCATAGGTCACATTTAAAGAATTACTGGGGGAAATCTACTTATTATTTAATTCTTAAATTTTTATGACATAATCTTCTATGTGTTATATTTCTAAAAAAATTGGTCTCATTTAATTTAAAGTTATATATGGTGAGTTATGGCCCTTATATCATACTCTAGTTGGGATAGAAAGTGAATTCTAATAGCCAAATTCTAAAAATCATAACTAATTCATTTTAAATCCAATGGTTTCATGATTTATATGGTTAGATTGCTCTTGAAGTCCAGTTTCATATAAAATTGGTTTCAACTGAATTTAAGAACTACAGAGTGAGAAATACTATTTGTTGTACGAATAGTCTTTAGTATTTCCTTCTAATAGCTTTTCTATTTTGGTTCTATCTTGTTCTTTTAACCTATTCTTCAACCTAAACTAAGTTTTCTTATCTCAAATCACTTAGAAATTGGTTTGTAAATGGCAATCGCGACTGTTGTTTTTCCTCCGCCACCACGACCACCAGCACGACTACTTCTTGCTCCTATGTAATCAAATTTGTGATACTGTGCTACTTATTTCTCTTTTTCTCTTTTTTCTATATTTTTTTTTCAAATTTTTTTTGTGTAATGGGGATCCCTACAGGGAGTTGCAGGCAGGCATGGACTAGGGATGTGTGAAAAAACACCCCTACGGCGGGGATCGGGAATAGGGACGCGAAAGACATGGGGTAGCAAAAACGGGAAGTAAGGAGGCATTCGCCGCCCCCGCCTCGTACAGGTGACATCTCTAAGCTTCAAGGTGTGATGAACTGAACCAAATTTGAGGATAAGAACAAGTGTAGTTTTAAAACCATTTTGAAAAAAACCATTTTTTTAATTATGTTTAGTTTGGTTTTGGTTCAAGTGGTTTATTTGTGTAGCCCTACTTATTCATGAAATTTTTCCCCTATTTTTATCCCATATCAAGCACACTCTTAAAAAAAAAAAAACCCTAATTCCTAGAAATGGACTAGAAAGACTTCAATGTGACCTCAATTAATTTTAAATTCTAATTAGGAAATCCTGGCAAAGCAATATTTTCTATATAGGGAAAAAAAAAAAAAACTAACTACTGATGTTGGACGGCATAGGGTTCACTTTGTGAGGTTATTGTAACAATTTAAAGATTCCTAGAATTTTCATGTTGTTGTTTTAATAATTTTAGGATATACACATAAGAATTTTTATTTGGTGATTAACCTCCCATTAAATCCTTTTATATATATATATATATATATAGGAGATCAACTTACACTAGTATAAATAATTTTTTTTTATAAAACTAACCGTTGAATTAAAAGTTCATATGTTATAGATTATGTCTATAAAATTTTATTTTAATCCAAAAAGTATTGTGCATAACAGCACATGGTTTGATAATTTGAGAAAATTAAATTGTTAAATTTTAAATCACAAAATTTTTATGCAATTAATTTATAATTAAAGGAAGTCGCCTACATTTTAGCCTAAAATTCTTTTTTGTGTGTGTGTGATATGAATTTAGCATAAAATTCTAGTTTTATAATATTAATTTTTTATAAAATCCACCATGGTAAAAGATTATATTTATAAAATTTCATATTAATTCAAAATTATTTGATATATTTTTTATATATGTCAAAATTAATATAATATATATTTTTAAAATATATAAAAATAAAAAATATTTAATTATATTTTTATTAATATTTAATTTTTATAAAATTTGACATAAATAATTTTTATAATATATAATTATAAGAGTTTAATTGGTATATATTAATAATATAAAATTATTTTATACTGTCAACCAATAGAAATAGGAAAAAGTGAGAATCATGGTGGATCCCTCATTATAATAGGTGATTATTTATATGAGTTAGCACATTTTACTATTTCTATTAACTGACAGTATAAAATTATTTTATACAGTCAGTATATTTAAATTAAATTATAATTATAATTCAATAACTGAATGAATAAAAAGTATATTTTATAAAAAAATTATTGAATAATATATTTTTACTTAAAATAACACAGATGTAACTTAATCCTCACTCCTGTGTATGGTGCAGCTTGCTTGGGCGGTTTCTATCCATGTGTTGTCAATTCCTGTGGCCATGGAGGGGACCACTTGTCCGAGCAAAATGGGCAAATTGACAGAGTTAAACACTTTCTCAACCATGCCAAAACATATAACTATTTCTATACTAATTTTTTTCATCTAAACATTTTCTCAACCATGCCAAAATATATAACTGTTTCTATACTAATCTTTTTTATCTTTCTCGTAAAAATATCGTCTCTTTTAGACCTGCCTAATCCTTCATGCGTTCAACTCTTAACACACTTTTTTTTTTTTTTTTTGTGCGTCTTGGCTCACCTTCTTAATGAACTATTTATTCTTAGCAAAATACGTTTCACTTTAGTTTAAGAAAGAAAGTCTTTTTTTTTTTTAAACAAAATAAAATGAAGTTTTAATTATATAGTCAATATAAAATATCATTTGATTTGAAAAATAGCTAAAACTTTTTAACATATATTGACATACATTTTTGCTTCATTACTTCGATTTATCATTATAATAAAGTTCAAAAATTATATTTATAAAATACTGATAAAAAATAAAAAGCACATATTTATTATATTATTAAATGTTTTAAAGTAAGAGTTTAATTGGTATGTACTGACAGTGTAAAATTATTTTATACTGTCAACCAATAGAAATAGGGAAAAGTGAGAAATCATGATAGGTCCCTCATTATAATGGATAGTTATTTATGTGAGTTGACACTTTTTACTATTTCTATTGGCTGATAGTGTAAAACTGTTTTACACTGTCAGTACATTTAAATTAAATTATTAAAGTAATATGATTTTTATATATAAATTAAACTTACAATTATAATAAGATTCATAAATTAAAATTATATACAATATTTAAAAATATATTAAAAAAATACATGCATAATGTGCAGGCTAAACTCCTAATGACGAGTTATACACGAAACCATGAATCAAGGGTCTAATTTCCACAAGCAATTAATAGTCATTCCAACCGCCCTCTAATTTCCACATGCAATATTGGACCGCAACTGTTTTCGTCCTTCTGTTCATTTTTCAAAGGCTAACTAGTCAAGTTTGACAAATCTACAATCCGAAATTTTAAGTTTTCCTTATTCAATTAAGGGAAGCATTGACAATGCTCACCCCATAAGTTGAAATATTGAATGTGTTACTCAAATAACCGGTTGATGTAGGTTCTTTTGTGTGTGTGTGTGTGTGTGTGTTTTGTTATTATTTCTTAAATATGAAAAGACTAATTTGGTCTCCTCCCTGTCCCGCTGGTGCATGATGATCTTCCTTCATGACTTCAGCCTCTACGCCCGGTTCCGTTGCTCACACCAATATGGCCTCAAAGCCTGAGTTAATTGGTTTGTTAATAATAGGTCTGTTACTTTTCACGTGAAGTTAGTTTGGAATTAGTTAGTGATGATTTTGTTAGTTATCTATTGAGCAAATCTTCATATTTGTAGACTCAGATTTGAGATTCACAGTTTCAATTTCAATTCGAAGCCTCTTTCTCAAGTCTCTGGACCATTTTCACATGGTCTCAACTCTCAACTGAGAAGTGTGTAGCGATTATTTGTAGAGTATATTTTGCCATTGCAACAGTTTGCTAAGTAAAGTAATTTATGCTGACATTTGCCATGTGCTTTGTTGGGGGAGGGGGTTGTAAATTTAGGATGCATGTGGATAGACTTCTAGAACAAGGATTTTTTTAATTAATTTTTTTTAGTATAATTTTAATTTTAAGAAGAAATTATTTTATATTTCGATAGATAATGTGAGAAGTATTTTTAATTATTTTTAATTATTAAAAATACTTATAAATTTGTTTGGATAAAAATTGATTAAAAATATTTTTATGCTCAAAATACAAAAAAAGATATTTAAAAGAAAAGAAAGAACTAGATTTTGATAAGAATAAAAAGAAGAAGATATGAATTGTAATTATTGATAAAAAGTAAAGGATATTTTTAAAAAATAATTTTATTAAAATCATTCTATTTCTGTTTTTCAATAGCTTAAAAAAAGTGATAAATTAATTTTTTTAATTATAAGGTTTTTTTTTTCTAAAAGACAATCTAAACATCCTAAAAATATATATAAAAGCACTTTTTTTTTTTTCGGAAAAATCAATCCAAATGCACTAAAAGAGAACCCATATTCCAAACATTGCGTGTATAACCATATAATAATTTTATATTAGCCATTAAACTTTTTCGTTGACTTCCTTTCTCTCTTAACCTTTAAAAGAATGGCTAAGATGCTTTATACGGAAAAATATTTTTTTTCCTTAAATATGAAAGAAACACTTACCAACCGAGAGGAGAAATTCTTTTTTGCAATTGAAAGAAGAATTTCCTTTCACAAAATATCAGTACTTAAGGGGCTTATTACATTGATATACCTTTTTCCTTTTAACATCATTATTGGAAATTTTCGTTTTTTCCCCCTTTTGACATGATTATTGGACATTTTCTTAGATATTATGTGAGTGAGGAGAAAAATAAATAAAATTAAAATCTAGAAAACTATATTTCAGTCTTTGAAAGTATTGAGTCTTAACAAATTAGTACTGCAAAAAAAATCACACACAATAGTTCTTGAAGCAGCTTTTAGTTTTTAACGTAATAATCCCTATCAAGAATTAATGAGTATGTGATTTTTCTGAGGGATTAACTTGTTAAAATTAATCTAATATTTTCAGGGATTAAAATGTAGTTTTTACTCTTAAAAATTTAACAGAAAAACCTTGTGAATATTTTTTTAATATACAAATTGTATAGTGTCGCACATTGTGTCTACTTTTTTCTTCAATAGTTATTAAAACAAGGCTCAAAAAGCTCTCCCAACTAGGAGAGGAGCAATACAAGCAATCCAAGATCTAAATACCAAAGAACAGGAAAACAAAACAAAACAATCCACATTCAATCCAGGATACAAACAATCCGCATTGTGTCTAATTGAAATGCTCAAATGACATATCTCTTCTTTTAATGTATACGATTCACATAGAAGAAAAAATGTATTCTATCCTTAAAACACTAGAATTTTTCAACAAAACACCACCACCTCCCCTCAACATTATCTATACAAATTAATTATAAAGGGAATTCTCTTTGTAATACACAATTCATGTTCTTTGGTAGTTTCTTATATATTTGTTGGCAACTTTCAAGACGTTATTATTTGAAGCTAAAACCTATTTTAATTTTTTTTAATTTTAAGAAAAAAGTAAAGAAACAAATATATGACAAGAAATAATTAAATAAATTAATTCAAAAGTTTTCTACTTATATATTTAAATTAATTTTAATTTAAGTTTACTTTTAAAAAAATAAAATAGCAAATTCATATATATATATATATATATAGAGAGAGAGAGAGAGAGAGAGAGAGAGAGATAAAATAAAAATGTAGATTGATAGACATATCTATCTACTAGTATGATATAATAATGTAATATAGAGAAAAAATATTAAACCCAAGATAATTAATAGAGACTCGGATCATCGATGGGGACAGGATGACTTCCAAAGTCGTTATATTCATATGAAGTCAAACCCATCCAAGATCCCCATGATTGTTATTTGGTTGTAAATGCTATAATTTCTTCTACATAGTTTCAAGTTAATAAGTCTTACGGCCAAGAAATTTTCGAATAAGTTTATCCCAATTATCATGTAATAATAACTTTCTCGAGACTTTTCAATGTAGAAGAATACACGTTTATCCCAATTATATTTTAGACAAAAATAATTGATTTGTTACTTAACTTATTTTTTATTTTTAAATTTATCTTTTAAATAATAAATATTTTTAATATGTTCCCTAACTTTAAAAAATTGAATGTTTATCCTATTTTAAAATGTCATTAACTAGTTAATGGAAGAATCCTATCTAGCATTTATATTGGCAAAAATAATATATACAGATGACATCTTATGTAATAGATTCTATTTTCAAATCTACCCTCTAATGCAACAAATAACATTTGCGAAGATAATAAATAGAATAAATTGCACTTACCTCTTGAGATTTTATGATATTGCAGATACCCCAAATTTCAACAAATATTACACTCCACCCCACTCCCCACGGACACTAACTCGGAACTCAGAAAGCATGGGACAAGGAAGAGATGACACATGGGGGTGTTTCGTGGGCCCATGGAGTAGGTGCATGCTTTCCGAGTTCTGACTTCAATATTCCACCTTTCGATTTCATTTTTACACTGTTGAATGGGAAACAATCATACCATAATGAAGTTGAAAGTCGAAACTTGGAAGTCCATTGAGAGTGGGGCAAAGTGTAATATTTATAGAAGTTTAGGTATATCTGCAATATCATGAAATCTTAATGGGGTAAGTGCAATTTACCCTAATATATGTGTTTGATTTTTCAAAAGTTAGAGAGCGAATTTGGAATGTTTATTATTTAAAGAGCAAATTTGAAATGTTTATTACTTAAAGGATGAATTTAAAAATAGAAAATAAATTAAAGGACGAATAAATTATTTTTACCTATAATTTATTTATTTTTTGTCGTGCCAATTTATATAACTATTTCTATACTAAATCTTTTATCTTTTCTTTTTTATTGCATTGGCGACAATGAGATTTGAATTTATACTTTATACAATCTATTTAAATCCCTTATCAATAGACCAATTCTAATGATTCTATCTTTCTTGTAGAAAAAATCCTTTCTATAAATTAAAAATTAATGGTTTAATTAATTTGTAGATTCCTATATTTTTTTCAATTTTTAATTAGGTCCTTATAATTAAAAAAATTGTAATTAGGTCCCTATGTTGTAAAAAAAAAAATTCAATCAGGTCCCTTGTATATGCTTATACTGTAGGTTTTGATGATGCCAAAAGGGCGATAAACAGCTGCAATCAAAGAGCATGAAGATCCTTGAAGACAAACGGGTTCAAGCATAGTTGGTATAGATTCCTAGGCCATAGGTTCTTTCTGTTAACAGCTTTTCTATTAATAATTCTCATGGCCAAACTTTTTGAAACTTTCTAATTAGTGTTTTCAAAAATATTTTTTTAACAAGCTACCAAGTTGGATATTGATTTTTGAAAACATATTATAAGTTTCTAAATAATTTGTCTTAAAGATAGTCTATGGAAAATATGTTTTTAAATTAAGCAAATGCATGTTTTAGTAAGGTATAATCAATTACATAATATTTTCAATCGATTACGTTCATTAGAATTTTCAAAAAGTTGTTACAACCGCGTTTTTCAAAGCTGTAATCGATTACCATTTTGGGTTCATTCGTAATCGATTACCACAAAGTGTAATCAATTACTATATTCAAAGACTTGCCTAGAAATTAGTTATTTTGCAATGGTAATCAATTACCAAAGTCTTGTAATCGATTACCATGAGCCCTAACTGCAAAAACAGCTAGTTCTGAAAAGTCATGTTCATTGGCTACTTGTCTCAAACGGATAGAACGAAATCTGAAGCCTATAAATAGCCATTCATAACACATTTTAAAGTAGAATACTCAAGGGTTAAAAACTCTTAATCAACTTTTTCAATTCCTTGATTTCTAACTCAGTTTTTGTGGCCAAAGAGAGTTACTATTAAAAAATTTCATAGTGCTTCAAGTTGTATTATTTTCTCTTTTAGAGAGTGATCAATTTCCTTTATTCTGCTTCAAATTGTAAGAGGGTGAGGCATCCCTCAAGAAAGAAAAGGATAAGGTATCCCTCTTTGATTTTGAGAAACTCAAACACTAAGGTGAGGGATCCCAAAAATGTGAGTACTCAAGTATTGTAAAGGTTTTAAAAACCTTGAAGAATTTGACATAGTGAGAAATCCTGGGTTGATTGCTTGGGGACCGGACGTAGGCCACAAAGGGTGACCGAACCAGGATAAATCTGAGTTTGCTCTTCTCTACCCTTATCTTTTTACTTAATTGCAAGTTAAATTCATACTGTTTATTGTTGAAGTAATTTGAAACTTGCATTAATTTTCAAATAGTTAATCACTTAATCACCTATTTTCTAATAAGATTTAAAAAGAAAGAGATTTTTGGGAAAAGAATTAGGATAAACTTTAGACCTTAATTCAACCCCCTCTTAAGTTCTTGAGGCCACTTGGTAACATCCCTATTTGTAATTGTTGTTACAAAAACATGATACAAAATGGAATATTTACTAGGTATTCCTCTTCACCCATTGCTTGCTTCCTCCATCGCCCAACCCACCCAGCTCAGCCACCCTGAGCTCCATAATCATTGTCCTACTACCATAACAAATATCCATTCCAACACTTTTATCACATATAACAACTTTTAACATCATGAGCAGCACTTCTCTCTTTCTCCTTCCTTTCTTTTAGCTCCTAACACAGCTCCGTCTTCCTTCTGCATCATCTTCTTCTCCACAGTCTTCTTCTAATTTTACTAGGTACCATTGTTTTTGACCACTTGGAGCAAAACCCATGACCTTTTTCTGTAGGGGAACATGATGCCCTTTAGATTTCTTTGCTTCACTACTTCTCTCTTTCTCTCTCTCTCACAGACACACACTTTCATTGTTACATTCACTTCCTCATGACTTTTGGATAGCATTTGGTTATTTGATACAAAAATCCTTGTGTGCATTTTTGCTTGGTATTCAATTGTTATCAAATAATTAGTCTTTCCATTGCTGGGTTGTATGGTTTTTGTGCAATCATGAAGTGAGCAAGCATAAAGTTTGCATTTTTATTTTGATTTGTTTCATTTTTTTTGTGCTTGTTATGTTCGAATGAGCTTCTCCTTGCTTGAGTGCTCTACAGGTGTTGGGGATTAGCAGTGGTGGCACAGTGGTGCTGTCATGCTTAGGTAGCGATGAAGATGACTGTGGAATGAAGGGGGTGATAGTGAATCTAAAGTGCACTTACTAAGTTAGAGTATTGGTCCTTCTTATTATTCTTTCCTATGGATTTCCATTTTATATATGTTGAACGGTTTAGATTAGTAAGGTGTGTGGTACGCCTGATTTTATCAAGTATACCGCAACGTTGACCAAATGTTTTTGTAATGGCCATTGTAGATAGGGACCTGATTTAAATTTTTTTATAATGTAGGAACTTAATTATAAATTTTTAAACTATAGAAACCTAATAAAAAATTAAATAAAATTATAGAAACCTACAAATTAATTGAATTAAAATTAATTCTTTTATCATCTCCTTTAGATCTATCTAATCCTTTAGAGAGAAAGAGAGGGGGAAGGGGGGAAAAGTCAAACCTACGACTCCTTCATGCGCAGCCTTATTGTATGCAGCACTTTCCACCGTGTTGAATTTCACAGAAGCCATGGAAATTAAGCAAGAATGAACAATGGCAATAGAGGGAGTAAGAGGGAGAAGATGAGAACTCTCACTAAATCTGAAATGAGTAAAATGGCTCATTGAAATTGAATTAATGAAAAAGAACTTTACATGAGTTTATATACAGACAGAAAAGCATTGACTTACTCTAACTAACTTGCCAGCTGTACACCAACTAACTAACTAACTGACTAACTAACTTAATGGTCTACAATAATAATAAAGCTAATAGAGACTAATTCTATATTACTTCAATAGCCCCCTTCAAGCTGGGCAATGTATGGTACACATGCCAAGCTTGGAAAACAACGTAGCAAACTGCTTGGAAGGCAATGGTTTGGTACATATGTCTGCAATATGAAATTCAGAGCGGATAGGCAAGAGATGAATGAGGCCAGACTTAACTTCTCACGCATGACATGACAATCGAGCTCTATATGCTTGGAACGTTCGTGGAAGATAGGATTGGCTACCAAGTACAGAGCTGAACAATTATCACAATATACCAAGGCTGGAGTGGAAAAGGGAATTCGTAGATCATGGAGAATATATGTGAGCCACTGAATTTTGCAAGTAGTAGCTACAAGTGCATGATACTCTGCTTCAGAGGAGGACTGGGACACTGTAGGCTGCTTCTTTGATTTCCAAGAAATCAATGACTCCCTAAGAAACACACAGTAACCAATGATCAAGCGACGAGTTTTCGGACAAGCGGCCCAATCTGAGTCGCTGAACGCCGTCAGTTGAAGCTTGGAGTTCATAGGGAAAAATAATCCATGACTGGGTGAACCTTTAAGGTAACAAAGCACACGCAAAGCTACTTGGTAATGACTTTCCATGGGCTTCGATAGAAACTGACTTAAGTGTGAAACAACATAAGAGATATCTGGTCTAGTGTTAGTCGGGTAAAGCAGTTGACCCACAAGATGTCGGTAAGTACTTGCATAAGGGAGAGGCTGCCCATCATCCTTGGATAACTTTACCATGTGAGCCATAGGGGATGATGCAGGTTTGCACCCCAGTAGACCAGCAGACTCAATCAACTCCAGAATATACTTCCGTTGGCACAAAAAAATACCACGAGAGGAGCACGCAATTTCTAAGCCAAGGAAGAATTTCAGGGGCCCCAAGTCCTTGATTTTGAATAGATCATCAAGTTGGCATTTGACTCGGGTAATTTCAGCAAAATCATTCCCTATGAGAATCATGTCGTCGACATATATAAGGAGAGCAGTGAAAGCACACACCATTTTGGTGAATAGGGAGTGATCAGCTTGCGATTGGGTCTAGCCAAAGGAGATAAGCACATGGGAGAGCTTCTCATACCATTGTTTACTAGCTTGCCTTTATCCACAGGGAGACTTCCGAAGTCGACAAACCTGTCCTGGATGAGGTGGAGTGACCCCAGGAGGAAGATCCATGTACACTTCCTCATGCAAGTCACCATGAAGAAAAGCGTTATTCATGTCGAGTTGCTTTAAATGCCAGCCCTTCACAAATGCCGAGGCTAAAATAAGGCGCACAGTGTCAAGCTTGCCACTGGCGAAAAAGTTTCAAAGAAGTCAATACCTTCAGTTTGGGTGAAACCCTTAGCTACTAAGCACACCTTGTGTTGCTCAACAGTTCCATCCGCTTTATACTTGATCCTATATACCCATTTACATCCAACAGTTTGCTTTCCAGATGGGAGGTCCACAAACTCCCAAGTTCCCATTTGAGCCAAGGCTTGTAACTCAACCTGCATGGCCTGCTGCCAACAATCCAGCCCAGTTGCCCCATGATAAGATTTTGGTTCTTGGTTGGATGAGATGGTAAGAATGAAGTGTTTATAGGAAGATGATAGGCATTGGTATGATAAATACTATGACAAGGGATACCTGACAGTGGAAGAAGAAGTATCAGCAGCAGTGGTGGTGGCCAGATTGTGATGATAATCCTGCAAAAAAGGATGGTAATTTTCGTGTTCTGGTGGACCGTCGAATAGGTACAGATATTGGAGAAGCAAGTTGCATGGAAGGAGTTATCTCAGGACATGTGTCAAGGGCAAGCTGAATGTGTAGAGATGATTGTAATTCAGATTGTGGTGGGGATTGAGTTTGGGAATTAGAAAGTGGAAATAAATATGGAATGTCAGATAAGGAATCTGAATTAGTGTTGGAATTTGATGGATATATGAATGGGTCACTGGTAGTACCAGTGTGTTGTTGGAAAAGGAAACAACCTTAATGAAAAACAACATTTCTTGATACAAAAAACTCTTGTTTTAATATCAAAAACTATGTGTCCCTTTATACTAGGTTTGTGGCCAAGATAGACACCTCTCCTTGCTTGAGGATCCAGCTTGGTGCGAGAGTTGGAAAGAGTGGAAGCAAAACATTCACAACCAAAAATTTTCATCATAGAGAAATCAGGTGATTTGTTGTACAAGTGTTCAAATGGTGTTTTGTTGCCTAAAATCTTACTAGGTAGTCTGTTTATGATAAAAATCGCATGAGAAACTGCCAAGTTCCAAAAATGCTTTGGTAAGTTTGATTGGAACATGAGAGCTCGAGTGACATTCAATATATGCTGATGTTTCCATTCCACTATACCATTTTGTTGTGGTGTTTCCACATAAGAACGTTGGTGAAAAATACCTTTGCTATCAAAAAATTTGAACATGTTAAATTTTGCTCCATGGTCAGACCTGATTGATTTTATTTTGCAAGAAAATTGGTTTTCAACCATGTGTACAAAAGAAACAATGCGACCCGAAACTTCAGATTTTGTTTTGAGGAGGAAAAGCCAAGTATGTCTTGAAAAATCATCAACCACTGTTAGAAAATATTTGTGGCCATTCACAGAGGTAACTGAAAGTGTCCCCCATATATCCATATGCGGTAATTCAAACATACATTTAGATTTAATGTTACTCAAGGAGTATGGAAGTTTTCTTTGTTTAGCCAAGGGGCAAATGCTACAAGCATCGTTACACTTTGGTGAGGAAATGTATGGGAAATCGGATTTCAGTAGGTCATTTTTTTTTGAGAAAGATGTCCTAATCTAAAGTGTCATTTATCAGTAATCGAGGCACACACACAGGCCGAAGCAGGTTGGGTTAACCGAGGGAACTCAAAACTATGCATCACATAGAGGCCATCCACCACCTCAGCTGATCCAATCCTCTTCAAACTGACTTGATCCCAAATATCACATAACTTATCAGTAAACTTTAACATGCACTGTAGCTGTGATGTGAGTTTAGTCATGGAAATTAGATTGAAAGAGAAAGAAGGTAGGTATAAAACATGATGCAGAACTAAAGTGTCAGAGAGACATATAGTCCCTGCAATAGTAGCCGTGATCAAGTTTCCATTTGGTAATTGAATAGAAATTGGAGGTATGGGCTTACAAGTAATGAATAAGGCTAGGGAATTGCAAATGTGATCAGTTGCACCTGAATCTAAGACCCAAAGATGCTGTTTGGATTTCAGATTTAGGGCTAAAATAATACCTGAGGTATAAGGTTGACATGGTGATTTGGTGGTGAGGTGGTTGTAGTAGTGTTTCTCATGATTTGTGGTTGGTACAGAGGCTAAGGCAGGCTGAGACTGAGACTGTTTCAGTAGAGCCATGAGACCTTCAAACTGATCCTTGGTCAAGGAGAAATTGGTGGTTTGTTGAGAGTCCTCATTTGGAAGCTCCTCATTTTCACATTCATCAGAGGATGTATTGTTGACAGCAGATCCTTTCTTAAAATGACGTGGATAACCATGCTTTTTGAAGCATGTATCCACTGTGTGACCATTCTTATTGCAAAAACTGCACACTTTGCCCCCATTCTATTGTCCTTTAATGAATTTGCCTTTCACAAATTTCTTACCATTTCCACTTAGATTCTGATTATTACTACCAGTAGCCATAACTCGAGGAACATCTCCTCCTTCACTTGCAAATTGCCTTTCTTGTTGCAAGATAAGCGAATATACCTAATTCAAACCAGGCAAGGGATCCATACGGAGTATCTAAGATCTAACACCTGAGAATTGTTCATTGAGACCTTTAAGAAATCTCATGATGCAATCTTGTTCACGATAGGACTTGCATACACATTGCACTGCACATGCACATAAGGAAAGAGGCCTGTAATTCTCCAATTCTCCCCACAAACTTTTTAGGTGAGTGAAGAAACTTGTAACTGTCATGTCTTCTTGCTTCATTGAATAAAGCTCCTCCTGTAGATATGCAATTCGTGTGTGATTGTTCTGAGCAAAGCACTGCTTCAACTCCAACCACAGATCGGATGCTTTTTTATGAACATTACACTTTGTGCTATCTCAGAACACAATGCTCAAACTATCCAAGCTAAACCTACTTTGTTATTTCGATCCCAAATAGTTCTCAATGGATCATTCAAAATAGGCTGTGGCAAGGTGCCATCAATGAAACCAAACTTGTTTTTTGCATCTAAGGCAACGATCATAGCTCTACTCCAAATATGGTAGTTTGATTCAGTAAGAACAGAAGAGACTAGAAGCAAACCTGGACTTTCTCCAGGGCGAAGAAAGTAGGGGCTAGTAGGATCTGCCATCGGATTTTGTGCAGCATTCAAAGCTTGTGCTGCAAACGGATTGAGGATTTGATCAGGATTTGCCATGATCTAAGTGTTCAGCTCTAGAAACTCAGATCCAGATCACCGAGAAAATGAAGAAGAATCTCGAAGAAATTTCTTCAATCAGATGCTAAATCACGATCGCTCAGGATTCACATGAACCAAGCTCTGGATAACATGTTGAATTTCACAGAATCCATGGAAGTTAAGCAAGAATGAACAATTGCAATAGAGAGAGAAAGAGAGAGAAGATGAGAACTCACACTGAATCTGAAATAAGCAAAATGGCTCATTGAAATTGAATTAATGAAAAAGAACTTTACATGAGTTTATATACAAAGAGAAAAGCATCGACTTACTCTAACTAACTTGCCAGCTGTACACCGACTAACTAACTTAACGGTCTGCAACAGTAATAAAGCTAACAGAGACTAATTCTATATTACTTCAACACACCGCGCCACAACCACATCTGCGGTGCGTTCAATTCTTCTAACTTTAAAACATTTTGTTTTTGTTTTTGCGCCATGGCTGCGGTTCTCTTTCTTATTTCCTTTTTTTGGTCGCACTCTTTCTCACTTCTTGTATGTGTTATTCTTTCCATATCATTAATAGGCTATTTCTTTTTCATGAAAGAAATATTTGTCTGACGCAAATATGGAGCTGGGTTTGTTGGGTTTTGACGGGAACTTTCGATTAAGGGGATTTGGCATGGCAGAAAGTTGGCAATGGAAAGTTGTTTGGGGTTGGAACATTGAGAATGGCCATTAATAAAAAGGTAGAGAAGCTAAAGAAAAAGAATTGGTGAGAGCATGGTTGAATGAAGCTTTTACTTAACAATGGAGTGTGAGAAATGGAAGATGGATGTGGCATGGCATTCAATATCAATAGAGGAAACAATTCGTGTGGCATTCAATATCAATAGTCACGTGCAACTGATATACTTTTGATTTCATTGATGGTTCATTAATTATAAGGGTAGATAGTTTAATATCACTTTAAAAATTAAGGGAGTCAAATGTAATTTAAAAAATTAGAAAAGTATAAGTGTAATATTAATGAACTTTATGAGAGGTTTATGTAAGTTTACTTAATATTTTTATACTTTTCTATATTAGTATGTTGTGAATATCACATGAAATGAAAATAAGTGATTTGAATATTATTTTGGTCCTTATAATTGCATCAAATTCTGGTTTTGTTCTCTATAATGTTTTTCTTTTAGTACAAGTTCGTATAATATTTTACTTATGGGCTTTAAGCTTTGAGGGACTAAAACCAAAATAAATTAAATAACAGGAACCAATCCTTTATAAAAAAATAGGGACCAATCTTTTATGAAAAATAACATGTAATAGAGGTGAAAAGCTAAAAAGGTAAAAACTATAAGGACCAATAATTATTTTAGGGAACAAAAATCAATTTTTTAACACAATGAGGACTAAAACCTAAACTAAAAAAATGTAGGAACTAAAACGCAAATAATTGGAAATTGTAGTGACTAAAATCTTATTTAAACCGAAATAAGTTAAGCAAATATTTATAGTAGCATAATAAATTTTGAATTAAATAAAACAATTATTGGTAATAACTTTAAATTTTACTTAATATTAATTTTCTATATAAAAACACTTTATAGTATCATCCAATAATGTGTTATCACTTTATTTAATAAGTTTTATGCCTTATATTTTTGTGAACCACTTAAATGATGTGATAATGCATATAAATTTTATTCTAATAATATATACTAATCAAATTCGTTACTAATTTAATGTACTATGTTACATTAATTAATTTTTCGGAATAAAATAGAAATAAAAATTATAATAAAACTTAAGAGATTGATACCGTAAATGTTAATATAGTATGTTTATTTAATATAGATTAAATTATATAAAGGTTATAGGATACAATATTGGGTATGTGTTGTATGTCATAATTTATTTGTTCCCTTATATTTTTCTTTGTCATTTTTTGTCTCATATACTTACTATTACATTATTTAGATAATTATTATATTATCAAAAAATTAAAAATAATTTAGTATTTATATCTACATCATTATATTAAATAAATGAATTTTAAGTATTAAAAATGTTTAGTATAACACCCATTCATTATAAAGTTAATGACGCAAATTACATTGGCAATCCGAGGTTGAACATTAACAAACATAAATACATTAAAGTGTTGCTAGCCATAGATTAAGTATTTCTAAGCCAGTTTAATACAACTCTATATGTTCTTATCAGTTGGAAGAGTCTACCTTCCTCTGTGGTATAACTTGACTAATTTGAAATCACAAAAAATAAAAGTGAGAATGGAAATCTTAATAAAAAATGAGTAATTCTAAAATATTTGAACTATGGTGATTCCAACTTTGTCTTACTGTGGAAAATCGCACAGCTACCATGTCATATTCAGAATCTAATACAATCACAAAATAAGGCATAATATCACAAGTAATAAAAATAGATCATTTTAATGCAACTTTACATGTAACATTATAAGCCAATACTATAATATCTTTGTTTTAGTTTCATCATTCCTTTGATTTGCTTGTCTCACACTTAGTAGAAGGTCTTCTTCTAGGAAATTCCCTTTTTTTGGTTTTACTCATAACATCGTGACGATAAAGCAAGGCTATCATGTCACACTAACCAACGTAGGTATCATTAAAGGATCTTACGTCTATCCCTCTAGCTTTAAGTCTTAAATATCCTTTCTTTAACTCACATGTTTGCCATCATGCATAAATTTCAACATATATAATAATGCATAATCCAAGTAAATTTATTCTTTAATATCAACTCCTTAAAAAAATTATACATAATTGATATCTTATTAGAATAATAAATTATGAGAGAAGATCAATTCATAATAATTTTTAAGTAGTATAAAGAATAATAAATAAAGTAACTTATAATAAATAATAAGTAATGTAAATATAAGGGAACAAGAAATAAAATAAATTGCAAATAATAGTGAGTATCTTTAATATAATGTAACTATAAATGGAATGACTTTCAATAAATAATAAACAACGTAAATATAAATAAATTGCAATAATAAATAACAATAATTAATTTTAATATAAAAGAGCAGTAAATAAAATTGATAGTATGAATAAGCAAATAAATATACCTATAATTTTATTTTATAAATAATTTTATTTTCTATCTTAAAATTCTTGCAAAGAAATAGTAGACGGTTGTTAAGTTCTTCTACTCTTTACCTTTTATTTTCCTCACTCTCCCTTGTTTGATGTTGATCGTCTCAATTTTCACATACCAACATTACGTTTACTCTCTCTGTGATTGTGCATCGATGAAAAGCCCTCCCTCTTATTTATAAGAAAAATACTTGCATAGTTTATGAGTATTATATGAGTGTATTTTCAAATTAATTATGTAAATATATTTTACATAAGATCCACTACTAATACATAATTTTATATAAAATATATTTATATAATTAATTATATAAATATTTTATATAAAATTCATTACTAATACAATTATATAATACTTCTAAACTATATAAATATTTCTCTATTTATAATGCCCTAAAGACTTGACCATGAAATCTTTTAACCAATAACTATTAAGTCTTCTAACCAATAAGCTTCCAAGTCACAAAAGTTCGGTTAGTCAGCTTTTTCCAAAGACTTGACTAAGTCCATCACGACGTTGACTTGAATTCTGTTATCATAGTTTTGTTATTATTATATTGCCACTTGCAACTTGTTATTCTCAGTTCATATAACACGCTCATATATATATATATATATTGAAGTTACTATTTCTTAATTAAATATCTAAAATTTAACCAGTTGATCAATTTTTAATTAATTAATATTAAAATATCAATAAAATATTTAAATCAACCAAGAGATCCAAAATTATTTTATACAAAATATTTTGTAAAAAAAAGGGAATATTACACACTACTACAAATTTGTCAAAAATTGACTAATATTATCGATGGCTATTATCCATCGGAAATATTGATAGATTTTCCGTCGGTAAAATAAAATAAATTATTAATGAGTGAATTTACCCTTAAAAAAATTATCTGTCAGTAAAAATGTTGGTAAA
Source organism: Pterocarpus macrocarpus (assembly GCA_031439585.1). NCBI lineage: Eukaryota > Viridiplantae > Streptophyta > Magnoliopsida > Fabales > Fabaceae > Pterocarpus > Pterocarpus macrocarpus. The sequence continues at coordinate 64,453,247 of CM062520.1, read as the reverse complement.
TGTTCCCGCCATTTTGCGCCAAACAATTATCAACGGAAAATCCGTCGATAATATTGAAATAAATTAACATTTTTTTATTTTTTGTTATCATAAATTTGAATTTTTATATTGTCGATGGATTATTCGTCGGTATTTGAAAATTTGGATCGACCGCCGTTGTCGGTTAATGCTCCATTTTACTGACATATTTTCCGATGGTAAAATTCGATTACATTTCATGACAATATTACCGACAGAAATTCCGTCAGTAATATAGAATTAATGAAACAAATCGTTTCATTAATATTTTACCCACAGAAAACCCGTTGGTAAAAAAGATACAAAACGTTAAAACACAAGCCGACTTCTTTTTTTTCCTAATTTCTCTCTGTTGCTTTCTCTCTCATTCTCTTTGTTCTCTCTCACTTTTTTTGCCATTTCACCACCGCCAAAGCCCCCATTTCGCGATTGAAGACTGCCATTGTGTGTTTGGTATATTCTTTAACATTTTAATCGATTTAGTTTTTTAGTTTAGCCTCTTTTTTTTTAATTCTATTTTTTTACTCAAAGTTTTATGTTTTTTAGTTAATTAACTGACTTATTTTGTTATTTTGAATTGTTAAAAGATCTCTTTTGGAGCACTTGGAATGCTTCTATTCTAGTGCTTTAGCTTTGTTATATTTTAGGTATGTACAATGTTCCTTGTTCTTTATCTTTATGTTTTTTTGAAGTATTAGAGATTTAAATTTTCTAGGATAGAATTGTAGGATTGGATTGGATGATTAGGGAAAAGCTTAGAGTTCCTTCCTATTATTTAAATTAAGTGCTGTGATGTTATGCGCTCTAGAATGATTATTAGGATTAACTTTAGAATGCTATGGTTATGCAATTTATTTTTTTTTTTATGCTGTGATGTTGAAATATTGAATTAATTTTTGTGTTAAAATGCTAAATTAATTTTTGTGGAGGCTCCTAATTTAAGGGAAGAATCTACCCAAATTTTTTCGGTCATTTAAAATATTCTTAGAATTAAATAATTATTGCTATGCTAAATATGTTATGCCTTTATTTAGTTAATATATATCTTATATTTTTAATTTCATATTATTATACAGATTAGTTATGAAAGGACGAATACCTAGTTCTGGACAAGATAGGGGTAGACCGAGGAAGCATGGTTTATCCCCTCGCACTCGTGCCCCACCCACCACCTGCACTGCGCCTACGTCCACTACTCTCATGAGTGATGCCTTCTCCGTCCCTCCTATTCTGCATACCCAAGAATTTGTTATGATACCCAACCCTCGGCATCATAACTCAGAGCCCCAACCTTATTCCCCCAATAGTCTTCTCCACCTCTACCCCCACCTCTAGGAGGTGAGATCCACACCTCATCTATACCTACTTCCATGCCTTCCCCTACCCCCAGTCAACCTGGTTCGCAGGGTGCTCAAACCTTCTTGTCCACCCCCTTACAAGGTTCCACGAACTAATGAGTGGAGCTTAGATATGATGATAAATCTTGGTAAGTAATTTAAAATTTAAATTTATCATAAATTTTTACTTGTAATAAAAAATTTAACTAACAGATATCTAATACATTCTATTGTTTTATAACACAGCTAGATTCCACCACTGCTAGGGCTGCGCAGGATTACTGAGGTATTAGAGAAGAATTTCCATGCCCTGCATATTAGTTTTCTATAGGCCCCTTAGGCCACACAAGAGTTGTGGTGGAAAAAGTGGAAGATAAAATAATTATTATTTTTTTACTTTTTAATTATTAGTTTTGATTATTACTTCACTTGTTGACCATTGTATTACATATGTAACACCCTACTAATTTGATGTTATGCTTAAGTCATAGCATGAAATTAGGTAGATTGTGTTACCGTATTAACACTCTGTTTACCTTTCTTGATTTATTCTTCTTTAAACAGTCATCATCATATTATTATTATTTTTTTTTTAACAAAACGAAACGGCACGCTGCTATACTAAAAGCGAAATGAATTTAACAAAATATCACCAAAGACAAGAATGGTACAATAGCGTTACTGTATACGTGCAAATATATGTATATATATATATATATATATATATATATATATATATATATATATATATATATATATATATATATATATATATCAGAAGCCTCTGCTTCAGTTTATGTACAAAGTTTCAAAGTAAAATACATAAGCGGGCTGGATATCAAAAAGACAATGATGCCCGTATCATGCAAGACATCCTATGGTCCTCAGAGGACATTCATAACCTACTGCTAACCCTACAGTCAAGTCTATGACCCAGAGCTACGTGCTGTCTAAAAGAGGGTCATACTATACAACATCTCTTGCTGCTAAACTACTCTGTTAGATAGCCGTTATCCATGCCAGGCTCGGCCGGTGAGTAGTCTGCACTGGGTCCCGAGGAGGAAGAGGGTGATGAGCCGGTGGCCTCTGAGGGGTCACTCTCTGAACTCAGTGGAATGTCTGGGACTGCCTGCGGTGGTGACTCAGGTGCAAGGTTAGCAGGTGCGGCCTGTGCTGCAGGGGCAGGAGCAGCTGGAGGTGGGTGCGCCATGTGCAGCGGGATGGCAATGTAAGGACTAGCAGGGTCGAAAATGGGATGATGTAAAGGAACATCAAAGTTCCTGTTGCTAAAGAAGTAGAGACAGAAGTTACACGAGCCGACTATATACAATGAATCCAACTCTGGGTCATGGTGAAGCTGTAAAGCAGGAATCTCAATGAAGAGGGTCGCGGTGGAGCCCATCGCCAGTGTCTGAGAATGGTGCGGAAGATACAAAATGGGGTGAGAATTTCAAGAAATTCTCAGTAGAGTTCGGGTATACTGGTTAACTGACATCACATACATTCTCAGTTGTCTCGGGTTTTATTTAATTATAAAAATGTGTGTTCAAACTGAAATATCCATTTAAATGAGTTCAAGAAAATGTCTGGTCCAAGGCAATGTTCAGTTTTACATTAGACGGCACAAGAAGCACGATAGACTGCTAATAATAATGCATAGAATAATAAACAGAGCAAAGAATAAACAGCAGTAAGCAAACGTAATAGACAACTATAAATATTTTGACATAATTATTCCATGTAACCATGCAGTTATGTGATCATGCAGACTTCATCATAAACCTTTCTTCATATGCCTTTTACATTACTTTTCATCATTTTCCATCTCTTGGTCCCCTGGGAGTTCTTGGCCATTTAGACTCCTGGGTAATAGTCTGCTTATCAGGATCAAGCTCGTTCCTATACAGGAATGCCGGGTTTACTTTCCCCGACCTTCCCACCGATCTATTCCCCTTAACTTCTTATTCGAGGCTGGCCCAAGTAGCATGAAACTTTCATAGTACATAATCCTTATCATAACTTTCATAGCTTTCTTGAAAATGCACATGTATTAATATGTAATTCATAACTTGTGCATGGGTTCTACCGAAATTTCAGCAGCATAACGGAACATATCCGCTTCCCCATGAATAGTGCCAGCATACCAAAATATCAATTTGTCACAAAGAGTACAACATGACATTCATATTCCAACATTGAACTCATATCAACATCATTTTCATTAAGGCAGAGCTCCTACTCCAACTTAATCAACCAACCCGATTTTTATAATTCAAGCTGTAATCTCTATTTAACTCATTTGGACCTCAAATTTGAGTATGTTAAAGTGTTATGTGTCTATTTTCTAACCTCTTTAGTCCCATCTAATTTCGATATCCATAGCTTGAGATATTTAGATTTTACCTCGACCTGCCTAGTGGCTAGTTAGAATCAGACACCCAAATGTAAAAATCCACTAAAAATCGAAAATTGACTCAAATGATATGAAATTGGATTCATATTAAATCTAACAGAGTAAAGTTTCATTTACAAAAAGTTCCATTTCATTTGACTAAGTAGGACTCGAGTTATAAGCCCCGAATTCTGACCTTTCTAAACTGCCCTGCTCTGGCCCGGTTTGGACATAGGGCAACTTTCTTGGATCATTGGGAGCAACTGGGACCTTAAAAAATTTTGAAATTTTTATGGGACATTCTCCTATGTGTAAGATTTTTAACAAAGTTAGTTTCACTCATTTTCAAGTAGTATAGGTCGAGTTCTACCCTAAACAACCTAATCTACCCAGAGCCAGAGTCAAAACCCTAGGTCAAAATTCAAAAAATCATATCTCTCTCAATAATAATCCAAAAGCCTTATATGATATATCTATGGAAAGGCCTGGATGTATAGTTTCATTTAAAATTGGTTTCATCAAATTTAATCTGCTGTAGACGGATCCGTACACTCCGCCGTACGGACTACCGAGGGGTTTTGGGTTCTCCAGCCCCTCAGCTCCTCCCATTTCTATTCTTTCTTGCTTCAAATTCGATTTTAACCAAACAAACAGCCCAAAACCAATCACATATCATCATAATCATTCATTTAACACATCAAGGATCATGAAAATAATCTAAGCTCAGCCAGCCAAGACCACAGATTTGATGCAAGTATTAAACTCCTACCTTTGTTCCAAGTGATTGTGCTGGATTTTTTGAAGCTTAGATGAGCAAGTGCAAGTATTAAACTCCTACCTTTGTTCCAAGTGATTGTGCTAGATTTTTTGAAGCTTGGATGAGCAAGGCTTGAATTGACTTGGTGTTGGCTGGAGTTTTTGTGTGTGAAGAACAAAGAAAGAGAGCTGAATAAGAGGAGAGAAAAGTGGCGTAAGAAGGGGTCTGAATGGGTGTTAAAGAAGCTAAAAAATCTGATTGCTTTGAGTGATTTTTGCTTCAATTTGATTGGCTCAAAATGCTTGGCTGAAATTCAGCCAAGCTTCTCCATGATCTAGTGGCCTTGGTTGCGCCACTTTTGGGTGGTAAGTGGCTGAGTTATCAGCCACTCAAAATAGGGTTTAAAGCTTGTAATTCTATTGGTCCAGTTCCGACAGTTTAAGATACCGTAATGTTACCGATTTCCTTTAAATCGGTAAATCGGTTTTCAACAGAATTTTTATGAAATCTCCTATATTCTAACTTAATTCTCTCTTATCTAAACTCAAGTAATTGCTAATCAATTGAGTCTAAATAATTGTTTAACCGAATTCTAATTATTCTCAATTATTCGATAAAATCGAATAATTAGGCAAAAAACAGTAGATATTACAACATATATGCAGCATATGTTTATTATTGATCCATGCGAAGAGGTTACCATCTATAGAACGTGAAGGACTAGGGCCGAGAAGCGCCTCTGCGATATGTTTCACGACATTCACGAGAACGACGCGAGTATTCATTGGCTCACAGATAAGATCCTCTAGGCCTTGAGGGCCCACTAGGACTCACCTGTATTTAAGGCGAAGCAGGTGAAGACCTGGACGAGCACAGAATTAGCCCACAGTGGCTTTCCGTGCACTGGAGGCTCCACCACCATCGAGAGCACGCGGCTAAGGATGGTAAATATTGTCTTTTTCTCATTTAGTTTTTCTATTTTCATATTAAATATTATATATATAATCATGTGATAATTCTTTGAAATGTAGGAGAAGGCGATGAGCAGGCCACCAACTCAGGGGGACCTGTTAAGCAGGACAAGTCACAGTGGGTTGATACATAGTTAGAGACCACATATGTAAATATTTATAATTTTAGTTTTCGATATGTTTAATTTATTATGGTTATTATTATTTAAATCTAATTTATTTTATTTCTTCTAATTGTAGTGTGAATTCACCTAGCAGCTGATTGAGGCTCAATCACAATAGTCACAACAGGGGGACGGGAGCACTTCTGCCAGCCCACTTGCTAGTGACAATGAGCTATGGGCCCAAATGATCTGTGGCCGCTACAAGGGGCAGACTTAGGGGATGGGAACCTCTTATAGCAGCTCATATTCTCCATGCTCTATATCTGGAGCTGAGTCGGTGTAGAGGCAGCTTAAGGAGGTCGACAAGAGGTACATGGAGCTATATGAGTGCCACGAGAAAAATAAGCAGTAGTGGACGTAGTAGATACAATCCATAGAGCAGAAGATGACGACTCTGTACAGCTTCTATGAGCAGATGCGAAGCAGCAGTTCTTCATCCGCTGCACCACCTCCAGCCCGACCTCCACTGCCTTAGCCTTCTCCACATGGCCACCCATTCGGAGTCGGGACACTGACGACGACGACAACATCTCAAATACTAACGATGATCAATATTCGTAGATTTTAGATTTTCTTTTTAAGAATAAATATTTTTTGAATGATATTGTAATTATTTTTATTTAATTAATTATTTTTAATTTCTCCTGCAATTAAAACCAAAAATAAAATTCTTTATTTAAATAACAAAAAAATTAATTTATTTACAATAATATTTATTAATAATTAAAAAATAAATAATCATTGACAAAAAAAAAATAATTAATAATTTTTACCGACAAATTATTTGTTGGTATTTATTACCAATTCATTAGTATAATACTATCAGTGACGCTTTTTTAAGCAATTATTACTGATGTATTTTTGTTTTTTCTGATCGATAAGTTTTCTGTTGGTAATATTAATATTTTTTATTACCGACGCATCTTTTACCAATGGGTTTTTTACGTTGGCTAATCCGTCGATAAAATTAATACCAATGAATTTTTTTAGTTTTTAGTCGGTAATAAACGCATTTATAATAGTGACACATTTAGTGGTCCCATAAAAATAAAATATAATCAATATTAAAAGATTAAATTAATTATCAATTAAAATGATAGCAATAATTTTATGAAATTATTATTGATAATAAAATACTAATAATAAACAATCATTTTGATTAATAAAGAGGACGAAGGGCATTTAGAAAAAATTATAAAATTAACATGAAAAATTTTTACACTCACCTAGAGTAAGGATTGTTCTTACTTCACGGTGGATATTTACCGTTATTATTATTAACATTTTGAGACTCCTTTTCTCTTGTGTTTTCATTTTGAGTGAGTTTGGTATAAGAGTAACAACAAAGAAGTAGTTTTTATAGCTACTAGGTAAGGTGCACCAAGCATCTTGCCAAAATTTGTAGTTAAATATCTTGAGAAATGTGATTAAATACATAAAAATGTGACTAAATACATTATCATTTAGCTACATTTCTTCAAAATGGGGCTAAATGCATATAGCAACAATTTCACACATTTTTAAGAACATTTGTGAATAAGGCCAAAGCTTGTTGCGTGGTGCACCTTGCTGGGGAGGTGCATGTTAGTTGGCACATATAATATAATATAGAGAAAAATATTAAATCAGGATAATTAAAGAGATTTATTTCTATATATTGATTATATAAAATAACTTTATATTGTTAACCAATAAAATTTAAAGAAGATGACAAATTATGATAGATAGTTACTCACCATAACTTGACATTTTCCTCAAATTCTATTAGTTAACAGTGAAAAGTTATTTTATACTATCAATACATAGAACTTAAATCCATAATTAAAAGAGACTGTGATTATCATTGGGTGACAGGAAAACTTTAAAGTCGTTGTTTTAGGCTTAATTTGGTATTGCCGTGGCTTTTTCAGAGCTACCGACCTCTCTGTGCCCCTTAAAAGCTGCTTTTAACATGTCATAGTAGTATTCTTTAGTACAATATATAAAAGTTGTTCTTAATAAACAGAAACCACAAGTGTAGTATTTGTTAAAGTTACTTTTAAAATCTAAAATAACAATAATAGATATAAATATTAAAGAAAGTGATTTCTATTTTTACTATCATTAAAAAAAGTAAGATTATATTAATTTTTTAAATTTTAAAAAGTATATGTCAACTTTGAAATATTTTAGTTGAAATATGATTTTAAGATAATTTATTTTATTTGGATTGTATGAAAACAATTATTTTTATATGGTAAAATTACTAAAAATAATATAAAATAATTATTTACATTATATAATATTTAATACTTAAGGTTAATTTGATAAAAATATAAAAATTATGAAATAATCAGCTTGTACTTATAATTAAAAGTTTTAAAAAAATTACTTATAACTACAAGCTATTTTTTAGCTTAAAATTATTAGCTTTTAATTATAATCCATTTTCATTATGTTACCAAACATGATTAATTTTTTAAAAACAACTTTTTTTTTTCCTAAAAAGAGCTATTTTCTGTATATTCCCAAACATGCACAAGATTAAGCAAGTAATGTCCCTCTAATTAATTATATCAGGCATAAAAATAGGTTAAGTTAGGTCAAGTTTTATCTTAGAGCTGACCTTGTTTTTAAATTCAAGGTATGATAGTAAGAAAAGAAAATCAAACATTCATATTCTACAAACACATATATTGAATGAAAAATCACGAGGTAAATTTTCTTTTCTTAGTTTAATTATTTTTATTTTCTTTTGGTATAAAACAGGGTGCCAAGTACCCAAAAAAAAAATTTAGAGAAAGAAAAAAACTGCAGGCCCTATTCGTAATAGTTTAATTATGAAAGAAAGAAAATGTATTTTAGAGAAATTGATTAAAAATTTTAGTTAGCGAGAGGATAATAGTCGCCGTTCTGTAAAATTTCAATTACATGACAACCTAAATTTAAGATATTAATCTATTTAAAGTTCTCCACACATTCCAATTGCAAAGGTTTAACATACATGTTCGATTATCTAGAATTAAGTTTAACATTACATTATTTGACTACATTAAGTTGCTGTATGATCGAAAGACACATGGTTCTTTATTCAAATACGAATCCTCCGGTTTATCTAATATGCGATTAGTCATGCATTCCCAGACGAACCTGAATTCTAGCTTGGATGGAAACTGAGACTTGTTTACCAAGCATGTATGGTCTCGGCATCTTTGCCCTCAAGGCCTCACGCATCATCATGTATTGGAATTTGAGGGGCTTTACAAACTAAAATATTTTCTAGAATCTGTAAGTTCAATATTTCAAGTGCAACGTTGCACGCCGCTGCCTTGGTGGGTACTCATGAACGCGATGGATAAGAAGGCGGCAAGTATATTTAATCTCCATGCAGCTGTTTATCCTAAATTTGGCCGTATGATTCTTCCATGATTAATGTCACAAGCGGATGTACCCCTTTTCCCTTGCCCTTAACCAGATCGTACTGTTCCCACAAAAACCCAGTCTGTTGATAATTGCGTACTATTTTTCTAATTAAATTGCTTCTCAATTCTTCGTAGATAGCTTTAGCTCTGTCCTGATCTGGCCCATTCTCTTTGGAGAAATGGTGGAGCGCTGCAAGAATTCTGTAATTCATGTTTATCCAAATTGTACCTCTCCAATATGGAGCGTCATGATCTGTGTTGTGTTTCATGTACACGGAACTTGTTTTGGCAAGAGAACGTAGTCCCTAGTCAGTCCATAAAAGGCCGCGATTTGAAATGAGTTCAAGCTGCTTTTCCAGAATCCATGATCCTGGTCATGAACGGAAATAGACTCACATAACCAATGTGAGGAACAAATCTCAACTTGGGCTTCTCTAAAACAACTCGCGAGCAAGATAATTATGTCCTGCCTCTATTTCTTTCCATTTAAGTTGAACCTTTTCTGTATGATTTCCAAAATCAAAGTGAGCACCATATCCATCATCAAAATGCATCTGGTTCAGTACTCAAGATCTGATAGCAATTTAGCGGTAGAACCATAATTCTTACCAGGTTTGGTTTCCTTATCTAACAGCTCTTCAATGGAATGCATACAATCAGCTGCAAGTAACATCCAACATCTAAGATCCACGTGGCGCTCATCTCCACTTGGGTGTGAAGCACGTGGATAATCATCCAATCCAGAGGACAGTGTCTTGGGATTTAATTCACGCGTCGTCCCATTGTCCCGTCCCGTTTAACATATATGTATTATGTGTTTGTTGATACGAATTCATAAAACAGTGATTGTGTTCAATGTAGGATGCAATTAGGGAAGGACCAACTCTGAAAAAAATCATTGTCACGTAAATAAACATATTAGTAACGCTAATGTGACATAATTTTAAGATCACAATTCAAATAATCATTTTTGCACTGCAGTTGCGATAGAAGAGATTATTATTAAATTTTTTGTATTCCAATTTTCTTCTTGCTTACAATTACACAACACGCATATTTTTATGAAGTTCAACTTCAACCCAGCCTTTGCTGGGAAGTGGTACAATATAGAGGTCGACAACTATACAAATACTTTTATAAATAGCATTTCATGTACTTATGAACAGTGGTGTACTTGACTTTAGGATAAAGTTCACAAGCTTCAACCCCATCTTCTCCTATCTCAAAATTTGTCAGACAGCCTTCAAAGCAAACATGGTAGTAGTGTGTCATTCCCACTTGCTCTGCATATGATTGTCCTGTTTGCAACATTATAACATCGTTGAGATTTTTTTTTAAGAAATAGAATTGAATAGGATTTGAGAGATAGGAAAAGTATGATTAGAGGAGGAGAAGATATAGTTGGAAAGTGTTAAGAGTATGTGTGCCTGTGTGAGGAGGTGGGAGGGCAAGTAAGAGAGTTACTTAAGGAAAGAGAGATGGTGTGATGGAGAAAACATGAACAAAGCTCTTAGGAGTATATCTTAATAGCTTTTTGTGCCTCTCTTGCTTTAAGTGATAAATTAGGGAAAAGAGAACCAGAGAAATGATTGTGTGTATTGAAGTAGTGTAAATATTATATGATAAATAATTGTTATCACATAAAATCATTGACGTACCTCTACTCAACCGCTTAAGTTTTTGGGAAAAATAGTTTGTGATAATAATTTTGGAAAAAATGGTTCGTGATAATAATATTGCTGCTCTAGTGATATTGATCTCACCTTCCATGGAGCTCAGAAATTGTTCTGCAGAAATTGAAGATTTCTTTAATTCTTTCCCAATCAGCTTCTCCCAAATTTTGACCACCTCTAACTGGGATAATATGTTTTTAGGTGGCCTTATGTAAACTGTCTTGCTCAGAGTTATGGGGTCATCTATGGTTTTGATAGTGTACATGGCTATATCATCTTCATCCACATAGATCCCTGCCAAATTCAGGAGACATATAATTGAAACAAGTACATATATGTTATAAATATGTCATTAAAAACAATTTTAAGAACTCAATCGGAATAGTCACAGAACAATAGGATGGAATGATCGGTTTGGGAATTAAGTAGCTAGCTAGTTATACCCTTCACGTTGCCATCTCCATGCAAGACCACAGAATCCCTTGAAGGGATGACGAAGCCAGGCTGACACAGTCCACCAAGGAAGTAATCAGCGAAACAATTAGCAGAAATATAGGTGAACGGTATGTTAGCCTCTTGTATGGCTTTCCTCACTACCATTTTGTCATCAAATGTTACTCTTCCTGGCTCCAACGCATGCTCCATTCTCGCCGGATCCGTCCCAAGTTCAGAGGGCAAAAATTTGAGCATAGAACAGAACATTAGTTTAAGAAATATTGACAAACTTAATGCATAGTAAGGTAATTATGGAACTAGCTAGGTGAAAATTTTGTCTCCCAGCAATCCATATTATTTTATTAAAAAATAGGTCATATATGATATGACTAAGACTCAATATTTGTTACCTATGCATTAAAACTTTTATAGGGTATTGGACTGTGATAATTGTAAAAGGTTACTATTAATTACCTTGATATCTCTAGCTTCTTTTATTGCATCAACAAGTTTAAGTTGAAGGAGGATTGGGTTGCTGCGGATGTGAACACCAGATATGGCACAAATTACAACATCCACTAGTTTCACAGCATTCACAAGGCTCTGGTGGTCGTTAAGGGAACCTGTCACAAGCCCTTGCTCCATGCTCCTTGAATGACAAGAGCAACTGAAACTTTCTCAATGTCAACACCAATCTCTGGCCTGTGGAGAATGTATGTTTCGTGTCCCTGAGCTAAACTTGCCTTCGCTGATAACTCTAAGAAATTGAGTTATTTAGGTTCATAATGTATATAAAAGTATGCTATGATCTAGAGATTTGAACTAGTTTTAATTGATTTTGACTTATATTCCAACTTAGACATACTTAATTGAAATTATTTTTACTCTTGTTGGAATTTTTTTCTCTTTGAGCTCTATTTTTTTCATGTTCTTGATTGTTGGTATTTCTCATTTATAGTGTTTGATGGTATTTTGAAGGCACAATATGAAGAAGAAGTCAATTTCAATAAGAAATCCAAATTGTGATGCATTTTGACGTTGCTACGGTAATTTGGACATAACTGGAGTTGTAGTTGTTGCATTGAACCAATTTTCATGGCATTGGAAAGGTAGGAGAAAAACCTACAACTTTGCTAAGTCATCAAAATCTAATTCACATATCTAGGATATGAAAAACTGCATGCAAATTAAAACACAATTGTTGAGATTAGTGCCTAGGAGCCCAAGTTCTGGCACCTAAGCGGTGGCTTGTTAGGGAGATTTTTCATTCCGGTTATGTGGTGCCCAGGTGCCCCAAGACTTAGCGACTAGGCGCTGACGGCGAGCTTTGTTTGAGTTTTATGGTTAAATAAGAAAAAAAGAGACTTGGCTTGGCCCTTTTAGGTTATGAAATAAGAGAAAAGCATTCTCGAGCTCTGGAAAGAGGCAAAGAACAACTAGGGAATGAGAGTTTGAGGAATCATCACTCTAAATCTGGGGTTTTTATGATTTCTTCTCCTTTTTTCTTTTTTATTTTCTTTTGTAGCATGAGTCACTATACTCCATGGCTAGGGTGAGGGTGCAATCTAATGTGGATGACTTGTTTATGAATTTCTTGTAACTTGAAGTTGGGTTTTATGGATTAAGAGTTCATCCTTTGTTTTGATTGCAATTTGTAAATGTGTTTTTCATGAATAGATTTAAGGTTCATATAAAAATTGGGAAATTTGTGCATGTTCTAGCTCTAGGGCTAAACTTCATAATTCTCAAGGTTTAGGAATTTATCTTGAAATTATGTGGATTATGGATTGGTTTGATTGCTTAATCCTTTTTTTTTACTAAAGCATGATTATGGAATTGAAAGGTTTTATGTGACAGGAGGAGAATTGGTTTCATCAAGGAATTGGGAATCAATTACTTAGAGTCCTTCCTTTAATCTATAGTTTTCTAGCTCAAGTACATGATGTTTCAATTAACTTATAGAAAAATCAGACAAACTCAACTCGTAGCTTCTTTTGAACACTTGCTAATTTTATTTGAAGTTTTTGTTTTCTTTTATTTTTAGTTGCTATTGTTCTTGTTTGAAGTTTTAATTTTAAGACTTCCTTTAATACAAAAATTTGTGGTAATCTAAATAGAAATTAATTAGTGAATTGTTATTTGATATCATTGTGGGATGATACTCACTCCCTGTGTTTACTACTTAAATGATTCGGTGCACTTGTTAAGTAGTTATCAAGTTTTTAGTGTCCTTGCTTGGGATTGAGTGTTCTATCAACAAAATTAGTTGCCGATAAATTTCTATTTTGGGATTGAGTGTTCTATCAACAAAATTAGTTGCTGATAAATTCTTCTTTCATTTGTCTAACTTGTATAGAATTTTAAAATAAAATTTTAAAAAACTGTCTCTATTTTCTTGTTCTTAGATGGATGGCTATTGTTGTGATATATGTGGAAGTTCTACACATCCAACAAATACGTGCCCAATCATTTTTCCTTGTTGTGACATATGTTCAAGTGTCATGCATCAAACAAATTTTTGTCCATTTTATGAGCTTGAGAGCTGGGTGTCGTCACTAGATTTATGTTGTGTTTGTTCAAGTAGCATGTATACTACATGTTTATGCCCATATTATGAGCCAAAAGTGGATGATGGTCAGGATAATGAAGTGGTAGTTACAACCAATGAGAAATTATGTGAGGCATATGTGTTAGGAGATAGAAAAAATCTAGATAAGGACAATCCAGTCATGCTTAGTCTTTCTATCTCTTAACATGAACTACAAATGTGCAAATCGATAATTGTCAGTTTTCTTTACATGATGCACAAAAAGTGGTTTATGTTTCCTATCTCTTATATGTTATTCTTGTGTATATCATTGGTAAATATTTGATAATTCTGTTATTTGTAAGGAAAATATATATTTATGATACTTTTGACTAGGATGAAATGATGTTTTTCACAGGTCAAGTTGAAGACCTTAAATTAGTGATTCTTGGGAGGCATTCCAAGTTTTATTTCCTTTTGTTTTTATGTTTGTGGTGGTTAGTGTTTGTTGAGTCGATTTGAGTGTCTCCCCAAGTTTGGAGCCTTTGTAGGGGGATGTATGTAGTGTTGGCCACAAAAATATTTTCTTAATTGTTAGCATGCATTAGAACATTTTCCTTACCCTCATTTCATGTCAACTCATAATAAGTGATATTGAGAAATGTAGCAGATAATTTGGGCTTATGATCATAATGTTAGAGCTGACATAGACCATTTTTCTTCCTTTCCACTGCCTCTTGATAATGATGATGATGCTAAGCAGTAGATGATGGTTCATACAAGAAAATCAAGGGAGTTCTACTGCTTTCTTTTATTTTTCTTTATTTTATTTTATTTGGTTGTTATCAGTTTATTGCTTTTCATTTTCTTTGTTAAATTTTAGATGTGTTTTATATTTTAGTTTTCTTCTTGTCAATAGAATCCTTGCCAAAAAAAGAATGAACAGTGAGTCTCTTAAAGTGTTCTTTTTAGAATTGTGTTGAGTGCTTAATGATTGTATGAATTTTCATGAACTTGGAAATAAGCACAATGTCTTTAAAGGATCATGTTTTTACTCATAATTCCTGTTAGTACTTTGATTTGAGATTGTGCATTTTTCTGGGGATGAACCGAGTTAATTTTCTAGAGAAAGTTCATGTGGTATACTTGGATTGACTCTTATCTTAGGACATGATTCCTTGTTAAGGCAAAATCCTAGGGTAGTGTATCTTGATGAAATGATTAAGGCATTCTTTGAACCATTTAAGCCTTTCAAGCTTGCCCGATAATGTAGATCCCTAGGCCGACCTTTTTAAAGATGAGAAAAAATGATAAAAGGCCTGTTCTTTTGTTTTGACCTTCTTTTATCCTACTATTCTTTAAATTAGAAAAAAAAATTCCTACTTGTAATAAATTTTGTTGGGTTCTTGAAGTGTGGATTACATGTTCTGTTCATCTTAATAGTTAGTGGCACATTTTCATGGATTAAGCTATTTGTGTTTTGAGTCTTCATGAAAAATAAAAACAAAATGGAAAGCACAAGTAAAAAATATAAAAAATAAAAAAGGAGAAAAAAATACAAAAATAAAGAATTGTGGCATTACTTTGTTTGTATTTTAGACTATGATGCATGTTTCAATTACCTGACTTAGTGTAAATTTTCTTTTCCCTTTCATTCTTAACCTTAACCTTTGGCCTAACATTACAAGCTTTAAAAGACCCTTTTGATCACTTGGATGCATTACTTCTATATTAGTAGAGATAGGGATGAAAAATTTAGCCTGTGTTTGGGATAATTCCTAAGTATCTTCATAATCTGATCCAGATTATTAATCTGAGATTGATCCTAGTTATGTGCATTTTGGGCTAGGTCATACAAGTTACACATGGTGATTGCATGATTTCATTTGATCCTTGTGCTTCTTTTTGATCTATAATGTTAAGGATTTTTCCGAGAGCATATATGATGCACAATTCTTAGTTGCAAACTTTTGCTTCTTTTTTTTTTTGCATTTTCTTTTGTATTTTCTTTTACTTGGGGACAAGCAATATCTTAGATTTGGGGGTGTGATAACTCTAAGAAATTGAGTTATTTAAGCTCATAATGTATATAAAAATATGCTAGGATCTAGAGATTTGAACTAGTTTTAATTGATTTTGACTTATATCCCAACTTTGACATACTTAATTGAAATTATTTTTACTCTTGTTGGAATTTTTTTCTCTTTGAGCTCTATTTTTTTCATGTTCTTGATTGTTGGTTTTTCTCATTTATGGTGTTTGATGGTATTTTGAAGGCACAATATGAAGAAGAAGTCAATTTCAATGAGAAATCCAAGTTGTGATGCATTTTAACCTTGCTGCAATAATTTGGAGATAACTAGGGTTGTAGTTGTTGTATTGAACCAATTTCAGAGGCATTGGAAAGCTAAGAGAAAAATCTATAACTTTGCTGAAGATACCAAAATCTGATTCACATATCTAGGACATGAAAAACTACATGCAAGTTAAAACATAATTGCTGAGATTGGTGCCTAGGCACCCAAGTGTTGGCGCCTAGGTGATGGCTTGTTAGGGAGATTTTTCATTCAAGTTGGTGCCCAAGTGCCCAATACTCAACACCTAGGTGCTCACGGCGAGCTCTGATTAAGTTTTCAATTAAAATAAGGGAAAAGAAAAAGAGACTTGACTTGGCACTTTTAGGTTAGGAAATAAGAGAAAAACATTCTCCAGCTCTATGAAGAGGCAAAAAACAACTAGAGGAGCAGAGTTTGAGCAATCATCACTCCAAATCTTAGGTTTTTATGGTTTCTTCTCATTTTTCTTCTTTATTTTCTTTTGTAACATGAGTCACTAGACTCCATGGCTAGGGTAAGGGTGCAATCTGGTGTGGATGACTTGTTTATGAATTTCTTGTGACTTGATATTGGGTTTTATGGATTAAGAGTTTATCCTTTGTTTTGATTGCAATTTGTAAATGGGTTTTTCATGAATCGATTTAGGGTTTATATATGAATTGAGAAATTTGTGTATGCTCTAGATCTAGGGATAAAATTCATAATTCTCAAGGTTTAGAAATTTAATTATCTTGAAATTATGTGAATTATGGATTGGTCTTAATCCCTCTTTTTACTAAAGCATAATTAAGGAATTGATATGTTTTATGTGAGAGGAGAAGAATTGGTTTTACTAAGCAATTAGGAATCAATTACTTACAATCCTCCCTTTAATCTATAGATTTCCAGCTCAAGTACATGAGGATTCAATTAACATATAAATAAATAAGTCAAACCCAACCCCTAGCTTCTTTTGAACACTTGCTAATTTTATTTGAAGTTTTTGTGTTCTTTTATTTTTAGTTGCTATTGTTCTTGTTTTAAATTTTAATTTTAGGACTTCCTTTAATTCAAAATTTGTAGTAATCTAAATAGAAATTAATTAATGAATTGTTGTTTGATAACATTACTTATTGTGGGATGATACTCACTCACTATGTTTACTATCTGAACGATTTGGTGCACTTGCTGGGTAGATATCATTCACCAATCTTTTCCCTATGTACCCCATTCCCCCAACAATAAGCACCTTGCTCTTCTCCATCTCTCTCTCTCTCTCTCTCTCTCTGTTTCTCTTTCTGTCTACCCTTTTGGTGCAGGGAATATCTGTGTCGTTGGCCCTTATATAGTATATACTATATATATAGTGCCTGATATTCATGTCTTGAAGTGTACATGTTGCTTGAATACCTGAATACTATATTCACTTGTTGGTGGCTTAGCTCGCTAGCTTGGTGGTATATACAAATGAAATGTTGCTTTGTCTTCCAGGTAAAGCCATTTGCTTCAATATATTAGGCTAAATTTACAAAGAGTTTGATAATATGAGAAAATTTAATTGTTAAATGTTAAGTCACAATTTTTTTTATGCAATCAATTTATAATTAGAGTAAATCGGACACATTTTATCCCTAAATTCTTTTTTTTTTTTTGGTGATACAATTTTAGCCTAAAATATTCTCTTTATGTAAAACAAAAGCTCAAATTCTATATTACAATTTCATGCTCCATTATAAAATTAGAACTACCTATATTTTAAATTTAATTAAAAAATTAGGGATCAAAATTTATTTACTAAAATAATTTTATATGCTTGTTGATTTTTAGATGGAAAAATTGTTCAAACTATTTTATTCAATTGAACCATAACTTTTTTTTTGGGTTAAAAATTCTGATGTATTTTTTCAATTGTCTAGCATGGTTCATCCAATTAACATTTCCTTAATTAAGCATCAGCCTTTTCTAACTTATTACAATTTTTTCTCAATAATTCAAGTCGGATGTTCATTAGACTGCTTGTTAGCCAAGAGGTGACTGGGGAGAGTCACGCAGCTCGCTTACAAGGATAAATGTCGCTCACCCACATTAACCAAAATACTGGAACTATACAGCTACGCAATCTTAATTAGAGGAAATGAATGGCAATAAACGTGTAGCCTTGCCTAGGGGAAAGGGGGGCGTATATGTGGTCCCGTTTGATCAAGTCGGTGTTGCAAAACATGCACTGCTCTTCTCTAAATTTACCCTTGCCTATAACTTTGACTTTTATATGTTCTGGTTCTTCTTGTTGTCCAAACTCCTGATCAATTTCAACTTCTTAATTTTCAAGCCTTTTGAGTAGGCAATCTTCAAGAAAGATAGTCACTAGGCCGTCCATAAACTAGCTATGGTCTTTTCTACAACAACTGCTGTACATAGGATGAAATGACTATAGGAAAGTGATCAGCCAACCAAACAAAAAGATTTTTTTTCAAAAATAAAATAAAATTGCATCCACATGAAATAAGGACTTTTCTTACTGCATGAAGACATATTACAATTTTAAGTATGAGTAGTAAAATTTTATAGAGATTAGTTAAGAGTAGATTAAGTGAAAAGAACATAATCAATAGTGGAATGGGATCCAATTTTGGCTATGGGTGATTTCAAAGTGGTTTTCCAGATGTGCACATTCTTTTAAGTGTGGGGTTGCCGTTAATATATGCATGTGATGTGGTTGGAGATGAAACTTGAATTGATGAGGAAATTATGGAAGTCATTGTTCTATGTTGTCATCTAGGGAATCAGAACATAAAAAATAGTATTGTGTACGGAATATAAACTTGACCTAGGAGTTGGATTGTCAAATAAAATGCACAGGGGCTCCAGGTTAAAAGCTGGTTGAAAGGAATCATAGCAGATAATGGATTTTTGAGTGTGTCATTGCAGTTTTTGGTTTGAATTTGGCTAGAGATAATTGACCTTTTGCTTATCTCTTTTGGCCTATTGCTTGGTGATTGTGATTGTGGATTTGCTGGTGGCTTGGAGATCATGATTTTGCTTATATGAGGTGTTACTTATATCTTCTTTTGGTGTTTATTTGAACATTTTTCAGGACTTCTGTTTTAGTTTTTTATTTTGTCTCTTTCATACTTTGTTTTTTTTTTTTTTGAGTCTATTTTTGGAACTTGTTTTGATTGTCACCCTCTAGTGAATTGGAGCTTTGTTATTTATCGAAAAAAAAAAAAATCAATAGTGGAACTTCACTTAGACAATGGGGGGCCATAGTCACCCCAATTTTTTTTTAAAAAAAAAAAAGTAACACACACACACATATCAGTTTGAGCTTAACATACATATATATTTAAACTCGTTATTAGCCATTTTTTTTCTTGTTTGAGCTTATTTAACTTCTACTCATGGTAACAAATTATCATTCAAAAGAGATCAGCATAGCACTGAAATATGCTAATTGCCATCACCCAATTGTAAAAAATGTTAATTGCTCAATAGAAAACAATCAATATCAACAGTAGGTGGACTGCAGCACGGTCATATATATAGACTACCTTTCCAACTACTCTGTTTAGTACTCCTTCAATGTAACTTTACAAGAAAAACATACAATCCTTTACCCAAAATCTTGAGTACATGACATAATGACATTTTTTTCCCTCCATCTTATTATTTTAGCTTATAAAATCCTTAACACAGGGCTAACAATAAAACCAATAATGATAATAGATCTATAACTGGTTTAATTATTGTTTTAAAATTGCTTATTGTATGTTGATATACAGTTAGTTTCAATTAAGTTGTCATAATCAAATTTACATGTTAAATTCTTTGGCCCTCTAAGAATTTTCTTCAAGCTCCACTACTGTATATAATATGAAGAACCCATAAACACATTGTCTTAAGATTTTGAGTTAAGATATAGCGTCCGGCACTCTATTGTGGTTTCTTATACTTGGTCAATTGGTTTAGATCTTCCAAGTTTTGGACTCTCATCCCCAACAAATGGTATCAGAGCCAATAACTTGAATCAAGTAGTGGAGGAATAGTGGTTGGATCTAAATGTGGGATCCCTTGTATCGTAAGTTTTCCCGACAGTATAGAGGTTAGACGGCGTGTTCCGTGAATGTTAGTAGTACAAGTGAAAACTACAAGAAGTGTGACTTTTGTTAATAATATTGAATACTCGGAAGAGCTTGCACTCAGGGGGAGCATATCGTGTTGGGCCTCACACTTGAGAGGTGAGCATGTTCAAATTTCAATTGTAAGTAGTGAAGTCCTACATTGGTTAATAATCGACTAAGTGAATATTATATAATATGGAAGTGCCATAAATTAATTGTTTTAAGGTTTTTGGTCAAGATATAGTGTCCAACTCATTATTGTAATTTCTTACTTAATCCATTGGTTGATCTCTCAAATTTTGTACTCCCATCTATTAATTATTTTTGTGAGAGTTGTTATTTTGATATAAAATTTTCAATATATCTTTGAGTACATCCATGAGAAATGGATGAATAATTTTGTGATACCCACAATATGTGTTTTCTTTTTCCGGTCATTTATCTTTATTTATTTTTAGGTCTCGCATATGTTATCACCTTTATGTCAAATTAACATTTCGCTATTTTTATTGACTCCTTTTCTCTCTCCATTTTACCTTTAAAAGTGAAGATTTAGATTGATGCTTCCTGAAGAAAAAAAATTGTTCTTTTTCTCATGAGGTACAAACGAAAACACACCAAACAAATTGATAAATTTGTTTGTTCTCTTGGAGCAAAAAATTTCCATATGATTTAAATAAGTAAAAAGTTTTAGCACATAAAGAAGAGAACAAAAAGTTTTCATGTGATTATTAATTTTTTACTGTATACTATTTTGTGTACTCTTTTTTTTAATTGTAAAATTTAATTTTGATGCACTATTGTGTAAAAAAAAATTATATAGATATTTAATCATATATTATCACATTAACAAAAGTATTTGATTTAATTACCTATTATTTTAAAAATTTTACAAATAAAAGTATATAATTGGATGATAATGTAAAACTTTTTTATACTGATATTGCATCAAAATTAAGTTCTTTCTTTTGTCTTAATAAAATAAAAGATAATAATTATATGTAAACATAATTCCAACTCTTGGCAAAAAATAATCCATTTATCCAACAATAATTGATATCAATTCATAGTCATTAGAACATTGCTCTCATATTATTTGTGTGTTATTGAGTAATGATCTTGTCCCATATATAATGAATTCTTTTAAAGTATTAGCTATGTATTGTCTCCAGTTATTTTTCCTTCATTAGGGTATTTATCGCCTGCATTCATTGAAATTTAACCTTTGAAGCATTGTTGTCTAAGGAATGTTTTCAATAATTACCATATCAAAGTATGAACCTTATTTCCATCTCTAAGAATGCAGTTTTTTTTTTTAAAATCATTAACACACAACACCTGTTGATATTCTATAGTTATTTATTAATAATTATGTAAAAAGTTTGATAACAATAATAATAAATTAGATTGAAATCTATTAATTTTAATTTTTTCATATATATATGATTATTTAAATTTAAGATATTTATTTAAAGTTCTCCATATTCCAATTGCAAAGGTTTAACACAAATTTATTAATACGAATTTAAAAACAGTGATTGTATTGAACGTAGTATGCAATTCGGGAAGGGCCAACTGTCAAACATCAGTAATCTTGCTTATATATACTAGCACAAAAAATCATTGTCTTAAATATAAATATGAATAGTATTATACAGCTATAGAGATAATTATCAGACTTATTGTTGAAATTTATCAAAATTCAAAGAGGATAGTTAGATAAGCCAGATGATTGAAAATCACTTATTGATCCAAAAGGTTAGAAGTAATATTATATTGTTCTAGTAAGTATTCTAAAGTCAAAATTTTAGTTGTTTAGTATTTCCAATAAACATATTTGTAATGTCAATATTGAAGACATTTGAATAAAGTCTAATTGAGCTCAAGTAGGAGTTTATTATATGGAAAAAACAGTTACAACAATAATTTATTAGATCACAACAAAATAAAAATAAAAATTATATATATATATATATATATATATATATATATATATATATATATATATATATATATATATATATATATATATATATATCCTTGCTCTATCAAATATCACATCGTTAAGTTTGCAATAGCAGAGAATATTATAAATATTTTGTCTGCCGTTTTGCTTATTGCTTACAATAACATAGCACAAATTTTTATGAAGTTCAACTTCAACCAATCTTTGCTAGGAAGTAACACAATAGGTCCACAACGAAACGAATAAATACCTCTATAAAAAGCGTTTCAAGTACTCATGAGCAGTAGTGTACTTGACTTCAGGATAAAGTTCACAAGCTTCGACTCCATCTTCTCCTATCTCAAAATTTGTGAGACAGCCTTCAAAGCAAACATGGTAGTAGTGTACCATTCCAGTTTGCATCTCATATGATTGTCCTGTTTGCACATTGAAACATTGTTGAGATTTTTTTTCAAAAAGAAAAGAAAATTAAATAGAATTTGAAAGAAAGAGAGACAAAGAGAGTGTGATTATAAAGAGAAGAAGATATAGCTGGGAAGTGCTAAGAGTGTGTGTGCCCGTGTGCTGAGGTGTTGTGATGGAGAAAATTAACAAGACCAAAAGCTTTTTGGAGTCCCGTTTAATTGCTTTCTTGCTTTTGAGTGTTAAGTGACAAATTAGGAAACAGAGAACCAGAGAGATAAATGTGTGTAAGAATTGAACTATTGAAGTTGTGTGAATATTATATATGATCAATAATATTTCTGACCCAATGATATTGATCTCACCTTCCATGGAGCTAAGAAACTCTTCTGCAGAAATTGAAGATTTCGGCAATTCTTTCCCAATCAGCTTCTCCCAAATTTGGACAACCTCTCTCTGGGATAATATGTTTTCCGGTGGCCTTATGTAAACTGTCTTGTTCAGAGTTCTGGGGTCATCTATGGTTTTGATAGTGTACATGGCTATGTCATCTTCATCCACATAGATCCCTGCCAAATTCAGGAGACACATATTTGAAAAAAGTACATGAATATATTCTAATATGTCATGGAAAACAATTTTAAGAAATCCCTCAGAATAGTCATAGAACAATAGGAGGGGATGATTAGTTTGGAATTAGTTACCCTTCACGTTGCCATCTCCATACAAGACCACAGAATCCACATAGGGGGCGATCAACGCAAATTGACATAGCCCACCAAGAAAGTAACCAGCAAAACCATTAGAGGAAATATAGGTGAATGGTATGTTAGCCTCTTGTACAGCTTTCCTCACTACCATTTTGTCATCAAATGTTACTCTTCCTGGCTCCAAGGCATGCCCCATCCTTGCCACATCCACCCCAAACTCTGAGGGCAAAAATCTCTGTGCATAGTACAAAACGTCAAGTCAAGAAGAAACACTAACAAACTCAGTGCCGTCTATAGTACGGTAAGATGGAACATTGGAAATAGTTAGGTGAAAAAGCCATCTCTAATCATGTAATCCGTATCATTTTATTAAATAATAATAATAATAATAATAATAATAATATGTTTAAGACATTATATTGGTTTATTGTACATAGAAACTTTTATGGAGTTTTGGACTGAGATCCTTGTAAAAGGTTATTATTACCTTGATATTTCCGGCTTCTTTTATTGCATCAACGAGTTTAAGTTGTAGAAGGATATGGTGGCCACGAAAGTGAACACCAGCTATGGCAGAAATCACAACATCCACTAGTTTTACAGCATTCACAAGGCTCTGGTGGTCGTTAAGGGAACCTCTCACAAGCCTAGCTCCTTGCTCCTTGAATGACAAGAGTAGCTGAAGTTTCTCAATGTCAAGGCCAATCTCTGGCCTGTAAAGAACGTATGTTTCGTGTCCCTCAGTTAAACTTGCCTTCACCAACCTTTTTCCGAAGTACCCTGTTCCCCCAACAATAAGCACCTTGCTCTTTTCCATCTCCCTTTCTCTTCCTCGCTTTCTCTGTGTGTGTGTGTGTGTGTGTGTGTGTGTGTGTGTATCTACGCTTTATTATTGGTTAAGATGTGTGTCTTTGGCCCATATATGTAGTGTGAGAAAATGTTATATATATATATATATAGTATTAGCAACCTACATATTTTGTTTTGGATAAAAAGTCCACTCCCGTCTTTAATTCATCAACTTATAATTATGAACAATTTTATAATTTAATTTATTTACCTTAATTATTACTTTGATTTTTTTCTCTCACCTAATTAATACTCTCCCCTCACTACTTTCTCTTTCCTAAATAATAGATGAGTGATATAAACAAATCAAATAAAAAATATTATTAGAATCCTACAATTAAATTAATAATAGCAAATCTAAATTTAAACAATTCATGCTTTACATATGATTTTTAGAATCATAAAATTAAATTAATAATAGCAAATATCATTTATTCGATTAATAACTTTTTGTGCGCCTTGTCCATTAGACGCATAAATACGCCATCTATGTCATATCATCCAACACGTCAACGATTCAAAATATAAATGGTGTCTAACATTGGAATGAAGATGATATTATGATCATTGCATTATTGAATTAGTATTCGGAGGTAGTATTAAAGCTACCATTAATTATTACTCATGCACGAGCATGAGAAAGTGTCGTGTGTGTATATTACTTCTTTGCGTTTTTTTAACAGATTGAATTTATGTTTTTTCTGTAGTTTTTTAAAATATTTCATATTTATTATTTATTGCCATAAGAATTTTTTCAATGATAACTAATACTGGATTATAATAATATTGTTTTATGTGATTTGTTTATATCACTTATTTATTATTCAGAAAAGAGAAAGTAGTAAGAAGAGAGCTTGGTTCTAAAAATTGGACCAAACCAACTGGTCCGATCGGTTGAACCGGGGACTGGATCCTTGCCCGGTTTGATTAGAGACTAAAATTCAAAAATTGGAAATTCAATCAACAACCGGACAAACCGGTGTTCGCACGGTCAGCAATTCATGCACAACCTCTCCCTGCCACAAAGTTTCTCCTACTCACCAGCCTCCTCTATCATCACCCACCCCATAAACAGCCCCAGCAGTTATGAAACTACAACTGGGTATGAGAATTTCTGCTTTGGCCGTGGCCTCAACAGTCTGCAATGAATCAAAAGAGATGCAAGCTAAGCACTAATCGAGTTGCACTAAGTTGGCATGAAAATGCGAATCAAAAGTGTTGCATCATGCATCTGTGTGATTTGCACTGGTTGTGCGCCATGAAACCATTTAGATTGACCCTTGCAGTATGGGTGAGTGTCAGTGACCATGGTGGAAGACAATCGGCAATGAAACACGGTTGACTTTGATTGGTTGACCTTGACTAGCTATTGTTAGCTTTGACTTCCAATTGCAATGCTCACCACGTGGTTGGTAATCGAGTTGCACTAAGTTGGCATGAAAATGCGAATCAAAAGTGTTGCATCATGCATCTGTGTGATTTGCACTGGTTGTGCGCCATGAAACCATTTAGATTGACCCTTGCAGTATGGGTGAGTGTCAGTGACCATGGTGGAAGACAATCGGCAATGAAACACGGTTGACTTTGATTGGTTGACTTTGATTAGCTATTGTTAGCTTTGACTTCCAATTGCAATGCTCACCACGTGGTTGGTATACCATTGGTTGGATATGTATATACCGATTTAACTTAGGTTAAATTGATTGAAACAATAAATCTCTATATCAGGATCTCGTCTAGTTCAACGTTCGATCCAATTTTCAAAATTTTGGAAGAGAGTATTAATTAGGTGAGACAAAAAGATAAAGTGGTAATTAATATAGATAAATTGAATTATAAAATTGTCCATAATTATAAGTTGATGGAGAAAAAAATAGAGTGGGTTTTTTGCTCAAAATAAGATATATAGCTTGCTAATTTTCACATAAATATGTGAAGAGTAGCAATTTTATATATATATATATATAGAGAGAGAGAGAGAGAGAGAGAGAGAGAGAGAGAGAGGAATCAACTTTTATCAATACAAATCAAATTTACTTCTTAAACCATTAAATAACTTTTTATTAAATTTTTTTTTATAAAATTAACTGTTGAATTAAAAGTTTATTTATTATAAATCATGTATATAAAATTTTATATTAATCCAAAAGATATTGTACATAACAGTACACAGTTTCAAAATTTGAGAAAATTAAATTGTTAAATTTTAAATCACAAATTTTTTATGCAATTAATTTAGAATTAAAGGAAGTCGCCTACATTTTAGCCTAAATTTTTTTTTTGTGTGTGACACAAATTTAGCGTAAAATTCTAGTTTTATAATATTAATTTTTTACAAAATTCACCATATGAAAAAGTTCATATTTATAAAATTTTATATTAATTTAAAATAATTTAATATATTTTTATGTATATCAAAATTAATATAATATATATTTTTAAAATATATAAAAATAAAAAATATTTAATCACATCCTTATTAATATTTAATTTTTATAAAATTTTATACAAATAATCTTTATAACATATAATTATAATTTAATAATTAAATGAATAAAATAATTATTTTATAAAAAAAATTGTTGAATAATATATTTATGCTTAAAATAACACAGATATATCTTAATCCTTAGTCTAGTGTATGGTGCAGCTTGCTTGGGCGGTTTCTATCCATGTGTTGTCAATTCCTGTGGCCATGGAGAGGACCACCTGTCCGAGAAAAAAGCGCAAATTTACAGAGTTAAACAATTTCTCAACGATGCCAAAACATAAAATTATTCCTATACTATATTTTTTTTTTAATCTAAACATTTTCTCAACAATGCCAAAATATATAACGGTTTCTATACTAATCTTTTTTCAGTTTAATTGGAGTATATTAATAGTATAAAAATTTTTTATATTATCATCTAATCAAAATATTTTATTTATATGACCATTCAAGTAGTAAATAATTATGTCAAAAAATTTTATTAATATAGCAATATATAATTAAATATCTGTATAAAAATTTTTTATACTAACAATATATTCAAATTAAATCCATCTTTTTTATCTTTCCCGTAAAACTCTTTTTTTTTAATCTTTTTTTATCATCTTTTTTAGGTCTGTCTAATCCTTCATGCGTTCAACTCTTTAACACACATTTTTTTTTTTTGGGGGTCTTGGCTCTCTTTCTTATTTCTTATGCAGGTTATTATTTCCATATTAATGAACTATTTATTCTTAGCGTTGGGCTATTTCTTGTGGAAAATACGTTTCACTTTAGTTTAAGAAAGAAAGTCTTTTTTTTAATAAAATAAAATGAACAAGTTTTAATTATATAGTCAATATAAAATATAATTTGATTTAAAAAATAGCTAATATTTTTTAACATATATTGCCATACATTTTTGCTTCATTACTTCGATTTATCATTATAAATAAAGTTCAAAAATTAAATTTATAAAATATTAATAAAAAAATATAAAAAGCACATATTTATTTTATTATTAAATATTTCAAAATAATATGATTTTTAAATATAAACTTACAATTATAATAAGATTCATAAATTAAAGTTATATACTATATTTAAAAATATATTTGAAAAATACATGCATAATGTGCGTGCAAAACTCCTAATGACAAGTTATATACGAAACCATGAATGAAGAGTCTAATGTCCACAAGCAATGAATAGTCAATTCAACCCACTAATTTCCACATGCAATATTGAACCGCAAATGTTTTCGTCCTCCTCTTCATTTTTCAAAGGCTAACTAGTCAAGTTTGACAAATCTACAATCCGAAATTTTAAGTTTTCCTTATTCAATCAAGGGTAGCCTCGACAATGCTCGCCCTATAAACTGAAATATCGAATGTGTTACTCAAATAACCGGGTGATGTACGTTCATTTTGCGTGTGTGTATGTGTGTGTGCGCGTGTGTGTGTTTTATTATTATTATTATTTCTTAAATATGAAAAGACAAATTTGGTCTCTCCCTACCTCGCTGGCGCATGATGATCTTCCTCCATGACTTCAGCCTCTAGGCCCGGTTCCGTTGCGTTGCTCACACTAATATGGACTCAAAGCCTCAAGAACAGGAGAGCTAATTGGTTTGTTAATAGGTCTGTTACTTCTCAGGTGAAGTTAGTTTGGAATTAATTAGTGATGATTTTGTTAGTTATATATTGAGCAAATCTTCATATTTGTAGACTCAGATTTGAGAATCACAATTTCAATTTCACTTCGAAGAACACTGGTTGATTCTCCTCTCTCTCAAGTCTCTAGACCATTTTCACATGATCTCAACTCTCAGACTGAGAAATGTGTAGCGATTACTTGTAGAGTATATTTTGCCATTAACAATTTGCTAAGTTAGGTAATTTATGCTGACATTTGCCATGTGCTTTCCTGGGAGAGGGGGTTGTATGTTTAGGGGGCGTGTAGATAGACTTTAAAAAAAAATTATTAAATTTTTTTTAGTAAAACTTTATTTTTAAGAAGAGGTTGTTTTATATTTTGATAGACTATATGAGAAGTAATTTTAATTATTAAAAATATTTATAAGCTTGTTTGGATAAAAATTGAATATAAATGTTGTTCTTTTGGTCAAACTACAAAAAACGGCATTTAAAAGAAAGGAGAGAACTAGGTTTTGATTATTAATAGAAATGATCTATTTACCAACGAATTTATCGACAGAACTTTTTTGCTGGTAAAATAAAAATATGTTGGTAATAATAGCATAACAAATCGTCACTGACAGTATTAAACCAACAAATTATTAATAAATATCGTGGATAATTTGTCGATAAATAAAAAATAATATTTTATATTATAAATTTATCGACATAAAATCTGTTGGTAAAATAAGATTATTTATTTTTTAATTGTTAATAAAGATTATTGTAAATAAATTAATTTTTTTGTTATTTAAATAAAGATTTTTTTTGTTTTAATTGTAGAAGAAATTAAAAAAACTATTAATTAAATAAAATATATACAATATCATTCTAAAAAAATGTCACACTATAATTCTAAAAAAAGAAAAATCCTAAAATCTATGAATATTGATCATTGTCAGTATCCAAGATGTCGTCGTCGTCATCGTCTCTATCTCCGGATGGGTGGCGATATGGGGAAAGTTGAGGCGGTGGACGTGGGGGCAAAGATGGTGGAAGCTGTGCACTAGATGAAGAGCCGCCACTCCGTATGTGCTCAAAGTAGCTGTACATGGTCATCTTCATTTGCTCTATGGACTCTATCTACTGCTTCCACTACTCCATATCCTTCTCGTGGCATTCACTTAGCTCCATATACCTCCTGTCCACTTTCTCGAGCTGCCTCTGCACTTACTCATTCAATGCATGGATTTGATCACGAATGGCCTCCGCATCGGTCCTAACAACCCAACTCCAGACACAGAGTTTGGAGAATATGACCTACTGTAAGAAGTGCCTATTCCGTAAATCCACCCCATGTAGCGATCGTCGACTGTCTGGACTCATACCTCATCGTTGCTAATAGGTGGGCCGATTGGAGTGCTCCCATCCCCCTATTGCGATTTGGCCTCAGTTAGCCGCTGGGTGAACTCATGTTATAATTGGAAGAAACAAAATAAATTAGATTTAAAGAATAACAATTATAATAAATTAAAAGTATTGAAAACTAAAATTATAAGTGCTTACATATGTGGTCTCTGATAAGATATCAATCTATTGGAACTTATCTTGCTTTTCGGTGTGGGTGTCCCGGAACAGCTCCCCCTAAGTTGGCGGTCTGCTCATCACCTTCCCCTACATTTCAAAGAATTTTCATGTGAATATATAATATTTAATACAATAATTGAATAACTAAATGAGTAATTGATGAAATTTACCATCCTCAGCCACTTGCCTTCGATAGTAATGGAGCCTCCAATATGCAGAGAGCCACCGTGGGCTAATCCTCTATTTGTCCAGGCCTTTACTTGCTTCGCCTTAAACCCAGGCGAGTCTTAATGGACCCTCAGTGCTTGGAGGATCTCATTTGTCAGCCAATAGGTGCTACGATCGTTCTCGCAAATGTTATGAAACATATCGCGAAGCCATTTCTGGGCCCTAATCCTCCATGCCCTATAGATGAAAACATCCTCGTGTGGATCAATAATAAATATATGCTGCATACATGTAACAAAATAGTCAATAGAATTATAATAAATAATCATGCATAATAATAAAAATCAAAACTAATAATAAAAAAGTAAAAAAATAATAATTATTTTACCTTCCACTCTTTTCACCACAACTGTTGTGTGGCCTCAAGGCCCGTACAAAACTGACATGCGGGGCATGAAAATTTTCCTCAAATACCTTTATAATCCTGTGCAGCCATAGCCGTGGTAGAATCCAATTATATTGTAAATAATAAACTATGTTAGGTATCTATTTGTTAAATTTTCTATCACAATTAAAAATTTATAATAAATTTAAATTTGAAATTGTTTACCAAGATTTACCATCATATCTAGATCCTACACCTTGGTTTGTGGAGCCCTATGAGGGGATAGACGAGGAGACTTGGGCACCCTGCAAACTAGGTTAGCTGAGGGTAGGGGAAGATGCGGAACCAAGTACAGGTGAGATACGGGCCTCACCTCCTAAAGGTGGGGGTGGAGGTGGCTAAAGCTAAGGGGACAATGATAGTTGAGGCTCTGACTCCACATACTCAGGATTGGATATCATAACAAACTCCTAGATATATAGAGAATGACCAACAGTGGTAGAGGCAGCGTCAGTAGTAGGAGTGGTGAACGCGGGCACAATAGAGGTGGTGAGTGTGGCACGAGTGCAAGGGGATATACCATACTTCCTCAGTCTACCCCTGTCTCATTCAGAACTAGTTCCTTGTCCTGCGATAAACGATCTATATAGCATATACAAAATTAAAAATATAAGACATATATTAACTAAATAAAGATACAACACACTTAGTATAACAACAATTATTTAATTTAAAGAATATTTTAAATAATAAAAAATATTTAAGCAGAATCTCTCTTTAAATTAGGAGCTTTCATAAAAATAAATTTAGTAATTCAACATAAATAATCATTATTTATTACATAACAATAATTATTTAATTCAAAAAATATTCTAAATGATTTCAAAAAATAATTATTTAATTCAATATTTCAACACCATTATCTTATTCCTAAATGTCATTAAAAGGTCATATCTATAAAATTCCATATTAATTTAAAATTATTTAATATATTTTTATATACTTTAAAATTAATATAATATATACTTTTAAAATAGATAAAAATAAGAAATATTTAATTACATCCTTATTAATATTTAATTTTTATAAAATTTGATACGTGAATAATATTTATAACATATAATTATAATTTAATAATTAAATTAATAAAAGATATATTTTATAAAAAAATTATTGAATAATATATTTATGTTTAAAATAACACAGATATAACTTAATCCTCACTCCCATGTATGGTGCAACTTGCTTGGGGTGGTTTTTATCCATGTGTTGTCAATTCCTGTGGCCGTGGAGAGGACCACTTGTCCGAGCAAAAAATGCAAATTGACATAGTTAAACATTTTCTCAGCCATGCCAAAATATACAACTATTTCTATACTAATTTTTTTTTTTTCTATCTAAACATTTTCTCAACCATGCCAAAATATATAACTGTTTCTATACTAGTCTTTTTTATCTTTCTCGTAAAAATATAATCTCTTTTAGATTTGTCTAATCCTTCATGCGTTCAACTCTTTAACACACTTTTTTTTTTCTGTTTTTTTGCCAGGGCTCTCTTTCTTATTTCTTGCGCAGGTTATTATTTCCATATTAATGAACTATTTATTCTTAGCGTTGGTCTATTTCTTCTGGAAAATACGTTTCACTTTAGTTTAAGAAAGAAAGTCTTTTTTTTTAAATAAAATAAAATGAACAAGTTTCAATTATATAGTCAATATAAAATATCATTTGATTTAAAAAATGGCTAAAATTTTTTAACATATATTGCCCATACATTTTTGCTTCATTACTTCGGTTTATCATTATAAATAAAGTTCAAAAATTAAAGTTATAACATAGTAATAAAAAAAACATATTTATTTTATTATTAATTGTTTTAAAATAATATGAATTTTTAAATATAAAGTCACAATTATAATAAGATTCATAAATTAAAATTATATAATATATTAAAAAAAAAATACATGCATAGTATTCGGGCTAAACTCCTAATGACGAGTTATATACGAAACCATGAATGAAGGGTCTAATTTCCACAAGCAATGGATTGTCATTCCAACCCTCTAATTTCCTCATGCAATATTGAACCGCAGCTATTTTCGTCCTCTTCTTCATTTTTAAAAGGCTAACTTTCATTTCTCATTTTTCATTTTTCATTTTTCTAAGTTTGACAAATCTACAATCCGAAATTTTAAGTTTTCCTTATTCAATAAAGGGAAGCGTTGAAAATGCTCACCCCATAAATTGAAATATTGAATGTGTTACTCTTTTTTTTGGTAATGAAACGGGGCATGCGCCCAGAACAATAAGGAAACTAACGAATCAGTCTTGGCAAAGCAACCCCACGGATGTCTTCCAAGAGAACCGAACTTCAACCAGGAGGAGGCTTACAAAACACAGTCAAACCACGATCAAGGGAGGGACCCTTGGATGCCATGAAGCCCGCAGCTCTATTGGCTTCTCTATAGATAAATACCTCATAAACATGTGTAGCAGCAGCTTTCCCTAATTATTGAAATACATTTTCTGGTTTCTTCTAAGAAACTCTCAAGTGTGTGCAAGTGAGGAGTGATCATCTTTACTTGTTGCATCAAGAAACTGAATAAGTTATTACAAAGGTAAATTCTCTTGTGATATTTTTTCAGTTTCATCTTTCTTATCCAAATTATCTACGTTTCTAAGAACGGGTTTCTTAGGGGTTTAGTAGGGAGGGTGTTTATCCTATTGCTTGTCTCCTATCAAAGTGTGTGTTTGGGGTTTCGAGATCATTATATCCTTGGGGTTCCGCATCAAGGGGGTTCTATATATTAGGGTGCATGTGAATAGACTTTTAAAAAATTGATTTTTTTAATTAAATTTTTTTAGTAGAATTTTATTTTTAAAAAGAAGTTATTTTATATTTGAATAGACTATATGAGAAGTATTTTTAATTATTAAAAATATTTATAAGTTTGTTTAGATGAAAATTGAATAAAAATATTTTTTAACAATCAAACTACAAAAAAGAACATTCATAGAGAAGAAAGAACTAGGTTTTGGTAGGTATAAAAAGAAGATATGAATTGTAATTATTGATAAAATGTAAAGGATATTTTTGAAAAATAATTTTATTAAAAATCATTCTATTTCTATCTTTCACTAGCTTAAAAAAAGTAATAAATTAGTTTTTTTAATTACAAATGTGTTTTTTTTTTCTAAAGTCAATCCAAACATTCTAAAAAATATATATAAAGTATTTTTAAATTTTTTTTTAAATCAATCCAAATGTACTGAAGAGAACCCATTTTCCAAACATTAAGTGGATAACCATATAATAATTTTATATTAACAATTAAACTTTTTCATTGGCTTCCTTTTTCTCTCAACCTTTAAAAGTAATGGCTAAGATGCTTTATGCAGCAAAATAATTTTTTTTCCTTGACTATGAAAGAAACACTTAGAGTGTATTTGGATTGGCATTAAAGTCACCCAACTCACTTTTGAAGCATTGAAGGTTATGCCATACATGTTAGGGTACTTTCTAACAAAATTGATTATGGACTCCAACTCAATTTTGGATGTTTGAATGTGGAAGCAACTTTTTGTTGCTTGTGCATTGAGTGAAAATTGTTAGGGGTGTGTATTGATAAAAATATTCTTTAACTTAATATTATATCATTATTTGGATATTATTTAGGAGATTAATTTGTATGCATTGATAGTGTAAAGTTCACCAATATGAATATAAGAAAGTCCCAAATTATGGTGGGTTCCTTATCATTATAGTGGACCTCTCATCATTATTGTGTGGTTTTTTTTATTTATTTCTTAAATTTGAAAAGACTAATTCGGTTTCCTCCCTCTCTCGCTGGTGCATGATGATCTTCCTCCATGACTTCAACCTCTAGGCCCGGTTCTGTTACTTCTCACGTGAAGTTAGTTTGGAATTAGTTAGTGATAATTTTATATTTTGTTAGTTTTCTATCGAGCAAATCATCATATTAGTAGACTCAGATTTGAGATTCACAATTTCAATTTTAGTTCTAAGAACACTGGTTGATTCTCCTCTCTCTCTCTCTCAAGTCTTTGTATCGTTTTCACATAGTCTCAACTCTCAACAGAGAAATGTGTAGCGATAACTTGTAGAGTATATAGGAAAACAATGATGCTTTTGTTTTTGTTATATTTTGCCATTGCAACAGTTTGCTAAGTAATTTATGCTGACATTTTTGCCATGTGATTTGTTGGGGTGGGGGGATGTATATTTAGGGTGCATGTGGATAGAATTTTAAAAAATTGATTTTTTTAATTAAATTTTTTTAGTTGAATTTTAATTTTAGAGAGAAGTTATTTTATATTTGAATAGACTATATGAGTAGTATTTTTAATTATTAGAAATACTTATAAGTTTGTTTGGATGAAAATTGAATAAAAATATTTTTTAATGATCAAACTACAAAAAAGAACATTTATAGAGAAGAAAGAACTAGGTTTTGGTAAGGATAAAAAGAAGAAGATATGAATTGTAATTATTGATAAAATGCAAAGGATATTTTTAAAAAATAATTTTATTAAAAATCATTCTATTTCTATTTTTCACTAGCTTAAAAAAAGTAATAAATTAGTTTTTTTTCTAAAGTCAATCCAAAGATTCTAAAAAATATATACAAAAGCATTTTTAAATTTTTTTTAGAAAAATCAATCCAAATGTATTAAAGAGAACCCATATTCCAAACATTAAGTGGATAGCCCTATAATAATTTTATATTAACCATTAAACTTTTTCATTGGCTTCATTTCTCTCTCAACCTTTTAAAGTAATGGCTAAGATGCTTTATGCGGAGAAATAATTTTTTTTCCTTAAATATGAAAGAAACATTTAGATTGTATTTGGATTGCCATTTAAAGTCACCCAACTCATTTTTGGAGCATTGAAAGTTGTGCCATACATGTTAGGGTACTTTCTAACAAAATTGATTATGGACTCCAACTCAATTTTGGATGTTTGAACGTGAAAGCAACTTTTTGTTGCTTGTGTATTGAGTGAAAATTGTTAAGGGTGTGTACTGACAAAAATATTCTTTAATTTAATATTATATCATTATTTGGATATTATTTAGGAGATTAAGTTATATGTATTGATAATGTAAAGTTTACCAATAAGAATATAAAGAAGTGCCAAATTATGATTGGTTCCTTATCATTATAATAGGTCCCTCATCATTATTTTGTGTGTTTTTTTTTAATTTATTTCTTAAATTTGAAAAGACTAATTCGGTTTCCTCCGTCTCTCACCGGTGCACAATGATCTTCCTCCACGACTTCAACCTTTAGGCCCGGTTCTGTTACTTCTCACATGAAGTTAGTTTGGAATTAGTTAGTGATGATTTTGTATTTTTGTTAGTTTTCTATCAAGCAAATCATCATATTAGTATACTCAGATTTGAGATTCACAATTTCAATTTCAGTTCTAAGAACACTGGTTGACTCTCCTCTCTCTCTCTCTCAAGTCTCTAGATCATTTTCACATGGTCTCAACTCTCAACAGAGAAATGTGTAGCGATAACTTGTAGAGTATACAGGAAAACAATGATGCTTTTGTTTTTGTTATATTTTGCCATTGCAACAGTTTGCTACGTAATTCCATGTGATTTGTTGGGGTAGGGGGTTGTATATTTAGAATGCATGTGGATAGACTTTTAAAAAACTAATTTTTTTAATTAATTTTTTTTTAGTAGAATTTTATTTTTGAAAAGAAGTTATTTTATATTTGAATAGACTATATGAGAAGTATTTCTAAGTATTAATAATACTTATAAGTTTGTTTGGATGAAAATTGAATAAAAATATTTTTTAATGATCAAACTACAAAAAAGAACATTTATAGAGAAGAAAGAACTAGGTTTTAATAAGGATGAAAAGAAGAAGATATGAATTGTAATTATTGATAAAATGTAAAGGATATTTTTGAAAAATAATTTTATTAAAAATCATTCTATTTCTGTTTTTCACTAACTTAAAAAAAGTAATAAATTAGTTTTTTTAATTACAAGTTTTTTTTTTTTTTACTAAAGTCAATCCGACCATTCTAAAAAATATATATAAAAGCACTTTTAAATTTTGTTTTTAGAAAAATCAATCCAAATGTACTAAAGAGAACCCATATTCCAAACATTAAGTGGAAAACCATATAATAATTTTATATTAACCATTAAACTTTTTCATTGGTTTCCTTTCTCTCTCAACCTTTAAAAGTAATGGCTAAGATGCTTTATGCTGAAAGATAGTTTGTTTTCCTAAATATGAAAGAAACACTTAGAGTGTATTTGGATTGGCATTTAAAGTCACCCAACTCTCTTTTGAAGCAATGAAAGTTGTCCCATACATGTTAGGGTATTTTCTAACAAAATTGATTATGGACTCCAACTCAATTTTGGATGTTTGAATTTTGTTGCTTGTGCATTGAGTGAAAATTGTTAGGGGTGTGTATCAATAAAAATATTCTTTAACTTAATATTATATTATTATTTGGATATTATTTAAGAGATTAATTTGTATATATTGATAGTATAAAGTTCATCAATACGAATGTAAGGAAGTGCCAAATTATGGTGGATCCCTTATCATTATAATGGTTCCCTCATCATTATGAGTGGTTACCTAGTATGATTTGGCACTTTCCTGCGTTTCTATTGGTTGACGATGTAAAATTCTTTTACACCGTCGGTTCATACAAATTAAACTTATTATTTAATAAATGAGATTTAATAATGTTTGAGTTATTAAAATTATATATTTAAAAATGATTTTTATTTTATAATATTTAAACAAATTTTAATTGTACAGGAAATTTTCTTCATCAATTCATTTATAATAATTTTTTAAAAAAATTGGTTTGATTTATTTATAATAATATTGTTAGTATAATTTTATTTATAATATTCATAATCATATTTATGAAATATCTTAAAATAATATTTATATAATTTTAATAATAATATTAATATAGTCTTTTTTAAGTATACTAAAAATAAAAAATAAAATAAAAAGGTAATATTAGAAGTGTAATATAAAACTCATGTCCACTTTAGTAATTACATATCCAAAAGTGATTTTAATTCATATTATCTAAACAATATTTATTATATCATAATCACTTTTGATATAAAAGTTTCCAAATATAAATCACATTAACATTAACTCACTTTTGAGCAAAATCAATTTTATACAATCAAGTTGAAGCAAACCCCGTTTGCAAGCATTAATCCAAACACACACTTACCAAATAAGCAGAGAAATTCTTTTCTCCAATTGAAAGAAGAATTTCCTTCCACAAAATAGCAGTACTTAAGGGGCTTATTGCATTGATATACTTTTTTTTTAACATCATTATTGAAAATTTTCGTTTGTTTTTTTCCTCTTTTGACATGATTATTGGACATTTTCTTAAATATTATGTGAGTGAGGAGAAAAATAAATAAAATTAAAATTGAGAAAACTATATTTTAGTCTTTTAAAGTATTGGGACTTAACAAATTAGTCCTTAAAAAAGCAAATCATACACATTAGCTCCTGAAGCAGCTTTTGATTTTTAACGTAGTAGTCCCTATCAAGAATTAATGCGTATGTAATTTTTTTTTTTTTGAGGGATTAACTTGTTAAAATTAATCCAATATTTTTAGGAATTAAAATGTAGTTTTTACTCTTAAAAATTTAAGAGAAAAACTGTCAATATTTTTTAATATACAAATTGTATAGTGCCCCACAGAATGTTTACTTTTTTCTTCAATAGTTATTAAAACAAGGCTCAAAAAACTCTCCCAACTAGGAGAGGAGCAATACAAGCAATCCAAGATCCAAATACCAAAGAACAGAAAAACAAAACAAAACAATCCACATACAATCCAGGATACAAACAATCTGCATTGTATCTAATTGAAATGGTCAAATGACATATCTCTTCTTTTAATGTATAAGATTCACATAGAAGAAAAAAAAGTATTCAATCCTTAAAACACCAGAATTTTTCAACAAAACACCACCACCTCCCCTCAACATTATCTATACAAATTAATTATGAAGGGAATTCTCTTTGTAATACACAATTCATGTTCTTTGGTAGTTTCTTATATACTTGTTGGTAACTTTCAAGAAGTTGTTATTTGAAGCTAAAACCTATTTTAATTTTTCTTCAAAATTTTAAGAAAAAAGTAAGGAAGCAAATATATGATAAGAAATAATTAAATAAATTAATTCAAAAGTTTACTACTTATACATTTAAATAAATTTTAATTTAAGTTTACTTTTAAAAAAATAAAATAGCAAATTCATGATAAAATAAAAGTGTAGATTGATAGACATATCTATCTACTAGTATGATGTAATAGTGTAATATAGAGAAAAATATTAAACCCAAGATAATTAGTAGATACTCGGATCATCAATGGGGACAGGATGACTTCCAAAGTCGTTATATTCATATGAAGTCAAACCCATCCAAGATCCTCATGATTGTTATTTGGTTGTAAATGCTACAATTTCTTCCACATAGATTCAAGTTAATAAATCTTACGGCCAAGAAATTTTCGAATAAGTTTATCCCAATTATAATGTGATAATAACTTTCTTGAGACTTTTCAATGTAGAAGAATACACGTTTATCCCAATTATATTTTAGAAAAAAATAATTGAGTTGTTATTTAACTTATTTTTTATTTTTAAATTTATCTTTTAAATAGTTAATATTTTAAATTTGTCCTCTAATTTTTAAAAATTGAATATGTTTA
Organism: Pterocarpus macrocarpus; assembly: GCA_031439585.1. Lineage (NCBI taxonomy): Eukaryota > Viridiplantae > Streptophyta > Magnoliopsida > Fabales > Fabaceae > Pterocarpus > Pterocarpus macrocarpus. The sequence goes on along the minus strand of CM062520.1, from coordinate 64,414,200 downwards.
CCCTATTTCTAAATGTCATTAACTATTTTAATGGAAGAATCATATCTAGCATTTATATTGGTAAAAATAATATATATAGATGACATCTTATGTGATATATTTTACTTTTAAATCTACCTTCGAATATAATAGACAATATTTGGTAAGATAATAAATATGTTTGATTTTTCAAAAGTTAGAGAGTGAATTTGGAATATTTATTATTTAAAGAATAAATTTAAAATATTTATTATTTAAAAGATAAATTTAAAAATAAAAAATAAATTAAAAAATAAATCAATTATTTTTACCTATATTTTATATTTTTGTCATGCCAATTTATATAGCTATTTCTATACTAAATCTTTTTATTTTTATTTTTTATTATATTAGTGCCAATTAGATTTCAATCTATAATTTTATATAATCTATTCAAATTTCTCGTTGATGGACCAATAATGATTTCTCTTTGTATCTTTCTCGTAAAAATAATCCTTTCTATAAATTAGAAATAATTATTTTATCATCCCCTTTAGATCTGTCTAATCCTTGGCGCGTTCAACTATCTTTTTTTCTTTTTTTTCGGTCATTTACACAGAGAGAGAGAGAGAGAGAAAAGGGGGGGACTCCTTCATGCGTAGCCATTTTCCACCGCGCCACACGCGCATCTGCAGCGCGTTCAACTCTTCAACACTTTTTTTTTTGGGCCTCGGCTGTCGGTTCTCCTTCTTATTTTTTTTTTTTGTCGCACTCTTTCTTGTATGGATTTTTATTTCCATATGATTAATGGGCTATTTCTTTTTTATGAAGGAACTATTTGTCTGACGCAAATATGGAGCTGGGTTTGTTGGGTTTATATGGGAACATTGGATTAAGGGGATTTGGCGTGGCAGAAAGTTGGGAAGGGAAAGTTGTTTGGGTTTGGAACATTGAGAATAGCCATTAATAAAAAGGTAGAGAAGCTAAAGAAAAAGAATTGGTGAGAGCATGGTTGAATGAAGCTTTTACTTAACAATGGAGTGTCAGAAATGGAAGATGGATGTGGCGTGGCATTCAATAGCAATAGAGGAAACAATACGTGTGGCATTCAATATCAGAAGTCACGTGCAAACTAAGAAGCATAGATACCGATAGAGACACTCGAACGATATGGATATCATAGAGACACACTAAATTCATAAAATTACATAATACAGACATGATATATATATAATTTAACAAAAAATTATCATTTATAATATCATATTACAATATTTTTAAATATTTATAGATATCAAATTATCAATTTTTATTATTTTCTAAACCCTTACAAAAAAAGTTAAAGTATTCTTAATATATGTCATGTATACATTCTAGACCCTTTCAAAAAAATATGAGATACTATTTTTATTGACATCTCAAAAAAAAATCCTAAATAAACTTAAATTTTTGGGCCTTTGAATTCTTTTTTGATCCATCAAATAATTGGAAAAAAAATGCTAAGTTGTATTATGGCCGTATCTAAGTCATGTCCATCCATGTTCGACGTGCATCCGAGCCGCGTCTAGTGTATGCCCAAATTATGTCCGACGCGTGTCCAAACCATGGCCAGTCATGTCCAAGCCAAAAAATAATATTTTTTAAATGGGACACGTAAGACCACGTATCGGACACGTGTCATACTAGTGTCCAACACGCTACGCACGTCGACATCCCACTTGTGTCGGACACACGGACATATCATTAAATTGGCGTGTCCGTGCTTCATAGCATGCAACTCATATACGGTTAATTTCATTAATGGTTCATTAATTATAAGGGTAGATAGTGTAATATCACTTTAAAAATTAAGGGAGTCAAACATAATTTAAAAAACTAGAAAAGTATAAGTGCAATATCAACAAACTTTATAAGAGATCTATGTAATTTTGCCTAATATTTTTCTACTTTTCTATATTAGTATTTTGTGAATATCATATGAAATGAAAATAAGTGGTTTGAAGACCATTTTGGTGTGTATAGTTGCATCAAATTTTCATTTTGTTCCCTATAATATTTTTCTTTTAGTACAAATCCCTATAGTTTTTTTACTTATGGGTTTTAATACTTGAGGGATCAAAACCAAAATAAATTAAATTACAAGAACTAATCCTTTATGAAAAATAAGGACAAATCTTTTATGAAAAATAACATGCAATAGGGACTAAACCTAAAATGGCAAAAACTATAAGGACCAATAATTAATTTTAAGGACCAAAAATCAAATTTTTAACACAATAAAGACTAAAACCTAAACTTAAAAAATATAGGAACTAAAACCCAAATAAGTGGAAATTGTAGCGACTAAAATCTTATTTAAACTGAAATAAATTAAGCAAATATTTACAGTAGCATTATAAATTTTGAATTAAATAAAATAATTATTGGTAATAACTTTAAATTTTACTTAAGATTAATTTTTTGTATAAAATAATTTTATACTACCATCCAATAATGTGTTGTCAATTTATTTAATAAGTTTTATGTCTCATATTTTTGTGAAACACCTTAAATGATGTGATAATGCATATAAATTTTATTCTAATAATATATACTAATTTAACGTACCATCTTACATTAATTAATTTTTTATAATAAAATAGAAATAAAAAATTATAATAAAACTTAAGAGATTGATACCGTAAATGTTAATATAGTATGTGTATTTAATATAGATTAAATTATATAAACGTTATAGGATACAATATTGGGTATGTATTGTATGTCATAATTTATTTGTTCCCTTATATTCTTCTTTATTATTTTTTTGTCTCATATTACTATTACATTATTTTGATAATTATTATATTATCAAAAAATTAAAAATAATTGAGTATTTATATCTAAATCATTGTATTAAATAAATGAATTATAAGTATTAAAAATGTTTAGTGGTCCCATAAAAATAAAATATAATCAATATTAGAAAATTAAATTAATTATCAATTAAAATGATAACAATAATTTTATGAAATTATTATTGATAATAAAGTACTAATAACAAACAATCATTTTGATTAATAAAGAGGAAGAAGGGTATCTAGAAAAAAATTATGAAATTAACATGAAAATTTTTTACATTCACCTAGAGTATGGATTGTTCTTACTTCACGGCGGATATTTACTGTTATTATTGTTAACTTTGCAAGACTCCTTTACTCTCGTCTTTTCGCCTTGAGTGAACTTGGTATGAGGGTAAAAATAAATAAATAATTTTTATAGTTGCTAAGTAAGATGCACCAAGCATCTTGCCAAAACGTGTGGTTAATTAAATATCTTGAGAAATGTGATTAAATACATAAAAGTGTGATTAAATGCATATAGTGACAATTTCGCACGTTTTTAACAACATTTGTGAATAAGGCTAAAGCATGTTGGTGCATGTTAGTTGGCACCTGTAATATAATATAGAGAAAAATATTAGATCAGGATAATTAAAAACATTAATTTCTATTTATTGATTATATAAAATAATTTTATAATTTTATATTATTAGCCAATAGAATTTGAAGAAGATGACAAATTATGGTGGGTGGGTATTATAACGGATAGTTATTCACCATAACTTAGCATTTTTCTCAATTCTACTGGTTGACAGTGAAAAATTATTTTATACTATGAGTACATATAAATTAAATCCATAATTAAAAGAGTTTGGGATCAACATTAAGTGGCAGGATAACTTTAAAGCTGTTGTTTTAGGCTTAATTTGATATTACTGTGCTTTTTCAGAGCTATTGAGCTCTCTATACTCCCTAAAAACTGCTGTTAAAAAGTTATAATAGTACTGTTTGATAAAATAATATAAAAGTTATTCTTGATAAGTAGAAGGCACAAGCATAGTATTTGATAAAATTACTTTTAAAATCTAAAATAATTATAATAGATGTAAATATTAAAAAAAGTGATTTCTATTTTCATTATCATTAAAGAGAATAAAGTTATACTAGTCTTTTAAATTTTAGAGAATATAAGTCAACTTTAAAAAGTATTTCTCGAGGGCTCTCAAGAGCACCATTAACTTTTAAAAATTTGGAGCAAAACTATCCCAATTTTTTTGCCTACCAAACAAAAAAAACTGATTTGTATTTTTCCTTAGCAAGAACACTTGCTCAAAGGGTGTAAGATCCTTTTTTATAAAATATTTGAGTAATATGGTTAATCTACTTGATTGAAATATTTTAATTGATGGGTTTAAGTTAATCTTTGTGACAATGATCGATTGATCGAATAATTAAAAAGATAGGCATTAACTTTCAGAGTAAAGCTATAATTAGTAACAACAACTTCAAAATATATTAATCTATTTAATATCAAATATTAATATTAGGATAGATAAAGTAATATTGTAACAATAATTACAAATAATAACATAATTATAATTATAAAATATTGGAAAAATAATGAAAACTCACGACAGTAGATGTGAGATTTAGATTGAAGACTTTAGTTTTGTAGATTGGAGACTGTAGCTTTGGAAAACAAACCACAAACAATAAAGGTGAAAGAAAGAAAAAAAAAAAAGGAATGAAGACTCAACGAGTCTTGCATGAAGACTTAGGAAAGAAAAAAAAAATGAAAAGGAAGAGGATTCACGTCAATGACGTGAAGCGGTGGGAGGAAGAAAAATTACCATGGCAATAAATGTAAGATAAAAAAAGGAAAGAAAGAGAGCTTGAGTCAGTAGTAGAAAATATGGGCAAGGACTTTAAGTATATGGTAATAAATTTCTAAATATCACATATGACATTTTGGTAAACTTCAGATTCTATAAATAAAGGAGGGTGATGGTTCACGATTAAGAGCAAAAAACAAAAGACAAATTGTAAATATAGTGAAAGAAAGAGGGAATTCACCGTCAGGAATGAGAAAGAAAAAGAAAGAAAGAGGGAGAGGGGACGAAAAAGAAGCAAGGATATTAGATCAAGGAGGAAAGAAGCTTCATGTGCCCACACTATTTTTGGTTATCTACAATTATTAGAGGTAGATAATGAAATTATTTGTGAAATAGAACCATGGCATTATTTACTTATTGCATATTATGTTATTTTATATTTACTATCACAGTTTATTTTATGCTCCTAGTTCTTTTATTTATAAAAGTTGCTCAGCATTATTCTTGTTGCAATTTATTCCATTTATCATTCTAAGTTATTTTATTTATTGTTTAATTATATTATCACTCTTTATTATTCTCATTACCATATATTTTTTTATTGTTTCAAGTTATTTCCACTAATGTTAATTTATATTATTATTGATTATCATTCCTATTGATTTTATTTATCCGTTCAAGTTAATTTAATTGATGTTCTTTTATACTATTGCTTCTCATTATAATTATTATTATTATTATTATTATTATTATTAAGATATTATTTATACAATAATAGATATTATTTTAATTCTTGAGCACTTTACTTATTTTCAGTTTATAACTTTAATTATATTTTGTGCACTTTTATTCGTTTTATTTTATGCCTTGTTATTTAATTTATTATGATAAATTTAATTATATTATGATTTATGTTATTTGAGAAATTTTACTGAAATATTTTGTTATTCATTTTACTCAAGTCTATATTATTTAAAGCCTTGCGCACTTCGGTTATTTTAAACTTATGAATTAATTTATAGTTTCTACATTTTATTCCACTTATCGATTCTATGCTTTATTATTTAATTTATGATGAGAGAAATTTATTATTTAAATTATTGTTTATCTTATGCTATTTGAGTCTTTTATTTAAGTTATATTTATTGCTTAAGTTTATGCATCTGTATATTTATTATGAATTTATGTATTATGGCAAGTAAGTATTTTGAATGAAAGATATTTAATTAAAATTTGCCACTAACCGCCAAGAAGGCAGAGGGATAAGATGCAAGATCCTTTTATGTTACCTGCCTTGGTTAGTGTGGCGTAAAAGTCTCGCTTTGTCGTCACGATATTAAAAATAACACCAGAGAATGGGAATTCCCTAAGAGAAGGTCTTTGAATATGTGTGAGACAAGTAGACAAAGGAAAGTGAAAATTAAAGTAAAAAGATTATATGGATATTAATGCTTGTTACTTTATGTATTGCATAACATATATTTTTAACCATTTATTGCCCATAATATTATGATCTTCTTATAAGTAATGTGATGAGATTATGATACAGTAGTCGTGTGAATTTTCGTGCTAAGACACGGCTGAAACCATCATAGTTCAAATACTTTAGAACTAATCATTATCTACTGAGAATTTTCAATTCTTACTCTATCTCTGGTAGTTTCAGATTAGTCAAGTAACGCCCTAGAGCAAGGTGAACTCTTCCAGCTACCAAAAATATGTGGAGTTGTAATTAAATAAATTATAGTTTTATTATCGATTTAAAAATGTTTAGTTTATGGTAAGCAGAACTTTACTTCTGCTCTTGAACTCTGTGATGTATCTATGTATATTAATGTCCAACTCCAAACTTTCTATGTAAAGTTGTGCTATTAACTTTATTATAAACAGGTGTTACAAAGGGCACTAACAAACCAGGACCTATTCATCTTGTTAAATCTACCCAAGATCCCCATGATTTTTTATCCTGCAGATATTTTGAAAACCTAATTAGGTTAGTTGTTTGTAAATGCTATAATTTCATACACAGTTTTAAGTTAAAGTAAGTCTCATGGCCAAGAAATTTTCGAATAAGTTTAACCCAATTAAATTGTGATAATAACTTTCTTGAAAATTTTCTTTTTTTTTTTTGGTTTTCCAAAATATCCGTTTAATCTCCTTGGGTACGGTTAGGCGCGTAAGTAAAGGCCCCTCTCAATGTTGTTTTTTCCATACACGTAAAACTCGGAATCAAGCCCAGGATCACGTGCTTAAGAGATTCAAGTTCCTTCAACTTGGACCTAAAGGCGGATCTACATAGTAAAGGTTAGAATTATTAATAACTATATAGGTATATACGAAATTTTTGTCCCAATCATTTTATTAAACTTGACTCCACACTAAGATAAAAAAATATAATTTAAAAAAGTCAACTCACTTTTTTATTCATCAGTTCATCCATTTCTTTACTTACAGTTTCATATAAATTGATCATTTGTCATTTTTTATTGATATATTTCTTGATGTATAAATCAAATTATTTGAAATTTGATTAATATATTTTTTTTGCCTAAATGTAATTATTTAAACTTCTTATCATACTTATGTATTATATCTATATTTTCTGGATTCATCACTACTTTTACCAATACCTTGTTAGATCTTGAAAACTCTCAATTTAGAAGAATACACATGACTTAGATTTTAAAATCACTTTTTTTGAACTAGAGTTACATGCCCATGCAATATAAATTATATAAGGTGTGTGTTTGAGAGAACTGTAAAATCAAAATAATTTTAATAATTACTTATTTGTATAATTATTTTTTTATATAATGGGATGTATGAGAATCATTTTATGTCTGAATACTTCAGTTAAAAATAATTTTAAGATAATCTATTTTATTTGGATTGTATGGAAAAAATTATTTTTGTATGGTAAAATTACTGAAAATGATATAAAATAATTATTTATATTATATAATATTTGATACTTAAGGTCAACTTGGTAAAAATATAAAAATTATAAAATAATCAACTTTTACTTAAAATTAAGAGTTTTAAAAAATTATTTATGATTATAAACTATTTTTCAGTTTAAAATTATTAGTTTTTTATTATAATCCATTTTCATTTATGTTACCAAAAAATAACTTTTTTCCTAACAAGAGATATTTTCTCTATATTCCCAAACATGCACAAGATTAAGCAAGTAACATCCCTCTAATTAATTATATCAGGCATAAAAATAAGTTAAGTTAGGTCAAGCTTTATCTTAGGGCTGACCTTGTTTTTAAATTGAAGGTATGATAGTAAGAAAAGAAAATCAAACATTCATATTCTACAAACACATTATATTGAATGAAACACGAGGTCAAATTTGTTTTCTTAGTTTAATTATTTTTATTTTCTTTTGGTCTCAAATGGGGTGCCAAGTACCCAAAAAACTAACAGAAAACTACAAGAAGTCTTATACTAAGTGTACACAGATAATGAAGTGTGCTATCTTTTTCATGTCTTAAGTGTTCTGTCTTTTTGCATTGTGATGTCGTTATATTTGTTTCTATGCTCCTCTCCCTGGTGAGAGTCATGAGTCTTTCCTCAATTATCGGAAAAAAAAAAAAAAAACAAACAAACTGCAAGCCCTATCCATAATAGTTTAATTATGAAAGAAAGAAAATGTATTTTAGAGAAATTAATTAAAAATTTATTTAGTGAGAGGATAATAGTTGCCACTCCGTAAAATTTCAATTACATGACAACCTAAATTTAAGATATTAATTTATTTAAAGTTCTCCACACATTCCAATTAAAAAGGTTTAACATACATGTATTATGTATTTGTTGATACGAATTCATAAAACAGTGATTGTGTTGAATGTAGTATGCAATTAGGGAAGGACCAACTCTGAAAAAAATCATTGTCACATAAAGAAACATATTAGTAATGCTAATGTGACATAATTTTAAGATCACAATTCAAATAATCACCTTTGCACTGCACTTGCAATAGAAGAGAGTATTATTAAATTTTTCATATTCCATTTTTCTTCTTGCTTACAATTACACAACACGCATATTTTTATGAAGTTCAACTTCAACCCAGCCTTGGCTGGGAAGTGGTACAATATAGAGGTCGACAACGATACAAATAAATTCTTTTATAAATAGCGTTTCATGTACTCATGAGCAGTAGTGTACTTGACCTCAGGATAAAGTTCACAAGCTTCAACCCCATCTTCTCCTATCTCAAAATTTGTCAGACAGCCTTCAAAGCAAACATGGTAGTAGTGTGTCATTCCCACTTGCTCTGCATATGATTGTCCTGTTTGCAACATTATAACATCGTTGAGACTTTTTTTTTTTTTTTTTTAAGAAGAATTGAATAGGATTTGAGAGAAAGAGAGATAGGAAGAGTATGATTAAAGGAGGAGAAGATATAGTTGGGAAGTGCTAAGAGTGTATGTGCCAATGTGATGAGGTGGGAGGGCAAGTAAAGGAGTTACTTAAGGAAAGAAAGATGGTGTGATGGAGAAAACATGAACAAAATTTTTTAGGAGTATATCTTAATAGATTTTTGTGCCTCTCTTGCTTTAAGTGATAAATTAGGAAAAAAAGAACCAGAGAAATGGTTGTGTGTATTGAAGTAGCATAAATGTTATATGATAGATAATTATTATCACATAAAATCATTCATGTGCCTCTACTCGATCACTTAAGTTTTCGAGAAAAATGGTTCGTTACAATAATCTTGCTGTTGTAGTGATATTGATCTCACCTTCCATAGAGCTCAGAAATTGTTCTGCAGAAATTGAAGATTTCTTTAATTCTTTTCCAATCAGCTTCTCCCAAATTTTGACCACCTCTAACTGGGATAATATGTTCTTAGGTGGCCTTATGTAAACTGTCTTGTTCAGAGTTCTGGGGTCATCTATGGTTTTGATGGTGTACATGGCTATATCATCTTCATCCACATAGATCCCTGCGAAATTTAAGAGACATATATTTGAAACAAGTACGTATATGTTATAAATATGCCATTAAAAACAATTTTAAGAACTCAATCAGAATAGTCATAGAACAATAGGATGGAATGATGAGTTTGGGAATTAAGTAGTTAGCTAGTTATACCCTTCACGTTGCCATCTCCATACAAGACCACAGAATCCCTTGAAGGGATGACGAAGCCAGGCTGACACAGTCCACCAAGGAAGTAACCAGCGAAACAATTTGCAGAAACATAGGTGAATGGTATGTTAGCCTCTTGTATGGCTTTCCTCACTACCATTTTGTCATCAAATGTTACTCTTCCTGGCTCCAACGCATGCTCCATTCTCGCCGGATCCGTCCCAAATTCAGAGGGCAAAAATCTCTGAGCATAGTACAAAACATTAGTTTAAGAAAAATTGACAAACTTAATGCTTAGTAAGGTAATTATGGAACTAGCTAGGTGAAAATTTTGTCTCCCATCGATCAATATTATTAGATCATATATGATATGACTAAGACTGAATATTTGTTACATATGCAGTAAAACTTTTAGAGTACTATTACCTTGATATTTCCGGCTTCTCTTATTGCATCAACAAGTTTAAGTTGTAAGAGAATTTGGTGGCTGCGTATGTGAACACCAGATATGGCGCAAATCACAACATCAACTAGTTTCACAGCATTCACAAGACTCTGGTGATCGTTAAGGGAACCTGTCACAAGCCTAGCTCCTTGCTCCTTGAAGGACAAGAGCAATTGAACTTTCTCAATGTCAACACCAATCTCTGGCCTGTGGAGAACGTATGTTTCGTGTCCCTGGGCCAAACTTGCCTTCACCAACCTTTTTCCTAAGTACCCTGTTCCCCCAACTATAAGCACCTTGCTCTCCTCCATCTCTCTCTCTCTCTCTCGCTCTCTCTCTCTCTCTCTGTGTTTCTCTTTCTGTCTACCTTTTTTAGGTGCAGGGAATATGCGTGTCGTTGGCCCTTATATAGTACATAGTATATACTATATAGTGCCTGCTATTCATGTCTTGGAGTGTACATAGAGCTTGAATACCCGAATACTATATTCAAATGTTGGTGGCTTAGCTCGCTAGCTTGGAGGTATATACAAATGAAATGTTGCTTTGTCTTCCAGGCAAAGCCAATTTGCTTCAATAAATTAGGCTAAATTTACAAAAAGTTTGATAATATGAGAAAATTTAATTGTTAAATGTTAAGTCACAAAATTTTCTAGGCAATCGATTTATAATTAGAGTAAATTAAATCGGACACATTTTATCCTAAAATTCTTTATTTTTGGTGATACAATTGTAGCCTAAAATATTCTCTTTATGTAAAACAAAAGCTCAAATTCTATATAACAATTTCATGCTCCATTATAAAATTAGAACTAACTATATTTTAAATTTAATTAAAAAATTAGGGATTGAAATTTATTTACTAAAATAATGTTATATGCTTGTTGATTTTTAGATGGTAAAATAGTTCAAACTATTTTATTCAATTTAACCATCACCTTTTTTTTTTTGGGTTAAAAATTCTGATGTATTTTTTCAACTGTCTAGCATGGTTCATCCAATTAACATTTCCTTAATTAAGCATCAGCCTTTTCTAACTTATTACAATTTTTTCTCAATAATTCAAGTCAGAAGTTCATTAGACTGCATGTTAGCCAAGGGGTAACTGGGGAGAGTCACGCAGCTCGCTTAAAAGGATAAATGTCACTCACCCAAATTAAACAAAACACTGGAACTATACATCTACGCAATCTTAATTAGTGGAAATCAATGGCAATAAACGTGTAGCCTTACCTAGGGGAAAGGGGGGCGTATATGCGGTCCAGTTTGATCAAGTCGGTGTTGCAAAACATGCACTGCTTTTCTCTAATTTTAGCCTTACCTATAACTTTGACTTTTATATGTTCTGGTTCTTATTATTATCCAAAATCCTGATCAATTTCAACTTCTTAATTTTCAAGACTTTTGAATAGGCAATCTTCAAGAAAGATAGTCACTACGCCATCCATAAACTAGCAATGCTCTTTTCTAGAGCAACTGCTGTACATATGATGAAATGACTATAGGAAAGTGACCAGCCAACCAAACAAAAAGATTTTTTTTCAAATAAAAAAATAAAAAAATTGCATCCACATGAAATAAGGACTTTTCTTACTTCATGAAGGCATATTACATATTTAGCTTCTACTCATGATAACATACTAACATTCAAAAGAGATTAGCATAGTATTGAAATGTGCTAATTGTCATCGCACAATTGTGAAAAATGCTAATTGCTCAATAGAAAATAATCAATATCAACAATACTTGGACTGCAGCACGGTCATATATATATATATATATATATATAGACTACCTTTTCAACTATTATATTTAGTACTCCTTCAATCTAACTTTACAAAAAAAACATACAATCCTTTACATAAAATCTTGAATTCGTGACATAATGACATTTTCCCCCTCTATCTTATTATTTCAGCTTATAAAATCATTAACAAAGGCTGACAATAAAACCAATAATGATAATAGATCTTTAACCGGTTTAATTGTTGTTTTAAAATTGCTTATTGTGTTGATTTACAATTGGTTTTAATTTAGTTTTCATAATCTAATTTACATGTTAAATTTTTTGGCCCTCTAAGAATTTTCTTCGAGCTCCACAACTATATATAATATGGAAGATCCATAGATTCATTGTCTTAAGATTTTGAGTTCAAATATAGCATCTGGTACACTATTCTGGTTTTTTTATACTTGGTCTATTAGTTTAGATCTTCCAAGTGTTAGACTCTCACCCCTAACAAGGGATCCCTTATATTGAAAGTCTTTCTGATAAAGTAGAGGTTCGACGGCATGTTCCGTGAATGTCAGTAGTACAAGTTCAAAGTACATGTGTGGCTTTTGTTAATACTATTGAATACTCAGAAGAACTTCCACTAAAGGGAAGTATATTGTGTTGGGCCTCACACTTGAGGAGGAAGAATATTGAAATTTCAATTATAAGTAGTAAAGCCCCACTTTAGTTAACAATTGACTAAATAAATAGTATATAATATGAAATACCCATAAATTCATTATTTTAAGATTTTGAGTCAAAATATAATATTCAACTTGTTATTATAATTTCTTACTTCGTCTATTGATTTTGATCTCCCAAATTTTGTGCTCCCATATATTAATTATTTTTATAAGAGCTGTTATTTTGATATAAAATTTTCAATATATCTTTGGATACATCCATGAGAAATGGATGAATAATTTTGTGAGGCCTACCATTTTTATTTTTTTTTTCGGATCTTTTATCTTTATTTATTTGTAGGTCTCGCATATGTTATCACCTTTATGTCAAACTAACATTTCACTATTTTTATTGACTCCTTTTCTCTCTCCATTTTACCTTTGAAAGTGAAGGTTTAGATTTTTACGAAGAAAAAAAAAGTTCTTTTTCTCATGAGGTACGAACGAAACACAAACCAAACAAATTGATAAATTTGTTTGTTCTCTTGGAGAAAAAAATTTCTTCTTCCAGAACATGTCGTTGTGTACCACATTGCAACATTCATAATTATTTTAAGAGTTTAATATTAACGGTATAAATTTTTCATGGATTCCTCTTTCTTAAGACGCAAGAGTTTTTCAATGAAAACAGCACCACCCACCGACGGAGTTAGTATTTAATAATTAACTTTATATAAAAAATTGTATACATATTTTAATTTTAATTTTTACGTACAAATTTAAATAAAAGTCACACATATAAAAAAAATAAATATTTTATAATCAAAAATCAAGAAAGACATATACACATACAATATATAATCTAGTATAATATTTAAATATCTAATTGAATAAAAAGTTATAAGATTTAAACAAGTAAAAAATTTTAGCACATAAAGAAAAGAACAAAAATTTATAAGAAACTAAAATTTTTGGGAGGTGACCGCCGTCTTTAAGTAAAGGAAGAGTCGCCGCTGACGCCGCCTCTCGACAACATATAATATAATATAATATCGAGAAAAATATTAAACCAAAGATAATTAAAAGAGACTGCGATATTAAGTACGTAGGGACAGAGTGACATCAAAAATTTGTTGTTTTATTCATATGGTCAAACCCATAAAAGATCCCCATGATTTTGCGATTGTCGCAGATATAGGATTTAGGGTTCTTTATCATTGGATTTATGAAAAAGTTTTAGATTTATAGTTTATATTATAATTTTCAACAAATTTATTTTAAAAACTTGATTAGATTACATTGTTTGTAAATGCTATGATTTTTTTTGGCTGGGGTGCACATAAATGCTATGATTTATTCTTCATAGTTTTAAGTTAAAAATAAGGCTGTGGGCAAGAAATTTTTGAACAATTTTATCCCAATTAAACATAATAACTTTGTGCCAATAAGTTGTAGTTCAAATAACACTTCTTTTAATCTAAATGACAAGGAGTTTGTTGATCTAACTAAAATTATATGACCGTGCAATACAAGAATGATATTAAAAAGTAATTTATAACAGTATTAAAGTAAATTTAAATTAATCATAAATTATCTAAATTAAATCACTTAATTAAAATAAATAACAACAGATTGTCTTAGTACTAATTAAGTAAATATTGTACTCAAATCTAAACATAAAATAACAAAAAAGAAAATGAAAAAAAAGACTATTTTAGAAAAGCTATCCAAACGAGTTATATTAAATGTGTGTCACCGAGTAACGATTTTGTCCGATATATAACATGAATTCTTGTAAAGTCTTCGCCAGATGTAGTCTATAGTTTTTCTTTCTTTTTTTTTTTTATCTTTTATCTTTTATCAAGATATATCTATATTCAGTGTTGTGAGATTAATTATTGAGGCAATATTGCCATACGAAACCTTCTCAATAATTACATTCTCTAAGTTTAAACCTTGATTTTCTTTATAGGAGTGTAATTTGATTATCGTTGTTCCAAATATTTCTTGGTACAGTATATAGTTTAATAATGTAAAATGTTCATGCCAACCATAACTTAAATTAAAAACATATTAATATCATAATTTTGGCCGTGACTATTACCACTTTTTTTAGTCTATTGTTACTCCCACTATATTAAAAATTTATTTTAGTATACTAATAAATTTTACTAATTTCTCTACAATATATTTCAGTTTCTTACATAGTTAAATTAAAAAATGTATAACTTCATGATTTTTTAAAAATTTAACACATGAGCTTATCAAATTTTCAAAAAATTCTTTTGAAAGACATGAAATCACCTTAATTTGATACTTATAGTTTAGTTTTAGATTTAGGATTAAACATTTGTTAAAAAAGTAAATTTATAAATTCAGAAAATAATCAGTCGTCACATTAAAAAAAATTAATATTTAAGAGTTGATAACAAAAAATTAAAATGCTTTTAAGAATTTAAATAAAACTAGAAGTTATAATGATAATAATAATGTTGAAAATTAGTTGATTAAGGAAGAAAAAAAGGATGTTTTAGAGAAATTAAATAAAATTTAACTAAATAGGAGCAAAATTAAGTAGAGATGCAATTCAACCTGCAAACTATTTTCGTTATCATAATAATTAATAAATATAGGTTACATATAGATCTTATTTAATTTATCCTTTGATACTTAATTTAACCTAATGTACTTTATGAAAATCATGTGGTTAACATTTTTTTCTTAATTTAATTATGATAGAAAGGAAAAAGTTATTTTAGAGAAATTAACTAAAAAGTTTATTCAGTGAGAGTGACAATAGATTGAAAGAAGTGGCAATATCCACTCCCTAAAATTTCAATTACATGCCTATTAAACTTGTAAAAGAAAAAAAAATTACATTACAATTTAAATTTAAGATATTTATTTAAGGTTCTGCACATTCCACCTGCAAAGGTTTAACGCAAAGGTAGTTATTGATACGAATTCATTAATGAAGGATGCAATTAGGGAAAGGTCGTCCAACTGTTGCAGATATACTAGCACATAAATCATTGTCACGCAAATAAACATATTAGTAATGCTAATATGACATCATTTTAAGATCACATATACCTCTTTGCACTGCATTTGCGGTAGAAACTATTATAAATATTTTGTATGCCATTTTTCTTCTTGTTTACGATTACATGACACATAAATTTTTATGAAGTTCAACCTCAGCACAGCCTTTGCTGGGAAGTGATACAATAGGTCAACAACGATGCAAATGAATACTTTTATAAATAGCGATTCATGTACTCATGAACAGTAGTGTACTTGACTTCAGGATAAAGTTCACAAGCTTCGACTCCATCTTCTCCTATCTCAAAATTTGTGAGACAGCCTTCAAAGCAAACATGGTAGTAGTGAATCATTCCCACTTGCTCTGCATATGATTGTCCTGTTTGAACATTATAACATCGTTGATTTTTTGTTTTTTAAAAAACGAATTTAATAGGATTTGAGAGAAATAGAGATAGGAAGAGCATGATTAAAGGAGAAGAAGATATAGTTGGGAAGTGTTAAGAGTGTGTATGCCCTTGTGACGAGGTGAGAGGGCAAGTGATAGAGCAACTTAAGGAAAGAAAGATGGTGGGATGGACAAAACAAGACCAAAGAAGCTTTTAGGAGTATGTTTTAATAGCTTTTAGTGCTTGTCTTTGCTTTTAGGAAACAGAGAACTAGAGAAAAACCTGTGAAAGAATTGAACTATTGAAGTAGCGTAAATATTATATGATCAATAATATTGTTGATATTCAATGATATCGATGATCTCACCTTTCAAGGAGCTCAAAAATTGTTCTGCAGAAATTGAAGACTTCTGTAATTCTTTCCCAATCAACTTCTCCCAAATTTGCACAACCTCTAACTGGGATAATATGTTTTTAGGTGGCCTTATGTAAACTGTCTTGTTCAGAGTTCGGGGGTCATCTATGGTTTTGATAGCGTACATGGCTATATCATCTTCATTCACATAGATCCCTGCCAAATTCAGGAGACATATATTTGAAACAAGTTATAGATGTTAGAAATATGTCATGAAAAACAATTTCAAGAACTCAATTAGAAGTCATAAAACAAGAGGATGGAATGATCAGTTTGGAAATTAAGTAGCTGTCTAGTTATACCCTTCACGTTGCCATCTCCATACAAGACAACAGAATCCCTTGGAGGGATGATGAAGCCAGGCTGACACAGTCCACCAAGGAAGTAACCAGCGAAACAATTAGCAGAAACATAGGTGAACGGTATGTTAGCCTCTTGTATGGCTTTCCTCGCTACCATTTTGTCATCAAATGTTACTCTTCCTGGCTCCAACGCATGCTCCATTCTCGCCGGATCCGTTCCAAATTCAGAGGGCAAAAATCTCTGAGCATAGTACAAGCATCAGTTTAAGAAATATTGACAAACTGAATGCCATAGTAAGGTAATTATGGAACTAGCTAGGTGAAAATTTTGTCTCCCATCAATCCATATTATTTTATTAAAAAATAGATCATACATGATATGATTAAGACTTCATATTTGTTACATATGCATTAAAACTTTTATAGGGTATTGGACTGTGTGATAATTGTAAAAGGTTACTATTACCTTGATATTTCCGGCTTCTCTTATTGCATCAACAAGTTTAAGTTGTAGGAGGATTTGGTGGCTGCGGATGTGAACACCAGATATGGCGCAAATCACAACATCAACTAGTTTCACAGCATTCACAAGGCTTTGGTGGTTGTTAAGGGAACCTCTCACAAGCCTAGCTCCTTGCTCCTTGAAGGACAAGAGCAATTGAACTTTCTCAATGTCAACACCAATCTCTGGCCTGTGAAGAACGTATGTTTCGTGCCCCTGAGCTAAACTTGCCTTCACCAACCTTTTTCCTAAGTACCCTGTTCCCCCAACAATAAGCACCTTGCTTTTTGCCATCTCTCTCTCTCTCTCTCTCTCTCTCTCTGGCTCTTTCTCTTTCTCTTTGTGTGTGTGTGTGTGTGTGTGTGTCTTTTTTCTCTATATCTACCCTTTTTTGGTGCAATGGAGATGTGTGTCTTTGGCCCTTACGTAGTATGTACTATATAAGGCCTGCTATTCATGTCTTGGAGTGTACATATAGCTTGACAACCTGAATACTATATGTTTGTGGCTTAGCTTGCTGTAGCTTTGCTTGGAGGTACATACAAATGAAATGTTGCTGTGTCTTCCAGGTAAAGCCATTTGCTTCAATATTTTAGCCTTTAGAAGAACAGTAGAAGTGGCTCCCTCACATTGCCCAAAAGTTATTAATACCATTTAGTTTAGAAGAAGCTGATCGTTTCATGTTTACGCAAATGATGTGTTAAGTTTATATTCAACTCTCTTATAAGTGGATGCATCACCATAGAGTTGGGACTAAAACCTTGAGGGCTCTTCTTGAAGACAAGAAAGAAAGAGTTGTGACAAATAATGAAGCGGTAATTAACCCACCCTTGTAACGCCGTGACTAATTGTTCATTAAAACAGTTGTATTTGCACTAAAAAATTTAATGGCATTTGAACTTACACTTCAGAAAAACGGCTATATCAGCACATAAAATTTTTTATGTGGTTATTTACCTCCAAGTAAGTCCTTTCAGATTTGTTAAAATGCAAGGAACTTCTTTAACCATAGTCAATTGAGAAAAAAAAAAAACAAATTCTGAACTCACTAACTTGACTTATTAAATTTATCAAATCATGCATTATGATTCCCAAAATCGGGGCCTTGAAACTATACAGTTACTTAAATATCACTCAACGATGGGAGAACTTAACAATCAAAACTAAATCATATAATACATGAGTAGAAGGCCAATGAAATGAGCCAATTCCCATTGGCCCTATAAAAGTATTTTGCATATATATATATATATATATATATATATAAACAGTTAAATTTACACACAGTTTGATAGTTTGAGAAAATTGAAAATTAAATTGTTAAATTTTAAAGCACAAAATTTTTATTCAATTAATTTATAACTGAAGGAAGTCATATACATTTCCTAAAACTCTATTTATGTAAAACAAAAGCTCAAATTCTATATAACGATTTCTAGCTCCCAATTTCTTGCTCCGTTATAAAATTAGAACTAAATGTATTTTGGATTTAATCAAAAAAATTTGTTAAGATCAAATTTTATTTACTAAAACAATGTGATATGCTTGATAACTTTAGACGAGAATAGTTCAAACTATTTTAATCAATTGAACCATAAAATTTATTTTTTTCTTACAAATTCTGATCTTTTTTTTAAACTGTCAAGCATTGTTCATCCAATTAACATTTAATCAAGTATGAGCCTTTCCTAACTTACAATTCTCCTAAATAATTCAAGTCAGATATGTTCATTAGACTGCATGTTAGCCACAACATAAGCACTATAGAAGGGGACGCCTTGGGATTTTTTCAAGGAGTGAATATTCACGCAACGCACTTACAAGGATAAATGTCTTTTTTATTTTTTTTCTCCTCTCGATAATTATTGCGAGGGGCTCAAAACTCTCCAAAAATAGAGAAGCTATGCACCTGTAACAACCATCCAATAACTTAATAACGAAATGAACATAAAGAAGCAACTAAGAATTCAGACACAACACAAATCAAAACATAGCAAAACAAGTGTTCGTGATGGTCTACCGCCACCCCACACCACAAAAAAAACTTCACCGAAATTAACCCAAATTCCATAATTTAACATAGATTCGCCTCAAAAGAATCAAGCACATCACACTCTCAAGACAGAGAAAACACTGGTTATAAACTATACAGTTATGCAAACGTAATTAGAGGAAATAAATTGCAATAAACATTTGGCTGGCCAAGTTAATTTAGCCTTACCTACGTACAAAATCTTCTCTAATTTTAGCGAACTTATAATTTTGATTTTTATATTTTCTTGTTCTTATTAGGTTTAATTATTCTGCAAATCTATAATTTCACTCAATTTTTAAATAAGTCCCTATAATTTAAAAATTTGTGATTAGGTCCTTACATTAAACAAAATTTTGTGATTAAGTCCTTACTATTAACAACCATTATAAAAATTTTCTTGGCAATACTATAGTGCACTAAATGAATTTTAGTACACCATACATCTTAATGATCTAAACCATTCAATGTATATAAAATAAAAATTTATGAAAAATTTATGGTTAAAAATAGAATAGAGTATCAATACGCCCACTTAGTATAGTATACTCTAAACACACCATCACTTCTTCCTCAATCCCTTCATCGCCACCATCACCATCCCCTCACTATTCATCCTCCTTCTTAGCCCCTCCTCCTCCGCAACCCCTAAAAATCTCCACCAAGTTCTTCCATTCAATATACTCACAAATCCAAACAATATACAAAACAACATTCAAACCATGCAATGTCATGCTTAGAGGAGAGGTGGGAGGCCTGGTCGTTGCGGCTCCACAGCGTGGTGGTGGTGCGATCTGATGGTGGGGGTTTTGCAAGTCTGGTGCAATGGCAGAGATGCAAGGCAAACAAGAGGCGGTGGTGTCGCAGATGATGGTCTTGGGGCAAGCCAACTAAGAGTGGCTACAAGACTGGACCCCTAAAGCGCATAAGGTAGTATACAATATTCACTATAGCTGTTTCTGATGTTAGATACTTGTAATAATTTTGTTTGCAGAGGATAAGTCTACTTCTAGTCATGGAATTGCTTAGGTTCAGCCATTTTGTGGATTATATGGGTTGCAAGTTTTATATTTGTGAAAGTAAAATGTTTTTGAAATGTTTTCATTTTTCTCCAGCAACATGCACTTGCACTCATCTTATCATTTCATAAGATAAAGTTTGCAATACTGTCTATTACGCTTTTGTGAATTAGTTTGAGATCAATTTTGTTAGCTTGCTTAAATGAGAGAGAAATAGAGATGTATGAGAGACGAGTAGGGAGGAAATGGAAAGATAGAGATGGAGAATTCGAAGGAATATTTTTATAATATTCCATTTAAATTCAAATTTTTGTAATGGTTATTAATATTAGGGACTTGATTACAAAACTTTATTTAATGTAGGGATTTGATTATAAATTTTTAAATTATAGAAACTTATTTAAAAATTGAGTAAAATTATAAGAATTTATAGAACAATTAAACCTTCTTATTATTGTCCAAACTCCTTATCAATTTCAACTTCTTAAGTTTCAAGTTTCCCAGATAGCTGCATTCTTTAACTTTTTTGTATCTAGTGAATTTTACAAGTTTGGCCCATAGTTCTTAAGCACACGATACGATGAGTACATACGTAATTTGATAATTAATTTGTTAATTGTTATGATTAAATTACAGTTATTTTTTCAGAAAAGATTAAATATGCGATACGCGACATTAGAAGTTGGCATGCGGCATCACGGGGTTAGTGAAAGAACCCCGATGCATATAGTTTAACTTGCCTTCGGTGATGTATATGGTTTAGCTTGCCAGCAACTTTATAAAAGATATAATTATTATGCCTATCTTAAGGCAAGTTTATACTTTTTGTGATATGATGATTATGATCCATGTGTTGCCACTAAGGGATGATATATATGATCAGTTCCAGTTGCCATGGACAGCCACTTCTCCGGGCAAATGAGGCAATTAAACATTTTATTCAACCATTCTACATTAGTGTATACATATAATAATTCTTAACCAGTAGATACGAAATTTTACGAATAGTAATAGTGAAGCACAGAAAAAAGGTAAGGGCAAAAAGCACAGCCTTAGCCAATAAAATGCATTCGTAGGGAAAGTACAAATTAGTTTTCGTACTATCAAGCCTTTTTCATTTTGGAAACCTTTTGTCAAGCGTCAGCACGATATTAAGAACTTTCCCTCCAAAATCCCATTCTTTTTATTTTTAGAAAGCTTTATTTCAATTAATTTTTTATTTAGAAATGCTAAAACTTCCTCTTAGTAATCCTCTACTTGCTAAATAAGGAAAATATTAATTGTTTTCTATGTTCAGAAAATATTAAATGGATTTACTTTTTTATTTAATGCTTTTTTATTAAATATTAAGAGGATTATATTAGGAAGATGTTTTCGAAGGATATAGCAAATTAAACTCTTTTTGATTTCTAAAAAGATATAACAATATTTTTTTTATCTTTATTCTAATCTCATTTATTGCATATCTTTCTTTCCCTAGATACAATTATTGCTAAAATTTTGAATAAACCAATAAGTAATGATGGTTGACAGGTATATATGCGAAAAATTTAATTAAACAAGCAATTTTACTGATGTCATATTTCTTGATATGTGAGTCATTTTTGTTTTTCGACCTTAAAATTGGGGAAAAAAAATCTTCTAAAGGGATTACAATTTTAACTACAAGGTGTTTTATGAAATGGATTTATATAGTTTTTTTATTATAACTTATTTTTCAATAATAATTTTACAGTTATACTTTTTATTTCTAAAATTATTTCATCTTAAACTAATTGTACAGATAAGGATGTATTATACAATATTTTATAAAGTCATATATTTTATTATTTAATATTAAGAATTATTTATATTATTATACATAGCATTGATAAACTTATATAAAATATAATTAAATTGAGGTTAAGTTAAAAATATATTAAATTCCTATATAAGAATTTGTAAATATATATCATTTGATATTTGATTTTAATAATTGAATATTAGGATATTAAAAAACATGAAAGGGGCGGAAAAATACATGATTTTTTTTTGTATAATTATTGAATTCCCTTAAACATTGTAAGAATATATTCTAAGTTAAATTTGAATTTTATAATTTATGTGTATTCTCTATTTCTCATTGATTTGATTTTAATAAATCATTGTTACAAGGCTAAATAAAGGGTAGAAAGAAAATGGAATAATTTTTTTCTTCAATTGTTTGATCCTCATTTAAAAATTAAAGAAATACTATAAAATTAATAATACTTTTAATAATAAATTGTTATATAAAATGTACTTATGCTTTTAAAAATTAAGATACTAAATTAAAGAAAGTGGGGGAGGTGGAAAAATAGATGACTTTTTTCTTGTAATTCTTGGTTTTCACTTAATTCTTGTAAGAATATATATATATATATATAATAAATCGTTAATTATAAGTTGAATAAATAGATTAAAATTATAAATGAAATGAATTTTTTGAATAAAGGGGGTGAATAGGGAAAACAAATAAATTTTTTATCTTCAAATGTTCAACTGTCACTTTAAAATTGGAAAAAAAAAATCTTATCAAATGAATTAAACTTTCAATAACGACGTATTGTATGAAATAGATTTATACAAATTTCTTTAATGTAACTTCTTTTTTTAATAATAATTTCATAGTTATAGTTTTTGTTCCTAAAATTGTTTTATCTTAAGCTAATTGTACACATAAAAATATATTATATAATATTTTATAAAGTTGTATATTTTATTATGTAATATTGAGAATTATTTATATTATTGTACACAGGATTGAAAAATTTTGTATAAAATATAATTAAATTGAGATTAGGTTAAAAACTTCAATTATATATATTATGTGGATGAACTTGTGCTGAATCCTTATATAAGAATTTGTAAATAGATATCATAGATATTCTTCAGTTTAGCTTTAAGAATTTGATATTAGGATATTAAAAAAACACGGAAGGGGTTGGAAAAATACATTATAATTTCCCTTAATTATTGTAAGAATAGATTCTAAATTAAATTTTAAATTTGATCGTTTGTATATATTCTCTTCAGTTTGATTTAATGAATTATATTTAATATAAAATGATACAATAATATAATAAATTTAAATTATCATAATATGACTTTTATTAAGTAAACATTGAAAATTTTTTACAACTATTTTCATTTTATATTCTTGGAATTTTATACATATTAGCTTTAATTTTTAAAATCTTGTGCATTGCACAAGTCAAAAATATCAGTTAGCTCATTAAAAGTAGGAAAGAGAAAACAATGAAATTCGGACGTAGCTTGAGTTTTCAAAATGACACCAACCCATGCTTGATCATCTATAATTTCTTATTCTTTAAGCCATTTGAATAGGCAATCTTCAAGGTGGTCTCTAGTTATTGCGTATGATGAAAATGATGGAGAGGGAAGGTGACCGGCCAGCGAACCAAACAAAATGTTAACAAAAAAAAGAAGGAAAAAAGACATGTAAACAAAATATATAAAACTATTTGTATACTGAATTCTTAATCAATCTTTCTTGTAAAAATAATTCATTTCTTTTGTTTAATAAAAGTAAGTCATTTTCTTTTATCGTCATCCTTTAAGAGCCTGTTTGGTTCTCTGTTTGCAGAATTACTGTACGCTTTCTATAAGGCTGAAACGATTTTCAGACAAGAATGATAAATGTTTGGCTTAACTTTTTCCAGTGCGCTTCTTCCGAAGAAGATATTTTGAAGCATTTTTCATTATAGAAAAAGACCTTTTGAAAAGGAAGAAGAAGGCCAATTTGGAATAAGTATCTTTGGGTTACTTTTCATTCTAGAAAAAGACCTTTTTAAAAGGAATCTTACTATTACTCTCACATCAACAACCAAAAGTAATTTTACTTTATCCTATCCAAACAAAACTCATTCTTCTAAAAAGTCTTTTGATATATTCAAACCAAACAAAAATTATTCTTTTAAAAATACTTTTTCTAAAATGCCTTCTTTTAAAAGACCTTCTTTTAAAAGACCTTCTCTCAAAAGTTAAACCAAACGGATCCTAAATCTGTGGAATCTTTGGCGCATTCAATGCTGCAGCCCACAATTTCTTTGGTTGCCTCGCCCCTTTCATATTTATTGTTGGTTATTATTTCCATATTGGTGGGTTATTTCTTGTAGAAAGAAATTCTTATATGGTTCAGGAGTATCACATGACTATACTTTCAGTTAATTATGTAAGTGTATTTTTATGAGATTGTGTGTTAGTGGTGGGTCCTATATAAAATATACTTAAATAATTAGTTTAAAAGTATAATCACGTGATATTCTCGGACCATATAAGTATTTCTCTATTTCTTGTAGGAAATATGATTCACTTTGGTTTAAGAAAGAAAGTCTCTTTGGTTTTTTTCTTTTTTAAGTAAATCACAGTCTCGAGGGAAAGAGATGCCCTTATTTCACGGTCCTTCTTCCTGTTTCTAAAATACACACTTTCTTTTTTATAAAGATGAAAATATGCTATATTTTAA
Source organism: Pterocarpus macrocarpus (assembly GCA_031439585.1). Lineage (NCBI taxonomy): Eukaryota > Viridiplantae > Streptophyta > Magnoliopsida > Fabales > Fabaceae > Pterocarpus > Pterocarpus macrocarpus. The sequence goes on along the minus strand of CM062520.1, from coordinate 64,389,432 downwards.
TCTATTTTTATATCTTATATTAAATTTATATTATTTTATTTTTAACTAAAATATCCTTTATTAATACGTATATATATTTAGTTTTTTATAAACTAAAAAATATGTTATTGATAACAATATAAAAACATTAATATATATATTTTCCTTTGTTAAAATAATTAATTATTATTATATTTAGAGGATAAATTATTAATAATAACAATAATTTGTGATAATTATTTAAAAATTAAGAATTATGTATTTTTTTCAGTTTTTTGTAATATTTTTAGGTTATAATATGTGACAATTGATGTTAATATATGAATGTTAATTTTTGTATTAAGTTATTGAAAGAAAAATAAATTTTATATTTTTAAAATCATTATATAAGGATTAAATAATCTTAAGAAAGTCAATACAGGATAGATCCTTGCTTATGCATTGCTATGACTTAGATTTGATTCCTATGTTCTCTTGCTAGTAAGTGGCCTGTGGATAACTTTCCCTGACTCTAAACAGGGTTAACCTTTCTTTCAATCTAAACTTTAATGAATAAAAAGGAAAAAGTTTAAGAAATATAGTATCATTAATAGTGTATCAATGCTCAAGAATTTACAAAAATGAAATAATTTTAAAATAATGAATAATTAGAATGATAATAATAAAAGCTTTAAAGAAAATATTGATGCTAATTAATAAAATACTATAGAGTAAAGTATATACTTTAAAAACAATGGAAGAATTGTGTAATATTAACAAGAGAGGGGGTATAAGGTAAAATATTATATAAAATACTTTGTTTTAGAAAAATAAAATAAAGAAAATTTTAATTTAATTATATGTAGTCAATATAAATTTTTTATTATATCATTTGATTCATAAAATAACTAAACTTTTTAATATATTTTCATACATTTTTTACTTCATATTGCGATTTGTCATCATTATAATAAAATTCAAAAATTAAATTTATACCAGTGAAAAAATATAAAACAAGTACATGGTTATTTGAATATTAGATGTTATAAAATAATATAAGTTTTTAAATACAAGCTTATAATTATAATAAGATTCACGAGTTAATTTATATAATATATTTTAAAATATAGAAAAGTACATGCATAATGGGCAGGCTAAACTCCTAAGTAAGGTGTATGTATGTATATGAAACCGAGAATGAATAATCATACCACTACTCTAATTTTCGCATGCAATGTTGGACCGCAACCTTAAGTTTTCGTTATCTTCATTTTTGAAATGCTACCTACTCAAGTTTGACAAATCTTGAGTCTTAAATTCTAAGCTTTCCTTATCCGGCCAAGAGTCCAACCAAACCTACCAAACAAATTCACCACGTATGATATAATGTAACATATAGAGAGAAATATTAAACCCAAGATAACCAAAAAAGACTGGGATCATCAGTGGGTTACAGCATGAATTTCAAAGTCGTTGATTTGGATTCATATCGGCAAACCCACCCTAGATCCCCATAATATTTTGTGATCATACTACAGATTTATTTCAAAGCCTGATTAGGTTGGAAGTAGATGCTACGATTTCTTCTAGATAGTTTTAACTTAAAATAGGTCTTATGGCCAAGAAATTTTCGAATAAGTTTATCCGAATTAAATTGTGATAATAACTCTCTTGAAAATATTCAATGTAGAAGAATATACGCGACTTTAGAATTTTAAAATGTCTTTTTTGGTCTAATGTTTTATCTTACATTAAAAGAAAAATTAAAATACAATACACATAATGCAAATAGCTGGATTTAATAAAACTGCACCTGAAGCAGTTAAATTTCTCAGTTGCCCAAGATCCTACTCCCATTATCAATATTTTGCCGGTTTTGTTTCACCTTATCACGGTTGATTTTGTTCCAAAACTTTCTTTTATGGATCGAGCTTGGTTCTCATTTAATTTGGATCATGTGTAAAACATTTTTTTTTCTTGAAAGACACATAGAGTTCTATAAAAATAATGGGTGTGAATCTATTTACTTTAGGTGTAAGTCTAAATACCTATTCTTAATCCCTACAGTTCAATTTATTAAAATTTAATGACTCAAAATAATACAATTGAATGAAGAAAGAGAATAATAAATTATAATTTTAATAAAAAAGAGAAATAATAAATCCAATAATTACTTAGGAAAGAGATTAGAGAATTTGATTATATAAATTAAAAATTATAAAATAATAAGAAAAAGAGTTAGTGAAATAAAATTAAAAATTTTAATAAAAAAATTTAGATATTTAAAAAGCTATAAAAAAAAATAAATGTCTTTAGGTCAAATTTTCTAAAAGGAAAAATGATTATAAAAATAAAAATAACATAAAAATTAAAAATTATAATAATAAAGAAATTTTTATAATTTTTGAAAAAATTAATAAAATAAAAGACATTTCTATGGTTATTTATTTAATGTGAAAATGCTGATGTAAATATTATTAAGAATGTAAATATTTTCACAAAAAAGATTGTAATAAATATTTATGAAAATGTAAATAATATAAAAATAAAAATATTAGTAAAAGCAGAATTTTACAATGAAATAAAAAATAGAAATGTCATTGAAAATTTTCACGTTTTCAACAAATAATTGAAAAATGTAAACAGCTTTTGATGAAATTTTTCACTAGTTATATAAAATTTTGCTATTTTTATAATATTTTAAATAATTAATAAATATTTATGTAAAAATATTTCACATCAAAATATATAATAAATAGCTATAAAAATGTAAAAGACATAAAATTAAGAATATTAACATAAAATTAAGAATATTAATGAAGTAACGAATTTTTTTAATGAAAATTTTTGAAATATTAATAAATTATGTTTCTATTTTTAATTAATAATTAACAATGTAATATTTTCTACTATTTTATTATTATTATTATTATACAAATTTATTTTATAATTAATTTTATTACAATTACTTATTAAAAATTTTAATGTCAAGATATTTATTTCTTAATTATTTATTATAAAGTAATAATTTTATAGAAATATTAATTTTTATTTCACTAATTCTTCTGTCATTTTTTTGTTATTTTATAATTTTTACCTTATATAATCAAATTGGGTTTATTGCCTCTCTTACCAAAAAAAAAAGAAAAACTAATTCTCTCTTTTTTAAAATTAATTATTGGATTTATTATTTTTTTATTAAAATTATAATTTATTATTCTCTTTCTTCATTAAATTATATCATTTTAAACCATCTAATTTTAATAAATTGAGCTGTCAAAATTAAGAGTAAGTCTTTAAATTTATACTTGAAGTAAATGGATCCTTACCCAAAAATAATTTTATCATTTTCATATCAAGCTTCAAATTTGCAATAATTTAATCTGTCCACCTATTTTCAATCTAACATGTTAACAATCTCTAATGGTTACATGTAATGGTAGAGGATTGATCCTCTTATGTGAAAATTTCATATAATCTTATCATATATTAATTTTTATTATTGATCAAGAAAGTAGAATTAAGTATGAGACCCACACAAGAAAATTTAATCAATGGTAAAAATTAGTATATAACAAAATTATATAAAATTTTTATATAAGAAGATCCATTTAGTGATATTATTGTAGTATTATTATAATTATTAATTAAATGCAACTACAAATTTGATGTTGACGATTTATACTAAACTAAATGCAGGTAAAATTCATGCTTAAATAATTTATCTGGTCTTTGTTTTGGTAATAAGACCACGGTATTTTGCACATTTGACCTATTTAAATTATTTATAAAACTAATTCTTATTAAGTAAGAGACCACATGGATTACAAAATCTTCCTACGACATCAGAGTTTCCATATCTGGACTTTCTCATCCTTGAAGATTGTCACTACTACGTACATACGACCTTTGTCCAACTTTAGGAGGTCAACCTACCTTTAATTCTCCGCTTCGTCAAACTACATACTGTTTTTCCTCATTTTGGTTGGCCATCATCTTTGTTTAGTTGTTTATAGAGTAACTTGCACTACAAAGAAGACAACCCTTTTACTTTTTATTAGGTGAATTGAACTAATTGGAAATTAAACCTCAGTAGCCGTTTTATAGCACAATTAAAAAATGACCAAAGACATGTACACTTCCTCCCAAATATATATATAGATATAGTTGAAGGTGAAGGCTGAGTTAATAAGCCTTATAGTCTTGAGGATCAAATCAAGGACAAGATATCAATTAGGCGATGGGAAAGAGCAAGGTTCTTGTTGTGGGGGGCACAGGTTATCTTGGGAGGAGGATAGTGAAGGCAAGCCTAGAACAAGGGCATGAAACCTATGTTGTTCAAAGGCCAGAGATAGGTCTTGACATTGAGAAGCTGCAGATTCTGTTGTCATTCAAGAGGCAAGGTGCTCGTCTCGTGGAGGCTTCCTTCTCTGATCAGCAGAGCCTCGTGGACGCCGTGAAGCTAGTGGATGTGGTGATTTGCACCATGTCAGGGGTTCATTTTCGGTCCCATAACTTGTTGGTTCAGCTCAAACTTGTTGAGGCCATCAAAGCTGCAGGGAACGTTAAGGTATGTATTACTACTATTATGTACTGCCTATGTAACCATCAGTCTTCTTGTATTTTTTTTTTTTGGTGGGGGTGCCCTCGGGAGCTCCAGAGGAGCTATTAGGGGAAAAAAATGAGAAAGGAGATGAGTAACTATAGATTGAACCCGTAACTCAAAACTAGCAACTCTCTTGTCACAACAATTAAGGAGGTATCACTTAAGCTACAGTTTATTAGCCGTAACTGATCAATCTAATAGGATAGAATGTTAAGAGGCACACGATTGACACGAACTTTTAAGTGTTGCCTCTTTATAGGACTTCTGAGGCATTTGGGTTGCCCTTGGAATCAACCATCCCTAGATGAATAGGTTAATTTGCTTTCCAATTAATTATAGTATTCCTACGTGTATTGTATTAGGCTTGGAACTTATTGTAAAACTTGTTTCATGAACCGTAATTTTATTTATTATATATAAAAACATTTTACACTATGCATTATCATTGTTATTATACTGAGAATTGGTTTCTTTTATATGTGGAATATTGTATATAAAAGAAACAATCTTTATCAAAGATCACAATAGTTTAGAATTGAAGGATGTTATTTGTACATTCCTCTTATAGACATATTATGAAACATCTTTATTTTTATGCATAAAAAATATTTTAAAAATTTTCTTTTCAAATTTTTTTCTCTCAATTTTCCACCTTCTACTCATATGGTGTCTAAGAATGTTGACTACATAAATGTACAAATACCGTTTTCCTTTAGAATTACATCAACTTATGAGATTCACTACTCTTATCTTTTGTAATGATATTAATACCCTTAGTAATAAGTAACAAACATTTAGTTATTTATTTACTAACTTGAAACTTTTTTTTCTTGGCTTGTTTTTTAAAAAATAGATCTAACTTAACATTGATCATTAACTGCTAAACAGTACAGATACTTTTATAAAATGGACTGTGCGGGAGAAACTCTCCAACTTTTCTCATGTGTAAATAACAATATTTTTTTAAATTTTAATAAAAATACTCTTAGCGAATTTTTTTTAATTTGAGTGGTACCATTGATGAAAGTATTGAAATTTGAACTTCGTATCAGAAATTTCAATTAAATATGAGTAGGTATGAATACCATGTGCCTCACCCGGGCTATGCCTTTCTTTTTCAAAACCCGCACATGGAAAGAATATTACACCTAGTTGAAACGTAAACGATTAATCTGATATAGCTTCTTTGTATCACATCTAGTCATTTTTATTCTACACTGAAACTAAAAAGAATCACATGATCGGACCATCATTATTACTAACGGACACTTCTTCATATGCATAATTAAGTAATAGTTTTCATAGTTGGTAAACTTAAATTCAGTAGCTAAAGGACGAGCCTTACAAGTCACATTGAAATAGTATGAGAAAATCCCATAAGATTTAAGGAAAGAATAAAGAAAGAAAAACCAACTCTTCTGCATGTGTCCCGACAAAAGTAGGTAAACCAAAAGGCGTGAATTTTGTCTTTTCCCCAACAAGGCCTTAAGCGGATGACAAGTTAATTTTTTGAGTTACAGTTTGCCTCTTTTTTTTTTCTATTTTTTTTTAAAAGTGAAAATAAAATATAACAGGTATTGAATCCATTATATTAAATACACCTTATTGATGTTATAATATGTGAACTAATAGCTCATTAATCACAAATGGTTACAACTTTTTTTTTTTTTTTGAATTCCTCAAATATGATATAAGTAAAAATTAAACTTACTTTTATTATTCCCCTTTTTTTATATATAACAAATATCAAGCAAGAAAATAAAAGTTCTTTTAAAATCGGAAGAAGAAATTAATAAGTGGTTATTGGTAATTTGGCAATTGTAAATTTAATGTATTTTTATAATTTAATTTTGATTTCTAGTCAGCTATCAATTAATAATATAATTACATTCGAGAATTACTAACAACTCTTACAACAATAATATAATATTTTCTATTTATTTACAGCGTGACAAGTTTTACTTGAATCACATTTTTTTTATAATTATCAATAGACAGTGAATTTAATATAGACTCACATGTTTCTCTCTTTTTGGTTCCTTCAGCGTTTCCTGCCTTCAGAATTCGGCATGGACCCAGCACTCATGGGACATGCACTTGAACCAGGAAGTGTCACATTTGATGAGAAAATGACTGTAAGGAAAGCAATTGAGGATGCTAACATTCCTTTCACTTACATCTCTGCTAACTGCTTTGCTGCCTACTTTGCTGGTAACCTCTCTCAGATGGGGACTCTCCTCCCTCCACGAGACAAGGTGCTTCTCTATGGTGATGGCAATGTCAAAGGTACAAAAAAATCTTCAAAGTAACACTGAATATTTAATAATTTGATCTTGATGTACTATTCTAGTGTAAACACATCATAAAAAATATTTGATTTTTATAATAATTACTTTAAAAATTATATAATAAATAATATATAATTAATTAAGAGATTAATTTTGATATCAGTGTAAAAGAGTTTTATACTGTCATCTAATCATATACTTTTGTTTGTAAGACCTATAAGATAGTGGATAGCTGAGCTAAATACTTTTACTGATATGATAATATATAATTGAATGTTTATGTAAAAAAAATTTATAGTAACAATGTGTTAAGATTAATTAATTAATTACGTAAAAAATTTTATAAAGATAATATATTAAAGTTAAGCTCAATTTTTTATTTTTATTTTTATTTTTTATGTAACATGGTGTGTGCTTGAATTGTAATCATAGGTTTAAAATAAAAATGACGCACGGTATGTACTTTATAGTGATGAATTCACAATAAGGTGTGGGGGTGTTTGCTGCAGCTGTGTTTATGGATGAAGATGATGTAGCCACCTACACTATCAAGACAATTGATGATCCTCGAACCTTGAACAAGACGGTGTACCTAAGGCCACCAGAAAATATTCTTACTCAAAGAGAGCTGATTGAGAAGTGGGAGAGACTTATAGGGGAACAACTAGAGAAGTCTAGCATATCTGAACAAGACTTTCTTGCTTCCATGAAAGGTAAAAATAACACCCCAAAGATATAAACATAACTAGATTTTTTTTAGCAATTCATATCAATAAATAATGGCTTGTACGTGAAATCTAGGTTTGGACTATGCACAGCAAGTGGGAGTGGGGCATTTCTATCATATTTTCTATGAAAGGTGTTTGACAAACTTTGAAATAGGAGATAAAGGAGAAGAAGCTTCAGAGCTTTATCCAGAGGTGAAGTACACACGCATGGATGAATACCTAAAAATCTATGTGTGATGATGAGGTTATAACAATGAAAATTTTGCTTCTGAGTCACCAAAGAAAAAGTTGAAAGTTGTTGCTTGTAATAGAACAATTGGGGATGAAGAGTGAAGACCATACTTGTAATTTTACTTGTGTCAGTTGAAGGGTTTGTAATCATGTTTGGTTTAATTGTGAAATTGTTTCATTTTCTCATTTGAGGTCAACCATAAATCAAAACAATGATGACCTTGATTACGTTTGATGACGCTAACCTTTCAATTAGGAAATGAAAACAGAGAAGCCAATAGAGTTTTGGACTAAGTGGCCTGTCTTGGGCTCATAGATTTCTCACCATTCACCAACCTCCCCTATTTTTTAATTAAAAAAATATATATACTTGAGAGCCCTTACAGGAACTAGTAATGAATGAGAGAAGGGATAGACAAATGGAGAATAGAACCCGACCTACACCAAATCATTCCCTTAGCTATAACACAAGGATTAAGGGAGGTGTTACTTGAAGTAACTCATTAGTATTTCGCACCAACTTTTGCCAATAAAATTGAACATGCAATATTCAAATTGAATTAGCCATGCTCAATTATAATACGATGCACGGAAAACAAAGGCTAATCAAGAGTGTCATATTGGTATGTTCTGCTGTGTTTTCTTAGTCCCAAGTGCTATTCAAACATCAGTAGTTTAAGGAACGCCCTCAAATCTCCCTGGTCGTTTTTTTTGACTTGGTTGCTCCAAGTACGGTGTAAGCCATGGTAGAAAACTGGGAATAAGCATATACATTAACTTTCCTTCAGAAAAGGCAGAGATAAGATTTAGTCCTATTTACTCAATAAGAGAGAGGCAGAAAATTATGGATAATCTAGGGAAAAGGGGTGTATAAAGTATTCAATTCAATGGTTAAACGTATGATAATTCAAAATTTTTATAGCCTGTATGGAAGCATCTTGGCTTCCATTTCAGCCCCACCAGCAGGAACAAGGTCATAGCTACCTTTGATGTTTAAATCAAACTGTATTGAATCCACTTCAACCTTAGGCTTTTGATCCATATTTTCTTCTCTCCCTACTTCTTGATAATGGAAAGCTGAACCATGGCCCTTACTATAAAAATCATTCATGTCTACTATGTTTTCTTTGCTATCTTTATTCACATTTTCCATGAAATTTGACATGGCAGAGTTGAATTCAGTTAATTGAGCTCTTGATGCTTCTACAATGCCTGGTCCATCCAAGGAAAGGGTCCTCTGGGCTTTCTCTAGCACGGCTTGCAAATACTTCCCTTGAGCCTCTATTCTCATCTGCAATTTCTTCTGTACCTATTGGTAATGAATTAAAGAAGTTTAGCACAAGTGAATTAAAATTTTTGGGGTACTTTTGTTAGATAAGTTAGAAATCAAAACTTACAGACAAGGATGCACTTAAACTATGCTAGTTAAAAATGATAAATACCTCTAGCTGCTCTTCCAGTCTCTTTTGGACTTCAATCTGATGCCTAAGTGCTTCTGCTATTGGGATTTCTCTGTTTTGGTTATGTGAACTAGTTACAAAAGGAGAAACTAAACACAAGCAATAAGTTGCATTTACACAAAAATTAAGATGCTGATGTGTAGATTAGAATTTGGATAATGGAAACTATGGTCGTGTATATAATCCAAATTAAAGAAGTGACATTATTGCTTAAATTTTAACATACCCCCTTTCATTATCACCTCTGAAACTGGCGTTGAGCCCTGAAGAATGATTGCTGAAATTTACGTATGAACATCCTACAAAGACAACACACAAACAAGGAATCAATGTCATCAAACAATTCTAGATTTTATGTTCTCTATTTTAGGCAAATAGCCTAAAGTAATAGAAAGATTAAATGACCGCTCTTTTTGTGTAAGGTAAATATAACGGTAAAAATCCCTATCGTTGAAGTTGGTCTAGTTAGGAAGATAATTAGTTGAAATAATATTTCATGGGGTATTCAGTGCTTGTCAGAATTTGTAAGGGACTCACTATTGTTCTCTTTGTGATGTTCTTCATTTTGTTTTCGAGCCTGCTGTCCAAGTCTATACTTCTGCAAATTAACAAGCAAGCCATATTAGGCCTCCAAATGGCAATTATTAGAGGATGGTTAGGATAAAACAAGAAAAATAAAGGACAAAGTGGAAGACAAGTTTGAGCTATAGCCAGTACATACCATAAAATAAAAAAGAAAATGCTGGCACAAATGAGTAAGGTGATCTACAGCAAAAGATTCCGAATTCTTGATTCTTCACCAATCTATGTTACTAATGATAATATCATTAACTTATAATTTTTTTTTCACTTCTCCATCTATTTTTCACTTCTTGGGTTCACACCCCTCTACAATATTATTTTATGGTACTAATGATAGCATCAATGACTAATTCTTTGTCTCTCACTTTTCCATCTATTTTTTAATTTATTAGTTATCACTCTATACTATCTAATGGCACACTAGATACACTCATAAATGAAATCCATATGTAGAAGCTGATTACCTGTAAGTGGCTCTTCAAATGATACAATGTCAAGCCTTTCAAGCCCATTATCCTCAGAACAGACTTGGGAGTCGCCTCTAAACACAAAGCAAATCATTTTCAAATTAACGTCGTTTATGTTACATATAAGAACGATCACAAGCATTGAAGTCGTTTCAAGCAAGATGATTGGATGTTTCCAGTTCCACTACATCTTCTCCCTTTCTTTTTTCTAAGTTTCAGATATTAACAATTAACTGAAGATATTTCTTGTAGATCTTTATTCTTTACTATGGCACATATGGACCAAAATTTTCACCTCAATAAAATGAGATGAACAAATTAAATGCGAATTTAACCTTTTTCATGTACAACTGTTGGGAATCGACAATCCGTGTATGTTGTAGATACTAGATACCATCTTCTTGGTTTTATGCAACAAGTTTGAAGTCCTAAAAAGTTTCATTTTTTAAAAAAATAATATTATTTTTACATTTAAAAATGACACCAATACCAACACATTTACATGTCATCATATTAGGTGCATGAATTAATTACCATATAAAATTATATTCTCATTTGATTCACAAGTAATTATACTAAGTGCACAAATCACTACGTACAATCATATTGATTACATAAAAATGGTGAATCGAGTTTAATAGAGTTTTGTTATTTGAGCCACTCATAAGTCATGCATGAATTATTATTTACAGACACACTGCTAACCCCTTGTCTTGTTATCTGCACAAATAAATATGCTGAGCGTGTTGGTTTGTGTTTATTTTATAATATATATATATATATATAACAAATTACATCTTATATATTTTCAAACGATTTGAATGAGAGTCTTACAAAGTAGAATGAATAAACAAATTAAAAGCTACCAAACAAACTATTTGGCTTTTTTAAGAAACATGTAAAAGCAACTTCTTGTTAAATTAATTTCAAAAGAATCAACTTTAAGCAAAGTCATAAAACCACTTTTTTGGTAAACAAATTTAATCCCTTTTTATTTTTTCCATTCAAATGTCAATTGCAGCAACCAAAACCTCTCTTTCAACACCAACTGAATATGATCCAAGAAAGAATGAAGGGACCAAACAATTGTGAAAGATGAACACACTAGCAGTAATAGTAATAATAGTTTGCTTAAAAAGAAAGAAGGATGATGTTAAGGGGGCTCATATACATACTGTCGGGGCCACCAAGCTTGGTGACGGCGTCCACGAATCGGTCATGAAGATCAGCTGTCCACCTCAGCCTCGGCTTTGGCTCTCTCGTCATAGTCATCACCACCCCATAACCACTTTCTCTTATTCCTCCTCCATCACCACCACCATAGTTACTTCCCATCACTCACTCCCTCCAATTTCAACTCCCAAAAACACAATTCTAATATATGACTCCCTCCTTTCCCACTTGCAACTTTTGCTTTATGCCCCAGCCAAACAGCTGCTTCATTCGGGCAACAGGTCCCAATAGCCGAAAGTGCAACCAAAAAGGGAACTAAGCTCAAAAAGAGAAGGAAGAGATGCGTGTAGGCCACAGGAAGATATACCCCCTCTTGCAGCAAGTGATGGATGGATACTTATTATGCTAATCGAAATGGCAGAATCTCTAATTCAAGAGACTCTCATATCACTGATCATAACCACAAAAAAACCAAACACAACATCATTGATTGCTCCAAAACGGAAGAATAGTCTAATAATGGCTTTACATATATATATATATATATATACACCGTTAGAAGCAACAAAAGACAATAGCGTCTAATGCGGCGTTTGATTGGGCTTATACAATTCAGACAAGCTAAATTATTGTAACACAAGTTCTAATGCTAAATGTATAATCACAGTTGAAAATAACAAAAGTATCATACATGCCCCATGTCACAGAAACTTTAGAATCAGTAGCATATAATATTACGCATTAGGTGCGATACATGTCACCTTGTAGAAATTGGCGACTTCATTTGTCTACTGAACACGTTAGAGGAAATCTCGGCGACGAATCCGAAGTAACATCGTGGCACAACATTTTTCAATTGCGGGGAAGAAACACTAGGGGTGTCTCTCGCAAACATGTCCACATGCTGCTCCTGCATGTTTCCATCGTTGGATCAAACAAGTCGACACAAGTCAGTCTCACAGGACAATCCAACGGTTGATGATGTGGTTTGCACGAGGTGGAACCGTGGATTGCATGCAGGGGGGAAGAGTCGGAGCCACGTGGATGCCAGCGTGGAAGATTCGCTGAGGCCCAAAATGGAGAAAAGGCCCAAAATTGGATGATGAGAGTCCAAAAGGGAGGGTCACTTCAGAGGTTCAGGGTCACATGGATAGGATTATAATTTAGGGAAGAGTGGGGCCCAGGGAAAGGAACACATTTCGGTTCGTCCGTTGGTATAGGCTGTGGGAGGTGACGGCAGAATATTCCATCTCCCTCTTCCCTGTCCGGCGGAGGAGTGGAAGTGGGTGGAGTTGTACTAGGATTGTTTAGTCCGTGAAGAGTTCATGATCCTTCAAGATCTAACACTTTTTGTGTTTTCTTCTGTATTTTATTTTTTCAACTTAGCTTTTATCGTTTTATGCTCATTTTTATATGACTAGATTTTATTCCCTTTGTTGTTTGGGTTCATCTTGCGTTGGGACACCAAGAATCCCATGGATATAATTTCTGTTGGTAGTTCTTCATAAATTATCTGTGAATACTAAAGTTGTGAATACAAAAGGAATAAATAATTTTGCACCTAAATAGTAAACATTTTAACTAGTATCCTACATATTACTTTGGGTGTATATCTCTCAAATGACGGTAAGAGGGAGAATCAAAATCAAAATGCAAATATATGTAAAAATGAAATAGACTATTGAAAGGTGATATGTGCAAGTGTCATATATAATACTATTGTCACAGAGAAATATTATTTATGCTATTTTTTGATATAGAGATGTCGATGTCCTTTAAACATTAGCTAAGAATAGATTTTAACCTTTTTTTTTTAACTAATATTCAAGAAACATCTCATAATATCTTTTTAAAAAATCTCTCAAAAAGTGATATAAATAATATTACTAATTGTCATATGTATTAACTATTCCCTTCTTCAGTTATCATTTAGTTTTAACACCTTTGCATTACTTTTTTCTTTTTTAATTTTTTTTGGTCTTGCTTTGCATTAATTACTTTTTCGAATTGCAAAATGACAAACAATATGGTGAATATACAGACAACAGGAACGGTTTAATACTACATAACAAGGTGGCATGGCTATCCAATCCAAGTATGAATCGCATTGTCCGGGTGGGCTGCAGCACGACGGTGGGATCACATGCTAACAGCATAGGCTATCCCTTGGAAGGTTGACACACGTGACATGACATTATTTAATCAACTGGTAGGCAACCTTTGAAGAATCCAAATTTCTTTCATTGAATGCAAGCTTGTTTATCCTATTTTTTTTCTCCTGGAAAACCGTTCTACATGGAATGCACTCCCTGGAAGGATGAAGGGAACAGAGCTTGGCACACCTCCATGATTAGAACAAACTACTAACAAGAAATCTTTCTTTTGTTCTGTACTGCTTTCTCTTTAGTCAATCTCTCAACTCTACTGTCAACTTGGACCACTCAACCCCAACCCCAAGGCAAAGGAGGTAAAGTAATGCCATCACACCAATCACAAATTTGAAAACTGTAGTGACAGACACATCACACATACCACAAAGATGAAATGGAAGGAAAATCCATCTTGATTCTTCATTTAGGACTTACAATTTGATCATCCATATTCTTTTTGATTCAGTTTGGTTTGACCCGGTCTGGTTCGGTTCTGTTCGGTCTAGTTCTATTTGACTCGGTCTGGTTTGGCTCAGCCTGATTTGGTTCAATTCGGTACGATTTGGTTTGATCCGATTTAGCTCAGCTCAGTTTGGTCTGGTTCAGTTTGATTTGGTTTGATTCGATTTAGTCTGGTTCTGCTCAGTCTAGTTTGATCTAGTCCAGCTTGGTTTGGTCCAATTCGATCCGATCTGGTTAGTTTGATTTGGTTTGGTGTAACACCCTCCCAAGTATGGTACTATGCTTAAGTCATAATACCTCACTTAGGAGTTATTACTGTCACTTAATCGGACCTTGACTGGCAGCAACCTTCAGCTACCTTCAATCTTACTAGTCAACTCCGCCTTGGAGGACCTTCTCTAGAACTTCTGAACTATCTGAAGATAACACAGAAATAAACATAGGAGTGAGAATTATAAATTCTCAGTAGGACTCATTAAACTACCATGTGCAGGTGTCATCGTGATTATCTCCAGCTGCTTCGGTTTATTATGAAAAATGTGAGCATGTTAAATAGACTGTTCAATTTTATAGTTTGAAAATATATTATCTGAAGCAGAGTTCATTTTATTCACGCACTTGAGTCACATTGGCAAAATTTCATATTTAGAATAATAATCACAGCATAAGTAGATAGAACAGTCTTAACATCAGTAAAACATAGGATATAATCATGCAAATACTCATACTTGAATTCTTACGAATGCACTGAGGTTTTTCTTAATTTCCTTTACTTGTCATGCACATTCCAGAGTATGATCTCCATGTCATACTTTTTCGGAGCATGATCGCCATGTCACATTCCTTAGGATGTGGTCATCAGGCTATATTCCAGAGTATGATCGCCATGTCACACTCCTTAGAATGTACTTATCATACCATATTCCAGAATACGATCGCCATGTCATACCCCATCGGGGTATGATTGCCATGTCACACTCCTTAGGATGTGCTTATCATGCTATATCCCAGAGTATGATCGCCATGTCATACCCTATCAGAGCGTGATCGCCATGTCACGTTCCTTTGGAATATGGACTCATCATTATATCTTTTATCATGAAATCATAGATACATAGGCTTCGTACCTTAATCTCAAATAATAATACTTGCTTAGTATTCATACACGTCATATAACAATATTAACATATCATCATTTAGAATTATCACTAATTTCTGAAGGAAATTTGGCAGTATAACGGATCGAGTCCGCTTCTTTGTGAATAGTGCCAGGCTACCAGTAAAACCAATCAAGCAAAAGTTCAACATAGAGTAACAAACATATCACAATAATGTCAATTATGTAGGAGATTGGACCCTTATGTTTAATTCTGCCCATTATATCAACTTTGCCCGATTTTTGTAAATCAAGCCACAACTTCAATTTAACTCATTTAGACCTAAATTTTGGATATGTTAAAATGTTATGTGTCTATTTTCTAACCTCTTTGATTTCAACTAATTTTGATAAGTGTAACTCAAGTTATTTAAGTTTTATCCTGACCTGCCTTGAAGCTGGCCAGAATTACACACTTAGAAGTAAAAATCCACTAAAAATCGAAAACTAACTGAAATTATACGAAGTTGGTCTCATATTAAAGATAACAGAACAATATTTCATTTGAAAAAAGTTCCATTCCATTTGCATTAGTAGGGCTTGAGTTATAAGCCCCGAAATTTGACCTTGCTGAATTGCCCTATTTTGGCCCAGTTTGGACATAAGGCAATTTTCTCGGATCACTGGGAGCAAACGAGACCTTATCTAACTCTGAAATTTTTATGGGACATTCTTCTATGTATAAGCTTTCTAAAAAGTTAGTTTCATTCAATTCCAAGTTATATAGAGCGAGTTTTACCCTGAACAACTTAGCCTGCCCAAAATCAAACTCAGAAACCTAGGTCGAACTTCCAAAATTCATATATCTCTCAATACTAGTCCAATGGCCTTATATAATATATGTATGGAAAGACCTGAATGTCTAGTTTCATATAAAAATAGTATCATCAAATTTAATTGGCTATAGGCGGAGCCATACACTCCGCCGTATAGACCGCCGAGGGATTTTAACCTCTCAGCCTCTCCCTGCATCCTACTCTCACTCCTTTCTACTTCTAAATCGGTTTTAACATAAAAAACAACCAACAAACCAACCAAAGATCATCATATTCATTCAATCATCACATCAAGAAGTGAGGAGATAAAGCCCCAAATTAGTCATCCATAGCCAAAAGAACAAGAACAAGTTGAATCTCTACCTTTATTTGGATGTAACAACTAGCTAGTCTTGAGTTCTAGTGAAGGATATGGATGCAAGAAGCTTGAGGGAGGCTGAAAGTGGAAGAAGGAGATGAAGAGGATGAAGAAAAGAGGAGAGGAAGGCTGTTGGAAGAGGGAGCACAAAATTTTGATGAAGGAAGAGAAAGAAATGTGTTATAAAAGTGTTGGTGAGGTAGTTGGAATGGGTGGCTTGGATTGATTTAAATTGCAAAGCTGAATTTCAGCCAACACCCTTCACTCTTGTGGCTTCTCTTGCACCACACTTAGGAGCTTAAGTGGCTGAGTAATCAGCCTTAGCTCATAAGGTTTTAAGCTTGTAATTCTATTGGTTTGGTTCCGACAGTTTAAAATACCGTAATCCTACTAATTTTCTTTAAATCGATAAAACGATTTTGAAGAATTTTGTGAGGTTTTTATAAGTTTCTATCTCAATCCTAATTTCTCTAATTTAACTTCTAATCAACTCCTAGTTAACCTCTAATTAACTTTTTAATTAACTCTACAAACTCAATAAAATCGAGTAAATCGATTAACAGTGTACATTAGACGTTTTGCAAATTTTAGTGCCTTCTATTTTTTGTTTTTCATGGCTAATGGCATTTTCGTAATTATGGGTAAGTCTAGGAGCATCCCATGTCATTCCACATATGGATACCTTTGTGGCTCAATCAGCCGAGATTTAGGTTTCTACGTTTTTGCTACGTGATTCTGCTTCGTTTAAAACCTTATTCTACTAATCCTATTGATATAGGGACCTAAATGTCATTTTCTAAAAAATTTAAGGGCAAGATTGTGAATAATGAAAATTTATTTTTATTATTTTCTATTACGTTATATGGGGATGTTACATTTGATTCAACTCGATTTGATTCGGTCCGGTTCGATTTGGTCTGGTTTGGTCTGGTCCGGTTCGATTCGGTCCTGTCCAGTCTGATTTGGTTCGATCCAATTCGATTTAGTCTAGTTCATTTTGGTTTGGTCCGATCCAATTCGGTTTGGTTCAATTCGATTTGGTTTGGTTTGGTTCGATCTTATTCGGTCCAATTAAATCCAATTTGGTTCAGTATGGTCCGATTTAATTGAATCCGATCCAATTTAATTGTCTGGTTCGATCCTCATTCTTTGAGAAAAATCCAATTCTAAAGGAAATAATGACAAGCCACAGTATTTTTTCTTGAAGATGAAATAATGAATCCTAAAACAATATACAGTAAAGAATTGTTGAAGGACTGCTTAGACATTGAAAATGCAGTTCAAGGGTGATCCATGCATCATTTTGCATATTCACCAACATACAACCCACAAAAGGAGCTTTCACATTGAATTTCTTACATAATTGACATTCAAAACATGCTGTTTGGGGAACAACCTAAGTTATAGGGAGACGAAACTACAGGTGAGAAAAAATGCAAGGGTCAAGACTAAATAATTATAAGAAAAGACAAACCAAGCCGAAGAGGGATAACAATTTACAAGCAGTAGAGGAATTATATATAAGTCAATATCATTAAAATTACCCCCCAAAAAAAAAATGATCCTGGTTGTTAACGATCAGCAAGCAATGATCGCTATCAGACTAGATAACAAGAAAGAATTAAGTATAGCTTTTGTTATCTTTTCATCGTCTAAACTCTAAAGCACGAATACTAACCTCGGACCAAACTAAATAAAACAAGATGGAGATGCCTAAGACTCTGGAGAGTGAAAGCAGGTGCACTGAATAAAAAGAAGGCACAGACACGGGAAACAAAGAGAAAATTCACTATGATCAACGAAGATTACAAGATGTAGTGCCTCAAGATGTAGGTTTACAACACTCTGCAGCCTGACTACTTAACAAGTATTACGTGTCAAATATGTTTTGATCCAGAGCAAGAAGTTAAAACTTAGTACAGAATTGCAGATCTAATCTATATCAGTCCATTGGCAAATCAGCAGATTGACCTGTATTAGTCACCACATAGATATGGTTTAGAGCATGGTAGGTTCAATTTTGATCCATTCCCAATCTAATTATGATTTGTTGGAAAAATTAGGTGAAATAACACAAATAATGTATAAATAGAAATAAGAATTATCCCTCAAATAATAGATAACAAGAACACCGTAACTTAGCAAAAAAATAGGAAGTGTTTTCAACGGATAAAAATACTAATCAATTTTTTTTTAATATAAAAAAAACTAATCAATTGATAATTATTAACTTTGAAATATAGAAAATAATAAAATTTTATAAAATTGTTAATAAAATATAACATGATTTTCAATCCGTTCACCAACTTTGAATCTAATAATAGAATATGGAGTCATCTTGAGCACAGTGCGTTTTATAAAATTTATATTAAAACTCCTGAAAGACATATATGTATTCTAGTTCAGTTTGTGAACCCAATGTGACTTTTATACACCATCTTTCAGTGTAGAGTTCTATTACCTTTCTGATTCAATTAGGAAATACAATGTCTCCATATGCATAAAAAAGCTACGTTAATTTTCTAAGTCAATGCCTGCTGCTAAGATTCAGTAAACAAATCTATCTATAAAAGAATTTAAAAATCTAAATCAGAATCTAAGTAACGCAGACTAAGGCTACATCTTACAAGTGGCAAGTGGAAAATTGAAGAGTAAAAAGAAATAGTACCAGAAAATCTCAAAGCCCGAAGCTTGACTTGTTCAAAAAAATATGGCTGCATGTACAACTTGTTCACAAATCCATCCAGTCTAACACAATGAGAAACCAGTTCATGACTACAATTCCAGCAGCATTTTAACGAGATTTCCTTGCACAGTACGGCATAGGAATGGATTGTTAACCACAACTTGTTCACTTACAGAGGAATGAGTAGAAATCTATCATCCATCAATAACCACCCCACCCAAAAGTAAACCCAAAATATAAGAGCTGATTCTCTAAAGCACTCCACACCCACATATTCTTCCCTTACATCACAAATCACCCCAAACAAATACCACATTGTAGTCTTTTGACAAAATATATTACACTATGCAGACTATCATTGTTCGTAGACTACTAGGTGATATTACTGACTACTATAGAGCTCGAGGCAATACCATAAGAAAATTTACTCATACTGCTAAAATTACATGGGTGGATCAAAACACTTGTCATAATTCAGCATTAACAACCAATCGCTCCCAATTCCAGCAAAGGTAGAATTCTTGTAAACTAAACTAAATCACAGGCGATCAAATGTACATGGACCTAACCGTTAGTGTTATATACAAAGAAAACTACCTCAGAATTAATTATTGGCGCATACTGGAATTTACATAGTAAGGTAGAGTTCATACTTCATACCTCATTTTCTATTACAGCTATCCATTGGGATGTGGTAATATGATTCAGCAGAGTCTTCTGCATTACCAAAAACCAAGTGTTCATATATTCCATAAGCAATACAAAAAAATTAACAACAATATAACAATAAAAATGAAACATTTATATGTACATTATCTCCAGACAATACCTAACCGATGCTGGTAAAGAGAAAAAAAAAAAAAAAATAGAGATTTCAAGAAACAGTGCTTCACAAAGGCACAGAGTGAACGTAACCAATGCCATGCTTTAATAGAAGGGAAACCCAAAAAAAAGCCCCCCTTTTTCTTATTTCATGATTACTCATTAATTTTTGTGCCAAGTGAAAACAAAACATGAACCTCGCCAAAAAAGAAAGAAAGAAAGAAAGAAAGAAAATTGTGACGAAAAAAGAAAATGGAACCTGAAACTTCCAGAATGAAAAGACTTGTGAAAAAGATTCTAGGGATGCATGATCCAAATTCAAGGGCGGATGCATGATCCAAATTCAAGGGCGGAGGCAGCCATACTTGGTGCATGATGCACCTTGTTATATTTGGTGCATGATGCACCTTGTGATCTAACGGTGAAGATCACAAGGTGTATCAAAATACAAATAACGCTTAATGCATTGTAAGCACCCCTCCCACTCGACACGTCCCCATCTCTCCACTGCGCCACCATCTACCTCTGCTGCATTGTTCTTGTCGTACACCACCATCTTCAAATACCCACCGCCGCACACCACCGTGAGTCCCCGATCTCATCTTTCTCCATTTTTAAGGGCTCTCTCTGTTTTCCAAGATTTTACAAGATCAAGAAAATCACCATTATTAACCCTCACTGATAGAATAACAGAATTGAGAAAATGAGAACTTAGTTTATTGATCTGGCTTGAAGCCAGTATTTATACACATGGTTAGTTTGCTTAGGAAGCAAGAAAAATATTCTAACTACCTTAATTGAATAACTACTTAGACAACTATCCTAACTAACTTGACCATTGGTATAATAATGATGTTACATTGATGTTAGTTTGATTGATTGTGTTCCTTATGAAATTTATCATGTTATACCCCCCGCAAGCTTGGCATGTAGAATTTGGTTGGAAGATGTTGAGTAAGCCAAGCTTGAAAACAATGTTGCCAAATGTAGAGGGGGGAAGTGCCTTCATGAGAACATCCATGAGTTATAGAGAGGGAGAGATTGGTAAGAGGCGGATCAACCTGGCTTGAAGCTTTTCTCTGACAAGGTGATAGTCTAACTCAATGTGCTTGGTGTGCTCATGAAATGACAAGTTGCAAGCAATGTGTATAGCTGAGTTGTTGGCACAATAGATGAGTGCAGGATCAAGGGTGGGAATGCTAAGGTCATGGAGCAGAAATGTTAACCATTGTAGTTCACAGGTTGTGGTAGCTAGAGCCCTATATTCAGCTTCACATGAAGATCGTGAAATGGTGTTCTGCTTCTTGGACTTCCAACTTATGAGAGCATTTTTGAGGTAGACACTGAATCCTGTTATTGATCTTCGAATATCTAGACAACTAACCTAATCAGACTCACTGTAGGCTTTGAGCTTCATGTCAGAATTTGAAGGAAAAAATAGGCCGACACCAAGAGTTCCCTTGATATACTTGAGTACCCGAAGTGCGGCCTGATGATGAGTAGTTGTTGGAGAGGAAAGGAATTGACTGAGTTGATTAACAGAGTAAGAGATATTAGACCTTGTTGTGGTTAAGTAAATGAGCCTCCCTATGAGTCTTTTGTATGAGGATATATCTGCAGGAAGAGAACCATCAAACTTAGATAGTTTAAAAGTATAATCCATTGGTGTTGAGGCAGGTTTGTAGCTAAGCAAACCAGCTCTGGCATAGGGAGATTCTAGAATTGGATCTTGCTACTTTAAGGCCGAGGAAGAATTTCACGTTTCCCAAATCCTTTATTTTAAACTGATTATCAAGGAATTGTTTAATATGGTCAATTTTGGCCAAGTCATTGCCTGTTAGGATTATATCATCCACATAGACAAGTAAGGTGGTGAAAGATGATCCTATAGACTTGATAAAAAGGGAATGGTCAGAGGAAGATTGTTTGTAGCGACATGATATGAGAGCAGTGGATAACTTGGAACACCACTGTTTACTAGCTTGTTTCAAGCCATAGAGTGATTTTTGTAATAAGCATACTTGGTTAGGCTTAGGTGAGGTAAAGCCTTGGGGGAGTCTCATATAAACTTCCTCATTTAAATCCCCATGTAAGAATGCATTGTTTACATTTAGTTGCTGCAAGTGCCAGTTTTTGGTAGCAACAGCTAAGAGGAGTCTAATTGTAGGCATTTTTGTAACAGAATTAAATGTGTCCATGTAGTCAACACCATAAGTTTGAGTGTAATATTTAGCTACTAATCTTGCCTTATATCTTTCGATAGATCCATCAGACTTATATTTGATCTTATAAACCCACTTGCAACCGATTGGTGTTTTACCTTCAGGTAAGTCCATCAAGGTCCCAGTATTATTCTATTGTAAAGCTTGCATTGCCTCTTTCCAACAGGATTGTTTGACAGCTTGAGAGTAAGAAGTTGGTTCAACTTAAATGATATATTTAGGGTGAAGTGTTTGTGTGTGTTTGAGAGATTGGTGCAAGAACCTATACCAATCACAGCGCAACAAGTCAGACTAATAAATATAGAAAAAGCTTAAAACTTCAAGTATCAAATATCAAAGAAAAACAACCCAAAAGCTTAAAGGAACGAAGAAGAAGAAGGTGTTCTTGGGGTTCACCACCGCCAGCCGCTTCGTGATCTGCCCCACCAGCTTGTCGCCATTCTTCGTCCTTCCGGCGAAACGTGATGTTGTTTCTGCGCAAGAAAAGCACTGAAATCTCAGGGAACAGTTCAGAGAAGAGAGGAAGGGACGAAGGAATTGAGAATCTGAATTTGGTATTCTGATTAACTCTAGCACTGTACAGCCTTATATACAAGTCACTAAGCTACATAAATTAGCTTGGAATGTCAACCAAATGGAATACAAATGAAACGTCAGGTAACTAACTAACTAATGCATAACAATATCAATCAACAACGGAACAGAATCAATCAATTACTAACTGTTGGCAACTAATGCCGGTAACACAATCTGAACTATTACCGGGGAGAGAGAGTGCGGGAGTGGGCGTGGTAGAGTTTGGGAGGTCATTTAACATGCATAAGATCTTGTTGGTGTATTTATACACCTTGTGATCGTTACCAACAGATCACAAGGTGCATCATGCACCAAACATAATAAGGTGCATCGCAAATGGCACTGAATTGTTTCAAGTACATAATCGCCAAATTGCTGGAACTCTGGAGCAAAGCCACTACCCTCTACACTGGAAAATGGTTAAGTCCTTGCAGCAGGGTTAATAATAATAATAATAATAATAATAATAGCATATTATTATTATTATTATTATTAAATGTTAATTTTATTTTATAACTTTCTAATTCAATTTTTTATTATGAAATAGTTTTACAGAAAGTTAATTTATTTAAATTAAATATAAAATTAATTTTCATTTAACTATGAAAATATAGGATTATGTGATTTTGTTATAAGCTGTTTGGAGAATCAAACTCATGTTTTTAGTTTATTTATATATATGTAAATAATTAATAAGGCATAATTTTCTAATTTTTTATTTTTATAAATATTTCAGTAAGTAGTTAATATATATATACACCTTTTTGGTGAATTATATATGTTGATTTACTAATTTATATATTTTAATTACTCGATATATTGTCTTGTGATAAAACTCTCCGCATTATTATGTTAAAAATGGTGACATCTCATTTTGATATCAAAGTTTAACGCATCAAAACAAATTTAATAAACCCAATAAGATAACATGAATGATAAATTAACAAATATATGAAGCTAAATGACTTAATAAAAAAAGAGAAATATTATTTGAATCACTCATTTTCTCTATATATTCCAATATTCACTCACAAAACTTATGAAATTTACCACTTATTTTTTTTTCAGTCAATCTTCTCTCTCCCACTCTTGTGTCTTGTAGTGTTGGTTGTCTACCCTCTTTAGGGATTCAGATAATATCTTTTATTTAAAAAAACTCCGAAATAAACACAAAATAAAACAAAGTAGAACACATGTACGGTGAATGGCTTTCAAATTAACCGTAGTTTTTAGAAATGAAATAAATAAAAATACGCAATTTATGCCAACGGCTTCTTGGTCAACGTTACCATGCAAACTTCAAATCAAGTCAAAGCTGCAAGTGTCAAATCAACTAAAATATGTAATTTATGCCAAGGCTTCTTGGTTGAGTTTCATCAAAGTTACCATGCAAAGCTCAAGTCAATTCTGCAGTTATGAGTTGGGTTAATTAGATCGTTACATAACAAACAGAATTATTATGCCTTCAAATGTGCAAATATCTCTAAAGCCTCTTAGAAGTCAATTTAATTTATTCAATAATATGTACGGAACAACTAACAAGCAATATGTTGCTTGGTATGGTGGATTTTAATTTTTATCCATAAATCATAATCATCACTAATGATTTTAGAAATTAGAATTGGCTGCAAGCAACCAAGTGAGATTTGTTAAATATGTAACTGGTCAGTATCTCAACACTCGTGCTGCAAACTTTGCACAAGGTGACAGAATCTGGCACGGTGTTACCACAATTATTTTAATTTACAACGAACAAACCTATGGTTGTTTTTATTCATTATATGTAGTTACAAATTAGAATTTGGCAGCAAGCAATCAAGTGAGATTTATTAAACATGCAAACTGGTCAGTATCTCAATATTTTGTGTGGCAACTTTGCACTAGGTGACAGAATCTAGCACGATATACTACGACAATTATTTTAGCTTACATCGAACTGCCTACGGTTACCGGTTAAACACTCACCGAGCCCAAGTAACAAATCAATACAAGTGTCATGTCAATTAGTCAAAAATAAATACAAAAATTATATTCAGGTTTCCCGCGATTAACAATGCAGCGCATATAAACATTAGGGCTTAGACCATAGTTTAAAGATTATAGATTGCCGGCAGATATTAACTATCGGCTTGGTAGAGCAAAGTGTCCTTCTTAAATGAGATTTATACCGCAAATCTAGAAATTGTGAAGTGTTCTCAACGAGAAAAAATTGTGTTCAAATTTATTTATAATTTAATACATTAATTATTGCATTAAAAATATAATAAAATGAAAACTGCAATTTATAACGTACAACCACTCATGAGTTAAACTCCGAACGGGCTATAGCACACCTTTTTCTCTTGTTCTGGGATTAACTAATAATTTCTCACATCTTACATATGTTGCATATATATGTAGCATATAATTAATACGAGCTAACCTAACCTCTTTTCCTAACGTCTTTAATTACTGTGTTGATATTATATGATTTCCCAAGAGATAAAAAGAAGACAAAGTAATGTGAGAATCATACCAATAAATACTTTGCCTTAGAAGGGTCCCTTTAGCACCCTAGAAGGTTTCGGTAGTCCTAGCTGTGCACAACCCTGCACAAAACACACTCTACTCTCTGCTGTCACCAACTGTTACCTTTGTTAAAGCTCCCCCCACTTCTTCTCCCTCGTCCTCCTCTTTTTTCCCCTCTTCACTCTCTCCTCTTGTTCCATTACTCTTTCTGACACATCTGCTTCAGTTTTTTTTTTTTTTTTCCCAGTCTCCAAAGGTTCAAGTACAAGCCCTGATGAAAGAGGTAACTGTTGAAGCTGAAGGTGGGCAAGGGGGAGCACAGGGTGGTGGTGCACCCGAAGGTGGGAAGGGAAGCATGGCAAGGAGGCCAGACTTGCACAACAGTGCCATGAAGATTTTGAGGGCAAGAGAGGCTTACAACAACAACAACAACAGTGGATATGAAGAAGTGGGAGAGAAGCCCTCAAGATTTGAGGTCTTTGGTTGGTACCTGTATGAGTTCTGTTTCTACTTTGTCCAAACTGTTCTCATCCCTATAGTGTTTCCTCTCATAATCAGCCAGCTACAGCAGCTACCAACAGACTCAGTTCAAGACTGGGCCAAGAGTCACCAGGGCATGCACTGCTCACAAAAGGAAATTCATATGTGAGTAACTGAGTATACATTATAATTTTTTTCCCTCACGATTGTTTAAATTAAGTTTTTTTTTTAAGTTTTTTCTAGAATTTTTCCTAGCCAAATTCACTAGCAAAAGGACCACTTATGAATTAATTAATTAACCTTCATTTTTTCAAAAAAAAAAAAATGTTATTATGTGTATTTTCTTCTGCAGTCTTGATCTAAACTAGGTTGTGAATTTTGGGTGTTTCAAAAAATTTCAAATGGATTTGGTGGTAATGGGTGGTAACGAGGGTTTGGTAGAAAAAAGGGGGTTTTTTTAAATAAATAAAAAACTAGGAAGCGTGATAAACCGAGCATAGGGTTCCATTATTGTTTTTATTTTTTGGGGCCGGTTCCATTATAGTTCGCAATCATGAAAAGCCGTGTCCTATTGTGGCTTTCTTACAATGTTACTTTACTCTTACTCAAGGGTTAAGATTCCTTTTCAAAGCACTTCATCTATCCACCGGACATCAACCCTATTTATTAACTATGCTTCTATGTCGACCTTTGATGCACAAGAAAAAACAAGCTATGCTCTCTTACTCTTATCCTTGGCCAAACCAAGAGAGAGAAAGAGTAAAAAAATCTATGCTTTCCTCCTAGGGAGTATAAAAGCGTTTGTCGGACTCACCCAAAAGTCATCGGTGCCCTTTTGAATTTTTATTATGTATAATTATCCACAACGGTAAGATTATGTGTAACGTATTGCGTTCCTCCACTTAAGTGTACCTTAAGATTGTGTCTTATATAAAACACGAGTATAATATAAAAAAGTATATACTTTATTTTTTTGGCGTGGAAAAAAAAAAGTAGCTGCTTTAATAATGTGCAATTGTGAATTCTTTGCCTTTTCAAAGCATTTAGCCACTTGCTTTGTAGAATATTTTAGATTGAGTGATTGTCGCCGGTTATCTCTCACTTTAGTTGTCATTATATACTACAACATGCAATTTACAGTGCCGACAACATGAAACTGTTTCCATAACATTTTTCTTTAACAAAAAGATGGCTCTACACTGATTTTTTTCCTTCTTGTACAAAAAAGTACAAAACTTAACCAAAAGTTAGCTTAATGTTTCTGAACTTTTATACTCACTATGTAACTACAGGAACTAAAGTCCTCATCCATGTTCAATCATGTGTGTTTCCAAAGTCCTAATTAAAATCATGGCAGAACTTCCATTAAGGGCAGTTTATGTGCATGATATTTTGTGCCAATACATTGAGAACAGTTTATCTGGATAATCACTGTGTATACTAGTTAAAAAAACATCTAATGAAGTTAACAACCAATGTTGCAATGTGGTCAATTGCAGGTACATCAAACTCACAAATGATCACACCATTAGAACTAGTGGTGGTTCCAATTACTCCTCTTTGGAGTGGACATCAATTGCTTGGGCTACAGGCCTGGCCTTGTCTGTTCCAATCCTAGGCTTCATCTCCTTCCACCTTGATGGCCACTTCCCAAAGCTCATCACAGCCGCAGCCACTGGTGTCGGCGTTTTATTCTGCCTCCCTGCCGGATTCTTCAAAGTCACCGCCATCTTCATCCCGTACATTGTTGGCATTGTTGCGGCCAGCACGGTCGCCAGTGCTGCTCACACACACCACCTTGGCCTCATGATCCGCGGCTTCACGGGACCGACCCTCAAGAGAAGCCAATTCTCCATTAGGCAAGGTGTCTCTAGCTGGCTCTCACTTTATGCCACAGCTGCTGGTTGCTTAGGTGCAGCCTTAATTTCGGCCTTCACATACCATATGATTCGCGAACTCAAGGACAATGAGCGCGATGTGATGAGCCTCTGGGTGGTCTCAATCTTCAGTGGCCTTATATGGCTTGTGGGGATCTTACATGTCTTCACAGCTTCAAACAGAACCACTGATTCCATCTCTTTCTCCTCAAAGTTCCACCCCTTTTCAATCTTCAAATACCCTCATGCAATTGGAGGCCTTGCCGCGGTTTTCCTCTCATCATTCACAACAATGTCCATTTTCACCGGGGGAGTGCTCTTCATAGTAGGCCAGCTTTGCATTAAGCCACTACACTTGCTCTTTTTCTGGTTAACATACTTCCTTTTCCCTCTTGTTTCTCTACCACTATTGCAACCCATGCAGCACCTAATTAAGATGAATTCCGTGAAGTTGCAAATCGTGGGGTTCCTATTATCGCTTTTCGCGTCCGGGTTCGGGTTCTACTTCGGGCACAATCACTGGAAATGGGGCCACTTGGTGGTGTTTGGTGCCATTCAAAGCACTGCCACAGGGATTCTGCATGCTTTTGGAAGGGTCTTGGTTTTGGACTGTGCCCCATCAGGGAAAGAAGGTGCATTCTCTATATGGTACGCTTGGATGAGAGCTGCAGGATTGTGTGTTGGATTCTCAGTGGGTTCGGTGGCACCAGGACACATTAGGACCTCATTTGGAGCTGCATTTTGCACTGCCATTGTTGCAATTGTTGTGCTTCTCTTCGGAAACATCAGTGATGTTGGTGGTGCTAGAGCGGCGGGGCATGTCAGAGATGACGGTGATAGGAGCACGCCTGGCCCTGGATTGGATTCAAAAGAAACTTCCCGCGTTTGAAGAAGTTCCATTGGGGAATAATTTGAAGGAATCATGGTTACATTTTCTATGTTTTAACTATAATATTCTTTGCAAAATATGATGTTGATGCATGCAAGAGTAAAAAGATTTCATTTTATGATTGATTTTGGATATGTATTTTTAGTTAGGGTTTGTTTGGCATGCATCTGTTTTGTCTATGTTGAGTTGAGGATTTGGGTACTGGCCTTTGTAACTGTGTTATAGTGTTTGGTCATATTTCTTTCTCTTTTACATCATTTCTACGTAAAGCCCTCCCCCCTACTGATGCATAGACCATTGACAACTTTTTTTTTTTTAAATGATTGGCAATTTAAAGATTTGAATTTTATAACACCTTGAAAATAATTGAATTCTCTGCCACCAAGTGATTAATGTGTTGTTTAGTAGATATTTTTTTTTGGCTGTAATTCAGTCATGTTCTGTTTTTTTCGCATTTCAACCGGCTGAATTCGGTTCTACCTCTAAAAAGGGAATAGTCTGATGACGTTGAGAATATTTGTTTTGACATAAATTTAAAAAACGCATGGTTATATAAAATTTTATAAAAAAAATGCAATGTGGGATTCAGTTCACGATACAATAGTGTAACTTTCGATATTATGACTATCTTTTTTATAGGGCTATAATTTTTCTATTTTAAATTATAATTTAATTTTAATGCATTATTAATTTTAAAATATTTCATATAGCCATGTAATTATATATTATATCAATAAGAGTATTTGATTTAATTTATTATTTTATAAGTTTTATAAATAAAAATATGTAATTAGGTAATAGTTTAAAATTCTTTTATATAAATAATATGTCGAAAATTAATCTCTTTAAACAATAATTTTTAATAAATGTTGTAATATATTATTTTTTTGATATACTGACGACAATAAAATTTTAATCTAAAATTTTATATTAATTATTTAAATTTCTTATTATTAGACTATTTCAAATGGCTTTAGAGTTAATATTAGAGCAAGTGTTAGAGATTAATTTGATATTTTAATTTATAGGAGCTAAATTAAAGTGTGTCACATGTATTACTCTAAAAAAAGAAGTTAGCTATGCAATACGACGTAGAAAATAAATTTTGTTTTTATATTTGAAAATTATAAATTAGAATTTGAAAAAGAACATTATAAAATCATATTTAAATGAAGTAAAATATTGGAGAGTCAGAAAATAATATAATATATTATTAACTTTAATTTCACTTTATTTTGATCTAACTTCCAATTTTTGTCAAGAATTGTAATAATTGTAATAATTTTCTAATTGAATAGTATTTCTCTTGAACGAATGCTCTCCACCACAACTTTTAGACCAAGTCCACGAGGCCCTTTACCCAACGTACGAAAATATCACATGAAACTAAGATGAAATGACAGTGGCGCACAGTGTGTAACCAATTTCCTTTATAACACTGCTATTTGGTACAAAAGTTAAAAATGAGAAAAGTAAAACGAAACTGACGCCTTAGTTCGGTACATGATTGACGAAAATCAGAATAGAAATTGATGAATAAAAAGCATTCAAATTAATTCCTTTTCCTCTTGTACGATATATATTTCCGTACTAAAAAACACTAGTATTCTTTTCTTCACCATGTTCGAAATAATATCCTTTTTTCCCAGAAAAATTCGAAATAATATTCTTCTGTAGCAGTTCTTTTTGGGCCAAGTTCTCTGTCATATTGAGCCATGCCACCATTACTGGGCATAAACATAATAGACTAAGCCCATGTAGCCCATGTTTTCATCTCGAAAAAAAAAACCACAATCCCCAAATCAACAAACGCAATTTCGCAAATCGCAGGTTTTGGTTCAGCTCTGCGAAAAACTGCAGGGCGCCATAGCCAAAGTCACGTTTTTCTGACGCCAACAACAGACAATGATGCGGCGATGTTTAACGAAGCTCCGTCCATTCGCCGTTCATTCGCGCCAAGGTCCACCACCACCACCTCCCTCTTTCAGGCGTCTCCTACACCACGCGCCGCCGCCGCCGCAACCCCTTCACCCTGCTTCCACTAACCGCACTTTTCGCCCCCTCTTCAATTTCTCGTCATCCCCCCATTCCTCATTTTCTCGTCTCGCATCTCGCCCTTCCCCATTTTCTCCCTCCGTAAGTTCTTCATTTCCACAGAAAATGTGACGATTAAGAGCGACATTAGCTTTTTGTTTTTTTTCCCCTTAATTTGGTGTTAATTTTTTTTTAGCTATTTGACTGTAGCTGGTTCAAGTGAGGCATGTATCGTCAAGGGAGCGTAAGCTGAAAAGAAAGCCAATGACTCCTGTCACTTCCAAGATTAAGAAAATCAAAATGAAATCTTATTCGTACGTTTCATCTTCATGCTTATGTACCCTTTTCTATTTAAAATTCAAAGTGTCAATTTTGTGTTAGTGGGTGTGTGGAGTGAGTGATTTTGCAATGTTTGGAGCAGGTCTTACAAGTCGAGGTTCAGGACATTGAATGATGGGAACATCAGGCGCTGGAAGGAGGGCAAACGTCACAATGCTCATTTGAAGGTTCGCATTTTTTTTTTTTACGTTTCCTTGGACAGAATAAGGACTTAATCCTTATGATATGCAATAATGTGTTGGTTGATCGAAACTGAGTTCCTTGGTGGTTTTTCCTTACGGTATGTTTGTGAGTTAAGGTTTTGGAAGGGAAGGGAAGGAAAGGAAAGGAAAAGTAAGGGAAGGTCCAAAATCTCAACTCAGAAACACAATCCTCAATAATTGTTCTGTCAGTGTCAAATAAATCACTTAACAAAGTACCATCTCAACATTTCATGAGGTGCAAATATATATGACCAAAGCATATTCACAGTGAACAGCTTCTATCCTTCATATGTGAGATCCCCTATATCATTTGCTGTACATCCCAATGATCCCATTCCCGATTCCTTAAAATAAATAAATCTAACACTTAGCTGGAAAAAATTGCAGGTCTCTTTCAGAGAAGAGAAATTGTGTTTGAAACAATAATAGGGCTAATAGCTAAATTATGATATGGATTTCATGATTAGCAGAAAATAGAGCAGCTCATGCTTCCTTTGGATGCACAGTAGTGAAATTTGACTGAGCAATGAGATAACTTTGGTCTGCTAGTGTTGTTATGTATTAATAAGCATTTGAAAAAATTAGAATGCAAAATAGTCACATTAGTGGCATTTGTTGCAAGTGTGTATGCTTGGATATAGGCCAATACGATACTGTGATACAATTGCATTTATGTATGGCTAAACATATGATCTATTGGAGAGCAAAGAATTGCACTCAGAGCCCTGGCTGTGGGTGCGTCCTGGGGTGGATGTGATGGTATAGAATGTACAGAATGTTTCCTATTATTTCATCAGACCTGTTGGCACCTGACTTGAAGCTGGCCGTTACAATGGTGTGCTAGCAGCTGTCTCATGCAGCCTTTTCCCCATGATATAGAAAGGATTGACTCACAATGGAATGGAATGGAAAGGCAAGAAATTCTGTAGAATAAAATATGCTACTTCATTGTTTAGTTAGTAGAATTCATGTCTTTCTTTCCTTGACTCCCAATTTTGGACAGGTATATTTGAAGCTTTGAATGGGTGTCATTCCACTCGCTTCTTTTAAATAACTCTTAAAAACACTTGTAATAAGTTTTTCCGTTCCATTCCCTGCCACTTCCTCCTTTGCCATCCTTCTAAACATAATCTATATTTCTAAATTTTGTAGTGGCATTTGGTCCAACAATCCACACAATATGGGTCTGCCTATGCTTCTAAAACAATAAGAACCCTAAGATTCTAACCTTAGTTAATTGCCTAATAGTGCACTTAAGTATGTCTAGTTTGGCTCTGGAGCTCTAGTCCCATATCCTTAGGGTGTGAGACATGAAACTCCCATTTAAGGTAGAATCTGTACCTCGTACCAACCTGGATTTTAAGAATTTGCTTCTCTTCAATTTCCTTATTGCAATATTCATGAATTATTCATTATTTTGATTATTTGATGTAAATCATGGACATGACATTTTGGTGCCTTTGTACAACACACTAAAGTCAAGCATGATCGCATGATGTATTCGATTTTAAATTTTTTTTTTCTTGTGACACTGATACATTGGGATTGGCGCAGATAAGGCCAGTGAAAACTTGCCAAAAAATAACAACTCAAAGAGGCGTCTGTTATAAGCACTTCTTGACAATTATTTAAAAAAAAAAAGGAAGAGAAAGACAGGGTTGAAGCTTATACATACATATATAATATACATACACATATAATTTTATATGTATCTGGTGTGATTGGCCATCTGTGTTGTGTACATCATGCGCAATATATCTAAGGAATCAGGATAGTCCACTGTCCTTGAAATTGATGAATTTCTTGTATTCATTGCAGTCAAAGAAAGCAAAACGTAGATTGAGAAAACCGGCTATTGTACCTGCAGCTTATGCCAAGGTAATGAAGAAACTCAGTTTTTGTGGTTAGTACATTGTAAGTTGCTGCAAGTTACCGCATAAAGTGGAACTGGTCAGATTTTGCTTTTTAACTCTGATAAGTTGTCCACCTTCACACTTTGGAATCTGTAGAATGAGCAAATTATAGAGCAATATCTTTCTTCTGTGTTTGTTGGAACTGTTAGAAATATTTCGAGGTTATGCCTATTCAAAGTGGCATTTTTCAGTGGACTATGTGTGCAATATTGTTAACATGCAGTGGCTGATTGATCTTTTGTTGGAGTACATTTGATTTGTTTTCAGTTTAATAAAAATATCGGAGCCTTGAATTCCTCACTTTATTAAATAATACTAATGGCTAAATTCAATTTAGGGTCCTTATATTTTTACTTATATTAGCTAGTTTTGTATTGAGAAAAGATTATAAAGTGTTGTTAAGAGAGCTTTTGGCTAAAAGGCTATTTTCATATAAAAGGTAAGCAAAAACAAACATGTACTCAGTCCTTACTTTTTTGTTTTAGTTCCTTAATTGATAATTACATGCAACGTTGTGTTTATATCAAGTTTTCTCCCAAATCCTTTTTTGTAGATACTATTTCGTTGAATAGCGATGTGCCAAATGGTTATTGATGTTGTAGTCTTAGTCTCTTGCTTAGATATTATTTTAGTCTTTTCTTTTCCCCTTCTAAGATACAATGCGTATTACTTTGATATTTAATCAGTTTCAGCTATCGATTTAATTATCAAATAATGCAAATAGTCATTATTCTGATCCTCAAGATTTTTTAACATCAAGTTAGTGTCGTAATTTTACAAAATATTATCGTTTTAATTTTTTAATTATATAAAATGATATCAAATTAATCTCTAAACTAGATTTTGTTTCACTCAATTGGATGCAAAATGACTAGTTTGTTGATATTTTGCATAACTATAAAACTAAAGTGTTTTTATAATTGGTGACATTATTTCTACATTTAGAAGAGGAAAATAAGAGTTTAATCATTCTTTTTTTCTACCCAAAAAGGAAAAATGCTCAAAAATATTGCTGCAGCCAAAAACATATTTTGGTTATATGAGAGAACAGAATATTATGAATGATTGTAAGACGTAGAAAAGATCAGACGAGGGGGGAAAAAAAAAGACACGTAGAAAAGATGAAGAAAAATAATCTAAATCAAGTCTAAATAATGAGAATCATTAAAAATCAAATCATATATGGCTATATCAACTGCTTCTTAAAAAGCCAAGCGCCTATTGATTATTGAATCATTGCAAGGAGAAGAGCAACGCTACAAGAAAGAGCACCGTTACATGTAAAAAATTTTCGTCGAAAACACAATTAGACCATGCGGTGGTTATTTTATATTTTTCAACAAACAAAAAATGAAAAGTAAAAGTTAAAAATATAATCAACAATTTGGATAGTTCGTACGCGAATTTATGCAAGAATTTGTCATACTATCCAACATTTTTGCAAGAAAGATAGTAATTTAAGTGTTATAATACATTTTAATCTATTTGATAATGTTAATATGCTATATTTTACTTTATCAAGTAATTATATATTATTATTGAACCAAATGGACAGTTTAGGGGTTAAGGCTATGGGCTTCTAGAGAGTAGTATCGGAAGAGAATGCTATTTGTGTTTTGGATTCTTCCTTACTCATTCTCCCCACTATAGTTACTTATAATATGCTCCCTTGTTTTTAGAAATAAAGGAAGTAATTTAATTGGACATTTAGGCTTTGATACTATTCTGCCGAGAGCCTCCTTATCTATAATATACAACTCTTAATTTGGCAAGGCGATTATTTCAGCATTAGCATGATAGCCTACTTATCCAGTGATAATTACTCATAAAGATCATATACTAAAGATAAGAAGGATTGGAAATAATGGATCAATGGTCAAATACATTTTTGATATATAGATTCCTCCTACAAAGGCAAGTGTAGAGTATACTCTATATCTTCTATAGTCTTGTCATTTCCTTTGTTTGTTTAGATTTATAGGAACATATTTAAAGTAAGAGGGCTAGAACTTTCATGAAGAAGTAGAGGAGTTTAGAGACTCATGGTTACAGAACACACTGATAATATTATTGGTTTTCTTCGATAATTTTACAACTGGTAAGCTTCTCCTTTTATAGACGAAGAAGGAGCATGCACAAAGTTCATATCTATGTTACATAGACTTGTCGCTTGGCTATGAGTTATAGGCACTTTAGACTTTTTGATTTAGCTATATTACATTTATTACAAAATGACAAAGTCTAAAGACTCGACCAAGTCATTATGAAGTCTAGCTACTTTTGATGCTAGTCTTTTTATTGTAGCTTTTCTTTTTGCTAGTCTCTATGCTTCTAACACCGATTTTGTGCCTGTGATGGCTTCAACACCTTTACTACCTATGAGTCTTAAAGAATGACTCATGGCTAGGTGATAGGTTGGTATTTTCTTCCCTGCTTTCTCTTTTCCTTTGCTATCTTAACTCTATCTCCAGCAACTTTGTCTCAATGTCTATCTCTTCCATATCATCATCTGAGTCTTGGGAATCTTGCATGATAAGACCCTGTATTAGGTCTTTGCATAGCTTCTGTTGGTCTAACCCCACCTACTTTTCTCAGTTGGAGCTGTGCCTGTATGAGTAACCTCCATCTCCATCTCAGTTCCTGGTAGGCAGATGATCTTTAAAGGCTTGAGTTTGGCATAGGTGGAGCTCATCATTGATGTCTTGACATCTGAGTCATTGATTTTGTAAAGGTGAACCATTAGATTTTCTTTATAGAAAGGATGTTGATTGTCTTTGACAAAGGTCTTCAAACTTAGGAAGACTCTATATAATCTTTCATGGTTTTGTATCTAGAGGAGCTTGGTTTGGCAATGTTGGAAATAAGGACAGTGGATAATAAAAATTGAAATAAAATCATTAATCTGTTTCTCATCCAATTTCCAAATATTAAACTTGAACAATACTTAGTCAATTTCTTTAATCCACCAACTAATGGATGCAAACCACTGTAAGTATTACAAAAAAATGAATGGTGGCTATCAGGCTCTACAACAAATTGTCTCAGTTTGAAGGTGGGACACAAGATAGGGTAAGAATATAGCAAAGAGACACACCATAAGTATCATATATCAGCTTCCATGAATGTTGTTCCTATGAGAATGGTAAAGATAGTGAGATAAGGCGTTGTTAGGTCAAACGAGGTTGGCCGAGGGTAAGGTTGTATTGTTGAAGGGAAATGGCTAGGTAATGAAACATATGTGACTTCTCAAAATATTGCAGGTATTTTGGAGTGAGAATGATGCCAAGAGATATTTCAGAAAAGGTAGACTCCTTGGGTCTTACTTTCTTCAAAAGAGGTGGATGGATAAGTATTTATCATTAGAGAATAGTATTGTGTGGTGGAAATAATAGTGATGGGTTGGTTTGAGTTTGGTTTGCCTGGAAAGGAAGTCTAGAATGAGGTTTTGAGTTCCTTCTATATGCTTAACAGAGAAGTCATACCTTGAAAACCACTCTTTTATTCTAAAAATTTGATGACTTGATGGAACTTTATTTTTAAACTCAAGAAGCTTTGGAAATGAAGAATTGTCGAGATGCACCTTGAATTGATATCCCCTAATATGGAAATCATATTTTTGGATTCCATATTTGATTATCAGAATTTCTTTGTATATGGTGTGGTAATGAAGTTCTGCAGGTTTGAATTAACCATTAGTATGCCCATAATAGAACTTTTGTCCTTCAATTTCTTCTATTAGAATTGCTCCCCAGTACTGGTCATTAGCATCTGTCTGTGCAATCCTTTTACCTTCTCCTGGTGTTAGATTCTTGGCTGCTTGGTTCAAAGACTTTACAGCCATAGTTTGCTCTGGAAGGACATTATTCTTAAGTAGTTTGGATAGTATGGTAATGTGCTTAGAAATATATGGAATGAAATCTCTTATGTAGTTTAGGATTCTTAGGAATTGTAGGATCTGTTTCATGGACATATTCTCATCAAGAAGTTTAGAAGTTCTTTAGTACTGTGCAGTTGAGGGACATTCTTTTCTTGAGTAAAATACATTCCTAAAAAGTCTACTTCAGTGATTCCAATCTGGGACTTCCTTAATAAAAACATTACTCCATATTTATCACAAATCTGATAGAATTTTTCTAATAGTTGTCTGTGACTATCTTCATTTAGTGAAAAAAAAAAGTACATCATCAATGTAGATGAGGAAACTATCGAGGAATGATTCAGAAACTCTAGTTATGGCCTTTTGGAAAAGTGATGGAGCTACCTTGAGTCTAAAAAAAATTACAATCTATTGATAATGGGCATTTGGAATACAAAATGTTATTTTGGACCTGTCTTTTAGGTCAAGGTCTAATTGCCAAAATTCTGACTTTAGATCAAACTTTGAAAAAATGTGGGCATTTCGAATGTATGAATAGAGATAATAGATTTTTGAAAGAGGGAGCTTATCATCTTTGAGAAATTGATTTAATGGCCAATAGTTAATGACAAGTCTTGTCTTTCCCCAAACTTGCTCAAATATCTTACTCACAAAGAAAACTTGGCATGCCCAGCCAGATTTGGTTGGTTCAATCAATCCCTATTTTAATAGTTGCCGACATTCTTCAAATATTGCTGCTCTATCGGATGGTAACATCCCTGGGTGAATTGCTTTATTTGGGTTTATATCTTCATTTAGCTTAAATGGCAGTTCCACAAAGAACTTTTCATTCTTCCAAAGGTCAAGGATGTTCAAAGAGATTATGGCTATCAACACTCATCTTGAGAAGTTTGTCCCTTATTTCTTCATATCTTGGTTGTGCATCTGCAAGAGCAAATAATTTTAGGATGTAGAATAAGGTTTAAACCTTCTTTTGAATTTGATAGCTTGAGAGAAGAGCTGAAGTCTATCATTTTGAGTATAAACATCCATGCTTATGATAATGTCTTTGTTAGGCATATCAGTTCCAATGGCTTTCGTCTAGATAATACATTCTAGGAAAAATTTGATACCAATATTGTGTTTGATGATTAGATCCGTCCAAAAAGACTTTCCATCTACTGCTTTGAAAAAATGAACTCCAGATTCTTATGCTAAGGATGGGAGAATAGTAGGATTCATCAAAGTTTTTTGAGCACCTGTGTCAATAAATGCAATAGCTTTGATTGGTACATCATATTTGAAAGAGAGGATGTAGACTTTTATATTAGGTAATGGTGGAATTGGATCAAGTGAGCTAATTTCTGAATTTGAAGCCTCAGGAATTTCTTCGGCTTGCATGATAGGAAAGTGTTCTTCAGAATCAAAGGGGTCTAATTCACTGCTACAGTTAGAGTCTGTGTATTCAAGTCTGAATGTCATGGTGCCATCTAGCTATACTTGTTCATCATAACAAGACTCAACGTCTTCATTTTCTGCCAAATCGAGAAAATGGATTAACTTAGAGGCCTTTTTCCTTTTAATTTGGACAATTTTTTGAGAAATGTCCTTTTTCTACAGGCAAAACATCTCTTGTTGTCTTTCCTTCGATAAGGTTTCTTCTTGAAGAATTTGACTTTCTTCCTCTTGCCTTTTTTTGTTGATGAAGACCTTGTTCTTTTTCTTAGTAGATGGCTTATAATGGCAACTGCAATCCTTCCCTTTGCATTTTATTTCAAGGTAATTCTTCTTGCAAGCCTTGGTGTATTTTTTCATATCTTTGAGAATATTTTCAAAGAGGATTTGTTGAGTGCATAATTTGTCCAATACAGCCAGGCAAGTTTGATAGATTTCTTTGAGAGTCATGTTTATAATACCTCTTTGCATGATAGTGATCATTTGGTACATTTTTACTCGGAGTTTCTGAGGAAGAGAGCTGACATAAATGTTCTTAAGGCTAAAATCATTATAGCCATTATAGCCATTTAGCTGGTAGAACCTTTGGGCCATCCTTTTGAAATAGTATTCTAGGTCTGATTTCTTCAGGGAACAATACTTCATGTCAAAGTATTATTTCCTAATATCCTTTTGGACAAGACTTTGATCTCCGAGAAACTCATGGTGGAGTGCAACAATAACAATATCAGTGCTATCTAATCTGTGCAACTCATCTTGCCTTACAAGGTCAAGGCTATAATACCATTCTTTAAGGACACCAGTCATATGAGCACAGATTTCTTCAATAACTCTATACCGATTAGTGTCTTGTGTGAGCATCGTAGCATCCATCCAAGCCTTGAAGTCGAGGAATCTCTTCCTCCATTGGGACGGAGGAATATCATCTATAGAGAATAATGGTCCTCTAAAAGGAAGAGGAGTGTTGATCTCCTGAGGATTCAAGGATGATGACTGTGGACCTCTAGCTGTCTCAGTTTCTATGGATGTAGCCATTAAGATTCTAGTGATATCAGCATACTCTTCTTCATTTAGGGTTTCCATAAAGGTTTGAACACTTTGATCATCATCATCAAACTGTTCCTAATAAGTTTGTGAGATCATCATGGCCTGGGACAAAAGTACTGTGTCTGGATTAATATATGAGGTTTAAGTCTTTTTTAGAGATGATTATGAAGATTTGGGGTTTTGGAGTGGTTGGTTCAAAGAGACAGAGGTTAGCTTAACAACCTCCTTTCTCTTTTGGTTTTCTCTAAAGGGTGTAGGCCTTTCCCCAAAGAATGTTATTTTTGGTGGTAGGATGGATGACATGCTCAAGATTCTGAAATGTGGTATCCAGTAAGCTGACATTGGCAGTGATAGAAAGTCATTTCCTTCCATGGAGAGAGAGGACTAGCCTAATAGTTCCAAGGTAAAGGCTAACATACCCTTTTCTTTGCCAAAGCTTGATGAGAGCATGATTAATCTCCAAACCAACATACTGTTCAGCACCAATGGCTTGCAAAGCGCATTCATCCATTTCAGTAGTCTAGATGTACTCCTTTACATCGGAATAAGGAGTTGAGATAAGTTTTTTTGTGGAGCCACATAAATGGTTATTTTTCTCTTCTAAAAACAATATAGGGACTAAGAAGATGAAGTATAGAGCTCTCCATTAGGGCATCTCCTAGTACATAAGAATATTCTATAAAGTTCTCTATCTCAGAGGAAAGGGTTTTTATACAAGATTCTAGTATGGATAGTTTAGAGGTTAAGGTTATGGGCTTTTAGAGGGCAGTATCTAAAAAGGATGTCATTTGTGTTTTAGATTCTTCCTTACTTATTCTTTCTACTATACTTACTTATAATATGCTCCCTGGTCTTTAGAAATAGAGGAAATAACTTATCTATAATATACAATCCTTAATTTGGCAAGGCAAGAATAATCCTTAATTTCAAATATAGCTGTCAAATGGGCTGAGCCAGCTCGTTTAAGTCCGCAAAATAAATGAGCTAATCCATTTAGCCTGCAGATCGCTTTTGGTAGCCCGACCTGTTTAAGATCGGTTTGCGATCTTAAATGGGCTAGCCCATTTAAGTTCTTTTTTTTTTTTGTTTTTTAAGTTACTAAAAATAATTTTTTGATTAAAAAAAGATAAAATTTCTTTCTCCTTAATAAAAAAAAGTGAACGTATTTTAAATTTAATTATTAAATCATATTTTTATATACTAAATTAATATTTGCTTCCTTTAAAAAAAAAAAACACACTGCTAAACGAACCTGTTAATTTACTCGTACGAGCTGACTCATTTAACTTGGTCGAGATAAAAATGGTCTAGTTTAAACGAGCCGATATTTTTTAAGCCTAGCCCACCTATTTTTGATAGGTAAATGGATTGGCCCGACGAATTAGACCCATTTTGATGGCTCTAATTTCAAAGTTGTGTTAGTTGCACCTGGTAAATCTCAAAAGCTATGTTTTATTTTTTCTTCTCTACATTTCTAGAAGCTATTAAGTCCAAAATGGGGTGGGACCCAAGTATTCACCAACACCAAAAAAAAAGGGACAATTGCCTCAACAGAATATCTCATGAACCATAAAGGCATGTATTATGCATTAGTGCTCTCCCTATAATATACAAAATGGTGCTACTAAATTTAAGCTTCTTGATATTTTGCTTAATACATTTGTACGCAAGTTGATATGCACTGGAAGTTATGGCATTGAAAGAAATGTTGTTGCCAAAGCGCCACAAGTATGATCAAGGTGCTAACAATTTCAGCCAGTTATTGCAAGCAAACTTTGTCTGAATGCTGGAATTGAGCAAAGTAGAGATCCAAATATACCAGTCAAAGCATAGGCAATGGCACTAAACGGGAGAGCCTCCGGTTCCTCTGCCGATAAAGCTGCTGTTCCAAGCCCATGGGAACTGCAAAAATTGGTTCAAGAGCCAGCAAAATAAGCATGTATGCTAGAAGAAGAACATAGTTTATTTACTTGAATAGTATGTTTCCTGAGCTAATAATACTATTTCTCCTTGTCCAAAATACTAAAAGAGTGGCCCAATGCATAAGGCTCCCCACCTAATGAGATTTAAGGAGGGTAGATAGATACAGCCTTATCCCTACAAGCAGAGATGTTATTTCTAGAATTTAAATCCATGCAAATCAAAAGACAACAACCTTACCGTTGCATCAAGACTCACACTCTTCCTTGTCCAAAATACTAATCAGCTAAATTTGACCGAGTGCACATTCAGAAACACAGTGTCAATGACCATTCATTACGCTGGTCATTGAAGTTGCATAGATAAAGGTTTCTTGTTCAACTGAATGATCTATGAATTGCAGAAAATACCTAGATGCAGCTGCTATTCCCCGAGCAATTGGATCACGAAGACGGAGTATATTAAGCGTTGATTGCACAAAATTTGCTCCAACCAGACCAGTTGCTACAACCACAGCTGCTGTGAGAGCCAAATTGGCACCTGCAGATACCATGAAAAACATTCAAAAATGGAAGTTGTTTATGTTTTGCTTGGGGAGGAGGGAAGGTACACTTTAAATAAATTAAGACCAAGTAACCTCCATCCAATTTATTCCATTAGTTACCAATTATGGTTCACTGTCGACGTGATGTTTGGGATAATTGTTAGCTGTGCAGAAGGAAAACTTACCTTCAAAAAATGACACGATGTTGAGAGCCAATGCCACTGTTATACATCTGGGTAGAATGGACACAGTTAAAGATGGTTCTAATGCAACTAGACGTCCAACAAGGGCGGTTGAGTACAACGAGAATAGTGTAGAGACGATGACAGAGGTGAAAATCTCAGCTGCATGCCTTTTCATTAGCTGAATACAGTAGATAAATCATTAGTTAACGCTTTAATCGCATATCAATTATTTGTTAATTGAGGGGATATGAGTAAGACATATTGCAAAGCTTGTTTTGCATTTGGGTATATATCATGCTAATAATTTGCAATTGACATATTTAGTAAATATAAAGAAAAAGTATGCACAGGAGAAGGCAAAGTAATAGTTTGCAAATTAATGAGAATATACTGAATTTTTTTCGCAGCAGTATTAAGATTTATTTAACAAAAATCCAGATGGTTACCTTTCTTTGCTTGAACATAGAGAAGGCAAAGGAGAGAATAACAGATCCCAAAAATTCCAGTAGAATGTCACCTGCTCCAGGATCAGATGATGACTCTGTAAGGTAAAATCCTGTGAACATTGAAAGAAGAATGAACAAAATTATAACAAAACTGGTTCACTACATAGTTTCTATTGATAAATTCGCACCATGCTCAACTAAATAAAAAGAAAATCCATTTAGCGCCATTTTAATCGTACCTAGAACAGCATCATACTCCTGCTTGGAAAGGAAACCAAAAGTGGATGCAGCTAGATTTGGAAATAATACGCAGAAAATTATTGGATGGAAGATCCCTTTCACCTGTGATGGCAACCTGAAAACAAAAATTGTAAGAAAGGGAAAAGAATAGTGGTTTTGTTAAGAACCCACAAATTATTAGAGTGTATAGAAGAAAGGGCAAATGAGGAAATAGACTTATAGAGAATTAGGGAGTAGTGGGGATGCACATTTGTAACCAACTCTACTAAGTTGGCAGAGGGAGTGAGGTGAGAGGCTATGTGTATGACAGCGGTTGTGTGTGAAGAATGTAGGCAAGAATTGGACTAAGCTTTTGGAAGAGTCTGAGCCTCTTTAATGCTCAGGAATTTTCTTTTCAATTTCATGCTGACTTTGTATTTTCTTCTTCTCCCTCAAATGATCCACACTAGTTCATCTTAAGGGTGTTAATAATACACTTAGTTTCTTCTATTTTCTGGTTCCTATTTGTGGTCTCTATCAGGTTTATAGTAAAGTGCTAATAGCATGCTCCATGAGAACATCTCACTTTCTTTACCATATAACCCCCCCCCTAAAAAGA
This sequence comes from Pterocarpus macrocarpus, assembly GCA_031439585.1. Lineage (NCBI taxonomy): Eukaryota > Viridiplantae > Streptophyta > Magnoliopsida > Fabales > Fabaceae > Pterocarpus > Pterocarpus macrocarpus. Next base: position 64,346,197 of record CM062520.1, on the reverse strand, counting down.
AAAAGGTAATTGTTGTTCCTAGAACCAACCATGTAAATAGTAATTGTCAACGTGTACATGTAGTAATGAAAAGGATCGTTTACCTAGAGCCAACCATGTAGCCTAATACTGTGGATGCAAGATAGAATAGAATGCATGTTCTAGCACCTGTCCCAAGTGCTGTTGGGAACAATAGCGCAGCAACAAACGATATAAGGAAAACTCCAGTCCATGACCACAATTCAATGGAAGAAAATGGAGAGGGCTTTTCCATAGGCTCAGGATCGATCAACTCGGTCTTCACAGCTTTTCTTACAGCTATAGCTGTAAAACCAGAAACACAAAGTGTAGCCAGCCATCCTCCAACTGCACAAAATTAATGAGTCTCATCATTGAATTATATCAAACATCAATCACACAAGTATGGCCACATCATAATAAAAAGAGTGTTTGAAACGGCATAGTAATAGCAAAAATAATCAAGAGCCAGGATTTTCTCTTTGTCTGAATTATGTTCTATGCTTATTTCACTCTAAAATGTGGTCTCTGACAATTTATTTCATCCTACAACCATCATCGAATTTAGTTACAACCAAGCTATTTTTTCTGACTATATTCTATATAGCATTACTTTGACAGTCATAAGAGTTTAATCCGTTACCTAAATGCTACAAATAAAGAATGCAACTTCTTTGGTACAAATATTCAGATTTTAATGACTAGCCGAAATGCATTAAACTTAAACAGCATACTTCGCAGCTTCCAGCAAGACGCAGATTGGAAGAGAAGTTGAACCCAAAAGTGATGTTAATATACAATCGGGTTTATACTAAATCCCATAAGTGGCAACATTTCTACCATTGATTTCTATAATATATACATATGTATAATTTTAAAGGATTTAATTTTGATGTAGTGCAAAAAATTTTTACTCAACCATTCAGTCATATATTCTCATCATTCAAAGTGATTGACTCTTGCAATAATTATTTCAAAAGTCACATATAAAATTATATTTGACCGGTCGACAGTCTCAACATTTTATTGACAGGCATGTTCCTACTTCCTACATATAAGAGTCATTATGACCGAGAGCCTACGTTAACATCACCCAAACAGAAAACACACTTGAATAAAAGAAACCAGAATGGTTATAATGTACCTATAATGCAGCAAATTTTGATGCCAGAAGAAGCGGGAATATTCTTAACAGAAATGGGTAGCACAACCAAATAAGGGACATAGAACAAGGGTAGCCATCTGTTAATGAACATAATCCCAGGATCAAAGAAATTCACAAAGGCCAAAGCAGCATATGGCTTAGCATAATCAAGGACCATCAAAACGGCAAATATGCAGAACATGCCAAACAAGGCACTTGGGAACTCAATGGAAGCCGCTTCAAAGGCTTTCTTCAAACAAAAGTCCACAGCCAGAATCAGCACTAGCGGTACAACCCAATTCAACACCCCAAAAACATAAAGACGCAAACTTTGGATCAAAGGGTAAGTGGCCCCAGCTGAGGATTCAACTGGTTTTGCCAAAAGTTCTTGACTTTCAGTGTTTTCTGGGGTGCCCATTTGCTAGAATTTGGAATTGAGTGCAAGAGCTTTGATGGGTGTGGCTGAGGTGAGCAAAATGGGAGGGTTTTTGTAAGGTTTGGAAGGAAGGCCATGGAAAGCGAGAGAGAATGTTTGGCTAAGAACATTATAGGTGTCAGCTATGCAGACAAGGAGATGACTCAGTTACGGGACATTTTGGGACTTTGTGGGGTCCAAAAATGCATTTTGATTGCAGGCGAAGGAGTATGTTATTTGTGCATTAAGTTAAAAAATATATATAAATGTATATGCCTTACCCGCTGAATCATATACTTCATCTTTAATATTTTGAAAACGTGTAAATTAATCCTGATAAATCAATCCTTCTTCTAGTTTATTTTTTATTTATTATTAACAAAAATAATATACATTAAAAAAATTTAAAATACTAAATTATAAATTATTTTTAATTTAAAAACTAAAATATACATAATTTAAAGTTCAAGAAGTATAATACATTTATTTTATATTAATAATTAACAAAAGTTTAATAAAAATATTAAAGTACACATTTAAAAGAGTTTAAAAATCAATTTATATATTTTTAAAATATTAAAGATAACATACACAACTTATAATTTAAGAGAATAAAATACATTTTTTTTTTAAAAAAATGTGCATGTTATAAGCAACTTATAGAAAAATAGATATAAAATTTAGGGGGTGTTAAGTGTTAAGATATTTATAAAATGCCTAATTTTTTTATGTATGAATATTATTTCTTGTTATGACATTGTCATATTGAAATGTAATAGAAGGATCCGTATTTCTTAGTTAGCATTTTGTATCATAGCCATACAAATCTTTATGTGTCATACTTAAAGTTGTAGAGATCAGAATAAATGCACACATTTTATTAAAAATATCTTCACATATGTCGAATAATTATTTGAATTTTTATAAAGTAATGTTATAGTTAAAAAACTATTTTTGGATGAGTTGTTTCATGAAATTTAGTACCTGAAGTTGTTTCCTCGGTAATTGAAAATGCAGCTACATTCTTCATTGGACCGTATCGGTTGCTGTTCTTTCAGCCGTCTGGTTCTAAGGCTCTGGTTGGTTTCTCCCTTTGCTGGAATTTCTGATCAAAATCTCCATTTTGTCTTACTATTCTTTTCTTCGGGAATGTAAAACTAATTAGCCACTTGTACTTCAAGGGTACTTAGTTATTAAGCAAGTGGAAAGAGAAAATGTAGTTAAAAATAATTAACTTCAAATAAAAATTAAGAGTGAAAAAATGACATTCAACGTAGGACTTTTTCTTTTTCTTTTTTTTTTCTTTTTTTGAAAAATTGCTAAACGATCAAAATTTCTATCTAAAATTGTTTGTCCAAATAATGTGACAAAATGTAAAATGGACATTTCATATCTTTCTATCACTCATAATTTCTATCATTCACTCAAAATTTGCTACATGTGTCTAACAATAATTTTTTTCGCAATCAATTTTAGCTGTATGGTATCACTATTTTTTGTTTGCAAATTGCAATACAACTTTCACAAGTAGATTGTAAATTTTGTTTAGGCTATGGTTGTTTCAGCTGGTAACAAGTTGAGTGATGAATGATTTTGAAACGAAAATCGTTTCATACGCAATTGTTATAACAAATTTGTTCTAACTCATTTACGCTCTATTAAGTATAACGACTTTCATAGCATAAAAATGAAAATAACTCTCTGGCCTCTTCCAAACAATAAAGGGGAATCAATTTTTCCTCATTTCATTCCATTTTACTCCTTAATTTCTGCCAACACAAACAAGTAATTCACAAGAAAAATAATACTTTTCCTTTTGTGGTCAAGCACACACTTACTTTCAATTTTCTTCCTTGCCAAAGCAAGTTATTGTCAAATTTCACCACCTAACTTGCATGGCCATGAGAAATAACAGGGGCACAACATATATTATTGATGTCAAAAACCGTTAGTTGGTGTAAATTAAATAATCTATGGAGTTGAGAGGGAAATATCCAAGTACGGTAATGCATAGTGGTCGTTAATGACAACGTAACCTTACTCTAGTAAGTAATAAGATTATTTTTAGGATTTGAATCGATGACCTATAGATTATAAAGCAACAACCTTACTATTGTACCGAAACTCATTCTCTATGCATCAATACAACTTATAGGATATCTTTCTATACTAAAATATCAGTTGAAAAATTGATAGGCAAAAATTCCAGGATCACCCGGTAAGAATGTAGAGAAGAACCGAAACAGAATTGTTCCACCTATGTCAACAAAATTTGTGTGAGGATAACCCACTGGTGAAAATTGTTTTTGGAAATTTTTCAATAAAAAGATGCCTTAGAGTTTAGAAGTCACGTAATTCCTAAGCTGCTTTCGAAGGATCTTCCCGGTTGGAGACCTTGGTATCTTGTCAATGAATATCACTTTCCTAACCTTCTTGTACGGAGCAACCTGCCAGAGAATATTTACAACGGGGAAAAAAAAATCTTAGTAGCTAAGATAACATAATTTGGATAGTAGCTAACATAAGACTAGGGCAATGATTCAAGTAGTAAGTGTGAATTGAAATATGATAGAATTCACGTATGTCTTATCAAGATGAACCTGCTCAGCAACATAAGCCATAATATGCTTCACGGAAAGCACACTTCCAATCTTCCTAACCACAAATGCCACCGGGATCTCCCCAGTTTCTTCATCCATGGCGCTGAAATGGAAATCGATGCAACACTTCATGTTATATTTAATTGCCAAAGAGGAACTTTGAGAAGTAAAAATGACTAGCTAATATGTATACCACATAGAAACACATGATGCATGGATCATTCAAAAAACAAATTGCTCAGTAACCAATGGACAGGGTATACTTGCAATTTGCAAAAGCAGTACACACATGCAAGGAGGACTTTGTAAATGGCCCTTTTACGAAGGTCAATTTGGACCCATTTCAGTTGTTAAACAAGCATAGGATGCTTATTTCAATCGACTTCATGAGATACAAAAGCAAATGAGAGTTCTATATAGTGCAGAAAGGAGGACAGAACTTAAGTGTTCACACTCACGCTGTAACAGCAACATCAACAACTTCCGGATGCAACATTAACACAGCTTCTAAATCAGCAGGGGCAATCTGTAACAGATCCAGATACAACACATAAGCTGATTAAAAGATAATGGTAATATAAAACTCCATATCTTCCATGTGATTCAAGAATGTTTTATATCGACAAACATTTTGGAAAGTGCAAACCTACCTCTTATAATTTAATCATATGTAACTAGGCATCTAAGAATTTCATAATAGGGTTTGCAGATTGTATACGATGGTGGTGGATTTTTGAGTTTTGACCGCATTTTATGTCATTCTAAGTCATCTACAAGAACTGATCTATCCAACAAGCATTTCATGCACCGAACAACTGGTGTACTATATCCATACATTCGAACGCAAGAAGCTTTTGCAGTAATTGACTATGTGAATGATGTGATCAAATAAATGCTAGATACTTTCTGCCTAAAATTTAATCAGTAGTGAAATCTATCTCAAAATAATGGTGATCTACTGCTAGCTGCTCCACTGCCCGGCAGATAAGGGAAGCCTGTTGGTATTGTTATACAGTTATAAGTACTTACAGTTTTAGTTGTATATAAAGCGTGTTTTTCTGTAAACTTATAAGCAGTTTATTATTTATTTATATATGCATATTGTATATGCTGAAGCAAGGTTGCTATTTATTGATCCAAAAATTAGATACCTGATAGCCCTTGTATTTGATAATATCTTTCAAGCGGTCTGATATATGCAAATACCCATCCTGATCAAAAGAAACAACATCTCCAGTATGCAGCCAGCCATCTTTATCAATTGTTGACATTGTGGCTTCCTCATTATTCAAGTACCCTGAGAAAAATAATAGCAGTGGAATAGGCAATGTGAAAAGTATCAGGAGGTTTGCCTTGATTTGATTTAGAAACATCTACAATATGTGTGTGTGTGTGTGTGTGCTCACCTCTAATACAGGAAACTGACACTAAACAGTTACCTTGAAGAGAAATTTTAATTCATTTTTCTCTATGCTAATTTGAAAGAAAACTTCTAGTAGCATTTTACCAATAAGGAGATGACAGGTAGAGATGACACAAAGGGATCTTGCAACTGAACAGGTTACATGAGATTGTAATAATTAAACAAGTAAACCTAGATTATGCATTCAATTCATATATTTAAAGATAGAAATATTGTAACAGATAAGTTTATAATATCACACACTGGAAGAATGATAAACATATACATATTATTGTAGGTAATTTGTCTATGAAACTTATGTGACATTTTCTCAATGAAGCAGGCTAAGATTTTAGATATGGCAATGTAATAAATAAGGCTAATACTTTACATTTTGCATCAATTTGGGGAAACACAGATTTTTACCCCTCATAATTGCAGGCCCTCTCAACCAAAGCTCACCACTGCTTCCCGGGGGCAAAAATGCACCACTATTCCAGTCTACCACTTTTGCCTCCATGTTTGGAGCTAACAACCCTATTGAAGAATAATTGCGAAACTTTTCAGTATTGAAGCCACGTGTTCCTACTGCAGTCGACTCAGTCATTCCATAACCCTAAAAAGAAAAAATCTTACAGCACATTCTCAAAAATCTAGAAAAGCAAAACTACTGCATATAAACAAAAGGGTGGTCCAGCATTTGTTGTTGAAGTGGATATCAGCGGCACAATAAAAGTATTTATAATTTGCTACAACACAGTATTCAAAAACTCATAAGCAGAGAAAAGAGAAAGAAGGAGAAGAGGAGGAGGAGGGGGGGGGGGGTTTACATCCAACAAGGTTTAATGCTCAGACATTTTTCAACATTTCTCTTGCAAAATAAACAGTGTGAGTTCATTAGAGTCTAAGAAAAACAATATATTCCAAATTTCCATTTTGGCATTTCATTTACCACAATCTCTCATAACTAAATGAAATGAGGTGAAATTAACATTCAGTTAACAAAAATGATCACAAAAGATAAAAAAATGGTAGTAACTCAAGCAATTAGATGGATGATGGCAGATAATTCACATTCTTTAAACAAGACCACTTTGATCTGATGTTCTTTACCTGTATAAAATCAACATGAGGGAAAGTTTGCACAAAGTCTTTAATAACGCTTCCGCTCAAAGGTGCTGCACCACTGGACACCTGTATCAAACTCTGCAACTTACTTCCATTGACATTCTTTGCCCTCTTTGTCAATGCTGTCAACATTGGCGGAACAACAGGGAAGTGTGTAACTTTATACTTGTCAATTGCCATGACAACCTCATCAATGTCAAATTTCCTTATTACAATGACTGTAGAACCCAAAGACAGTAACCCCAAAGTGAAGAGCGATAAGCCATACACATGGAACATTGGCAGAACAGCTAGAAAGACATTATTCAAGCAAGAGTATTCATATTGAGAAGCCTCAAACCTCACAAAAAGCTCAACCATAGAGACAAGGTTTTTATGGGTCAGAACTACTCCTTTGCTCACACCAGTAGTCCCTGAAGAATACAATATAGCAGCAGTGTCTTCCTGTTGAATAACTGGCCTCATAGGTAAATCAAAATCACCAGAAATCAAGTCGCAAAAACCTGAGAAACAACCAAGCTTCAAACCCTTCTCATTTTCTGGCACAGCAACAGTGGGAATGCCTAATGACTCTAGTTTCTTGATATTTTCAGGCACAGTAAAAGCCATACTCACACCACAATCATTGATTTGTTTATTTATCTCTGAGACACTACTAAGAGGGTTCAATGGTGTAACAACAGCACCTAGATACAGCACACCCAACAACACAATGGGGTAGTAAATGGAATTTGGAAGCAAAAGCAAGACCACATCACCTTGTGAAACACCCATTTTGTGAAGACCACAGGCCATGGATTTGACCAAAGGTTGCAACTTTGGGTAAGAAATGGAAGACCCAGATGAGGAATCAACAAGGGCTGAAACCCCATCATGGCGGTGGGAAAAAATGAAGGAAACAAGGTCAAGAAAAGGGTCTTTGGGAAGCTCCAAAGGGGCGTGTTTGCTATGGTAAATGCCAGTTTTTGGTGAGTACCAATGAGGGTGTGTGAGGGTGCTTCTGTTTTGTGGCATGTCACAGTTCATATTTGCAGCCATATTGGTTCAGGTCCAGAAGTGTTTGAAGAAAAGAGAAGAAGTGTTATAGCTATGAAGAATGAGACAGTGCCACAAAAATGGGAAAGAGGATAAGTGTATATTTTTTTTCTTTGGTTTATAGTTTGAGTTCAATTGAGAAAAGCATAGAACCGCCGCCACTGAACGTGAACGGCTTGAGAGTGGAGCTATCAAGCTAATACACTTGTAATGTAATGAAACAGAGTAACGTGCCAATGAAAAGCATCATGTGAGTTTCGTGGAACTGACAATGCCAGAATGGAATGTTTTAGTTTTGCATAATAATAAAAAAAAATATTAAAAAAAAAAGCAGGATTTGGACTCCAATGATTTTATTCTATATTTCATTCTATTTTTATTACTTTTATTCTTTCTTTCTTTTTTAGCTTCTAGACATAGTAGATTGGAAAATATTTAAGATTTTAATTTTTTTTTTTGTATAGATTATCGGTATTCAAAAATCTATTGGACTCCGACTAATCTAGTTTGAATCGAGTTTGCCTATTATGGAGGTAAAACTCTTCCAACACTAATTTTTTATATCCACAATATTCGAACTCGAGATTTTATTTGACAAAAATAAGTGTCGAATCACTTAAACCAATTAAACATTGTTAGAATTTAATTTTAATTAGTAATTAAAAAGGAGAGGAGTCATGACAGTATCTAATCCTTAATGTCTGTGTTTACGTGTAGCAAATTTTATCTGTTAGGTTAGTTATTACTTTTCGTTAAAAGTTAGAAGCACTAAAGAAAGATATTTAAGGTCCATTTGTTATCGAATTTTTTTAGGAAGAACACATTTCATAGTTAGGAGTAAATTAATTGGAGTAAATTAGGAGAAGTCTTATACTGTGTAACGGAAAAGGAAGGAATTGTAATTGAATATCTACTAAGAAATTAAAATATGGGGAAAAAATTAAAGGGCAAAATCATAGGCATTAAATTATAAGATCTCTTTCCCAAAATAAAATAAAGATCAAACAGGAACAATTAAATGGAATTGAGTTTTCAACTTTTTCATTTTTGTTTTCAAAATATCTTTTCATTTGATCGGTAAGAGACTAACCTCTCAAGTTATAGTTAAATACTTAAATGAGGACCCTTTCAAACAAAATTTTTTTTTACATATAAATTCGAGGATTAAATCCAAAATCACATACTTAAAGGATTCGAACCATCTTCACTTAGACCAACACCTTATTGATTTTAACCTTTTCCTCTTTTAAAATGTTTCACTGCCACAATATTTTAGTGCTTTATTGTTCTAGATTTTGCAGGGTTAGAATCATTTTTTGAGTCTAAGTGAAAATTAGTTTCATTAGAAGTGAAAAATGGATACTTTTGTAATGACCAGAATTTTTTTTTTTGGGTGAATGTCCAGAATCTATTTTACTAGAACCAAAATATAGATTATATCAAATTACCCTTAGTCAAATGTGAAGTTGCGTTTAATATGAGCTTATATTTGTCTTTTTTAGTAAATTTATGTTTTGAAGTAGCTATAATTTACAATATTTGAAAAATCAACTATTCTTAAATTCCTTTTCAGTATAAATAAACGTTTTTCTGATCAATTATTTGTGAATGAACCTTTTTTAAAAAAAAAACGATCCAATCCAAACATAATGTTCTCTTCTCTCTAAGCTTCAAACACCAATCTCAAATCTGACAATCAATGTTACAGATTACCGGAGAAAATATGTTGTTAGTTTCTAGTCCAGCAATCGTTTTTTTTTTTTTTTTTGTCCAATATTGAAGAAGATCATTTTTATTCACGAACTAATAAAAATATTTTAGAAAACTTTTGTTTGTCGGAAGATTTCCTTTTCTTTAACATTATATTATTATATATCTAAGATGTATCAACGAGGGCTATGTGCAAATTGAATTAATTGCACAATAGCAGCACTAATAATTAGAACTGAAAAAATAACACAACATGATAACTTTCTAGCAATCTGATCAAGTGAAATTCTGCCTACTTTAGCCACTACATATTTAAAAGAAACCATAGCATTTACATATAAACCAAAAAAATATAATTACAGTTGCAATGGGTGTAAAATGCCAAAAACACATAACTAAGTTGATCCAACACTGAAATTGTTGGCTAAGGGGTCTTAATCAACTAGGTATATGGCATATGCCTAAGGTTCACCTTGATACTGATAGCCATAATGGGGATGGGAGGGTTGATGATGGTAGTAATAACCAGGTGGTGAAGTTGGATATTCAACATATTGAGATGGGGAGGGTTGATCAAGATGATGATGGGCTGGGAAGGGGGAACCAGGCTCACTCAATGGAGGAGTAGCTACATGAGTTTGATGTTTATCTACTCTTACTTCAACCAACTCCTCTTCCTCTACCTCAAATGACTGGAAGATTGGATGCAAGTATGCATCTGCCAGATATGCCTTTATGTTCAGGTCAGGTTCTGTGGATTTCTCCAATAAGTCCTTTGACATTGCTTCCTGAATACATCAAGAGGAATCAGTTTCCAAACATTGGAAATTAACAACATTTGTAGCAATCACATAACTTGTAGCCTAGCCATGTCCACTAAAAGAAAAACCATAAGTTTAGAGAATTCTATAGTACCCCCAAGGTTTGTAATTGCATAATGCCATATTCATACCTCAAGTGGGTACTTCCTAAATGCTGGCTCAAAACGACTTTGGCAGTACTTGTGAAATGCATATGTCAATACTGGTAAGATAACAAGCAAAGGTGTAGACTTAGCCGCCTTCTTGGTGCTAAGCAGACCCAACAGAAGAAGCTGGGATATTAGCAAACTCGCTATAATGCGGCTGTGAACATGTGGCCAAAATGCAGCAGCACTTTCATACTGTTGATTGTAGACATTTATTATCTGCATTATAATTCATCATCTAAAATTATATTCAGACGATATGCCATATGAACCGATCCTGTATCATTGCATGTGCATACAAAAATGTTTATAAGTTTGTGAACCTTCATACAAATTATCATCTCGCATGCAGCATAGACATTCCAGAAATTAGGTAACTGATACTATGAATTTATGATTACCGCCACTCCAGAACAAATAATGAATGTTCACTTCAAATATCTAGGCCTTCTTTGCTTGTTTAACGGACATAAGTACATAACAGCTGTTGCTTTTATCTTATTGTAATGAATTCATGCTTTTTCCTTCTGTGATAATTTGTTGAAAGCCCAACTCATTTGACAAGCACCTAATGTTATCAAGGCATTTGGCAATTCATTAGATCATCAAACATAGTCAAGTATGTTTTGAGTGTGTGTGTGGATGTGTTTGTGCAACATACTGCAGTTCCAAATGAAAACAATTTTCTCTTTTTGAAACAGTGCAAGTAAATCCAAATTAAGTAACAGAAGATAGAAAACCACAATTTCAAAATCTTAGAAATCTTCAAGCTACCATGCGAGCAAGCTCTGCTTAAAATATATATATATATATATATATTGTTTTGAGATTATACTAGTAGAGACACTGACCTGATGACGGTAAACCAAATATGCAAAGGCAAAGAAGACTAGTATGAAAGGAAGAAGGATTGGCGTCACCACAGCATACACAATTCCGAGAAGGAAGTATAGTTGAAGAGTTGGAATAGTCTCTGGAAAGTCCACACTCCCAGGGTCCATGGCCTTTCCTCTATCTCTCTCAGTTTTAACTAAGAACATGTTCTTGAGATGATAGATAACCAATGGCTTTAATCTGAGGATCTCACTAGCAATTCCAGCCCAGCCATCAACCATTATGTATGTCATAAAGAAGGTAGCCTTCATTGGAATGGAAACTCCAATAGTTCTAGGAATCCTATAATCGATAACAAAATTCAAAAAGATCAGTTACGTTGAGTATGTATGAGTTGATTAATAAAGAGAAAAATAAAAATAAAAATAAAATTATATATGAATAAATAAATCCCTGAGGGCTGAGGCAATAAAAAGAACAGGAAAATTTTGTCAAATTCAGTGTAAAATCCAATGATGTTGTTACAACAGATTATAGTATTTTGTATGGTATTTAATGCCATAATATGTAACGACAACGTTATACAAGGAAAAAAAAAATATATATATATATATATATATATATAACACTGATATACCAAACAACTATTGTGTACAGGATTGATTGCCCAGTTGCAATTAAATAACCAGCCAGTCATTGTTTTACTTCAGAGAAGCTTAATTGATGATTGGCTGCCAGATCTAGCAATGAATGATATAACATTTTGGTTATTATATGGAAAGGTGAACTTCTCAAGTGGTTGATTGGTTGAATTATTTATTTATTTACAGCACAAAATGAATCTTAAATTAGTTTTACTTCTACACTAGCACAAAATCAAAGCATATCTCAAGATGAAAACACTCAGAGGTTCTCTTCTCCATAGAATTACCCTAACATATTTTGCATGACATAGTCTTCATCATACTTGGGCTAGCATCTTTTTGCCTCTATTTCCCATTCAATCAAACAATATAAATGGTCCTCTGGATTTCAAAAGTCTCCAGGAAAAGCAATTGTGAAAATCAAGCATTCCTAATTGCCTATTGAAAAGTTGTCAAATATAGTATAAACATTTAGATGAACATGGGAATTCAGATATACTCAAGTAATAATAGTAAAGAAGATATACTGTGTAGGCGACTGGTGAAGGAAAGCATGCAATTGCTCAAATGCAGTCCCAGTCACTATACTTCCCAAGAAAACATTCACTAGCATAAAATAATAATATTTTGATGATGTCTTCCGCTCCAGCATTGACAATGCAATATATCCCTCAATTTTTGACATGATCATCAGAACTGTGGGAAGAATATATAAAAATATTTTAAGGGCCAAACCGGGCAGAAAACCTTGCAGAAATGACTTGATGAATTTCCTGCCAAAAGCCCAAAAAACCTTAGTGAGGTTAACTATAAGAATGTTGTAGGCCATGAATCATGATCTAGAGTCAAAAAGTGAGAAGCAGGCTATCAAGTAGTAGACTCCAGGCAAGTACAATTTTTTTTTAGTCTTTTAACTTCATGCAATCCTAAACTGAACCTTTTTTAACCGTTTACATAATTGAACGCTAAATCCATCCGAAACCTACCCATGAATTAGGTGGCTTATGGGAAAAAAAAGGAGGCAAAATAAGCTTTCAAACTATGGTTGTACACGGATAAAAGTTAGAAACATTTTTATAGTAGCAAAGCTGGTCCATTAATGCATGCAATATTTTCCAAACCTTAAAATCCATCAAAAAGGGAGAAAAAAACAGAGATATAAAGTTGTAAAGAGACAAGAATGTAGGAAATAATGCATCAAAAAGATAGATCAATTAATAAAACAGACTATGCTAGAGCAATTCATTTAGTAATTCCCAAAGAGAACGAATAACAATTGTAAGGAATAAAAGCCAACTTCAATGCCTGCGAGGCATGGAGACAGCAGTACACCAAGAATCCTGATCAATTTCAACAGATAAAATTAACAAATCAAAATTGAGGATGTAAAGGTGATCCTAACCAAAGAGTTAAGACACTGAATGATGAAATTCAAGAATCATAGACCACCTTCTAGAATAATGAACTTCTCAATCATTTATTCAAAAATAGATTTAAGTTCACTTACAACTCTATTACTGGTCTAAGGAAAGGAGCAACTCTTTCAAGACCCTCCAAATTTGCAAGGGATTGCACGAAAGCAATGGGAATCATGTAGAAGAATACCAAAGCAAACACCAAGAATGTTATTATAAGTTTTCGGATGGTCAAAGAAACAAATGGTATGGCCAGGTTCCGCCAATATACATCACGTGGCTCTGGAGCCCAATCAGTCAACCACAGAGTGGGATTTTTGCTTTGTTGGGTTTGTGCACAAACTGATGCTCCCCAACGGGAATTGAATGAAAGAAAAGCAACTGGCAAAGTAGATTTGGAATCTTTTATAATTCTCTGGCGCTCCGATGTCATCTGCATAAGATGTACAGTATACCTATATCAAAGTACCTCAACAGAAATAAGGGAAATGCAAGTAGTAGCATAAGGACATGGAAAATTACATTGCAAAACTTGATAAACAAAAATGGGAAATAACTATGAAGAGTTGACATATTGCAAAAAAGAGAAAAAAAAAAACATGACTTACCATTTTATCAAGGTCCTTAATTACTTGTTTGTAGTACTCAATAGCATCAACTTTCCGACCCCAAAGCCCAAAAAATCCTACCTAAAAATTGAGAAGAGATAAGAATATCAGATTGAGGGTCCCAACAGATTTCCATAAGTCACTTAACAAACTGCTTGAGTTCATAGGGATTACATACCTTGACAGTTGGCCTCTTATCAGGGTGCCTCTCAAACTTAAGCTGGTAATAGTCCAACCAATTTTGGAGTCTCTCTCTTCTTCTCGCAAATTTAGCAAATTTGTTTGCATTGTAGACAGCCTGGAAAGTGAATGCACAAAAATATGAATATGATATAATGAAAAGAAATATTCTACTGAACTAAATACGACACTGACACCGTGTAAAAATACTATGCCTTCATTCAAACTATTCCCTGATTCATTTATCTCTAATAAACTTCCAATCAAGAATATAATAAAACTTATTACCTGGTGTCCAATATAATGATTCGGGTGGTTTGTTTGAAAGAAGCTGTCCACAGTATCTGATATTGACTGACCAGAAATATGAGGGATATTCCTGACAACTACCTGCAACAAGCATGTAAACCATGAATCTTTGAAATGGTGTTTCAAAACAAATTAGAGGGGCAAAATCAGCATCAAGATATGTATGAAAGTTTGAAAAACTTAAAAGATGCTTTAGAGTTTTGACTGAGAATCTTTGATGGCATTTGGGCAATTTAGAGTAAGATCAAGTTCTGAACCAGAAGTGCTACTTAAAATTATATCTACTATCACATGCCCAATGAGAGGCTCAGGAAATTCGAGAAATTTCGTTTACAGAGCGACAAAGAAAACTTAATGATTTCTAAGCAGCATTTAGAACATGAGTATAGGCTGTATCATTTGTATGCGAACACATGAAATTGATCAAAAGAATAATGCAAGCCTTAAAAATATTATATTCATGCACACACACAGAGTAAAACATACACCTTACTGTAATTGAGAAAATTTGAGGAGCTCCAAGAGATGGTTTCTTGCAAAAAGTAACATTCTTAATTTATCCTGCTAAGTTAAAAATGATTAAAACATCCAACTCACTGTGAATTGCTCCACACGCCTGCGCTGTGAGGCAAAGAAAGCCAATCTCATTGATGCTACATTATCATACTCCTTGTAAAGCAGGAAACAAATCCATATTGTGAACAGGTATTCCAATGCTATGTGAACAAAAAATCTGAAATAACCAATTACAGGCATTAGACAACTAAGAGATGTTGTAACACAAAAATACTATCAGGAATATGCATTGTAAGAATAATAGACATTGAACAGAATTTCACCAAAGCACTTGCCCGAGTGAGAGGGGATATCTTCACAACTTGTTTTAGTGGAGTAGTTGAAATTCCATTTTCACAAATCACTGTACTTAAGGGTGTGATTGTTTCAACTTTTAGAAAAAGTGATTATAAAACTAAATTTTTTATATAACTGAAAAAGTTAAAACAGATTTTTTTTATATTCTAATTATTTTTAAAAATATATCCAAATATGTCAAAAGTGATTTTTTTTTTTAGTGCAAAAAGAAAAATTTTTTGCTTAAAGGATCATTACTCTGTTTTTATTTTACTTCCTTTTTATAAGAGTCAGAGGGAAACATAATCATACCTTATAGATTTAGGTGGCACATTTGATATTGAGAGTTTATCAATGTCACTCACTACCAATTCTCTTCTTAGGAAAAATAATGTCCCACTTGACACATTGACTGGAATAAGAATGAGGAGTGCCACAACTGTCACTGGAACAAAAATCTTTAAGCTGTAGGATATAAGATAGAAAAATTAGTCAGAATGATCATGAAAGAGTATAATAGTTTCAACATTAGCATTAATTCGAAAATAGTAAGCTTCTCTTAATTTTCATGATCTCCAATTCATAAATAAGCTCAAATAGCTGCATCATCAGGTACAGTCATATCATGTGCAAGTTCATATAACTATATTATGCACATTCAAGGACTGTATATATATGATAAACAGTAAAGACGCATGTGCAACCCACATAGGTAACTTTAAAAAGTTCACATGTATAACAGAACTAGATGGAGTTTGAAGGAAAAGTGGAAAAACATCTACATGGACCACACCATAAAGTTGAAACTTCCACGAAAAGGCTTAGAAAAGCTGGCATTAGCCAAAAGAAAGTAGAAAACCACACGGCATAACACCGAATCTCTCTAATAATCAAAATCATGCAACCTCCTAATACTCCATAGCATGAGAAAGGCAGCTAGAATTTGTTCCTGAACAATTTTTCCAAACATGGTCGCCACATAACAATGCATCACATCAATTCCACAACAAACAAAATCACAATTCCCAGAAACACACAAGGAAGTCACTTTCTTCTGTTCTTCCCCTTCAAAAGAGAAGATTAAAAAAACAAAAGACAATGCACCTAAAAGTAAAATCCTTTCATGATAAGAAAACTATTAAAAAAAAAACCAAAAAAAAATTGAAACTTTTTCACACCCCATTTTTAATTGTGGTGAAATAACAGCTACTAGCAGGACATAAACAACAATTGAGCCATATAGAAAGAGAACTCTGACCAAAAATTGAAACTTTATGCAAAAGCAGAAAGCAAAGGGGGCCTAAAAGGAGAGTTACCCAAGAGTATAGATTCTAAGGAAAGCAGCAGAGTCAAGGCCAGCATGGTTAATGATCTCAGACTCACTCATCCTGAGAGCCTGTGGCATCCAATTGAGGAAGGTGAGGTAAGTCTTGAAATTAAGGTTCACAAATTTCCCAACAAAGTTCCTTGTGCTCCTTGGGCTGGCTCTCCCACCACTGATGTACCACTTTGGGAAGTAGACCCTGTCATTGATGGGTTGGATTCTCAGCAGAGCAAAAGCCAGCAAGAAAGCAAAGGCTGTGAGAATGTTGATGAATGCTGAGACCCCAATGTCAGCAAGGGTAGCCATTGCAGAAGGAAACCACAACAAGAGAGAATGGATGAAGCAACAAGAGAGAGAGATAGAGATAATGATGATGTTGTGCTGAAGAAGGCAACAAAGCACAGTGGTGGAATAGAAGGTGGAGAAGGCAAAGAATAACTGATTCTCAGTAACAATTCTTTATTGCCGTAGAAAAAAGTGGGTTCTTTGCTGTTAGTTTAGACTTTAGTGACCAAAAATTAAATAAGCTAGGAATAAAATAATGAACTTGGGGTTTGTGTTTGGTTATTAAAAAATTTAACTTGGGGTTTTGTTTTATTATAAAAAATGGAGTCGGGGGTTGTTTGATTACGATGACTTAGAGAGCATTAGCAAGTAGCAAGTGGTGGAAATTGGGGGTGTTTGCATGTGCGCGGTAAAAGACCAAAAGGACTCATGGGATGGGAGAGAAAAGGTGGCATTGGCATTGGCGGTTTGGTGCTATGATATATGTTTTGTGCTGTGTCGTTTTGGGTTCCATGTGTCTGTATGGGTGCTGTTACTTCATAGTATAGTGTCGTTGTCTTGTTTTTGTGGTTGTCCTACCTTGCGCATGTTCATCAATCATGGCGCCACGCATCAAAGAGATTGTAATTGGAAAGCATATAATAAATAAGAAAGAAAGGGCCTAATCTTTCGGGGTTTTATTTCTTTTCTTACTTTACCAAAGGATCTTTTCGACGCGGTGGGAGAAAAAGTTTTAAGTAATGATGGAATCGCGATATTCACGGCAATAAATCGGCTGACGTTAATCCAGATGCATGAATTATTGTGCGTTATCCCCCAATAAGTAGAGGTAATATTATATAAATTTAATTTTAATATATTATTAATATAAAAAAAATTAAATTAAAACTACACTTTAATCTTTGCAAATTTTTTATTTTAACACTTTAATTTTCAAAAAATTAATTATATATATTTAAATCTCTTAAAAATTTGATATTATAATATTTCAATTTATCATTATAATTTTTTTAGAGATTAAAGTGTTATAATATTAAATTTATGAAGAATTCAAGTATATTTAATTAATCTTTTGAGAATCAAAATATTATAATATTAAATTTTTGTCGGAGTCAAATGTATATAATTAATTTTTCGATAATCAAAGTGTTAGAACAAAAATCTTTCATGAATCCAACTCTAGTTTTACTCAAAATTTTATATAAATAACCAATTATATATTGCCTCTTCAATAAAAAAAATTTGACTCAATTATCTATTATTTTAAAAATTTTATAAATAAAAGTATTTGATTAAATGATAATATAAAATATGTCAAAATTAATCTCAATATTATATAAATAAATAAATAATGTTTCAAAATACCAACGTAATAATCTATATGATTTTTCACGTAAAAAAAATCTATATATTTTTTAATGTTTAAATTGCCGTAGTATTCTTGGCAAAAATATAGTTAATGCCATATTAATAGCAGAACGTTGCACTAGTTTAAATATATATAATTCGCAAAAATTATGAATTTGATGCGCTGTTTTGTTGCGTAAAGGATCATATCAGTTATTTTCATTAATAATAATGATAATAATAATAATAATATAATAATAATAATAAAATTAACCTTTGGAAAAATTAAGAGACTCTCTTGACATTTTTTTTTTCGTAAAGCTCAATTTTTTTTTCTTTTGAAAACGTAACTAATTTATCACCGTACCCATCATTGTCAATGGCACAGGCAATGTAATATTTTTTGGTCGGAGTCATTAGGTTAGGACGGCTTCATGAGCAACACAGTATTTGGCTTGGAATTGTGGATTTGGTGGTTATTTTGGCTTGTGAACTTGCAGAATCTTAGAACATCGATGTGAAAAGGACAACGTGATACATTTTAATTTGTTATAAATTATAAAATAGGCCTTTGGGAGTCTCCATTAGATAACAAGATTGGTGATACTTATTTCGTTTTGGTATTCCATCATTATTGGGACAAAATCAACTATAATAACCTGAGATTAATTTTAAAATTTTAATAGTATACATTTTTTATATAATTAATTAATTGCATGTTGTTATATATGTAATTTTTAAATAGTTAATATTAAAATCAAATACCTTTTGATGACTATATACATGTATATAAGTAAACATCATTTATGCACGAAAATAAACAAGGGAAAAAGTGAGAGACTTAAAAATTAAGAAAAATGTTGACCACATTATGGTGATGCTACGTGTTATGAGTTGGAACGAAAGAGATGGAATCCAACCCGTGACACCATCGTCAGATGGGTCTCGTTCTTCTGTTTTGTTGTATATGCACAATTTTGCCGAACTAAGGTAAAAGTTCAACTGTAAATAATAATAATAATTATTATTATTATTATTCCTTTTTAATTTAAGAAATAATTCCTAAATTTGACAACATTGTATTTTATTCCTTTCATTAAATTATTCATCAAATACTAACAATAGTGGGTGATTATATTAAAATTTTTTACTGATATAGCAATATATGATTAGATATTTGTGTAAAAATATTTTACATTAACAATGTATTCAAATTAAATCCATAATTTTTAATGTAAAGTTGAAACCAGATTTTCTGACTTAAACGTTTCTAAGAATTTTTGGGATCAAGAACCGCCAAAGTTTTATAAGGACAGTATCAAAAGTAAAATATGAAAGGCAACACAAGATATAGAAGTCAGAATAATGATAGAAACTAGAGCTTAATCATGAAAATCGTGAAAACCAAGTCCAACAGCATGAAAGAGACATAACCAGAACCATATTGCTATAACAGAATTTACAGCAAGAACAGAATCCTCGTCATGAGACCAGAACCAAACCACAACAATAAATAAGAATGGTTGCTTGAAAGCTGAAACTAAAATAAAATTTGCATTAAAGCACCAAAACCATTATAGAGAACGAAAACCAGCCGCAAAATTTAGGCATTAAACAAGAAAAATTACAACCAAGCCAAAATCAAAATTTATAAGTCAATATAAAACCAGAACCAGAATTCAATGTCAAAACAAGATTTTCTGATGCAGAACAGAAAACAGAATCAAACCAATATTTGGAAATTGGAAGCATTTTTTGGATCAAGAACAACCACAAGTTTTATAAGGACATATCAGAAGTACAATATGAAATGGAGATTCAAAAGTACAATAAGATTAATTAGGTGAAAATTTGTGTTTACACGGTATTTTTGGGTAGCTGGGTGCCTAGGTGGTTCTTCATCAAGGTGGGTGTGTTTCTATTTACTTCTATATTGGCTGTGTTTCGTAGGTGTGTTTGTTATTTGTGGGGTATCTGTTGCATAAAACATTAGTCGTTAGAATTTAGTAGTGTACCTTTTTGCATTTGATGTACATTTCTTGCTTTTGCCTTTGTTTTTTTTCATACCCTCTGTCACACATTTTTGTTCTTTTTCTGGTAAGCACATGACTTCAATTGTTCTTTTGTGCTCTTATCATCTTGGAGTTGTCTCTGTTTCATGGCGCTCTACGCGCTTCGCGACACAAGGTGATTAGTGTATCTTGTGATTATAGCACATCATATGATAGAGATTTGTGAGATGTATCGATATATTAATTACTTATGATATATCATAGTAATATATTAATTTTAAGAAAACTTATGAATATAATTAAATATATTTTAAAAATTAATTTTTATATACTGATAATATAAAATTATACTGACAAAGTAAAATTATACTAATAAAATTTTTTTGATTTTTAAAAATTAATTATCATATACTCTTAATATAAAATTATATTAACAATATAAAATAATTTTATATTATCAATATAAAATTATATTAACAGAATAAAATTATATTGATAGAGTTTTTTTTATTATACTAATAGTATAAAATTATTTTATATTACCAATATAATTTTATACTAATTGTATAATAATTAATTTCTAAAATATATTTAATCATATTTTTAAATTTTCTTAAAATTAGATATTATTATAATGCATTATAGGTGATTGGTACATCGATGTATCTTACAATCACACTATTAGATTGTAAGATGCACCACACTCTTTAACTAACAAAGAGCACCATAGAACACGCCCTGTTTCATTCTTCACTTATTGCCCATAATCCACGGTGATTAAAAAAAAAAAAAATCTTAACGATGAGTTTGTGTTTGAGGTTTTGCGTTTTTGAAATCTCAGAAGACATTAAGCAGTGGACAAATGTGCTGAATTCAGAACCATTCTTCTACGCCCCAAAGGAGAACTGTCGAACCAGATTCTTATTTATTGAAAATGTTTTACAATATGGAATATATTCTTACTTATTCCTACTGGATAGATAACTTTTTCTCTTCTTTTTTTTTCGCTTTCTTTTTTATAATACTCTAAGTGATACTGTAAAAGCCATGAAGATGTGTAAGTTGAGAATCACAATGAATTCCCATATAAATTTTGGTAGGTTCTTGTTGTCATGAAACATAGTGTTCACTTCTTGGTGTTGTGTGTATGTGTGTGTGTGTGTGTTTTTTTTTTTTTTTTTTTCAGTAGGGGTGAGGTGTTTGGAGGGAAGGGGAGGGTTTCTAACCCCCGCCAGCTACGTTGACTCGAACCCAAGTACACTTTTTTTAAGGTGGACATATCCTCCACTCGACCAGTGCTCCAAGTGCCTTTCTTTGTGTCGTCTGTGAAAGCTTTTCTGCAAGAAATGTACTACGAGGACCACTTTAGACATGCCCATAGACCAAAATATGGTTGCCTTCTTTTTGGTGAGCCGTTTAGTGAGATTGTCATTCGTTAATTGCAAAATCTGAAGGTAGGAGCATAGACACTAAAAAAATGGAGTTCCTTTATGTGCTGGTGATACTATAGAACTGACTTAAATGTTTTAGGTGCTGAGAACCAAAATAACAGTCACCACTTATTTGTTGAATCTTCACTATTTGTGGCATACTTTCCTGTACATCCTAAGCAAATGTTGAATAAATTGTTCACTGACAACTTTCACTATAGACCTTCAATGGTTTGTGTACTCTGTGCATGTGTGTGCGCTTGTGTGACTTGTCTTAATAAATATTTAAACAAGAAACCATTAAATTGGTAGATTATATGTGTATCTTTTGAGGATAGAATAGATAATATGTAATCTATGTTTCCTTTTTTTCTTTTTTTGGTAGCATATTCTATTACAAATTATTTTGGAGACTTACCGATACTTAATAGATGATATATCACTTGGACTTATCTCAACTTTTCAGTGTTTTATTTTATTATTCTCTCAATATTTAGATAAATAAATTTTTTGATATTAAATTTTTATATAACCTTATCATATGTGATATTTTATGATTGATTTAAAAGGTGGGACGAAAAAACCATATGATATAAAAAAATTAATAATAAAAAATGGTACAAGACAAACCCGTATAAAAATTTAGTATGAAAGGAACCAATCCCCAATGTTTAGTGCTTTTCATGTTGACAAAAATTAACATTAGGCTCCTCTATTTTGTAGGGTTTAGGATACTTTAATTTTGTGTTTTAAGGAATATCGACATATCCCATATTAAAAAGAAAAAAAAGAAAAAGAAAAAGACCCATCGCCAAGAGAACACAATTAAAAAATTTCCATTGTGTTTTTTCACAAGTAACAACTTACTAGACCATTTGTAACTTTCGCCTTTTTTTTGCGTGCAAACAGTAAACACCTTTTAATATAATTTAGTCTCTTTTTATATTTACGTTTGTTCACAAAACGTTATGCTTTGGTGGATATTGGTTAAAATATCCACCTATAAATATGTGAGGTGGCTTTGGAGAAACCTCGATAGTATATCAGTGTAACTATTTTCTTAGGGTACATCTTACTAGTTCTAACACTTCCGGTGCTCTCCGTCCCCCGCTTTAGAGCATATCCATATCTCATTATCTTCCCTCATCCGGCCCTTCACGGCCGCGACCTCCCCCAACCCCCGCTGCTCAGCACCGCCAGCGAGCACCAACCAGCACTGCCGCCTCCAACTGTGGCCGTGCGCGTCGACCTCCCCTCACCTCTGCAACCCAACATGGCTTAGTCCCTCCCCTTACTGTTGCCAACCCAGCACCCAACAATGAAAAATCGGTTCCATAAAACTATCCGTAAATAAATTCAAATCTTGGATAATTCCTCACTGGTTACACACTTTGTGCTTGCAACAGTCACGAAATTCCAAGTACCACCGCAACAAAACCAAAAAAAAAAAAATGGAAATTTTTTAAAAAAATTAAAAAGAACATGAACACTTGTTCGGAGCACCATAACAACAGCGACCATTATTAACTCTCACTACACTCACTCATTGATTCAATGACACTATAGTCTATAGTGGAGAGAGAGAGAGAGAGAGAGAAGGGTTATGTTATGATGAGGATGAACATGATGGAGGTTGGAGGCGGAGCAAACTGGAAAAGCTATCATAAGTCGGCGATGTCTTCTATGCGCTTCCCGGTTGAAGGTGCATAGCTCATGTTGTCGCTGCAGCGTATTTGATGGTTTAGATTTATGAGACAAGTGAATGTTATGGTACCATATTAAAATAAAAGTGTGTATTTTATGTATTTTTGTGATAAATAGTGAGAATTGTGCTATATCTTATAGCGAGATTATGAGATATATCAATGCATCAATTACTTATGATGTATTATAATAATATTTAATTTTAAGAAAATTTAAAAATATAATTAAATATATTTTAAAAATTAATTATTATATATTGATAGTATAAAATTATATTAATAATATAAAATAATTTTATATTATCAATATAATCAAAAAATTTTATCAGTATAATTTTAATTATCATACATTGATAGTATAAAATTATACTGGCAGTACTATAAAATTACATTGATAAAATTACATTGTCAGTATATGATAATTAAAATTATACTGATAAAATTTTTTGATTACACTGACAGTATAAAATTATTTTATACTGTCAGTATAATTTTACACTATCAATATATGATAATTAAAATTACACTGATAAAATTTTTTGATTATACTGATAATATAAAATTATTTTATATTATCAATATAATTTTATATTGTCAGTGTATAATAATTAATTTTTAAAATATATTTAATTATATTTTTAAATTTTCTTAAAATTAGATATTATTATAGTGCATCATAGGTGATTGGTGTATTGATGCACCTCACAATCTCACCATAAAACATGACACGATCCTCACCGTTCATCACAAAAATGCACAAAATACATAATTTTATTATGATACCATAGAATTCACCTATGAGATATATCAATATATTAATTATTTATGATATATTATAATAATATATTAATTTAAAAAAATTTTAAAAATAATTAAATATATTTTAAAAATTAATTTTTATATATTATCAATATAAAATTATACTGACATTGTTAATATAAAATTATATTAATAAAATAAAATTATATTAATAAAAAAATTTTTAATTACATTATTAATATAAAATTATAGTAATAAAATAAATTTATATTGATAAAATTTTTGTTATTATATTGATATTATAAAATTATTTTATATTATTAATATAATTTTATATTATATAATTAATTTTTAAAATATATTTAATTATATTTTTAAATTTTTTTAAAATTAAATATTATTATAGCACATTATAAATTATTGATGTAATAATATACTTTATAATTTTACCACCAAATTACAAAATATTATATGCTACTTGACCAATAAAAAATACTGTAGATAGCGCCTCATAAGTAAATGATAGTATTGATATACCATTAATTTTTTTTTCATTCTTATGAAGTCATCTCACAATATTTACGGCCAGAGAACGACCCAAGTTTTTATGGCAATTTTACAGAGACAATGTTGGCATGTGCTTTCAAAGTGAAGTGCTAAACTATTTGAAAAAAAAAACACGTTTTTTTTATTTTCTTTTAAATTATGGTAGGGGTGCATGTTTTTATAATATCTATAATTAATTTTAATTTGAGTAATGTATATCAATATTTTCATAAAAACAAATAAAGAATTGAAATTTATGAAAATAACACATAGCAAATTTAGTGGAACAACTTTTAAAATGTATAACAGAAAGAAAATATTATATATTTTTAAGTTTTATATTTTATGAAAATAAAAATAAATATTGAAAAATATTGAATTGAATAACATATAAATTACAATTTTATATCATAAAAATTAAAAATATTTATAATAATTATAACTACAAAATGATAAATATTTAAATAACAATATTTATTTTTATTTGTAATTAAATAAATAATAAAAATATTATTTCATTCTAATTTTACTTTTTTAAAAAAGTTTCTTATAACTAAAAATATTTTAAAAGCATGACAATAATAATATTATACTATATATCATAGTATCTTATGCAATGCCATATAAAATTATGTACAATATTAAAATTTTATCAGATGTTATACTGAAAGATCTTATATTATCAGGCCTTATCATATTCTGCGAACCAAATTGGTCCTAACATTTTAAGATAATCAAAAGAGGATAGAATTAGTTAATTAATGTATGAAATTATTAAACAATAAAAAATTAGTAACATGTGATATATGTATCTAAAAATGTTCACACGAATTTGATTAGGAAGGGATGATAGTAGGGTGAGTAAGATAGTGAGTAAGATGATATTAACTCAGTTTTCTCTCATGTACTGTCTGTGGACAGATCCCAATTTGCCCCTAAGTCATTCAACGAGTTTTCAAAATAAATACTCACAACTTATTTGCAGGGAAATATTAAACAGGACTTGACCCTACGATGGGAAAATATGACTTGCACCCTACCTAATATTTTTTTGCAATGCATTCATGAATATTTTTAAATTTAATTTACATGACATCCGCTCAATATATTTAAAAAATTATCATCTAATAAATTAGAAGACGTGTTTAAAGAAATTTTTATAAATTAAACAAGTAATTAACACTATAATTTCTAAGCACAATATGTCAAAATTTTCTAAGCATAACAATATTGTATAATTTAAATCAATAGAGTGGAAGATGATACAGTCAAATGAGGCTTAGATTAGAATATAACTAGTGATAATGCCCATGCATTAGACGAATTCGTTAATATTTTATGATAATTGTTTTAAATAAGAATACATTCGAAAAAAGAAGTTATGATGGTGATTAAAAGTTAGATATAGTAAAAATATATTAATTATTTGGTTTAATTATTTTGTACAATATGAGTCCGTTTGAATGTGCTTATTTGGATAGAAAAAAATATTTAATATGATAAATAAGTACTTTTAAATGTTATTTTACTTATTTATTTGTGCTTCTAAAAAAAGAATTACAAAATTATTAAATTTCTGCTTATTTTGAATGATAGAATATTAATATTATAACTTAGATTTTAACCTTGTAAAAATTATATACAGCAAAAATATATTGATTTTTTGGTTTAATTATTATGTACAATGAGTCCATTTGAATGCGTTTATTTGGAGAGAAAAGTACTTTAAAATATTATTTTACTTATTTATTTATGCTTAAAAAATAGAATAAAAAATGATTAGGATTCTACTTATTTTGAAAGATAAAATATTAATGTAATGATTTAGATTTTAAGTTTATAAAATTGAAAGATAAATGATTAATATTGTTATGCATAATCAAATGAAGTGCTAGCTAGGTGAAATTAATTTTTCTTGAAGATGTTAAGGTCATTTGTTCTTTTAAATATATTTTTATATGAATTTCTTCATTTAAAATTGGATATTAAATAATTTAAAAGTAAAAATATTTCATTATTCATTTCGAAAATAAAATTAATTCTACATTTTTTTAAAAATTTTTAGAATTGATTTTATGTTATCATAAGCTAAGAGATTAATATAATTATTTAAATTTCAATCTAATTAACTTCAAAGAAAAAAGATTAATATTTATCTGCAACAAATTACTTTATTACTTGAATAACATAATAGTTAAAAATGAGATGAATTTTAATCGCAAAATATATTGAGCCATGCAATAATTATAAGTTACTGTGAATATTAAATGAAAAGTATAATGAGTTTTATTATATATATCTATACTACTATATGCCTATACTACTATTTAAAAAAGTTGAGTCATTTTTAACTTCCGTTTTCAAATTTTAATTTTCGCTATTATCCTTTTCCTTTTCTTTTTTTTTTAATTTCTCTTAACTTTCGTTTTTTTTTTTTTTGACTTTTCTCAATTTCTCTATCTTCATAAATATTCACTTCAATTTAATTTTTCAAAAATAAATAAAAATAAATTTTCAAATTTATAATAAAATTAAAAAAAAAAATCGATTGATACCAATAGATACGAAGGTGAGTTTATCTTAAAGCAAAAGGCGGATTCTCTCGTGCATTTTCAAGGGTGCTTGTTGTGGTGCATCAAACTAGGTTTAGTGTACCATGCACTGTATTGTCGGATGGTGAGAATTTTACGGTGTATCAATAGACCAATAATTTATGATACATCATAGATTTTCCCATTCACTCTCCTTCTCTTCCCTCGGCGAGACACACTCTCTTCTTCGCCTGACCCGGCGCCGCCCACTATGACTTGCTAATGGGGTTGTGTTTGTTAACCTGATTCGGTTCAAATGTTACTCCATATACCTATATCTTAAAATAATAGTGTAGCTTTTTATATTTTAAATATTAAGAGCCTCTTAATTAATATTTTTAATTTAATATTTTTATATTTTTATCTTTTTCCAAAACTTACATTAAATATCTATAATATAAATTTAGGTTTTTTCATCCTTTCATTGATAGTTTTTTTTTTTTTTCTAAAACCCAAAATTTTCAATTTTCCCTTAATTTTTGCCTTTTCAAAATATGTTTTTTGATACAAAATCAAACTTATTTTATTTTGGGTACAAAATCAAATACATTTTCAATCAATTAATTTCTATATGTTTGCATAGATTTCTTATGTGGCATCATTAATGTATTGATTAAAAAACAAAGAATATATTTTTTTTAAAATTAATATATTCACAAGTAAAAGAATTTATGAATTCATATTTTAAGTATTTGTTGAATTTATAGGAAAACAAAAGAAGAGGAGGAGTGTAGATGAAACAACTATGTGCAAAAAAAAATGTTTTAGTTTAATAAGTGCTTCATTTAGACACCTATGAACACTAAAACTCAAAATTTTCAATTTTCCATTAATTTATGCCTTTTTAAAATATTTTTTTGCTACAAAATCAAACTTATTTTATTTTGGGTACAAAATCAAATACATTTTCAATTAATTAATTTCTATATGTTTGTAGGGATTTTTTATGTGGTATTGTTAGTGTATTGATTAAAAAATAAAGAATAGATTTTTAAAAAAAAAATTAATATGTTCACAGCTAAAAAAAAAATTTATGAATTTATATTTTAAGTATTTGTTGAATTTATAGGAAAATAAAAGAAGAGGAGGAGCGTAGATTAAACAATTATGTACAAAAAAAAATGTTTTAGTTCAATATATTTTTTTGTTTAGATATCCATCAAAACTATATATATATATATATATATATATATATATATATATATATATATATATATATATATATATATATATATATATATATAATGAATAGGAAGTAAATACAACTTTTTTTTAAAAAAAATATTCATAGTGCATAGGAAATAAAAAATTTATGTTTTATAGTAATTTTTTTAAAAAATTGAAACAAATATACTATTAGTCATATGCATTAATTCTATCAATATTTATATATATATTTAATAAAATTATCAAATATTTTTACTTTTAGTAACATATAAATACATTTAATAAACATAATTTGGCTATATTATTCATGCAATGTTTTTTTACTTTTAAGTGTTTTATATCTTTACTTTGTAGTTATAACTTTAAAATTTTAATTTAATCTGATTTAATTATATTACAGAACATGTATATATTTTCTTTAAAATATTCATATTACTTATCACTTATTTTATAAAAGTGAGAATATTTAAATTTATTCTGATGAAGGTAATATCTAAATTTTAATTTAATTAGATTCAAATCTTTATATCTTTATATATTATATCATTTCAACTAATTCATTATTTTATAGGGTATTCAAAATCTTTATTGTTTTTAAAAAAATTATATGGTTAATCAAATTGTTAAATAAATTATCTTCATTGATTTAACTTAACCTCATTAACCAAATTAATTTTATAATCATATTTGGGAGTATTTTATTCAGTAAAATCAATATCTTGATATTATTTAATTTAATTTACAAAAAAAATGTAGCTATATGTTTTAATTTAAACTTGATAAAATCAAAATCTTAAGGACAATTAAAGTGATTTCACTAATTTTTTAGATATGCACTATATAATATTTTGTAATATTTTAATATAATTATATTATATATTGGTTCAATATATGTTAAATTAAACTTGATAAACACAATATCACTTATTTGTCTTGATTAATTTTGAAATTCTAAAGGCGAATAATTGTGTAAAATTATTGGATAACATAATATACATAAATATTATTGTTGCAATTTAAAATAGTTATGATAATTATCATCCAAATTACGACCAACGTATTTATGCTAAATTTAACCTGATAGAGGTAATATCTAAATTTTAATTTAATTAATTTCAAAATCTTTCTACCTTTATATGTTACATTATTTCAACTAATTCATTGCTTTATTGGTATTCAATTGTTTTTGAAAAATTATGTAGTTATTCAAATTGTCAAATAGATTACCTACAATTTAAAACAAAAAATTTAAACTCATTAACAAAATTTATATTATAACCATATGGTGTATGTTTTGAATAAAAAGGAATAATTATATAATAAAGATATATTTTAAAAGAAGAATGTCTAATTTGTTCATTTTTTTATTTTGCAATAACTAATAACAAACATGTATAAAGATAAATATGTTTAAAAACAAAATTATAAAAAATAATTTAATATATTATAAAATAATAAATAAATTTAAAAATAACTTTAAATTAAATAATAATTTTAAAAATTGTTTCCCGTGCAGCGCACGAACATCTTCTAGTTTGTTGTGTATTGTAGATCATGTAATAGCCCTTGTATGCTTATGAGTGGTTTAGCTCCATTTTTTCTGATATATATATATATATATATATAATGGGAGAGCTCATTCCAATTTAAGGGGCCAATACATTTCCTGCAATCAAACATGAAGATGGGAGGGGAGGCAGCATGAAAAATGAAGCAGAAGGGGGTGAACAAGATGGGAAGGGTCGGAGAACACGAGAAGAAATGGAGCGGTGCATAGGTGCGCCATAATTGGTTTGGTGCACCACAAGAAGCACCCTTGAAAATGGGAAAAAAATGACAGAAAGGCAAACATGGGACTCGAACTCGCAACTTCTGAGTTGCAAATCTAAGGCCGGTGCCAGATGAGCTGCGACCGGGCAAGCGGAGTGATGGCCGTGAAATGTTTTGTCATTAAAAATACATAAATAAACATAATCTGTACCATCTGAGTCCATCTGCGCCACATAATCCACCAAAACAAAATTCTTCCCACCTCGGAATAATCTTTTCACCATATTTTGTCTCGTTGCCCTCCGGGCGGCATATAGTTGTCGTGCTGAGAAGAAAAACCAGAACCTAGCTTGTACCGATATATAGTTTTCTCGCATCGTTATGATCGCTTTTTCTTAGGGAGATCCAATATTTATGGTCAAAGTGAGAGAGGCATCCCGTGCCAATGCCAATGAGGTACTTGTAACTGTGTGTAGCAGAGTAGTGAGTAGAATCCTGCAATGAAAATGCAAATGAGTAACATGCCATCTAAGAGTCCATACTACAAAGGCCTCACAGATCAATCCCTTGCCATCTTGAACGACACTGCATCAGCATCAAGTTCATGCCATGCTGCATCCGCCAGCCGCGGATACAGTCCCTACTACAAAGGTCTTATGGATCATTCACTTGTTATTGGTTCTTGGGGCGCTGCGCTTCAGTGGCATCCAGCAACAAGCCCTGCCACCGCCAACTCCTTTTCATTCCGGTCTAATCCTTACTATAGGGGCCTCATTGATTACTCCCTCTCACTTCATGGCCCGCAGGTACAGCTACCACCACACCTTGCACCTCACAATGACTCCCCCACTTTGAACCAGTTGATGACAGAGATAGGCAATGACGATGTTGATGATGATGATGATGGCGGCTTTGTGACCGAAAAGAAGCAACCGAGGGAGAGACTATCTGAAGAAGAAAGCAGGGTTGGGAGTGCAACAAAGGGGGCCGGTGATGATGATGATGATGATCTTGGGTTGGTGATTGAAGAGAAACCATTGGAGGAGACGGTATCAGAGACAGAGGCAGGTATGGTTGAGAGTGTAATGGAAGAAAATGTGGACGACAAAACAAGTTCGAGGGAGATGGAGTTGATGACAAAGGGGCTTGATGATGATGATGATGATGATTTCATAATGCACACTCACCGTGAGTTCTTGCCCTTCTCTTCAACAACTTTTCATAGGCACGTGAAATCTGAGTTAAATTGGTGCCCCCCTAGTCCGGGGTGGGTTAAACTCAATGTTGAAGGAAGTGTGCTCCACGCTAATGATGGTACAAGTGGTTGTGGAGGGCTGCTTAGGTCTGAAACAGGTGACTGGTTGCTAGGTTTCTCAATTCGCAGTGATTCCAATGATGTGCTGGAAATGGAACTAGGTGCTTTGAGAATTGGTCTTACTTTGGCTTGGGATAAGGGCTTTCGAAACATCTGTTGCGAGACAGGTTGTCTTCAGGCACATTATCTGCTTCAACCTGATCATGGTGTGGCGATGATGTCTTCTCCTGATGAAGTGGACCTGCTTGTGCTTGTGGCGGAAATTAAGAGGCTCCTTCGAAGGCCATGGAATGTCCAGCTGCGGCGTGTGCTCCATTCTGCGAATATGGCTGCTGATTACCTAGCCAACCTTGCGTCCAAGAATGGTGTTGATATGCAATTTTGGTCTTCTCCTCCCCCTGGAATCCAGAGTTTGCTGCGAGGTGATACAGGCCCTCATGTCTTCTAGCTTTGTTTTGTTTTCCTTTATTGAAAAAGACTATGGTGCATGCTACGTATACTGTGCCCCTAATCTCTAGCGGGTATTGATGTGCGATTTAAGCGGCGGAATATAGTATTGACATGTGTTTAGATCCTATAATAGTAAAAATAAATTGTAATAAATAAATTTTATCTCTCTGCAGCTGGTTTGCTTTGCTGTTGGAGTAACAGTAAACTACCGAGCACAATAGAGAAAAAGTGAGCTAAAGTAGCAGTTCAAAATATCTTCAGTGGGAAGTCCCCTTTTGGCTTCATTACTTTCTGCTACATTAATAATGCATTATAAAAAATAAAATTGGGTCAAAATTAAGATATTCTCTCTAACACCCCATTTAGTTTCATGGAATTTGAGAAAAAAGAAAACTTAAAGAAAAAGAAAATCCCTGGATGTTAGAGTTCCCCTTGTTTGAATAGCATGAAAACTGGGGGAAAAGAAAACAAAATACGTGGGATCCACTATAATATTTTCTCTTTAAAATGTGTGCAGAAAACCACTTAGAAATAAGGGAGCTAGTTAAATCGCAAGTATATTAATTAGGATATTAAAAATTGATATGTTTAAAATTTTATATTTTATATATTTTTATTCAAATAAATAATTTCAAAATAATTGCTATAATTTAAATATAAATAAATATTTTTTATTAATAATATCATAAAATTATTTATTTATTTATTTTATAAGAAGTGTTTAAAATTTTAATTAAAATAACATATTTATTCTTTATTATATTAAGGATATATATGTTATTTTAATATAATTTTTATTTTCTTTTTTCTTATTTTATTTTTTTATTTAAATACATAAATAGAAAGTATACTTTTTTCTTTTTTTTTCTTTTTTTATGTTTTTTTTTTATTTTCTTTCTTTTCATTTTCTTCTCTCATCCAAACAAACTATAATAGAAAATCTTAACTTTAATCTCAATTTTAACCCCACATTAATATTTGGATCAATTGTAATATTAATATCTTATTTTTGTCTAAAAAAAATGTCATGTGACAAACGTCACAAAATTATTGTATAAAAAAGTTAGGATAGCCCCACTACAGAGAAACGGAGCCCAACTGCACAGTCCATTTCTTTTCATTCCATTGGTTTCAAGTAGTGGGAGAGTCCCACTTACTAACGTAGCAGCCGAGCTGGGACTCAATAATGAGCCCTTGAAGATGCCCTTAAAAGAATTGAGTCCCTATTCTTATTTTGCGCACAACTTGACACAATGATCGAGGGCCATATTATTAGATGAAAAATATTTTTTAAAAAAATCTTAAAAAATTATAAATATCTTTTAACAGTTAATTGAATATTATGTTGTACAAAAATGTTAGTTAACTATGCTTATATAACATAGCTAGTGAAAAAATAGAATAATATTATTTTAATATAGTCTATCTCATATTCTGAATTGATATATAATCTATTTATTATTGAATGAAATGTGGCTTCAACTTAAATTAGATCTCATATTCATCTAATGATAGATCAATAGTATACCAATCTAGAATCTAATATAAATTATAAAATAATATTTCTTGACAAAATATTATTTGTACTTTCCATTCTGGTATCATAAGCGCGACATATAATCACATATGTTGATTTACCCTTCTTCAAATATTATATTACAAAATAAATTATTCTAAGTACTTAATTTTTGTTTTAGACTGTGGCTGTTGATGGGGTGTCGAAAGTTAGATGTACAAGTAACACTCCCTGTTACAGTGAGATAAGTCTCTATTCTGGGCTTGACTTGAAAGACATAGATATTGGTACTTGCAATCATAGGGTTGGGTCTCATCATGCATTACAGTCATCACATGTGGAGATATCATAATTAAATAATTTGCAATAGAGTTTTAACTGCGTATGTGTTGGTACTACCAAGTTGTGTTGACTAATAAAAGGTCTTCTATTTGTATGAAGACTTATAGTACTTATGATATTATATGTATAACTGAAGAGGATTTCGTTATAAATAATATTGAGTTTGAATATAGAAGTAGGGTTTCAGAACATAAAAGTGTACAATCTTTAGCCGGTTACAATCCCTAAAATTAGTTTGTGACGCCAAAACAACTGCTACAAAGTTAACTCCTCAAATATTGTCACAATGAGAAGCCTTCTCAGTCAATTTGTTTCCAAGTAAATTACGGCTAAAAAAGAAACACTGTACTGTTGAGTGCTCTGAATATGAACAATTAACATAATGCCTTTTAAAATAAACAAACTATTGAATTTGATCTTAAGAGAAGTGTTAATTTCCTGACAACAGTTATCATAGATATAGGCAATTTTAATATTTAAAAATTAGTAAACAAAGCAAAGCTGATGCCCAAGAAAGAATTACCACACCCTACTCTTTGTGGTCTTCAAAACAAAATTATGATGGATATTGATACATGATTGGTGACAAAACTATTTAAATTTGATTGGTCAATCATGTAAAAGTCATTTTAAAATTACCAATATAAATTGACTCCGACTTGTCCTTGGATGATCATATTCATTGGCATACCATGATTTTGATTTGCTCCAATCTTGGTGATAATATCCCCGGTTCGCCAAAATAATAAATAAAATAAAAAACTACCTCTTTGGATTTGTTTTGCTTTGCCATCCTTGCCTACCAGCCCAACGCAGAGCTTTGTTTTGTTTACTAGCTGGGCTTGTGCCTTAAAGTATTTTGAGTTTGTTTTTGCTTTTCCATCCTTGCAACTGGCAAAACACCGAGCTTTGTTCTCTTTAATACCTAGCCTTGTGCCTTATTTTTTAATTATTAATTAAAAGAAGAGCTATAAAACTTTATGCTCGCGTTAGTTTTGCTCGAGATATTCAACGAAAGAGGGAAACTTTTCTTGGTATAAATAATTCTTTGTGGTCAATGAATAAGAAAGTTAACCTGCTAAAGATCATTCACTTTGATTCATTTAACCCACATAGGAAAAAAAAAAATGAAAAGAAGAATTAGCAAATGTAATGCGGCATATATACTATACAATAGATATCAACATAACTGAAATCTCAGCTCTGGCCTTTTCTTTTTTAATTTTTTTTTTTTTACTCGATATTATGAGTTACAACAGATCAGATAAGTACATACAAGAGTGCTTACATTATCAAGAAAGCTTAACACTCAAAATAACATGAAATTATTACAGAGGAATCGTGGACAACATAAAAGAAGAAAATGATCTGGGGGGACTCAAATGGCTGCCTTGTCCGATATGTATATGTAATATGGCAGCTGGTTCCTAAGCCTTAGCTGCTCCTACTGGAGTCTCAGCCTTTATGGCTAGTATCTGCTCATATAGGTCTCTTATCTTGAGACCAACTATGGTTTGGAAGAGACCAGTGCCATTGTTGCTACCGGGGAAGTCAGCATGCTTCAACATCTGTTGAGTAACCTCTCCATAGAACTTGGTAGAGAGGCTGCTTAGATGGCTCTCTACGTATATTAGTTCATCTAGTCTGTCAAATTGTCCATCCATTTCTACAACTGACACCTATTGGCAAACAAACAAAAAACGTCAAAGCCAAAAAAGAATAGAAACAAGAGTTGAATTAATGACTGAGTAAAGAGAAAGAATAACGACATAATATGATCAGAAATAAATTCTCTATGTGAAAATTTTACATAACTTTGTCATGTCTTAATTTTGTCATTAATTAATCTTTTTTATGGATCTCATATTTAGTCTCATATTCTTGATCAATAATAAAAATTAACGCATAATAAGATGATAAAAGTTTTTCGCATGAGGGGATGATAGTTGGTGGTGTATTCTACTTCGATGAGATAAAAGTATCTAAAAGGACTTAATTCGAATTAAAAAGTTAATTAAACATTTAATCATATGACAGATTTGACCAATTTATTATATTTTTCATAGATTATAATATTAACAATTAAACTAGCTTAGAAATCATTTTCTTACCATTATTGTCATTTTATAGACTACTTAATTTATTAAACCGCCCCTTTCAAATACCAAATTTCTTTGTAAGTTTTGTGATATTGTGAATAAGATATGGCTAGTTTATTTTTCTTTTTCCCCTCCCCCCCCCCCAAAAAAAAATATAGATAAAACAAGAATCGGATAGTATACCAAAAGGGCAGTTTTTAAGGGGAAAAAATGTTGAAAATGAAAAAGACAAAAAATAGATAGAAGCTTCAGAAGATAAGAGTAGCCAGTACCTCATTTCCAAAGTAAGTCTCAGGTCCATAGAAGAATTTGATGCCAGGGTAAGAGCATGTAAGCTTCCTTCCACATGGTATCCAGGAAATGGTAGAGCCGTCATCAAACAAGTAAACTGGGCTAAAATGCTTAACCCCTTCTTTCTGTATCAACCTTACTCTCAAAATCTTCCCCTCATTATCATCAGGGATGAGTTGGGTTGGTAACACTTCTATCACTGCATCTGCATATTGCTTTTGAGGATCTGTGAACAGCAAGTGCATAAGTTATAATTAATACACGCATTACCGGTTAACCAATAACGCAATTGATGTATAAAAAAGGAGCCCGACCAAAAAAAAGGTATAAAAAAGGAGGTCAATTTTGATATAGTATAAATGATTTTATACTGTTAGTTAATCATATGGTATCACAAGTATGACTTTTAAGGTAATTATTTAAAAAGTCAAATATTTCTAATAATATGTTACTATATAATTGAATATGCATAAAAAATTTTCAGTGTATCAAAATTATATCCATAAGAAAAAGAGCTAAAGGTTGAAAGAGAGTATTAAAAAGAGAGTATTATTTCAACTTTTAGCTCTTGATTACCAATGTAGGCTTCAAAATCAGGCTTCCTTGCTTCAATGCTAGCCTTGATGCTTTCAAGACTGTGTCCACGCTCTGCCATGTCTCTCTGAAATATTTGTCAGATAATCGTTAGATAATAGTTAATTAAGGGAGAATATATATAATATAAGAGTAGGGAAACTTTGAATTGTACAAGTTTTTGAGCTGTTGGGCTATGTGTGTTTACCTGAATTTTCCATGCGAATTTCACCTCATTGCTAATGTCTAGGTAGATGCTGAAGTCCAAGAGATCTCTGACCCGAGGATCAAACCTGCATGCAAGGAAGAGTGTCAAGTTCTCAATCAAATAAGCTGATGAGTCAAACAATTAAGTTCCGGGAGGCATGAGATCTTTTCCCAATATACCGGAACTTATATTGATTTGATCAATTTGAATATAATTTTATTGAATTATATTAAAATAACTAATCGGGTGAGTGGAATAAAATAATCTGTGTTTTTGGACCAGAATCGGTTCTTGAAAAGAAACACACACAAACAAAAATTAAAAGTAAAAAACTGCTTGCACATAAGTACTATGACTTATGCGCAAAACATATATTGTTATTGAAATAATCAAAATATTATCTATTAATTTACAGATCATAAAAAGAGAGAAATATTTTACTAAAAGGTTAATGAACTTAGCAGAATTTGGGGAATTAGGAACTATGAGTAAGTAGGCGAGTACATATTGGTCCTCTATTATCTATAGTACAATATAAAATTTGTTCCACTAAACTTGCTATGTATCATTTTCATAAATTTTAATATTTTTTTGTTTTTATAAAAAATATTGATATATATTACTCAAATTAAAATTAATTATAGATGTTGGAAACTTGCTAAGTATAATTTGTATAAAAAACTTTTAAATCAAATGGTTTTTTAAAAATATCTTATTATCATTTGTTAAAGAAATAATTAATTTAAATATAGAATAAAAATATTTATCAATTAAATAAAAAAATTATTAATAAATATGTAATTTAAACATCTCTAGATAACTAGTTTATATATGAAAGTTTAGTTAACCGAATTGTTTTGCCCCCATCAATTTCTAAAATTTTATTAGCCTCACGTTTCAGAACTATGAAGATATCGAAACCTGTAAGATTTTATACCCAACTATCTTTACTACAACAGAGAGACAATAAATCCATGTAGGCATGCTGGCCCACCATATCTAAGAAGGTTAGAAAGTTGCTAGCAAATTCCTCAGCGCCATACAATCTATCAAAGATAGATAAGGTATCAGCTTAATGACCCGTGTCCCATGTAATCCTATATTCTTCACAACCCCTTGAATGTAAAAAAGAAAGAAAGAAAATATCAAACAACTGTAACATCCACGGCAACTGCTTTTGAATATTCACTAACCAAGACATTGAACTAAGTTTCAATTTAATACTAGTAAAATATAAATTGTTAATGATAAGAAAAAAAATTAGCTAATGGTTCATGGAAATGAGGTGGAGAGTATATATATAGCAAGGAGAGAAATAATTAAGGGATACTTACATCGGGTGCAAACCTTCAATGACTAAGATTTTGGGGGGTTTAATGAGCTCTGGGGGATCCAAGAGACCAGTGACATGGTTGTAGATTGGCTTTTCAACAGAAATTCCCTCCTTAAGAGCCTTAACTTGTTCATACATGAGGTCAAAATTGTTGGCTTTTGGGTCAAGTGCAGTGACTCCCTTCTCCTTTCTGCCAGTCCTATCCAATGAGTGGTAATCATCCAAGCATATCACTGTGGTGGTGTCACTGATGAGGGTGTTGGAATCAGGGTTGCCACCTTTTGGTGGCTCTGCTGCTCCTCCAAACACACTTGTCAGCCTCCTCATGAAGGTGCTCTTGCCACAGCCAGAGTCTGCAGCTAGACCAATCACCACTGTTTGTGAGCCACCTGCGGCACATGTTATCACATAGAGGCCGCTAGTGTTGCTGCTCCTCTTGCTGCTTCTCTTGCTTGTGGTGTAGAAAACTACTTGTCTTTGATGAAAACCCAAATGTGTTTTTGATGGGGTTGAGATGGAGCAATTTGTGTTGAAAGATTGTGTGGAGTAGACAGTGCAAGCTGCCATTGTTTCCTCTTTTTGTGCCTCTTTCCCTCTTTACACAGAAAGATGTAAAAGAGAAATTTTAAGAGAAGAAGTGAGTTTATGTTGGCGTTTGTTTGAAGATTATATGATGGGGGACATTCCAAGAAGAATTATGGAACACATAAAATAAGAGGTGGAATTAAAACCAAAACAAAAGGCTTGTTTGGCAGGAAAAGAAATGGTGAAATCTGAGGTGTCTTCATCTTGTTTATGGGTTTATGTAACTACCCCTTGTTTTGGACAAAGTTGGAG
Source organism: Pterocarpus macrocarpus (assembly GCA_031439585.1). Classification (NCBI taxonomy): domain Eukaryota; kingdom Viridiplantae; phylum Streptophyta; class Magnoliopsida; order Fabales; family Fabaceae; genus Pterocarpus; species Pterocarpus macrocarpus. Next base: position 64,307,059 of record CM062520.1, on the reverse strand, counting down.
ATAACTCTCAAGCTAGAAAAGCATGGCTTTGATTGGAATAGATCAGTCGTAGAGGGGTATAGTTGTCTTTCTCGGCACTATTTTTTTAACTTTAAGAAAATATAACAGGACAAAAATGGCACTAGATATTTAACTTTTATGATTAGAAAATAGTGGAATTTGATGAGGTGATGGCATACGTGATGAAAACCAACATGTAAGGCTGCTGAGTGGTGATATTTGACATGGCACGTGGCATCAAGATAGTGGCTCGTTGAAGATGAGGGATTAAGGGTGTGGACTAGAGTTAGATTTCATGGGGAGCATATGCCATCCAATTCAATCTTGGACTCTACTAGTCTTTGTTATCTGTGTGTGTATAATTGTCCCATTTTCCCTTTCTCTTTTTGGGTGAGTATTTAGGTGTGAACTGTGAGCTCTTGCTGTAGGAACTTGAAAGCCATATTTGATCAAGGACCACATTTCTCCAACAGTCTCACAAAAACAATGAAGTTGGTTAGTAAGGTAAATAAGCATATGCTCATAACCACAAACGTGAAGTTTTTTATCTAAGTAAAGAACCAAATGGTCAAATACTGCTAACAGTGAAAAAAAACAATGATACTTACGCATGCTTTTGCAAACAAACCGATCTATTTGACCATGGTCAACTAGCCATATAGAATAATTAAGTTTAAATTAATTAAATTAGTTTATGAAGTGTTAACTGTTAACTGTAGTTACAATTATGCCATTACCATCAGAATATGATGTTCCATCACAGTTGGAGTATATTATATGGACTAATTTAAATAAGTTCTTCAGCAAAAGGTTTACGAACCTGTTTTAGTTCAACCTGTTGGTCTATATATTCTGGTCATTTTCCGACCAAGCCAAGCGTGCATACTGCATATGACTTCCAAAACTTAAAAAATAGAAGTTGTAGTCTCTTGCATATGCACTGCGCCGACAAATTGCAGGCCAATTCGCTTCACCTAACATTATAATTATAATTATATAAATTTAGAAGACTTGGGTGATTTGGTTGGCCAGTGCTGACTCGTACGTACCAAATTAAAACTTAGTGCCCAACTTTAACTTTTGGATGATTTGAAATACAAGGTTTAGAGTGAATCGAAGTTCCGATTGTAGCGTTCTAGTTTAGAGATACTCTTTGACTTGTAATAATAAATAATAGTGATATTTCAACTCGAAGTATTTGGATCATAACCATGTACTATAAACCGTTGGCGTTCACAAACTATAAAAATGGTTCAAGCATGCAACCACGCGCCTATATATGAATGTGGAATTATATTATTAAAAAGACATTCAAATATAATAGGCAAAGTTTTCTATAAGACAATCAAAGAGCATAAGCCGAAGGTTCATATAATATTATTCACTTTTTCAACCGAGGAAATTATAAAATAGAGCCTTAAGAAGGTTGCTGTTTTGTTCACAAGTGCCCGTGGGTTGATATAAGTTGGCAACATGCCTGGTTTTCTCGACATTTGATTTGGGGTATAATACCACTAAGCCCTTTACGTAGCTGCTTGAGCACAAATTACCAAACTGCGACTAAAAGTGCCAACAAAAAACGTGTTTACAGAGAACTCATAACTCACCATTTGCTGGTGCCTGGTGGCATCCAGTCTTATTGTTTATTCATTTTCGGTTTAACTATTGTGTGTATTATACTTGAAGAATCACTTGCAAACAAAAGAAAAAAATGTTAGCATAAAACTGGATTCAATGACTATAAATTGAAGAGAAATTGAAACAAGAAAGAAAAATTTAAAGTGGATTTAATCACATGAATATTTATTCTTAATATAATGTGATAAATGAGTGTTTTTTTTTTTTTTGAGTAATGACAATTTCTTAAGTAAACACGGACGATTATGTATAAAGAGGGGCAAGAGAAGCAAGTGGAAGTTTCAACGCACTTCTTCTCCCAAAAAGGAAATAACAGTAATAATTCACCGTCTATTTTTGTGAAAATAAACTAATGTTTTAAAGGTAATATACGTGAATTTTTGTCCCTTTTTTTTTTAATTGCAGTCAAGTAATATTCACACCAATCTGTATGCACTTGGGGTAATTCACTTATTTGATGTGATAAAAACAATTTCCGCTCCGTTTGGTTATATTTTTTAAGGATTCAGAACTTTTTTTATTGAAATGAAAATGAAAATATATAATAATTAATATATTTAGGTATGTAAAAGTCTTTTTTTAAAAGATTTTTTGAAATTTCAAAAAAATTTTTGAGAGAAATATTTTTAAAGTTATTTTTTATTTTTAAAAAAAGATCTTTTTAAAAGAAATCTTACTATTACTTTCACGTTAATAATTCAAAATAATTTTACTTTATCCTATCTAAATAAAAATTATTCTTTTAAAAGACTTTCTTCCAAAATTTAAACCAAACACACCTTTATTCATATAACGAATAGGAGATTCACAAGAAAATTTCTTACACAACAACTTTAAATATTTTGTATAATTAGGTTTCAAATTTTTTTGGTTCAAGGTTAGAATTCAGTTTCAAACTTATGACTCCATGTTCGCTTGCTTATAATATGTTCATCTATCCCTAAATCAACCTTTTTTCTTCTAGTCAACACTAAATCAACTTGTTAAGACTAAAGAATATATACAAAACGAAAAGAGTCAACCCGTCAAACACCTAAAGAAGACGAAAAAAAACTGATTATAATATAACAACAGTATAACAGGGCATTAAAGCCGGAAAACGTCACCAAGAATCAGATGCTCCAACTCCTTGGGCGGGTCAGCTAGAACGTGAAGACCATGCGTCTAGATAATACTCCTACTAGCACGCCAGTCTCTCCAGCAGTTTCCTTCTCTCATGTACGGGTGAATTGCTCAAACACTTGTCTTCACGGGAGATGAAAGATTTTACAAATGATTTTTGTTGTTTTAATTTTAACGAAGGCAAGGAGGAGGGAGAGTGGTAGCTGAACACGTAACATTATAGGCTTAATGAGGTATGCAATAGATGATTATTAGACTGTGAATTTAACTATAATTTTTTATTGCAATTTTTGCATGGCGTATTTTATTCTTGATAAGCCAACTTATTTTATGCTAGTCAGTCCTCCACTTATTTTTTGTTGATAAGTTACTACATTACACTCAATTAATTCACTAATTTTTTTCATTTTTTTATTATTTCAAATTTGCTTTATTTTGTGTGTTGGTGTAACAATACGGAAATTTAGTTACTTTTCACTACTCTGTGTGAGACCTACAAAAGCATACACCTCTTGCCATGACATAATTATTTTATGTGAAAATTAGGACTCTAATGAATATGTTTAAATCTTGGATCTGCCTCACAATATAAGTATAAAAATTTTAAACATAATTAATCTATAAGAATTGCAAATGCAATTTATCAATATAAATTTAATTTACTCATGCTCGTACTCTTTCTATTAGTTTATTTAAAATTCGTAAAGAACTAAATCTAGACCCTATAAACCATAATATTAAATTATGCAAGTTCCCCAAGCTGAACTTCGCCTTTTTATTTGGAGAGGAGGGGGTTCACCTCCCCTCCTCCTAAACTAGAAAGTATGTATATTTTACTCTCATATTTTGAAAAGATATAAATCAACTCTTAAATTTTCTAAATATGTAAATTAACATTTTTGTTAATTTTTTTATCGATTATTAATAAAAATAACACATATTCAAGAATATTTAGAATATAATACATTTATTTTTCATTAACAATGTATAAAAATTTAATAGAAGAACTAAAATATACATTCAAAAAAACTAGAGTTAATTTGTATATTTTTAAAATGCTAAAAAATAAAATGCAAAATACATATGATCTACACTTTAACCCCTTGCTTGGATCTAGAGAAAAAGAAGAGAAAGAATTGGGAAGAAAAAGAATCGAGAGATTTTTAGCTTTTTCTTTGTTTGGATGGGAGAAGGAAATAAAAAAAAAAAAAGAAAAAATTGATGGTGGAATCCACAAAATTTTTTTCTTCCCTCAATAGGCAAGAAAATTGGAGTGAGGAGGAGTTGATTTTGTGTAAAATGGCAATTCTACCCTCATCACTTAATTGTTATTGTGCACTACAATGGGTTGTCAATTTTTTTTAATATTTTTTATATATTTAATTTATAAAGAGAATAATTTCTATGCACCAATAATATAAAATAATTTTACATTGTTAACTAATAAAAATACAAAAAAAAATGACAAATCATAATGGATAGTTATTTATTATGATTTAACACTTTTCTAAATTTTTATTAATTTATAATATAAAATTATTTTATATTATCAATATATAAAAATTAAATCTATTTATAAATAAATTAAAAATATAAAATATAGAAAAATATTTACATTATATTGTATTAATGGTAAAATAATCATTTAATATGATTACATTTTCTTTTTTTTTAACTTTTCTCTCTATTCAAGTAAGAGAAAAAAAACTTTCTCAATTTCTTTTTCTTCATTTTTTCTTCATCCAAACAACAGGAAAAAAAATAAATCTTTCTTTCTATTTTCTTTTCTCTCTTTTTTTTCCTTGCATTTTCTTTCTTCCCATTTTCTCGTTTGATCTAAGCAAAAGATAAGAGAATAAAGTGTTTGCTCTCCCCCCTCTTCTCTTCTTTTTCTAAATTTTTCGGCATTATAAAAGGTTACATTTATCAATGAACTGCCACCCACATGTAAACCCTCAATTAAATTAAGTAGAATGACAAAACGAGTCCAATCTGTCAGATTGACATGTATAAACCATAATTTTTGGCGTAATAGATTGGTATTTTCAACCCACTAAAAAATTTTAACTAACATAACCTACCCCACTTGACCCGCAGGTGGAAGTGGGGCAGGGCGAATTTGGTCTGCAAGTCAATTTTTCTTTTTCTTCATACAATATATACAATATTAGGCCTTTTTGTTGGTCTTTATATAATATTGGTGCACTCCATAAATTTTTTTGGGACTATTATTGATTATATTTATATTTTTATAAACTATATTATTGTCTTGCTATTATGAATTTATATTTTATTGTGAACATAATTAATTTATAGAGTGTAAATATTTTAACGAGTTTGAATATTAGCTCGTAAACATCTCTGTTGTAATTATTTTTGTTAAAAATTTCAACTTATTCTTATTGAAAATTATGATTTTTAATAATTTTAAAATCGAGTAAATAATTTAATACTTAATGACTAAATAAAATAAATTTTTTTATATAAATATTCTTTTGTTACATTTAATTAAAAATTTCTTTATTTTTTTTTAAAATTAGATAAATTAATTTATATAAAAAAATATTTTTTTTATTTTATATTTTTTTACGAGTCAACCCGCCAATCCACCAACTCACAGCAGGACAGGATAGATTGGTATATTCAGCCTAAATTATTAACACGAATTGATCCGCCCCACCCCGCTTAAAGCTTGACTCACTACGGTGCAGGGCGGAACAAGTTGGCCGATTTGCCATTACTACAATTAATACAATGCGACGGAGGATCACAAATCCCAATTCCTCCGTTATCCAGTTTCATTTCGGTGACGCTAACCACGCTAAACAGGTGGATAAGCATCGTCGAATACTGATCCATACAAATGCAATTTGTTGTAAAACATTAGGAAATTTTCGAGGGCGACAAGCATTTTAGATGGCATCTGCATCACCACTACAAAACCACTGCATTAATCCTACACTGGAAATCTACTACACATGCTTATCAAAATCAAATTTTCTTCTCACTGGCAGGAAATACACTAGAAGACATAATTTCACAGAATTCATTACAAATTACACCCCCTAAACTCTGGTACAATCACTACAGATAACAACGAACAATATCAAACGTAGATATTGTAACGAAAAAAGAAGAGGATAGGCAAAAATAAAGAATAAACTATGCCACAATGGGAAGTGACTGACACTGTAAAAGCCGATGGATCAAAACCTGAGAACAGTCTCACTTATGTCCCCGGAAATACATGTATATTTTCTGCAGACACAAGAAAAGGAAACAATCAGCAAGCACAGTTATGTTAAACACGTACTCTAAAAAGCTTACGGGTAAGTCTAGCTGCTGAAGTAAAAACATACACAACAATGTCACTGTTTAATTTATCTCAATAGGATAATAGCTAAACATCTGCAACCGTTGTTTGCAATCATGAATGTGTTTAAGAGTATTTATTTGAAAGAGAGAAGATACCAATGTTCTTTCCTGAGCAAATGAAAGACGCCTACAATAGTCCATGTTCGTATTATTTGAACTTCTATTGTTTACCCCACAGCTGAGAAGCAATATAAAAATTGAATGCAAATGTTACTATCCCTCACCTGAAGCACCCACAAGCTTAGAAGTGCCTCCAAGCAAAACAGGCCGAATCCAACCAAGTAGAATATCTGCAAGAATACAACATTGATTGGACTTGAACATGTAAGCACAGGCAAAAGGTTATGGGACTTGACTTTTCTCATAATATAAATTAGAAGTTCAATACAACATAAAGGTAGAGAAATTTTCATTTGTCCAGCTAATTCAACAAGTTGCAAATTGTGATAAACAGCTTTCCGATATCCTCCGACTGTTCTAGGGCATCAAGATCATTTTGATCTAACAAAAACTTAATACAACAGATAGGTCACATCACTCATGCCTTACAGTAGCTAGGCACCACTCAATCTAGTTCCATAAATCTCAAATTCCCAAAAATTATACATCCCTTCATCTAAATCATGGCCCTGAACTAGCCCGTGGTTATTATATTGTTTGGTTTCTCAGACAAGATCAAGTGCAAGTAACTAGCTGGACATCATCATTAAACTGTCTCCATGAACTTATGTCATTCATTCATACATCAGATCATAATGACACTTGTTATCATTTTGAGACAACTAGTAGCATTATGTCACTTTACATTTTAAGTACTACAAACATATAAACCCATAATATAAGAACTTATATTCCACCACATTACAACATTCAAGATCAACCATGACTACAGATGCTTCCAAATATAAAAATATAAATACCATATCATCAGTTACAACCCTACAAAATAAAATATTCATGGCTAATTAATATGAAATAATGATATTCAAGGAACGCATATGAAACAGTTTCACCCGACAAGAAATAAATGCGTATATACATACATTGAATACAACTTACCCCAACCAATACATGGTCTGAGAAGACATCGATTGCTGCAAGGATGCCCCTGCAATTTTAAATGAATTAATTCAAATGTAACAGAAAAATGATATACTTATTTAATACACTTACTAATACATATGACTAAGTAAAAGGGCGGCCATAAGATAACAGCAAAAAATGACATCCAACCACTTTTCAACAGAAAGCACAAGTACTAAGTGCCTTTTTAGGTGCATTTAATATATTTAGAGCCACAGAAGTTTCTTCCCACCTCATTGTTAATAATATGATGAGACAATATCAATAAACATATAATGCCACTATAATGTTCCATTGCTTGCATATGCCTACACAAAAAGTAAAAGGTGTTCGTTTGAACTTCCAATTACAATGACCCTATCAATTTCTTATGCTCCTATGCTTTGCTATAAATGAGATTTTCGAAGCAAGCTGATTTAACCAGATAACTTTTGGTTACAAAACATTCAATCCTACTAATATTCCCCCCAACTTACAGTGAAGACCCTACCACTGGAAATGCAAAAACCAGCACACCCTATGATGCAAGTTTTTAAAAATTCTACCGTTAGGGCCATGGTAGTTAAAATCGCGATCCAAATCGTAAGATCGGACGATTTCACGATCTTACCTCCCCTACCCGATCCCGATCTCACCCGAGCAGCGTTAAGCTCGACTCGCCAGGATCGCCAGTACAAGCTTCGTAAAATCGGTGGGATCGGCGGTTTGCAATCTACCAGATCCTCCATGTGCGAGGCAGCTCAACCCATTTCCCCTTCAACCGGCCCATTTCGTTTCTTGCCTAAACTCCAGGTACTTGCCGTTCTTCGATTACGCATTAGACTTCTCGCTCCCCTTTCTTCTCGATTCTCTAAAACCTCCTCCTCTCCTTGATCTCTCTGTTTACTCTGTTCCAAGTTGAACTCTCCATCTCCCTCGACGATCCCTCTCATCTCACTCTCTCTCGTCACCACCAGCAGTTGCTCGTCGCCATTAGCGATTCTTGACCGTCATGCAGATTCTGTGATCGTAGTTCTGGAGTGTTTCTTGTGGCAGCGTCGGCAAGTGCTTCTCGCCTTCAAGTTCTGCCTCCTTCTTTCGTTGGTTCTGTGCTTCTCTGGCCTTCAGGTTCTGCCTCCCTCTTTCATTGGTTCTGTGCTTCAATCTTTCTCCTTTGTTGGTACTGTCCTCCTTTAGTTCTGGTGTTTGTATTTGTTGCCTTGTTGGCTGTTGCTGTTGGTCTCTGATTGCTGATAGAAAAATGGAGTCTAGTGGAGCTGCTAGTGAGGGTAACAGTAGGACACCTTCCCAATCTGAAAGTGGTAGCATTGTTGGGCCTAGGAGTCAAAGTGGAGGAAAGAAAAAACAACCTAAGACTGCTGCTGGAAATAGAAGTGATGTGGGATGGAGCCATGGGATTTCTGTTGATGGAGATCCAAGAAAAATAAAATGTAAATATTGTGAGAAAATCATAACAGGGGGAGTTTATAGATTGAAACATCATTTGGCTGGAACACAAAAGGATGTTGGGCCCTGTTTGGCTGTTAGTGAGGCAGTTAAGAATGAAATGTGGAATATTGTTGTTGGTTTGCAACAAAACCTGATCAAGAAGGTTGAAGAAAGAGCACCAACCAATGAAGATAGTGAAAAAAGAAAGGAAAAAGAAGTGGAGACACAAGGAAATATTTTCAAGAAAAGATGTGTTAGCTCTCAAGCAACCATAAACAACATGTTTAAGAAGAATTTGAGGGAGGAAGCATGTCAGGAAATTGCTACTTTCTTTTACAACAATGCCATTCCTTCAATGTCTCTAGAAGTGAAGAGTATAAAGGATGTTTGAAAGCAGTTGCAAGGCATGGATTAGGATTTAAGCCACCATCCTACCATGAATTGAGAGTGAAATATTTGAAGCAAAAGTTAGATTTGACTATGGAATCGTTGGAGGAGCATAGAGCTTATTGGAAGAAAGCAGGATGCACAATTATGACAGATGGTTGGGCCGAATAAAAGAAAGCGAACCATATTGAATTTCTTAGTAAATAGTCCTAAGGATTTGTTTTTTAAGTCTATTGATGCCTCCCATATTTCTAAAACAAGCGATAAGATATTTAAGATGATAGATGATGTGGTTGAGGAGGTTGGAGAGGAGAATGTTGTCCAAGTTGTCACCGGATAATGCTGACTAACTACAAAGTCTGGAGAGATGTTGATGGAAAAAGAAAGAAGCTCTATTGGACCCCTTGTGCGACATTGTATTGATCTAATGTTGGAGGACTTTGAGAAAAAATTGGATCTTCACAAAGACACAATTTATAAGGGAAGAAAGATTACTACTTACATCTATTCTAGGACATCTCTTATTTCCCTATTGCAACACCACACACCAAAGGAAAAGATTTGGTGAGGCCTGCATGACTCGTTTGCAACATCTTATCTTACTTTGGGTTGCCTCCACGAGAAAAAGGGGCATTGATAAGAATGTTCACTTCGGATCAATGGAAGTCTAGTAAGTTTGCAAAGACAAAGGATGGGAAGATGATTGAAAATGTGGTGTTGGATAGGATGTTTTGGAGAGTCATTGTGATATGCTTGAGAGCCGCTTATCCTCTTCTTCATATGTGCTTCGTATGGTTGATTCGGATGAGAAGCCAGCCATGGGGTATATTTATGAAGAGATGGATCGTGCAAAGGAGAAAATTCAAAGTGCCTTCCAAGGTGTCCAGAAGAGGTAAACTATTGTTTATAATTAATGAATGCATTATGCATAATCACATTTAGCTTAAATTAGAATGTTATAGTGTTTGTTTAGTAGCTAATCCAATTTTGTGGAATTTTTTAGTTATAAGCCTTTATGGGACATTATTGATGAAAGATGGGATAATCAACTTCATAGGCCCTTGCATCTTTGCGGGCTATTACTTGAACCCTCAATTGCATTATGCCCCTGGGTTCAAGATTGATTACGAAGTCAAAAGAGGCCTTTATGATTGTAAGGAAAGGATTGTGGGAGACACAGATGAGATTACTAAAATTGATGCTCAACTTGAGGATTTCAAGAATCAAGTAAAGTTTTTTGGTAGAGAAGTAGCCAAGAAGGCCCTTAATACCAAAACCCGGCTCAATGGTGGGATTCTTATGGGGATGAGCATCCAGAGCTTCAAAATTTACAATTCGTGTGTTGAGTTTGACATGTAGCTCATGCGGATGTGGCGCAACTGGAGTGCCTTTGAGATGGTAAATGTTTAATATGATTTGTATTTTACTTTTAGAATTAGTTGCCCATTGGTTGATGATTGCTTTTATTTTATATTTTCTTTAAGGTCCATACAAAGAGGAGAAATCGTTTGAAGCAAAAAACAATGAATGATGTTGTGTTTGTGATGGCCAACTCAAGATTGGCTAAGAAGAAGCAAGAAAGAAAGCCTCATGATTTTGAGTGTAGCCTTGATGAGTTGAATTCTGATGAAGAGTGGATTGTTGATGAAGAAGAAGATGTGTTAGAAAATTTGGAAGATTTGGACATTCCAAATGATCTTGTGGCCCAAGGAGGTGGTAGTGGAAGTGTTGCCCTAAAGATGATTTGGCAATTCTGATCTTGATGATGATGATTTTGATGAACTCATTCGGAGGGATGGCAATGAAGATATAGATCATATAGAAGATGAAGAATATGATGACCATGGCCTAAATGATTTGCTTTAGATATTCTTCTATTTGTAGTTGTAACTTTCAAACTTGTGGCTATTATATTTTGTGTTATGATTTGTGGTCTTATAGACTTCTTGTGGTTATGTAACACTTGGATTATGGGTTATGCAACTTTGTCCATTTTTATTTGAAGTTTAATTATGTTAAATGTGGTTATTTTACTTATTTATGATATGTTATATGCTAATATATTTTTATGAATGTAGTTATTTATTTTTGGTAGGATCTTACGATTCGTGTTACGATCCCACAATTTACGATTTTACATCCCCCGTCCGATCCTATATAGGATCTCGATTTTAACTACCTTGGTTAGGGCCAATTGCCTTAGGGCCAATTGCCTTTTGAACTGAACTTCATTCTAAAAATACAGCCAATACTAAGCAGATAAAGAGATCAACAACTTCATGGAAGTTTAGTCAAATAAGCTTTGTAACACAAATTTGTAGAGCTTACGTTAATGATTTTCCATGAAAAACAACCGGAGGCGCAATTGCAGCAAAGATGCAAAATGCAATATGAATCTGTATCAAGCCAAAGCAATTAACCAAAGAATTAATAAGTCACTCTCACTCAGTAGTCTGCCAGTATTAAACAATAGATCAACATACCAAATAGAACATGAAAAACCAACCAAACTTCAGTGCACTATCAGTCCTGCATATCAGAAACAATCGAGTCAGTTGATCGTAAACCTATATGTTAATGCCTCCCCTGCCTGTAACTAAAAAAGTGAACCATATTGACATAAGCCCTTTGTGCTCAGGCAGTGTTTAAATGCTTGTAAAGAAAAGGAGGCAACAATGTATTTTACCTCATAGCACGATAGAGGGGCCTGTACCAGAGCACATATGAAAGTGGAACTCCAAGAAGAGCATAAATCACCGCAAGGAAAAAAATTTTAGAGCCTGCACATTGTACATTTCACACAAGCCCAAATTACTTCATTAAAATAGAGAGCTGGCAGTATCACAAGAGTGAAAGAACCAGCTTACCGCCGCCTCTGATCCAACAGACGATGACAGCAACTACATTAAAAACTAGGCATAGAACAATTCCTGAAAAGATGTCAAAAAATAAGTGGAAAGAATAAGAACTAGTTGTATACTAGAATATTGTGAAGAAAAATCTACATGTCTAATGGTATAAAGAATTGAATACATGGAAACAAAAAAAAAAAAAAAAAGGAAGGAAAACATGAGTTCAACAAGGGTGTGTTTGCATGCATGCATGCAGGTATGTCTATTAAGTTGAAAAGGGGTACGATATAGACCCCCCATGGAACAACTCTGCACAAGATAGAGAAGATAGATAGAAACTACTTCCCAAAGTCTTCTATTTAGGCCCATCCTAACCAGTAATGGCCACTCATCCATATCTCCATTCCATAAATTCACAACATCCAAAACCAAGCATAGCAAAACATGCTAAAAAGGTTTAAAATGAAATACCCCAAAATTAGACCCATGACACACAAACATATATTTGCAAGCCCCCATAGTTATTTCCCAAATTCTAAAGAAAGTCAGAAGACTGAGACATTAAAAGAGGAGTCTTTGTGTCTCAAGAATATACACATCAAATCTGTGCAAGAAGTGATAATATGGATTATTTATGCCAAGCGGGTCAACAAAAACCAGAAACAATTTGGCATTGATAATAATGCCGTAGATCAATAATTCCAAATAGAAAATGATGAAGAACAAGGAAGAGGAATATGAAAGAAATACCCAAAGAGTTCCAAGAAATTATTAAATGCTAAAAGAGAGTTGAAACTTAAAAGATATTAATATTTTTTATTTTCATTGTAGAAATAATAGTGCAGATGTACAGCTGTGAATAGTAGAAAACTACTAGTAATAAGGTGTTAGTCCGAGTGGAAGGAGGCCACGTCCCTTAAACATGAGGTCTTGAGTTTGATCCCAGAACTAATGTATATGGAAAAAATACTATTGGGAGGGCTCCTTTCTTGGGCACTTGACCATACCCGGAAGGTTAGTCTCTCACCCGTTAGGCGAGGGAATACTCTGAGAGGGGGAAAAAAAGGAATAGTAGAAAGCTGCTATGGCATAGAGAATATTGCTTAAAATTTTAATGCTTTCATATTTGTAGTACATTAATATACATCTTCCAATTTCTCAAAAACTAGAAGTAAAGGAAAGCCAAACTTCAGGTAAGTATATTATCATTCCACATTAAAAGAGTATGCTAAACATGTCCAAAGGAAAAGACAGAAGATCTTGGATGAACAATCAGAGGGAAAAAAAAGGCACAACAAATATGATAAATATTACAAAATCTTTACAGAAAACACCTAATTGGAAACTGCATTAGTAAAAAGGCACAAGAATCGTAATGCTGATAGTTGTGCAGCACCTTATATAGATTTACCAATAAGGAAAAAAACAGCTCATCTAACAGAATAAAACAACCAACTGCAAATTAAGGACTCTGACACTGGGAAAAGGTTCTCATGACCATATTGAAAAAAGGCTCATGCATTATTTTAAAAATAAATGAAATAACAACTATCAAAACTTTATGGATTAGATAGAAAAGAGATAAAGAGGAAACACACGAAAAATATATTTAATTAATGGGGCTCTCTAAATAACTGTGATACAAAACATTGACCTAGCACCTCTGTTTATACTAAAAAATTATGATCATGAAATAACACTTATACACTTCACTTTGGTTAAACTACTAGCACTTACTAACTTAAGCAAGAAGACACATAATAATACATTATATGTCTCAACAACATCCAACCAACTGACCTAATAATTAATAAGATAATTAAGCGACCATACCTAACCAACTTGCGAAGGCCAAATATTGCAGCCTCTGAGCATGAACTGGTATCTCATTGGCAATATCATGGTGAATGATTGGGAAAAATGGAGGCCAATTCTTATCATCAACAGGCACACCAGCTGATGAGCATATTTTGATGTACAAGAAAAGATAGGTTATTGACTCAGCATAAATTTACTCTATGTTTGGATGGGAAAGAAAATTTTTGAAATTTGAAAATTTCTCTTGTTTGGTTAAAGAGAAAATGAAGAGAAAAGTCGGAAGGAAAGAAAATTCAAGAAGCAAAATTTTCTCTGCAAGTTTTCCCTCCATTTCAAATTTCAAAATTTTCTCTCCTCTCTCATTTTCTCCCCTCTCATCCAAAAAAAGGATTAGAGATGCAACAAAGAGATACTTAATCAAAAAGGTGTATGTTTGAGTCTCATTATTCACCTTTAGCAACAGCTTCTTCTCTTCTTTGTATGTCCTACAGATACATTTTGAAATAGTCAAAATCCTCAAAAGCAAAGGATACCAGTTGAGTAATAGTAGCATAAGTAAGAACAAATAGATGCAGGCATTAAGAAAATATAACTGTTAACGATGAACAAAAATAAAATAAAATAAAAAATGCTTGAAGCCAAGATCTTAGACCAAAAGTTGCAAAACCAACCTTCTCTCTCCTTTTTAAATCTGCTTCCCAAGCTGCTAGCTCTTGTCCTTTTTTCTTAGAGTCCTATATAAACATCATGGAGAACAAAATCAGCCTCTTGAAAAGAATCCTAAAGTCTTAAGAAAATCCCTGAATTAGCAAAGACATTACATTTGTAGTATCCAAAGGAATATCAACTGTAGCATCATGTCTTTGGCCAAAGCCCACTGGCTCAGATGCCAATGGTGGAATACGCGATTTCGATCCAGGAGCAGCAGTGCCATTCTGTAAGATTTCCACAATAAATAGAATGAAAACCCCACTTTATGATACAAATGAAAAAATAAAGCATCAAATGTCGACACTTCCGAAACTAGCAATTTGCACTTCAGATGAAATTATAATGGCCACATTATCTCATTAGGTGGGTTTCAATAATTAGATGCTAAAGTTAGTTAATTAGAATTTACAAAGTTTCAATCAATTAAATATCTTATACAGTAAAACATGTATGCAGTTACATTAACTATAAATCAAGCTCAAATCGTTCAATAGATTAAATTCTGTCTCAAACGGTAAAACTACGTTTAGGCAATATCTCAATTGAAAACAAACTCACAGGAACAGCACCTTGCAAACTCAATAAAACGCAGGACTACAAAACCTGTCTATTAATCACACGATTGTGCCATTTTGCCTTTTAATTTTTCCGACAAATACAAGGTGAAGATGTTATTGAACGTTTAAGCATTTCATTTAAGCGCAATTTGAACATTTTTCAGTCTACAAGCCCACAGCATATATATCTCCAAGCAACGACAACACGTAAACTTAAACAACTCAGCTCCATACACAAATTGAGCGAACAAACGATAACGACGCCACATCAATCATTACCCAAAAAAATAAATAAATAAATAAATAAATAACGATTAAAACAAAACAAAGAAAACGTGCATGGTGTAGTCCAGTACGAGCATTCACTCAAGTAGCTCGTAAAACACCATAACCGAAATCGCGAACCTACGCAGTTCCAGATCCACAAACATGCACACTAAGTTCTACACCGATTTGCCATCTCAGTGCCGATTTATAACACACTCCATCTCAATTTTCCAAACAAAGAGAAGCAAAATCACAAAAAACAAACCACAGATCCAGATCAAAGGAGTAGCCACGTAAGTATTCCATTTCCTTTTATAGGTACCAATGTCCAGCACCAAAATCTACCGAGTTTCGGAGCGAAAACAATGCTGGATCTGAAAAACCACTAAATATAGATGGAATTGGAGAGAGAGAAAGAGAGACTACGAGATTAGATTACCGAGAAAGGATTGACTTCTTCTTCATCGAATGGATTGGGATCGTGATGGCGATTCATACTGAAAAGGAAAGCTTCCTTAGATCCCTAAACTTTGCAGAGAGAAATGTGCGAGGAGAGTGCCAGAGAATCACCGAACAGGTAGGTGCGTGAGTGAGTGAGACAGTGCTAGTGCGTGCGGTGAGAGACCGCACTTTTCTCGCCTTTTTTCGGAGTTGGATTGGCTTGTTCGCAACGCGGGATATGGTTTTAGAATGACGGGGAAATGCAACTCAGCTTGAAATTTAACAATTTGCCCTTCTTTTGGGGTAGGAATTACGTTGTGTGCCATTGGGGTCGGTATGGTGGTGCTTTCACCCATGGCTTGGATCGACTAATTTTGGAAGGAAAGAAAAATGATGGAAAGAAAAGGGGATGATTATGCTGTTTTTCCTCGATTGCTTTACAAATGAAAATGGGGAGAAAGAAGAAAATTATATGTGAAGCCCATTAGTATCTTTTCATCTTATTGATGTGAAAAAAACTATCTAATAAAAAAGTAAATTAGCCAAATAATCATTACACCTCTATTTGAGAATCTAATCTCAAGAAAAAAATTAATACTCAAATACCAATATATTACTGTGCCAAAATTCGTTGAATACTAACAACGTTATATTTGACCATATCAAGTTTTTACTATCTTTTTAATGATCATGATTAAATTAACTTCTTCTTTTTTTCAAAAAAAAATAATAAATCAGTTCCTTATCTAATCAAAACAAAACACTATATTTGATTAAAAACAACATTTTTATTTAAAAATATTTTCAAATCAAATTTTGATATTAGTAAATTAATTTTTAATTAATATTTATTATAAAATTATTTGATAATGTAATTTACAAAAATAATTTAAAATTTAAGTAAAAATAATATATTTATACTTTATTATATAATAAAAATATATATGTTATTTTATATATTTTTTATTTTTTTTCTTTTTATTTTATTTTATTTTATTTTTATTTAAACAATAAAAAAAAAACATATTTTTATTTTTATTTTTTTTATTTTCTTTCTTTCTATTTTTTTTTTCTCTCATTTTCTCTTTATATCCAAACACTGTGTGGTTGCGGAGAGGGGAAGCTAGCCGGGATTCACGTGATTCTCGCGTGCTGTAGTATCTAATGTGGCAATTGTTGGTCGGGCTGCTTTTGCTATTGGGTGTGGGAATACGTGGAGGCGGTGGCATTGGATTGTAGCTCGTGCAAGCGGTGACATTGCAACAACCTTCTCACCTTTTTTATTATTTTTTTTCAAAATTGGGCGCAACCGAACTGAGAAGGGACATACAGATTTATTACGTACCAAAGGACAGGTAATCTCTTTATTATTATTATTATTATTATTATTATTATTTACATTCTTAATTATTTACTTTAAGATAATTGTTGTTAAAAGAAATAAAGGTTTATAAGAATGCGTTTGTTTCAATTTTAAAAAAAAAATTTAGAAATTATTCTTTTTAACTTCTATAAAAATACTGAAATTAAATTTTTTTGAGATTATTATTATTTTTAAAACTTTATTTAAATATACAAAAATTGATTTTTTGATAAAAAAATAATTTTTTTTAAAAAAAATTCCAAATAAACACACTCTAAATCATTACACACCAAAAGAAAAAAGTTTATAAATTATTTATTTATTCAAAATTAATAAATAAGTCAATATATTTACTTAAAAATTTATAGAAAAATCTTATGTTTAAACGGATGATTGTGTATCTGCCGTAGTACTTTCAAAATTCTGATGATAAAAAGATGATTGGGTAAAATTTTCTTTAGAAACTTTTCAATTATGAAATGAATTACATTAAGGGTATGTCTAATATAAGAGTAAAAGTAGAGGGTAAAGGGTGTGTTTGTTTCAAATTTTGAAAAAAATAATTTTGAAATTTAAATTTTATATATAACTAAAAAAATTAAAAATTAAATTTTTTTTTAAAGTTACTCTTTTCAGCTTTTGCAAAAAAATTGAAAATAGATTTATTTTTGAATCTAATTATTTTTAAAAAATTATTCAAATTTATAAAAACTATTTTTTTCAGTGAAAAAAATAATTTTTCTCTCCAAAAAATCACAAACAAACATATTCAAAATTTCATAGAGAATATATATGTGTAATTTTACACATAAATCTCACTCATTAAATTTTATTCCTCATTTTTTTTACGTAACTTTTTTCTATGTGATTTACCCCTTATTTTTAACCTTATATCAAGCACATTATAAGAATTTAATTTTGATGCATTATTAATATAAATAAATGATATATAAAATTCTTTTACACTGATAATAGATTAGAATTATTTTTTTATATTAATATGCTTTGTTTAATATTTTAGCTTTCAATAAACAAAAATTTCATTTGGAATAAAAGAGACATGATAACAAATAAAAAGAGAAAAAATAAAGTAGACTAAGAAAAAATATGCAAAAAAGTAAATATATAAATAATAAAAGCGATAGGACTCGAGATTGTGGTCCGCGATTGGGAGTGGGGATTTGTGGCAGCTTAGTGTAAGAAATTTTAGGAAGCACCAAATGCTTACCTAACAGAAATACTAGCCGCAAAGGAAGGGGTCTCACTCGTAGGTTCTCTAGGGCTCAGTTCAATAATTTTAGAGGGGGATGCTACATTGGTGAATGCTGATAGAGAATATTGATAGTAATTGTAATAACTTATCTCTAAACGGGATTTTATTCCATGAAATTGGGCTAATAACCTCTGGGTTCATTAGATTTAAGGCTTAATTTGTGTTTAGGCAATATAATAAGGTAACAGAAACTTTAACCCACGATATTAAAAGCTTAGGGTCATAAGTTTGAATTGATGTTGCTCCTACTTGTATACTTCAAGTTTTGGCTTGAAACCGTAAAGATTGAATAAAGTTGGCGCTTTCATTAAATTTTTTTAAAAAAAAATTAATTTCATTTACCATATTTTGTGAGAACATATGTGACATTGTTTACTTGAAGATAGCATTTTACTTTTCTTGGCACTTGTGTTTTCACCCACTTATGAGTAGTTATTAATCCTTTTGTATCTTTCTATATAAAAAGTATTTGTACTCAATATTAGTACCCATGTATAGGTTAATTGTGGATGAAGAAAATATTATAAATAAATAAATAAAAATACAAAGGTTAAACAAATTTTTTTATCACAAAAGAAAGCCAAGGAAAAGAAAATATTGAGAAAAATAGAGTGACAAAAATACTCTTTCACACGAGTATAGTTTATTTAGAAGTGAGAGTTTTGAGGAAAAAAATAAAGGGATGGCAAGTTTTTCATTTTAATAAAATAAATTTAATCTTAAATTTTTTAAATGAAAAATGATAAAATGATAAATCACTAATTCACCAGTAACAATTTTATTAGCTTATTTTTCTATTTAAAAAATATATTTCTTCCTCAATTTAAAATAAAAATAAAGGTTTACATATGTTTTTAGTTTTTATAAATATTTGGATTTCCAGATTTGGTTCCTATAAAATTTTTCATTTAATTTTGGTCTCTTATTTTTCAAAAGTTATCAACATTAGTCCCTAATATCAACTCTGTACCATTAAGTGCTCATGTCGCAAATAGTCCAATTAAGTGTTTGGTGGCAGCTTGGAACTCGAAACCCGAAATAGTGTGGGGCCCACATTTTTTGACTATCAATAATCAGTGAAAGTGGAACTTAGAACTCGGAACTTGCAAATCTACAGCTAGGAACTCGGAATAGTATGGGGCCCACATTTTTTTATTGTTAGCAATTAGTGAAAGTGGAAACTAGGAATTCAAAACCCGCAAATCTATAGTTGTGAGTTTTTTAAACTTGTAACTCAGAACTTGTAAGTAGATGAGAAAGACGAGGACAAAGTTTCCGAATTTCGAGTAATGAGATCCCTGCTTTTAATGGCGTAAAGTTGATGTTAAGGACTAATATTAGTAACGTCTAAAAAAATAAGGGACCAAAACCAAGTAAAAAAAATTTACAAAGACCAAATTCAAAAATCTAAATACTTAGAGGGACCCAAAACATATTTAAGCCTAAAACAAAAGTTTTTTCCGAATCTAAAATCTTTCATCTAAACATACCCTTAAAATTTAAATTTAGCAAACAATTATAACAAACACAACACACATTATGAAGCACTTTCACTGATAATGAAGAAACTTCCTTTGATTGAAGATGCTTAGGAATATGTGTTTTTTCGTTTCCACTTTCCATAGTTAACCAAACAAGCACTTAGTTGCTTTCTTTGTTTGATTGATTAACATCACCTTGTTGATCTTCACTTACCTTCTATTTGGAATATTAGAAAAGGGAAGGAGAGAAAATGAGGGAGAAGAAAATAGGAGAAAAATAGAATCTTCCCCCTATTTGGTCATGCAAAAAATATGAAGAAGATAAAAAGTATAGTAGGGCCCAAGGTAACAATTTTCTCTCTAGGTGTGAAAAAAAATAGAACAAGACAAATTTGTTATGCATATTTATAGTTTTATCCTCATGAACTTCTTATACTATAACAATTATCAAAAAAGATATTTTTATATATTTATATTTTCTTTCTTTTCAACTAAATAATATAAGAGAAAATATATTTTTGTTTTTATTTTATCTTCTCTTTATTTTCTTTCATTTCATTTTCTTTTCACATCCAAACGATGCATTAAAGCTTTAGTAGTGTGTTCCAATTGTGTTATGTTTTGTTATTCGTTGCTCTCTTTGCTCAATTCAAATTCACCCTTAAAATTCAAATTTAGTTGCTTTCTTTGATAGAAAGGTGCACGATAGACAACTAATTCAATTTGTTCATTTCTCTGTACTTTTAATCCCAGTATGTTTGATAAGAAGCAACATCCACGCAAACAATACCGTACATAACATATGGAGGATTCTACTATGCTCACAAATCTCTACGAACATATGATATTCACAACTCTTTTTTTAAGTTCATATTTCATAATCATGTGATGCTCACATAAAACTTTTCCGTTATATATAATAATTAGCAAGGAATCACGTGCTAATTTATTGAAAAATTTAATTTATTTATTCGGGAGTTGAAAATCACACATTATTAAAAAAATCATTATCATTTTCAAACAAGTTAAATCAATTTCTCATTAATTTAAGTAAAATTACCATATTATAACCCATGGTTTTTCAAAAAAAAAAAAAAAGGTGACGGAAAACAATTTTCTAAAACATGCAATTTTGAATTCTCTAATAAATAAATCAAAATTTTCAAAAATTAACACATAATTTATCAATAATTACACGTAGCGAAAAAAAAAATTTGAATACCAAAACATATAGCCAAAGCTTCCCCAAGTAATATATTAAAAGTGAGAGCTTAGGATCAATGCTCACAACTAAGCCAACAATTTTTTATGGGGCCAAAGATTTTACAAGCCAATTGTGTGGGAAATGAGATTGAATATCATAGCCAACAAAGCATGCACATTATGGGTCTTTGCCACCTTATGAACTTTGGAAGAAAATGAATTCTTAGGAATGAATTTTGGCGATTTTGGTTAGGTCTATGTTTGAAAAATAATAGTATTTGGAACACAAATAACGAGAGAAGTCAAGAGCGTTAAGCATGCTAGGCCATTTATCATGTCCAAAACGAAGGCTAACCCTTGTGGCTATACTAAATTTGATAGTTGAAAATTAATTTTTTTCTTCAGAAGTTCTTTTTTTTAATTTTTATAAAAAAATTAAAAATAATTTTTTTTAAGAATCTAATTATTTTTAAAAAATCATCTAATTATACAAAAATTAATTTTTTACCAAAAAAATTTCAAACAAACACATCTTAAAATTCTTAAGATTGATGGAGTATATCCAATTGCTTATTAGCTTTTAAGAAATTTGGTGTATTGCGAGGGAACATATTCACGACATAAACTGGAGGTGTGCATAAGGATAAGGTGGTGGTGGGCTTTGGCCAGATAAGCAGAGATGAGAGTGCGCATACTTGCTTAAGTTTTTTTATTTTTAAGAAGAAAGTCATTTTTAATTTATATATATATTTTAAAAATAATTAGATACTTTGTATTCAAAATTAAAATTTCAAAAATAATTTTGTACAAGTTATAAAGAGCAGTTATTAAAAGTTTTTCAAAAATATATCATAGAACTGCATTTTTTTGGTTTAAGCAAACATACCTATTTCATTTTTAACTTAAGAGATTGATTTGCTGCTTATTCTACTGTCAACACTACTCTTTTTTATTTCTGGAAAATATTATTTGATCATAGGTTTCATAGATTTTTATTAAGGAGGTTGATTCACTAGATTGATCTTCTATTTATACATTACCATAATTTAAATTCGAATCCTAGGTTATTTATTGGTGAGTGATATATAAGTATTTCGATAAACATTTAATAATTCTATATGCATTCTTTTCTTATAGGCTGAGGCAGATCTTCCCCTCAAACTAAACCTTTTGGTTTATAAAAGAAATTTTATATATATATATATTAAAGATTTTAGTTATATTTTTATGAATATAATAACATAATTAATAATACATGAAAAATCACTAACTAAATTCACTATTTATACAACTAAAATCTACAATTAGTTATATATATTTCACCATTTATGTAATTAAAATGTTACTTATTTATACATAATTAAACAAATGTTGAAAAAAATTTCCATTCACAATATACAACAAATAGTACTATTTTTTCCTTGGTCATTTTTTCCCCCGAGGGGTGATTGATTCTTATAAAGTAAGTGTTCGGAAGTGGGTTACCCGATTAGTTTTTGAACTACGAATGGGATCTCAAGCTGCTCCGACTGAGTATTTTCACAGCGATGAGGGGTGTACCTGCAAGGACTCCAACGCTCAAGTCAGTGAGTGCAAGAAAGTACGAGAAGTAGGTCAGAAAAGATACCTTACGTTCGAAACTAAACCCATATATATACGAGTGAGCAGATAAGAGATAAGGGGGATTTGATCCCGCCTTTATAGGGGATAACGTATGGGTCCGAATTTATCGGCCACACGCGAGGGAAGGACGTTCCACGATGTCAGGGAACAAAGGGCCTAACTCAAGTTTGGGCCCTAACTTGGATCAATGACCCGGGATAGGCTCGGACTGTTAACGAATTCAAGATCTATTTGGGCCCAGTCATCAGGCCGAGTTGGGCTCTTATATTACTGTCTGGAACAATTCCCCTAACTCGGTATCCGATGTGGCTTCTTCGGATGCTGAGTTCTTCGCGAGTCTCCGAGTTAGCGTGCTGCGTTCCGACATCGGATTGCCATTTAAGTGATTTGACGTTTATCTGTAGCATCGTCTTGAGTCTTTTGCGAACAGGTGATGTCCTTTCGCCTCATAGGTCATATCTCGTAACCCTGAGTGGACACGTGCCATTTTGGCACCTTGTTCAGAGCACCTTATTTTTTGGATTGGGGCATTATTTCCATTTTTGCCTTCATTCCTTTTATGCAAAAAGACAGATTGCGCCCTTCGCGACATTTGGATTGCGCGGCAAAGGGTGTTTTCATTCTTATAAGAGGGGTTTCGTGCATTCGCTATCCATTTTTCTTGCCTTGCCCAAAAAGAGTTCGCTATGAAAGAGAAATGAAGGAGAAGTATATAAGCGATTGTTCGTGCTATCGTTACTTTGCTAGTATCAGGTATGCATTATCCCTTTTATTCTCTGCTTCTGCAACCTGTATTGCTTCATTGGATGGTATGTTAGTGGTGGTTTAGCTTCCGCTTAGTCCATTTTTGTTTCATACTTTGGGGCGGTTTCAACCCTTATTCTGTTTAGCTCTTTTTGCTTCCGCCGCCCACCGGCGGCTTTTCGAATGTAGGGAAACTACCGTAGGGGGCCTGTCTTTTCGGTTTCCATTTCATTTTTTAGGGTCTCCCACTTAGACTTTTCCTGAGTTTGTGATGTAGGGGTGGTTTCTTATGTAGGTTATTTGGGATCACGAAAATGGTCAAAAAGAGAGCTATAACTTTTCCTCCCGAGATCAACTTCATCTATCAGTGGGTCGATTCTGAGGTCCTGGGGACTCCCTTGGTTGTAATCTCGGAGTTCCTTACTCATTTCAGAGAGGAGAACCTTATCTCGCAGGAGGGAGAGTACGAGGAGAAATATTATTTGGAGGCTTCGGGTCCGAGCGAGAGAATGAGTGACTTTAATCTTGAAGGGAGGTCTCGGTGGATGTGATGTTACGACGTCCTTATCTCCAAGAGAGGAGTTCAAATTCTGTTTACCCACTTTCAAATGGAGATCTTGCGCCAAACTAAGGCCGCTCCTTCTCAACTGCATCCGATTAGTTGGGCAATGATTCAGGGTTTTGAGATCATCTGTGAATATTTTGAATTAACGCCATCCTCAAAAGCTTTCTTTTTCCTGTTCACTCTGACCTGACATGCTGGTGGTGGATTAACCTCAGGATGGTTATCCTTCCAAACTCACGCCAATCGGAAGATATTCCTTCTGTACGAGGAATCTTTCCATAATTTCAAGCCTGTTTTCTTCAAGATTTTCGGGTGTCCGAACCCGATTCCCTTTTGGGAGACCTTAGAGGAGGAGTTTCGGTTTAACGTCTTTTGGTGTAAACATTTTAGTGCTCCCTGGATAGAAGAGAGTTCCCTTAAACCCAAGGAGAAAGCCGTTGTTGACTTCCTTTTCGATTACTTTGGGAAGAATCACCTGAACCTCAAGAACATAGTTGGCGTAGATCCTGAGGAGGCCAGGCGGTATTTAGGTTGTCATTTTCTGTTATTGCTTACATATCTTATGCCCCCCTTTTTTATCGGATGCTTATTGTTGATGTCTCTTTTATAGACGAAATGGCTTCGAAGTCTGCCCTCGCTGAGTTTTGCCAGAGGATATTGAAGAGGTTACATGAAGGAAATGGGAGTAACAACCTGAAATTGGTGGGGTCCGGAGAACCGGTGCTCACTTCTGTTCCAAATAAGGCGGCTCTGGAGGCCCAGCCTTCCAAGAAACAAAAGTCAAAGAAAGTGGCCAAAGAGAAGTTCGTGGCTGCCGACCCCGAGGGTTTTCCCTCACCGAAGGAGCGGTCCGATATCCATGTTATGGATAAGGATTTTTCTTATCCCGACTTTAAGGATAAGGAGCTAATGGTCCCCGCCCTTCTCGAGCGCTTACAGGGTGATGACGAGAACTTGGCTGCAAAATTCCAATGGGTGAGGCGTGCCATACTAAAGTTGGCTGCCTTATTCAGCTAAACGGAACCGGTTATTACCTCCAGTGTCTGAGCTATGGAGGAGGTGAAGGTCTTGAAGTCCCAGCTCTCCCTTCTTCAAGATGAGAAATCGGCTTTGGAGAAAGCCAAAGAAGATGAGATCAGTAAGTTGAAGGAGGCGCTTGAGTCAAGGGACTAGCAGTTGGAGGATTCCCGTCTTCGGGTGTCGGAACTTTAGAGGGATTGCGTCGATTTTTTGAAGGCTGCTGCGAGAACGGAGGATGAGTTGGCTCGAGTGGAGCAGCTATGGGCGAGATCGGTCGGAGAGATTAAGGAGTCCCTTTTAGAGCAGTGCCAGATTATTTGTCTTGACGCCGATTTTAGCGAGGTCGGTCTGGACAAAATTATAGTTGATAGTTGCATCGTGGTCACTCCAGAAGAGGACGACGATGGCGCCGATGACGCTGAAGCTGGTTTAAAGGACTAGACTTTCGACCTTTGTCATGTTTGTATTTTTGTTGTATTGCCATGTTAGGTTTAGGGGCTCTTTTTGAATATCTATCCGATATCGAAACCTTTTGTAATGAAATTCATTACGATGTTGTTGTTTTATTTGTTGCTTGCTTTGTTAATTGATGCGCCAATTATTCTCGTAAGTTAAGCCTTGAAGAGAGTATTGGCGGCACCTTTATTATTAATTGATGCGCTAGTTATTCGCCTAAATTAAATATTGAAGGGAATATTGGCGACACCTTTATTACTTTACTGAACTGGATGTTGTCCGAGTTGGATTTAGTTAGAACTCGAGATTTTGTTTGCTCAAGTTAGCGCGATGTAACTGACCCGAGGTCTGACTCCGGACTTTAATTGTATTCGAGATTACGTGTCCAAGTTATCATATCGGGATCCATTTTCCTCAACTAAGGGGTGATCAATCTCTTAGGAGAATTAAGGCGGGTTGAAATCATTAACCGTGATGTGTAATAAAAATAATGGAAGCAGAATAATGGCTCAAAGAGTTAACAACATGAAAATAATGAGGTAATGTTAAATCAAACAAAATAAAGGTAATATGTAAAAATAAATACCAAGAAAAGTTTGCTAGCTACTGCTTGGCCCACGGAGTTTTGCCTCGTTAAAACCTCCTTGGGAAAACCCAGTGGGACAAAACCCGAGGTAGGAAAAAGAGTACGACTATCTTACGTGGTATATACATCAGATAAAAAATTTTCGAAGGTTGGAAGAGTTTCATGACCTCAGAATCTCTATACCCGATAATATGGAGAGTTTGTATGTCCCCTTTCCTAAGACGTCAATAACTCTGTATGGGCCTTTCCAATTTGCAGCTAATTTCCCATGGCCCATTGGAGGTTTTCCGATATCAGCTCATTGGAGAACCAATTTTCCTTTGTCAAAGGTTCGGGGTACCACTTTAGCGTTGTATTTTTTGGAGATTTGATATTTGAGCGCCTTCTCCCTTAGATGAGCCATTTTCCTAACTTCGTTTGACAGATCGGACTCCTCTCGAAGTGCGTGGTGCTCTGTAGATTGGAACATGACGTGCGGGCTTATCTCCTCGACTTCAATTGGTATCATCGCGTTCACCCCATAAGTCAGCTTGAAAGGAGTTTCTTCCGTTGTTGAATGTGGGGTGGTTCTATTGGATCATAGAACGCTCCCAAGTTCATCGCCCCATCCCTCTTTGCTTCGTTGAGTCTCTTCTTCAGTCCTCGGAGGATGACTTTATTGGCAGCTTTAGCTTGGCCGTTTGCTTGGGGGTGTTCGATTGAGGTAAAGTGGTGCTTAACCTTGTGGCTGAAGAGAAATCCTCGAAACTTCTAATCTATGAACTGGGTTCCGTTGTCGGTGACGATCGAGTCAGGTATTCCGAAGCGAGTGAAGATATTCCTCCATATGAATTTCCGAGCTTGGGCAACTATGATGGTAGAGAGCGGCTATGCTTTTATCCACTTCGTGAAATAATCTGTTGTCACAATTGGGTACTTCACTTGTCCCGAGGCGAGTGGGAAAAGACCTAGGAGGTCGAGTCCCCACTTACTGAAGGGTCAGGGGGACATGATCGATGTTAGTTCGTTGGAAGGGGCGAGGTGGAAAATGGCGTGTTTTTGGCAGCTGGAACACTTTCGTGCATACTTTATTGAGTCCTTCATCATTGATGGCCAATAGAATCCAGCTCGTAAAACTTTTAATGCGAGCGACTTTCCTCTCAGGTGATGGCTGCAAGATCCTTCGTGAATTCCTCCAGAATGGCGGGAACCCGATCCGGTCCCACACACCTTAGTAGTGGTTGAGACAGCCCCCTTCTGAATAGTTGATCATTGATAAAGGTGTAATAGGAGGCTTCTCTGGCTAGCCTTTTGGCGTCGACGGGATTTCCTGGTCCAGTCCCATTCCTTAAGTACTGAACGATAGGAGTCATCCAGTTCGGAATTCCATCGATGGATAGGGTTGGAAAGGTATCCGTTATTGAGGGAAGCTTCAAAGTCTCTTGAATCAAATTCTGATTATTTCCTCTGGGCTTAGTGCTTGCCAGCTTGAAGAGGATGTCGGCCTTGATGTTCTCTTCCCTTGGAACATGCAAGAACTCTACCTTCAAAAATCTTTCCGCGAGTTCTTTTACTTTGGTCAGGTATTTCTGCAGTAAAATATCTTTAGCTTGGTATATCCCGGTAACTTGGGATGTCACGACTTAAGAGTCACTGTACACCAAAAGTTGGGATACGCCAACGTCAATTGCTAGCTTGAGACCTGCAATGAGGGCTTCGTATTCGGTCTAATTATTGGAGACCGAGAAGTCGAATTTAATGGAGAGCTCGAGGATTATTTCACCTTCCTTTTCAAGAATCGCCCTAACTCCACTCCCCTTCGAGCTGGAAACTCCGTCCATGTGCAGCGTCCATCCACCTCGTCCACCATTTCGGCTAAGAAGTCGGCCAATGCTTGAGATTTAATTGCAGTTCTTGGTTCGTATTGGATGTCGAACTCCGAAAGTTCCACAAACCATGATACCATCCTTCCTATCAAGTTCGATTTTTGTAAGATTTGCCGGATTGGCTGGTCAGTTCGGACAATGATGGTATAGGCTTGAAAATACTGGTGAAGCTTTCGTGCTGCAATGACTAGGGCTAGGGCGACTTTTTCAATCTTCTGATATCTATTCTCCGGTCCTTAAAGTACTTTACTAATAAAGTATACCTGGTGCTATTGTCGGGAGTTCTCCCGGACCAGCGCCCCAGCAACCGCGGCATCGCTAACTGATAGATATAGGAACAACGGTTTTCCGACTTCCGGCTTGCTTAGTATAGGCGGGTGGGATAGATAGTTTTTGAAGTCGATGAAAGCGGCTTCACATTCCGACGTCCATTCAAAGGTATTCCCCTTTTTCAAAAGAGAAAAGAGAGGGATAACTTTTCTGGCCGACGCAGTCATGAATCTCGAAAGAGAGGCAATTCTTCCCATGAGGCATTGTACTTCTTTTACTATCGTCGGACTTTTTATTTCGAATATTGCTCGACACTTATCGGAGTTTGTCTCAATCCCTTGATGTGTAAGCATAAATCCCGGAAATTTTTCGGCTTCTACAGCAAAAGCGCACATGTGTGGGTTAAGTCTTATATTGTGCTGTCAGACTCGATCGAATACGACCTTGAGATCGGACAGGAGATTTTCTTCTTCTCGAGACTTGACCAACATATTGTCGATATACACTTTCATCAAATCTCCGGCCAGCTCTACGAACACCTTATTCATAAGCCTTTGGTATGTTGCTCCAGCGTTCTTCAATCCGAAAGGCATGACCTTGTAATAGTAGTTGGCCGTTGGGGTTATAAACGCCGTTTTTGCTTCGTTGAGCTTGAAAATCGGGATTAGATTATATCCCGAGTAAGCGTCCATGAAAGTAAGTAGCCTAAAATCGGAAGCAGAGTCTACTAACCTATCAATGCTTGGTAGGGGATACGGGTCCTTTAGGCAGACTTTGTTCAAGTTGGTGTAGTCGACACACATTCGCCATTTCTTATTGGACTTTTTTTACCATCACGACATTGGACAATCATGTCGGATACTCGATCTTGCTTATGAAACCGGCTTCCAAGAGGCTCTGAACTTGATCTTGGACCGCTAGGGCTCTATCTGGGCTCATTCTCCTTCTCTTTTGAGTAACCGGTTTTGAACCGAGAAAAATAGAGAGTCGATGGGAGATGAATTCCGGTTTAATTCCCAGCATGTTGACGGCAGACCATACGAACAAATCTACATCAGACTTGAGGAGAGTGACTAAGCCTTGTTTTAGTGAAATCGGAAGTTTTTTGTTAATCCGAGTTACTTTCCAGTTTTCATTCCCGATTTTGATTTCTTCTAACTCGCTATCTGGCTCTGGTCTCTCTCCTTCAACTTTCCTTGCATCCAAGTCTATCATCATGACTTTCGAAGAATTAGGGGGTCAGGCATCGGCCTGGGACACCTCCTTTTGTTGCTTTTGTATTTTCAGGCTAGCGTTATAGCATCGCCGAGCCATAGCCTGGTCGGCTTTCACAGTGACAATTTCCCCTTGGTTGGTAAGAAATTTCATGGTCAGGGATGCCGTTGAGATAATGGTGCTTATCTTGTTCAACGTCGATCTTCCAAGTACGGCATTGTAGGCCAAGGGGCAGTCGACGACTAAAAAGTTGACTTTTATAGTCCGGATTTTAGGTCGAGACCCTAAGGTTAGGTGGAGGGTGACGTAACCTTGGGGGTGGACTTTTTCCCCGGAGAACCCGATGAGCTTCTCCGCATGTGTTTGGAGGTCGACGTTTCTTAATCCGAGCTTATCAAACGTATCTCAGAATAGAATATCGGCCGAACTTCCTTGATCAACGAATACCCTCTTTACCTCGGCATTGACCATGACTACGGATTACTTAAGTAGTTTCCGAACTAAGAATGGGATCTCAAACTGCTCCGACTGAGTATTTCCACGGTGGTGAAGGGTGTACCTGCAAGGACTCCAATGCTCAAGTCAGTAAGTACAAGAAAGTACGAGAAGTAGGTCAGAAAAAATACCTTACGTTCGAAGCTGGACCCATATATATACGAGTGAGCAGTTGAGAGATAAGGGGGATTTAATCCCGCCTTTGTAAGGGATAACCCTGGACGTCCATTATCTTGGGGGAAAACGGATGGGTCCGACTTTACCGGTCACACGCGAGGGAAGGACGTTCCATGATATCAGGGAACAAAGGGCTTAACTCAAGTTTGGGCCCTAACTCGGATCAATGACCCGGGATAGGCTCGGACTGCTAACGAATCCGAGATCTATTTGGGCCCAATCATCTAGCTAAGTTGGGCTCTTATATTACTGTCCGGAACAGTAAGAGATATTCTTTCAAAAAAGAAAGTGCATAATTTTAATTATTTATTAGAAAAAGTGAGTTATGGCACATATATATAATTCATCTTAAAAATATTTATTTTTGTAAAATTTTAAACTCTTAAATACTTTCATTGATAATTAAGATTGTATTATATTTTTCGAACTGCATTTTTGTCAAAGAAATTACACTAAATAAAATACCTTACACTGAAAAATTTCGAAATTACAAAGCAACGTCTCTCTACACTTTGCCCCTACAGTGCTCCAAACAAAAGAGTCAAACAACCAGAAAAGTCAAAACCCTAGCAATTACAAAGGCTTCCTACTTGCGCCTCTCTGTGTTTTTGGCACTGGTTCGCGCGCTGCTTAGCGGTTTCCTCACTTCACGTCACCACACCTTCCACCTCCAAAAACATGGGCCGCAAGCACGACGCCGTTTTCGCAACCGAACCAGTCGCCGAAGCAGCAGAAGAAGAAGCTCTTCTTCCCAACAGCCCCGAACTCAAATCCGAAAAGAAGAAGAAGAAAAAGAACAAGAACAAACACGAACACAACCAAAACGAAACCACTAGTCCCAAAAGAAAGCTCGACGAACTCCACACCCAAAACGACGCCGAATCAAACGAGAAGAAGAAGAAGAAGAAGAAGCACAAGCACGATTCGAAAGAGGACGTGGAGGAAACCGAAGCCGAATCCATCGATGGAGGTGGCGGCGGCGATGAGTCGGTTACCGACGGGCTGGTGGTGGTTACCGGAAAGAATACTGGTGACGCGAAGTACGCGCCAGTGAAGAGCTTCGCCGGTTCGGGGTTGCCGGAGAACGTACTGGAGTGCTGCAAGGGTTTCGAGAAGCCTTCTCCGATTCAGTCGCGAGCCTGGCCGTTCTTGTTGGATGGTCGCGATCTTATCGGAATCGCAGCAACTGGATCAGGTGCGTTGTTGCTCTGTGTGTGTGGGTGTGAGTGTTAATTGTTGTGTGTGAAGAACTTGAATGAATATTGTGAGTTTTGATGGTTTTTGTGTGGTGTCTCAGGGAAGACGCTGGCGTTTGGGATTCCGGCGGTTGTGCACGTTCTGAGGAAGCGGAAGAGTAAAGCGTCGAAGGGTCGGAATCCTCTTTGCCTCGTGCTCTCTCCCACCAGGGAGCTAGCTCAACAGGTAATGCTTATATGCTAATGCACGGAGTGTTGTTGCTTTGAATTTTAATGTCTTTTTTTTTCAAAAAAAAAAAAAAAAACTCATTGCATTAGTAATTTGCATGGTTTATCATAGTCGGTATATTCAGAGTAGCTGACCCCATCTATTGGAACAAGGTTTTGTTATTGTTATTGTTGTTGTTGAATAAGTAATTTGCGCATGTAAGAGGCACAGTGAAATTGCAATGCTACGTTACCTTTTTTAATGTCTTTTATCTGTTTCATGGATCAGGGGTCTGTGTAATTGTTGTTACTAAGAAGTGATTTATGTGGATAGTTGGTGTCTCAATTGGTATGGTAGCCTTGATTAAGTGTCTGTGTAAATGGAGTGTGTGCTAGCTATTAACTTATTATTTAACATGTGTGTACTCGGACATGAGAGACTGTGAGGTATGTTGAGCTTCCACCTCCTATTGGTCAATGGAATAGTGTGAGAAGCTAAATATTGGTGCCTCGTTACATTTCATTAGCTTATATCTATCTCCAATAGAACGCTATAAAGGAAATTGATTGCCGTTATTTCAGAATGATCTTAATTGTAATAAAATTTCTTTAGATTGTAGCTGTGACATGGGTTTTATGATTTGCCTTCCCCCTCCTAAACTGTTGCCTTGTTTGTTAAAGAAATAACTTCCAGCAAATTTATCTTACATTTTCAACTTCCATGGGTTTGGATGGTATCGTTCATTCACTAAATGATAAATCTGTAGCTAATAGGCTTCCTTAATTGTGTTACAGATATCAGATGTTTTGTGTGATGCTGGTAGGTCTTGTGGTGTGGAATCAGTTTGTTTGTATGGTGGAACCTCCAAAGGGCCACAAATCTCATCACTGAAATCTGGCATTGTAAGTTATCAAGTTCTTCCTTTCCTTTAGATGTTTTGTATGCTGATGTCACTTGCAATTACATGCTTTTTTCCCCCTTCATTTTTATAAACATAAGCATCAAATGAATCTTTTGACAACGCTTTTTCCTCCCATCCAGGACATTGTCATTGGTACTCCTGGTCGTATACAGGATCTGATTGAAATGGGTGTCTGTTGCCTAAAAGAAGTATCATTTGTGGTAAGCAGTAAATTGTCTGGCAGACTATTGTTATTCAGTTCTCTCTTATTTCTTAATGCATTTTTCTATCTTGAAAAAAAGTTATTAATCAATTATGTCTTTTATTTGCTGGTCTCACTGGTGGGCAGCTTCATTTTGTTCTTTAATTCTACATCTGCTAAAAGCTGATGTTGGAATATGTTGGATTTTGAATTTACATACAATTTGCATCTCAGCTTAATTTTCTTTGGCTCTGGGTAAACTTAGTGTATTACAGTCAATTGTGACAACTATCATATTCATATCATGTCCTCTTTTCTTTTATAACCATTCATTCTTTAATACTTTGATTTTTAGGTAAAGTAGATGCTTGTTTATAAGATACACTGACCCTTTTTGCAAAAATTATCATTTATTTGTCCTAGGTGCTTGATGAAGCAGATCGGATGCTTGACATGGGTTTTGAACAAATAGTCCGCTCTATACTGGGTCAGACATGTTCTGGTATGAGACTTTTTGTTTAGCTCTTCCTGTTTTCTCTTCAAATCAACTTCCTTTTAATTTCTTCTTCTTGTTTTTGATGTTTGCCTTAAATTTGTTGTCATTGAATTGCTCTGAACCTTCAATCTTGATTCTCCAATGTGTACGCGTAGATGTATTTTTATTACCACAATTATTTCCCAGCTTACTCTTATTTCATTGAGGAGATTATAATGTTGTGCAGCTCGTCAAATGGTGATGTTCAGCGCTACATGGCCCTTACCAGTTCATCACTTAGCCCAGGAGTTTATGGATCCTAACCCAATAAAAGTATGTATCTTGATTTTCAAGAAGGCTTTGAACTATTGTTTTTATCTAAATTTTTGGAGGAAGTGATATTTAAACTTGTGATAGGTTGTTGTCGGTTCAGAAGATTTAGCTGCCAATCATGATGTCATGCAGATAGTTGAGGTACCAAACCCATATTGCATATGTATTGTATGTATGCTTTTATAGTTTTATTGACTAGTAATAAAATCGTGTTGCATTCATAGGTCTTGGATGACCGTGTGCGTGATAAGCGACTGGCTGCTTTACTGGAAAAGTACCACAAATCACAGAGGTATCTCTCTCTCTGATAAATAATTCTTAAAACTAGATATATCTTCCCAGGAAGTTGTGAATACAATAAAGTGACTGCTTAATTTGGATGAAGTTGTTGCTGCCCTTAAGTTGTAAAATTTTGTTATAGTTTTCGTTTGGTTTTCCTTGACCTTATCCAAATTTTATGTATTTTTGTAGCATAAAAAGACAAGTTTCTAATGATTATCGTTGTGCATATTGATATTCTCAAACCTAACTGTTTTGTTCTGCTACATGTTGCTAAGAGCTTGTGTCTTTTTTCAGGAACCGAGTACTGGTTTTTGTTTTGTACAAATTGGAAGCCACACGAGTTGAAAAGATGCTTCAAGAAGGGTATGTTGCTATTGTTGCTGCTGTATATATAGATATATAGTCTGTTGCTGATATAAGCTACTTATGACACATTAAATACCATCTTTAGAGGGTGGAAGGTTGTGTCAATACATGGGGACAAAGCACAACATGATCGTACTAAGGCACTGTCATTATTCAAGAAGGGGAGCTGTCCTTTGATGGTATACTGCCTCATCCTGTGATTGTTTTCTTCCAGTTTGTTGTACCAACAGTTAAAAAGGATTTATGAATTGGTACTTGAATCCCAGCAAGATTTGATTTTTTTTCCTTTCCTGCAGCACTTTGGCTTTATTGGGGATTGGTTATTTTCTTTTCATCATTTTTGTCAATGTCATTCTCCTTTTTGCAATATGGTTTCTCTGCCTGCTATATCTGCATAATGTTTTTCATCCAGCTTCTTCTGTTCTTAGTTCCCCTCTCCCTTTCAAAGCTCTATTGTAATTGTGATCAGAGTTGACACCATAGCTGTCAAACGCGGATAGCGGCCGACCCCAAAAATGCTATAGTGGAATAGCGGATAGCGTTCCGGCCGCTATTTGATAAAAATGCATATAATTATTATGCAAATTATATAACATATATACATGTTCAAAAATAAGAAATCATTCACAATTAAATTCATTCACATTAATAATGAAAATTCATAATCTATTCCATATTCTAAAAACATGCAATCACCATCAATCAAATACATAAACATCGAGTTCTAAGGGCAACAAAACCAAAAAATCACAAGAAGAGGTTTGCCACGAAAATCACATGGTACACTCTTCCTATTATTGATATCTTTTAAGCTATTTCATTGCTGTGCTATATCAATGTTGTCACCAATGGGCTTCACCAAACCACAAGAAGAGGGAGCAACACTAGAAGCTTGAGTTGATGTTGCCATTTGCTAAACTAGAAAATAGAAAAAAAAATGGGGTAAAACAAAGGGACGAAAAAACAGGGAACAGAAAGGAAAAAGAGATGGAGGAAGGAAGCAAGTGGAAAGAAGGAAAAAAGATAAGCAAAAAATAAAAAGAAAACAGAAAAATGTTGAATGAGAAAGAAAGAAAGAAACAAACAAAATAGGAGAGAAAGAAAGAAACATGCAGAACAATGAGATGGAAGAAGGAGAGGGACCAACCGTTCTTCTGCTTGCTTGAATCGACACCACCATTGCCAGTCGGTCTCGGAACGCAGTGGCGCCGCTGCCGGAGGTTGAACGACTGCAGGAGAGTCAAAGGGGTGGTAGGGGAGAGAGATCGGTCGAGAGGGAAAGAAACGGGATGAAAATCCCTAACTGGTCCAAGCAAAAACTGAAGAAAGGAGGGGGAAGGATCGAAATGACTTTCCAGCCCCCTTCACTGTGTTCAAAACGGTCCAAAAATGGGGGTTTTTTTGTCTTTTTGGACGTGATGAACAATAGCGGCCAGGACAGCCGCGACAACAAAATGTGATGCTCCTGCCTTGTCCGTCGTGCTCCCCCCTCCGCTCCACCCTGCTCCGCCGCGATAGCGGCACTATCGTGCGTGATTAACAAGTATGGTTGACACATTTAGTTTTGTAAGGCTAGGTTGTGACAGCCACTTGTTTACAATATATATCAAATATTGGACAAACTAGATATACCTATTTCTCTAGTTATATCAAAAACCTAAAGCTCAAGTTTTACATCGTTGACTTGTGAATGAACTTCAATTCACTTTGCTATCTCCCTTGGTCCTCAATCAAACTGAGTGTTATTTCCCTTGGCCCTCATCCAAACTGAATAGAATAGCAAAGAGATTATCAGCAGTCTTTTTTCAAAATTTAACAGCATTGTTAGGGCTCCCCTTAATGCTTGTAGTGGATAAAGTATGTAAATTTGGCTTCTATGGGAACTAGATCTATGTCCAGCAAAATCAGAACTGGTCCTTCAAATGTTCTGCACACACTGCGTTGCTTTATTTGGTCATTTGTTTGATTTCATAATTTAATGGGCAGATTGCTACTGATGTGGCTGCTCGAGGATTGGATATTCCAGATGTTGAAGTGGTGATCAACTATAGTTTTCCTCTAACCACAGAAGATTATGTTCATAGAATTGGGCGGACTGGACGAGCTGGTAAGAAAGGTGTTGCCCATACATTCTTCACACAGCAGAATAAGGTAGTATTCATTATCTGCTTGACGTATTCTAGGTTCTTATTTGCACCCCTGGCTATTGACTAATGAATGGAAACATTTCAGGGTCTTGCTGGGGAGCTAGTGAATGTATTAAGAGAAGCAGGGCAAATTGTGCCAGATGCCCTTTTGAAATTTGGCACACATGTAAAGAAGAAGGTCTATTTTCTCACTTTTGTCTATGCACCAGTTCAGGTTTCTTTTTTGATGGTTTGTGATTGTTGGGATAAGCTTTTCCTTGGTTGGCAGTCCTTTGGATTTTGTGCAAGACACTCTATTGATCTTTAAAATATCATTTTCTGCTATATTATAGGAGTCCAAGCTTTATGGGGCTCACTTCAAGGAAATTCCTGTTGATGCTCCAAAGTCTCAAAAAATAACATTTGACAACTCTGACGATGAAGACTAAATGCTGGTGACCTATGGTTATTTTTTGGTTGGATGAATACTGGAATTCAGTTATTTATTCGTTTTGTTTTGGTTGAGTTATTTATTTCTTTAAAAGGAAATAAGCATAGATTAGAGTTAAAAGTAGATTAGCAAGTCTTTTCTTCTTGTAGCATTTACAGATCAGAAGTTTTTGTTCTTTTCTTCCCTTTATGAGATGATAGTCTTGTATTCACGTGTATCTTTTTAGCCTTTATGTTTGTCTATAAATTGTTATAATTTGAAATTTTAGACTTTTTTTTTTTTTTTTTTGGTTGGTTTTATATCACTTGCTTACATTCATTATGTAACCTTAAATATGCGAGTTAGGCAAATTCGTGGTGATTATTAGGATGCTGTTCAACATTTCATTATGTTAGGCAGTACATATAGACCTTAAAGGATATTTGTTCACACCTATGAACGTAAGCTCCTACTTGACCAGTTTGGCTACATGATTCTGGTCACTACTAATTTGTTGGCAATTGTGAGCTGGAATTTGTAGAAGAAAACTGTTCTATAGGAAATGTTTTTCTCAGAATTGATCAGTACATTATCTCAGGATATTCGAGCATCCAATCTATTGTAAGATCATGGATCATCAGTCACTCCTCTACCTCACAGTTAAGCGGTGACAATTTGAGCCAAAGTTGCTTTCATTTACGACGTGTTGACTGGTATCCGTTTTAGCATCAGTTAGTTCCTTCAGTATCCTTTATTTGAGTTTGGTGGGCCGTGGGGATTCGTGGATGTCTGTATTTGTTGTGGTTTAGGACCGGAGACGTATGTTTTTAAGCATCGTT
The DNA here is from genome assembly GCA_031439585.1 of Pterocarpus macrocarpus. Taxonomy (NCBI): domain Eukaryota; kingdom Viridiplantae; phylum Streptophyta; class Magnoliopsida; order Fabales; family Fabaceae; genus Pterocarpus; species Pterocarpus macrocarpus. The sequence continues at coordinate 64,269,686 of CM062520.1, read as the reverse complement.
TATTGTCGAAAGCGAGGCAATATTCACCCATAAGCGCGTGGAAATGTGCGACTTATTTTTTTTAAAAAAAAATTATTAATGAAACATGAGGTTCTTAATTTCATACTTGTGAGCGTAGAAATATTCGGTTGTGACAGTGACGCTTATAATGCAAATGGACATTTGTGGAATTGAATTTCATTGGCGCTGTCCAGGGTTCTTTCGTTGAGCAACAATTGTGCTGAAATTTCAGAACTGGTGAACGTTAAACTCGTCGTTATGTTAAGGAGTTCTAGAAGTTTAGTCGGGGTTATTTATTGGTAGCTGTAAAATGTTTGTTAGATTAGCTGCTTAATAAATTTCGTAGTAAGCTAAAAATAAATTTGATTTTAATATATTGTTATTGTAAAATTTTTATAAAATTAATTAATTAAGTATATATTTTTTGTTGCAAATTAAGTATATATTACTATGTTATTGAAGTGTTTAATCTTTATGACAAGTATTTTAGGTGTTGTATAGGTATTATGCGATTAATTGATTATATAAAAACTTTTATATTAATAATATTAAAATTAATTTTTTAGAAATTAGTAACTAATAAATACATAACAGCGCAATTTGAACATCGTAATCGACTAATCCAAAGGATACGATTTCTCTATAGTCATGACATTAGCGGCGGCGGGCGCCTCGTAGGGTTGGTCATCAAGATAACGTGTAGCACAGCCCTATTTCTTCAGTGACGTCAGGTGCTTTTTTAATGGACCAGTCGATTCATGACCAAACAAAAAAAAATAGGACAAGCCGATTTTGTTTATAGATTAAATTAGTTAAAAAAAGTGACATCATTTTAAATATAAAACAGTCATTCAACATAAACATTTTTATTTATTCAAGGCCTGTATTTATCTTTAATTGTGAATGTTTTTCATCTTGGCTTTTGATTTTTAATCATGATATTTTTTTTTCTGCTTTATCCATTTTTTAGCTATCAATGATTCCGATTGTCAATCTTCTTGGTAGACAATAGACAAGTTTAGACTTAAAATGCTTCAAAATTAGTTATTCAATCCAGAAGCAAGGGTTTTGTTTTTATATCATTCTAAATTTAAAAAATATTTATTAAAGTTTAAACTTTTATAAAAATTTATGGTGTTTTTCAATTGTAGATGAATAAGTGGCGTAATAGTAAACACATGATCACAAAGATTTGAATAAAAACTATACTAATATTTGATTAGATCAGAAAAATAGATTAATTGCGACGCATGTGTATTGGTTTGGACATCATTGTCCGCAACATAAAAAAAGCCTTAGTGTTCTGGAGTTTGTTTTGGTAGTGTTCTGTAGTTTGAGACCTGCTAAGAGTGTCAATCTGCTTGATTTTTTTTGTGTATAATTTTTTAATATATTTGTTAATTTAAATTTTACGAATTTAAAAAAAAAAAAAGTCATGTATGTAATGGATGCAGTGTCACTGGTGTTGTGGTCAAAGCGGATAACAGCAACTTCTTTAGTACTTTTTATAAGGTAGTTATTTATTTCGAGAGTTTTGCTAACTATTACTGTTAGCACACTTATTAAAGATCAAAAGGAGAAAAAATTTATGTGAATAGTAAAATTTTTAAAATATTTAATATGCTTACTTTGTAATCTAAAAGATATGATGGAGCTCCTTGAACTGCTCCTCGCGTCTGAGCAGTGCCTGTGATTTTGATATATAAGTCAAGATTCCACTCCATTGCGCATGAGCTTGAGTTTGCCAAGTTGCGCGCATGAATTGCTCACACTCAGGCTGTAACCTACATAAACTACCCACTTGTTGAAAATAATAGGGAATTAACATTTTCAACTAAAAAACTATTAAAGAAATGAAGTAGCCACCTAGAAGCGACAGGGAAATTCCATGTAGTTAGATTTTTGTAATTCAGGATTCTGTTAATGTAGCCAACTTAGAGGTCACTTTACACAGGAAAGCCATACATCTGTTAGTGGAATTAACCTCTATACAACATTTTTGGTGTAAAACACGTGTGATGCAAAATGTGTATGAGTTGAACTAGTCTCTAGAGTTCTGATCAAGTACGCAATGTACACCAAAAGTGCATATGCAGTGACGATTTTCGTCTTTCAAAATCAGCCGATGATGGATACATAATTGGATCTTGTCATTTAGCCGATGTCTTGATTTTTTAATTAGAAAAGCTTGCTAGTCATCTTTTATTGTTTGTTCCCGATAAATACAATGAAGCATCCTTTTCATCCCGGGGAGACATGGTTTTTAAGTTGGAGTTTGTGAGCTACAAGCAAGGGCCTTAGAAAAAATAATGGTAATTGACCATTTCCTTGATCGTGCTTATAAGAGCAGATTCCTGAGAATATAACTCAGACATATAACCTAGAAGACAACCATATAAGCACACCAATAAAGCAAGAAACGAATCATATATCTCATCATCAAGTCCTTGCGGCTATTACTATCAAGAGACGAAAACCGGATATCTAATCATCAAGTTCTTGCAACTATTCCAAAAGAAGAGAGAAGAAAAGATTGAAGTAGATGGCAGAAAGTCCAGTATCCTTTCTACTGGACAAGCTGACTACCTTACTTCAAGAAGAAGTGAATCTGCAGAGAGGTGTCCGTGAAGATGTTCAGCACATCAAAGGTGAACTGGAACGCCACAAGGCCATCTTAAGGGTGGCTGATGCTCTTGAAGACAAGGACCATGAACTCCATGTGTGGGTTAAACGAGTGAGAGATATTGCTCATGAGATGGAAGATGCCATAGATGAATTCAATATTCGCCTTGTTGACCAACATTTACAAGGTAGCAGTTCATCTCTTCCTCATAAGATTGTTTTCACATTCAAAACCTTGAAAGCTCGGCGCCGGATCGGTTCACATATACAACAAATCAAATCAAGATTGGATGTTATCTCCAGGGAACGTCCCAGCATATACGGCATAGGCTCAAGGTCAAGTCAAAGGCTGTCACCAAGGCTTGACAGCCAAGGAGATGCACTTCTGCTAGAGGAAGCTGATCTAGTTGGTATTGACACACCCAAGAAGCAGCTGAGTGACTTGCTTTTCAAGGATGAACCGAGTCGCGATGTGATTCCCATCTATGGGATGGGAGGATTGGGGAAAACCACACTGGCAAAGCAAGTCTATGATGACCCGAAAGTGCAGAAGCGTTTCAGGATTCATGCTTGGGTTAATGTTTCTCAATCTTTCAAGATAGAAGAGCTCCTGAAAGACCTGGTTCAACAGCTCTACAATGTCATTGGCAAGCCAGCTCCTGAAGCAGTTGGACAAATGAGAAGTGACAAGCTGAAAGAGATGATCAAGAACTTGCTTCAGCGAAGTAGGTACTTGATTGTGCTGGATGATGTATGGCATGTGAATGTCTGGGATTCCGTCAAATATGCTTTGCCTAACAACAGCCGTGGCAGTAGAGTAATGCTTACCACACGCAAGAGAGATGTCGCCTTGTCTTCCTGTGCCGAGTTTGGTAAGGTCTATAACCTTGAATTCTTATCTGAGCACGAAGCCTGGTCACTTTTCTGTAGGAAGACGTTTCAGGGGAACTCATGCCCTCCTCATCTGGAAGTAGTTTGCAGGAGTATTTTGAAACTCTGTGGGGGTTTGCCACTGGCAATTGTGGCAATCAGCGGCGTTTTGGCCACAAGAGAGAGGACAAACATAGAAGAATGGCAGATGGTTTGCAGAAGTTTTGGGTCTGAAATTGAAGGCAATGACAAGCTGGAGGGTATGAAGAAAGTGCTTTCCCTCAGTTTCAATGAGTTACCGTACTATCTGAAATCTTGTTTGTTGTACCTAAGCATCTTCCCAGAATTTTATGCCATTCAGCATATGAGGTTGATTCGCTTGTGGATAGCCGAAGGGTTTGTCATTGGAGAAGATGGGAAGACACTGGAGGAAGTTGCAGGCAGCTACCTCAAAGAGCTCTTGAACAGAAGTCTGCTGCAAGTGGTGCGGAAAACGAGTGATGGCAGGATGAAGACTTGTCGCATGCATGACCTTCTAAGGGAGATCGTCAATTTGAAGTCAAAGGATCAGAACTTTGCAACAATAGCCAAAGAACAAGACATCATGTGGCCAGACAAAGTTCGGCGCCTATCAGTCATAAACACAACACATAACATCCAGCAAGACAAGACCACATTCCAACTTCGATCTCTGCTAATGTTTGCCTTATCAGATCCACTCCACCATTTTTCTATGCGCGCATTATGTTCCACCGGTTATAGGTTACTTAGAGTGTTAGATTTGCAGGATGCACCTTTGGAGGTTTTTCCTGCTGAAATTGTCACCCTCTGCCTTCTGAAGTATCTAAGTTTGAAGAATACAAAGGTGAAAAACATTCCAGGCTCCATTAAGAAGCTGCAATACCTGGAGACATTAGATCTTAAACACTCCAATGTCACTGAATTGCCAGTTGAAATAGTGGAGCTCCACCGGTTACGCCATCTCCTGGTGTACCGTTATGAGATCGAATCCTATGCTTACTTCCATTCAAAGTATGGCTTCAAGGTGTCTGCCCCAATAGGACGTATGCATTCTTTGCAAAAGCTATGTTTTATAGAGGCAGACCAGGGAGGTAAAGCCTTGATGATTGAGCTAGGAAGACTTACACAACTTAGGAGGCTCGGCATTAGAAAGATGAGGCAAGAAGATGGGGCTGCTTTGTGCTCTTCCATCGAGAAAATGATCAATCTCCGATCACTGTCCATAACTGCAATTGAAGCTGATGAGATAATTGATATTCACAACATTTCCAGCCCTCCTCAGTATCTCCGGCAAGTATACTTGAGTGGACGTTTAGAGAAGTTTCCCCAGTGGATAAGTTCTCTAAAGAATTTGGCCAAAGTGCATCTGAAATGGAGTCGGCTAAAGGAGGATCCTCTGGTATATCTTCAAGATTTGCCAAATCTTAGACATCTTGAGTTTCTTCAGGTTTATGTTGGTGAGACATTGCATTTCAAGGCTAAGGGATTCCCAAGTCTGAAGGTTTTAGGCCTTGATGATTTAGATGGACTGAAATCTATGATAATGGAGGGGGGAGCAATGCCAGGTCTTAAAAAGTTGATCATCCAGCGCTGTGGTTCATTGAAGCAGGTACCATTAGGCATTGAACACCTAAGTAAACTAAAATCAATTGAGTTTTTTGATATGCCTGAAGAATTGGTTTCGGCGCTGCGTCCAAATGGAGGCCAAGATCATTGGAGAGTACAACATGTCCCAGTTGTTTATTCCACATACTGGAGGGATGGAGGGTGGGATGTCTATTCATTAGACACTTTTGGGGAGAGAGAGAGTGACTCTCGTGCTGCAATGAGAAGTCTTGAACTTCGTACTCTTTGGAAGGTTTAACTTTTAGTTTTATAATTTTCTTTTCTTTTATAATAGACTGCACATCTGAGTGATGGCAAACTTCTGTTTTCCATCAGATTGCATATGTAAGTGATGGTAACATATTTTTTTGGTTTTCCATCAGATTGTATGGATGAATGACCGCAAAATTTCTTTCAAGTTTCAGTGAAATAAATCAAGAAGCATAGTTTGCTTCTTGAATTCAGAGGTTAATGAATAAAATTGTTCCATATTTTGGTTTATCAAAATATCCATGATCTGTTTGATTGGGATTTTGTAGTTGCGGCTGTCAATGGTGAGTACTACTACTAGACTGATGGTAGTTTTCCTCATCAGATATCATAGTTCTTCTAGTATACAAGAGTAGCTTATGTTATGGGATTCAGAACAGAAGTTTGTAACTGGATGAGAATAAAGTACTAATGTTTGGTCTCCGGGGGCAGAAGTTAACAAATTTACATTGAAGCAACTAGTGTTGCTCAGCCTCAAAATTTGTGCAGTCACTCAAACATAGTATTTTCGATAAGAGTATCTTCATTGTGATCATAGATATGCAAATAACAGGGAATCGTCTGTGGAACGAAGGCCAACCCTTGTTGTCTAATCTACTTGGCTGCATTGAAATGGCAGCTAATGTCACTGGAGTCGGTCCCAGTTGCTGGCAATGGATTTTATGCATTTCACTTGAAAGGCCTAATAATCATGACATAACATTCGAGTGTCTTTCTTTCATTATGACGAGCTTGGAAGACAGACAGATTAATATGATGATTAGTTTAGGTAGTTAATGATTAGTTTTTGTTGTTCATTGAGCTGTGTTGTATTGTTCATCTCAAGTCCCAAACTAGGAATCTATGCATCCTCCCGGTGTATAGTTCCCACCCACCACCCCCCCTCCCCCTTTTTTTTTTTCTCTGTTCTCTTCGATAATTGCATTGAAAGATAGCTCAGGACTCTCAAAAGAGGAGAGGTGCCAAGGAAAATATCCAAACATTCAAAACAGAAAAACATCATAACAGGATCAGTCTACACACCAGCAAAAAGACAAAAAAAAAAAAAAAAGACAAGGACTCCTAGTTTTGCATACATAGGAAGTGCAAGACTAAACTCAAAAAGCCAACACTGCAGATATAGTTAGACTAGTTGATCTCAGTTTAGGTTATTAAATGATTAGTTATATACTAGTGCCAGCTCTTATTTTATTCCATAACTTAAAATATTGCCATAACTCATAGGTGAAGCTCTTACTTTATTTCTACTCGTAAGCGTAGAAATATTCGATTGCTAGGCATTTGTGGATCTAAGAGTCCCCTTATTTAAACATTAAATCGGATATTAAACACAACATCATATATATATATTCGTAAGTCAATATTTATCTATAGAATTTTTTTTTTTTGTTAAAACTTAAATTTATGATTTAGGTAAAAATTATAAAAGAATTACTTTTGCCTAAATTATAGTTTTGGATTTTTTTATTATTATTTTTTTAAATGAACATGCTACTACACTCACATAATATACAGTATCTCATGTTACCCAAAAAATAAATAAATAAATACAGTATCTCATATAATATTTATATCTTTCAGGTTAAGATTTTTTTTCCGGAATCAATTTCTATATGCATTTTGAAATATTCTTTTCTTGAATTACGGTTGTACTGGAATTTTAGAAGTCGTGTACGTCAAGCTGAAATTATTTAAAGAAAATTAGAAGTTTCTCACTTACTTACTCTTGTCCTCAAATAAGCAGTAGTAAATAACATTGGAGGCGGCGCCTCGTAGGGTTGGTCAGCAATATGACCCGTGTGCAATCTTAAAAAGTTTTTCTGTGGACTAACCTATATAAATTTTATGGGTATTAATTCTAATATAAAACACTATTAGGGGTGTTCGCATGATAATTAGATATGACATGATAGGATAATATAATATATTATAATTTTATCTATTATTTGGTATAGTTAATATATTATATAAATTTATCCATTAAATCTCTTTTATATGTTATAATGATGAATAATTTAATCCAGTCTATTGAAATTGTATTAGGTCTGATTAGTTTTTGATGTATAAAAATTTTTTTATTTTTTATTTTTAATATATTTTATTAAAAAAATTAATTATTAAAAAAATAAAAATATATAAATAAAAAATATTATTTACTAATAAATAATATATTAAAAAGTAATTATAAAATAACTATTTAAACTAAAATAAAAATATAGAAAAAATTTATTATTAAAATATATAAATAATAATAAATAATATTTAATATAAATTTAATTATATATAATAAAAAACACAACCAAATATAAAAATATGATACGAAATTTTCTTAGATTTTGATGTATAAAAACTCTATAACTATTTCTCTATGTTTCTATCTTATTTTTGATATTTATGAAAAAAATATTAAAAATAAATAAATAAATAAATAACTTTTAATATAAAATTATTTTTATATATAATAAAATATAACTAAAATAATTATAATAATTATTTAAATAATTATATTAATTTTTAATTTTTAAATTTAATAATTAAAAATTATATTTATTATAATATCTTTTTCTAATTATATTTTATATAATATAATATAATATCTTATACAATAATATACTAAATATTATATAATATTAAAATTTTATCAAATCTTATATAATCAGATTTTGTACTATCAACCTTTATTCTATCAGACTTTATATTATCAGGTATATCAAACGGTCGTCAAACGCTCAACCTTATGCAATATTTATTTAAAAAATAAAAAATAAAACAATTTCAGACTGAGGAGAGGACTAAATGAAGAAGCTCAATAGTCAATAACCTCTATTTGCAATATCAAAATAGTTCTACTTTAAAATGGTTCTTGTCACTGGTATCATTGTAATTTTCGTCCGTCGAATGGAGTGAAAAACCTGCTACTTCCATCATTGCATTTCTGTAATTTTGTTGTAAGACCTTGCGAATTGAGTATTTCACCAAATAGATGCCACCTATAATTGTCCATGAGGATTTCATAATTGAATATTTCAATACACGTGTTTGGAGAAATTTTAAGCCAGACACATTCTATTATACATCTCTAAACCACTTAAATTATTATTTAACACGTATAAAAATATTTTATGTAAGTGCATTTTATTGTAAATTATACAACCTTATGCATGTTTAATATATTTAATAAATAAATTACCTATAATAAATTACCTTTGAGTGTGAAGCTTGCCAACTTGCCCGTATGACTTGCTCCAACACCTACCAGGGAGGAAAACAACTCTATGCCCATATTTGAACCAGAACGCAGGATTTAGCCTCCAGGGAATACATAAACTCATTCAGAAGTTTGGGTGTGTAAATAGTTGTTGAAAAGAAAAGGCAATGAACATTTTCAACAAAAATCTATCCAGGAAATGATGAGGTAACCTCGTAGAAGTTACGGAGAAACTCTAATTAGTTCCATTTTTTGTTTCTAATACAGGATACTGTGAATGTAACCAATTTTGAGGTCAATGCCCTTTTGGGTACACCACTGGTTAGGCTTTTGGCTACACCAAGTCAAGGATGCATCCTCTATTACGATTAGGAGGGTTGACAGTTTATAAAGGAAGGGGAAAAGCAAAGAAAAGAATATCTTGTTAATTTTTGGTAACACTCTATGCAACATTTCTGGTGTAAAACAAATGATGCAACATGTGTATGAGAAGAACTAGTCTCTAAAATTTTAATGCAAGAAAGAAAATCAAGTCATAGGGGATGTACATAAACTATAAACTATTTTTTGTGAAGTTAGCTGATGATGGACATATAATTGGCTTTTGTTATTAAGAAATACTAGTGTTTGTGACCCGTGGAATGCATGGGTAAAGAAAGTTTTTAAATGTATTGAATGCAAAATGTATATATGTTAAAAACCTGAAATTAAAAATACATAGAATGAAAGTACAATCTATTTTGTATAAAAAAATATTATATTTTAAAACTCATGTAAGAATAAACTTTAATATTTGAAAAAAGAGTTCAAATAAAAAATGAATTTGAAATCACTATCATTGAGCAATTATATTCTATTTTTGAGTTAGGGCAGAGGCAGAAAACCAAAAGCCTCCCATGTGTATCATCCATTTAAATTCAATAAAGGCTATAGTCATAAACAATACAATTCTCTACTAGTGGGTTTTAACATTTGTCAAACAGAACTTTAATTAGTTGGGTTTAGGGTCATTGTTGTAGTCGTTGGGTGTGTAGTCATAAACCCACTACATGTAGTCATTGTGTGTGCAGTCATACACGCGAGTCCTTGCATCTGGTATGATAAATGGAGTGAAAGAAACTGACTTTTCCTCTCACCTCCCCCTCTCTCTCTATTTTTCCTATTAATCTCTTCAAAAGTTAGAAATGGCGCGTTCTAACATGCGCTTGGCAAGTTAAGGTGCATCACACACCACATTCATTTGACAGTGAAATGTGATAATATATTGATAGCTCTCTAATCTATAATGCATCTTGAAAATCTCACTTCCCCCACACAAACAACTTGTATGACTGGCCATGTTCTGATTTCAGTGGGCTTGTGGAGTGTAGGAAACTTGGAGTGGTATATTAAGGAAGCTGCATGGTGATAAGTTCGTAGAAGTTAATTGAGAAAGGAGTAAGTCGGTCTATAGTAAATTTGATTTTATTTTTATAGAATTGATTTTAAGTAAAATTAATTTTGTTAAAAATAATTTTAACTTTTATAAAATAAATAATATTAAAAATTGACAAATCAATTTTGGGAGGTGAAAACCGATTCCAATCCCTCCCATCCGAATGTAGATCCAAATATGCTACAAGTGGAATTCTTGTGAATCAAGATAATGGGAGGAGAAATAAATAGATGGCAGAAGATTCATCCAATTGAATGCTAGATAATATTTGGTTTATTAGGCTTAGAATAAAGTGCAAGTGAATGGCAGCTGTCATCAACTAATGTAGTGGGTTCTTATTTAATTTTTTTCTAATTTATTTGTTTTTAAATTGAAGTTATCCAAAATAGAAAGTTTTGGAATAAAAAAAAAAAAAATTCCCGAATGCTGATACCTGGCAGCACTTTTCAAAAAATATTCTAAAATATTATAGTTATTAAAGGTAGATTATAGATATCGACTTATTAATTTCAGACGAGTTTGGTAATCATATCTAGTGTTTTCTTCTTGGTTCGCGGAAAATACTATGAAATATGCTTCTGGTCCTGGGAGGAAATGGTTTTAAGTTGGTAGTTTGTGAGCTACAAGTAAAGGAGAAATATTTATATAATCCATAATATCATATAATTGTACTCTCAATTAATTATATAAATATATTTTATATAAAATTATATATTAATAGTGGTCTTATATATAATATATTTATATAATTGATGTAGAAATATGATCATATAGTACTTTTGAATCATACAAATATTTATCCAAATAAAGTAGAGATGTAAGCAGATTAAATTGATTCAATGAAATTGAAGATCCAAACCAAATTAATAGAATTTATTCAAATCGATTCGAGCAATCGGTTCATTTTCAAAGTGGAACCAAATCAAATTAATTGTTGTTGGTTCGATCTCAGATTTATAATTTTTCAATCTGATTATCCAAACACCCAATCCGATCATCCGGTTAACTAATTTATTTTTTTTTATTTTTAATATTTCAAAATTTTACACTTAAATTTTTAATAATATAATCATTTTTTATCTTCTTTATTAATATTATTTAAAAAAATTATCTATATATACTATTATTAAATATATTATAATCAATTTTTATAAAAAAAATAATTTTTTATTTTTTACTTTAATTCGATCATCCAAACCAATTCAATTCAATCTTAATTGAATTGATTTGATTCAAATTTATTAAAAAAAATTAAAATTCAAACCAAATCAACCCATTTAAATTTGAACTATTCAAATTTATTTATTTTTAAACTGAAGTTATCTAAAATAGAAAGTTTTGGACTGATACCTGGCAGCACTTTTCAAAAGATATTCTAAAATATTATAGCTACTAAAGATAGATTATAGATATCGACTTATTAATTTCAGACAAGTTTGGTAATCATATAGTGTTTTCTTGTTTGTTTGCGGAAAATACTATGAAATATGCTTTTGGTACTGGGAGGATATGGATTTACTGTTTTTTGACCGCACCGTAAAATACGCCTTAAGTTGGTAGCGTGTGAGCCACGAGTAAAGAGCCTTAAGTACCAAGGAGGATCCTTGATGGAGAGAAAAACGATAGCAGTTTGACCTTTTCCGTTTGGTGATGTTTATAATAGTACATTCTGAGAATGTAACCTACACAAGCAACGTCCAAGACAGCTGTATAAGCACACCGGAATTCACAGATATCATCATCAAGTCCTTGCAAGTTGCAACTATTCCTATCAAGAGACAAAAAGTCAGAATTCCTATCATTCCATCAACTTCTTGCAACTTTTCCCATCAAGAGGAAGGGGGGAAGAAACTGAAGCAAAGGCCCTCTAGAAGAGCAACAAAAAATGGCAGAAAGTACAGTATCTTTTCTGCTGGACAAGCTGAGTACCTTACTTCAAGAAGAAGTGAATCTGCAGAGAGGGGTTTATCAAGAGGTTCAGTACATCAAAGATGAACTGGAGCGCCACAAGGGCATCTTAAAGGTGGCTGATGCTCTTGAAGACAAAGATCCTGAGCTCAAAGTATGGGTTCAACGCGTGAGAGACATTGCTCATGACATGGAAGATGCCATGGATGAATTCAATTATCAAGGCAACAAATCTTCTTTTCTTTCCAGCATTAATAACATGAAAGCTCGGCACCGGATTGCCTTAGATATACAAGGGATCAAATCTAGAGTTGAATATATCTCCAGGGAACGTCCCAGCATATATGGGATAGGCTCAAGGTCGAGTCAACGGTTACGGTTGTCATCAACGATTGACAGCCAAGGACATGCCCTTCTGCTGGAGGAAGCTGATGTAGTAGGCACTGACAAGCCCAAAAAGCAGCTGATTAATTTGCTTTTCAACGACAAACCAGGCCGTGCTGTGATTCCCATTCATGGAATGGGAGGATTGGGGAAAACTACACTGGCAAAGCAAGTCTATGATGACCCAAAAGTGAAGAATCGCTTCAGGATTCATGCTTGGGTTAGTGTTTCTCACCCTTTCCAAATAGAAGACCTCCTTAAGGACCTTGTTCACCAGCTCCATAATGTCATCGGCAAACCAGCTCCTGAATTTGTTGGACAAATGAAAAGTGAGGAGCTTAAAGAGGTGATCAAGAATTTGCTTCATCAAAGCAGGTACCTCATTGTGCTGGATGATGTATGGCAGACCAATGTCTGGGATTCTGTCGAACTCGCTTTGCCTAATAACAACCGTGGCAGCAGAGTAATGCTTACCACACGCAACAGGAATGTAGCCTTGTCTTCCTGCACTGAATTGGGTAAGGAATTTCACCTTGAATTCTTACCCGAGCAAGAAGCTTGGTATCTTTTCTGTAGGAAGACATTTCAGGGTAACTCATGCCCTCCTCATCTGGAAGAAGTTTGCCACTGCATCTTAAAAATGTGTGGGGGGTTGCCACTAGCGATCGTGGCAATCAGTGGTGCTTTGACCACAATGGACAGGGCAAACATAGAAGATTGGCTAATGGTTTACAGAAGTTTCGGCTCCGGAATTGAAGGCAATGACAAACTGGGGACTATGAATGAAGTGTTTTCCCTAAGTTTCAATGAGTTACCTTACTATCTCAAATCCTGTTTGTTGTACCTGTGCATCTTCCCAGAATTTTATGCTATTGAGCATATGAGATTGATTCGCTTGTGGATAGCTGAAGGGTTTGTCATTGGAGAAGATGGAAAGACACTGGAGGAAGTCGCAGACAGTTACCTCAAGGAGCTCTTGGACAGAAGTCTGCTGCAAGTGGTAGAAAAAACCAGTGATGGCAGGATGAAGACTTGTCGCATGCATGATGTTCTAAGGGAGATTGTCAATTTGAAGTCAAAGGATCAAAACTTTGCAACAATAGCCAAGGAACAAGACATAACCTGGCCAGACAGAGTTCGACGCCTATCAGTCATAAACACAACGCATAACATACAGCAAAATAAGACCACCTTCCAACTTCGATCTCTTCTAATGTTTGCCTTATCAGATTCACTTGATCATTTCTCTATACGTGCAGTATGTTCCAGTGGTTTTAAGTTACTATGGGTGTTAGATTTACAGGATGCACCTTTGGAGGTTTTTCCTGCTGAAATTGTCACCCTTTGCCTTCTGAAGTATCTAAGCTTGAAGAATACAAAGGTGAAGGACATTCCGGGTGCCATTAAGAAGCTGCAACACCTGGAGACATTAGATCTTAAACACTCCAATGTCACTGAATTACCAGTTGAAATAGTGGAGCTGCACCGGTTACGCCATCTACTGGTGTACCGCTATGAGATTGAATCCTACGCTTACTTCCATTCAAAGTATGGCTTCCATTTGGCTGCCCCAATAGGACGTATGCAGTCTTTGCAAAAGCTATGTTTTATAGAGGCAGACCAGGGAGGTAAAGCCTTGATGATTGAGCTAGGAAGACTTACACAACTTAGGAGGCTCGGCATCAGAAAGATGAGGCAAGAAGATGGGGCTGCTTTGTGCTCTTCCATCGAGAAGATGATCAATCTCCGATCACTGTCCATAACTGCTATTGAAGCTGATGAGATAATTGATATTCACAACATTTCCAGCCCTCCTCAGTTTCTTCAGCGATTATACTTGAGTGGACATTTAGAGAAGTTTCCCCAGTGGATAAGTTCTTTAGATAATTTGGCCAAAGTGCATCTAAAATGGAGCCGGCTAGAGGAGGATCCTCTGGTATATCTTCAAGATTTGCCAAATCTAAGACATCTTGAGTTTCTTCAGGTTTATGTTGGTGAGACATTGCATTTCAAGGCTAAGGGATTCCCAAGTCTGAAGGTTTTAGGCCTTGATGATTTAGATGGACTGAAATCTATGACAATGGAGAAGGGAGCAATGCCTGGTCTTAAAAAGCTTATCATCCAGCGATGTAAGTCATTGAAGCAGGTACCAATAGGCATTGAACACCTAAGCAAACTGAAAGCAATTGAGTTTTTTGATATTCCTGAAGAATTGATTACAGCACTGCGTCGCCAAGATAACTGGAGAGTGCAACATGTCCCAGTCGTTTATTCTACACATTGGAGGGAGGATGGTTGGGATGTCTACTCATTGGACACTTTTAGGGAGAGAGAGAGAGACTCCAGTCATAGTGCTGCAGTGAAAATTCTTGAATTTCGTGCACTCTGGAAGGTTTAACTTTGATTTTGATTTTTTTTTTTTTCTTTTCTTTTTCTTTTCTAACATGCTGCAAATGTGAGTGATGGCAAAGTTCTGTTTTCCATCAGATTGTATGCATAAATGACTGCAAATGTCTTTCAAGTTTCAACCAAATAAATCAAGGAGCATGATTTGCTTCTTGAATTCAGAGGTCAGTGAATAAAAATGTTCAATATTTTGGTTTACCAACAATTTGGATTTTGTAGCTGTGAATATGTCGATGGTGACTACTATAACTAGACGGTTAGACTGATGGTAGTTTTCCTCGTCAGATATCATAATTCTTCTAGTATACAAGAGTAGCTTATCTTATGGGATTCAGAGCAAAATTTTATCACTGGATGAGAAAAAAGTGCTAATGTTTGGCCTGTGGGGGAAAAGTGAACAAATTTACATAATTACTTTGGACCAACTAGTGCTGCTCAGCCTCAAAATTCACGCAGTCACTCAAACATAGTATTTCCATAAGTGTATCTTCATTGTGATATTAGATATGCTAAGAACAGGATGTTCTGTGTGAAGGCAAGCCAACTCTAGTTATCTACTTGGCTGCATTGAAATGGCAGCTAATGTCACCGGAGTCAATCCCAGTTGCTGGCAATGGATTGCATGCATTTGGCATGAATGGCCTGATAATCATGACGTAACATTCGAGAGTCTTGCTTTCGTTATGATGAGCTTGGAAAGCGGACAGATTAATATGATGATTAGTTTAGGTAGTTAAATGGGCTACAAAGCAACAACAGGGCTGCCCCAACCATTTTGGGGAATCAGCCCCGATATAGGGATGTTAGTTGTAAGGTTTTTGTTGGGTCTCTAAAAGAATTCTGATGGGTTTATTGGGCTTAATCAGCTCCGCTTGACCCAAAACGCATAATTTTGCATGTCTCCTTAGTTGCATCATGACCTATAATTCATCCCCACAAATATATATATATATAAAGAATACATCGAAATCAAATATTTTTACTCATTGAATTATTAAAGAAAACATTGTTTTGGGTGGTAAAATACGAAGAAGAGGAAGATATTCTTTTCCTCAATATTACAAAAGAAAAGGAAGATATATTGGCTACTTATCCTGAAAAAAATAAAGTAGGATAAAATCCTGATTATGACCAGAATCATTTGAAAATTCTCACTTTTTAAGTTCTCATGAAGTGGCTTTTTTTTTTTTTTTTTTAAAACAAATTTGTATTCTCTCATGCTGTGTTGGATAACGACAGAAGGTCCTAAAGAGACAATAAACAAGTTCTTGAGTATAACTACTAGTGCACCATCAAACCCATCATTGTTTCCAGTCCCAAAAATAAATAAATAAAATAAAATAAAAACATAAATCTAAACCATCACAAAGTGCATGTATTATAAAACTTATGTCTACCTTTCTCTAATAAAATATTCACATGACATCGGATGATCCAATACCTTACATTCAAATACCTCTATTTTGGACGACCATAAATTCGAATACCAAAATTTATTCTAATCTGCAAAGTTTAAGTTGGTCTCTTCTGAATAAAACCCAAGATAATATAGCAGAGAGCATAACAATGAATAAGTTTTCATAATTTTGTGAAACTACGCAAAATTTATGTTTGAGTGGAGCCTTAGCAATAGTGCACCTGACATCTCTGGGATCGTGTTTGATCCCAGGCATGGAGGTCTAGGGGTGTAAACAGGTTGATTTGAATTGGATTTAAATGAAAAATAAATCCAAATCGATCAAATTTAATTGGATTGGATTGGTTTGGTTTAGACTTTAATTTTTTTTTCAACAAATTCAAACCAATCCGATTAAGATCGGGTTGATTTGGTTCGGGTCATCGAATTGAACTAAAAAATAAAGAATTATATATATTTTTTAAAAATATTTTTATAACAACTAACAATAATATAAAGCTTGATTATAATATACTTAATAATTATATAAATAGACAAATTTCTTAAATAAATATTAACAAAAAGATAAAAAGTGACTATATTACTAGAAATGTAAGTGTAAAACTTTAAAATATTAGAAATTTAAAAAAAAAAAATTAGTTGATCAGGTGTTCGGGTTGAGTATTTAGATAATCGGATTAAAAAATCATAAATTCGAAACCGAACCAATAATAATTGGTTTGATTTGGTTCTACCTTAAAAATGAATCCATTACCTGAGCGAATCCGAACAAATTCCATCGGTTTTGTATGGATCTTCGAGTTCATTGGATCAATCCAATCTGCTTACATCCCTACAAAGGCCCCAACACCCCTTGGGGAGCTTACCAAAATAAATAAATGAACATACAAGCAACCACTAATAACACATTTAACCTGTTTGTCAAATCATTATTGATATTTGCTTTGCATACTAACCACCTAAGAATCATTTCTTCTGACAAAAAAATTTAGCTCCTGAAAATAAATAAATAAACGCAACTTGCAGTTTATATGATATTCAAGAGAAAGCTTGTGTTTTTTTTTTTCGGTTTGGTTGACTATTTGGCATTCGTGCCTACATCTTGCTTTGAAATATGACTTTCTTTTTTGTTTGATACATGGAAATTGTTCGAAACTTGCGTTCTAAATCTTGCTACTCGGGTTATGGTGGTGACAAAATCACAAGTCACCACTTAAGAAGCCGCCCTAACTGAATCCTTGGCTATGCTTCGAACATCAACCCGTTTGTGATGGTGACTTTTGCAGTGGTCCAGGCCAAATCCTGGACCACTAGTGTACCAGGATGCTTTCGGTAGGTCTCCAATTTTCTGTTTTTGACATTGTGCAGAGACAATTTAACCCACATTGATCCTTTTTGGCATTTCTGCAACAGTGATCTAGATGTGTGTATAATTTCTGCTACCACAGCCCTTAGCGTAACGTGCACCCATTATGAAAATCATGTGGGGCCCATTTGGAAGAATATTTATGTATTTTTTTTTGGGGGGATAAATTTATGCATGTTGTTTAGGGTTATGGAAATTACTCTTATATCTATCTTTTTCAGAATTATCATTAATTTTGTTATGTCGCATTAATATTGTTATTACTCATTAGTACGTACAATACTAATATAATTAGATATTGCTATAGGGTATTACTATTAATCGATTAAGGCGCCAACATTTGCATAATGAACGTGAAAATACTCATTTATTTACACATTAAGATAATTCTTTTAATTACTTAAACAAACAGAGTTTATTTGCTATTAGTCATAACATATAATTCTGCTTGTCATTAGGACTAAACTTTGTTATAAAACCGTAAACAAGCATCCTATAATATCGTAATTTTAATACAAATGATGATAAAATATCGTAATTATTCAAGCCTAAGATATGAATATGATACATATGCTTATCTTTCTGGATAAAATACTATTACTGTAATTTAGAGTTTATTTATTCTAATTGTAGAGTATACTCTAATTGTACCAATTTAAACAAACATTGCCACATAACTCTGTTTCCAACAACAATCATGCATGTTCAATATGCTTTCCTACCATGGCCTAGTTTCCATCATTAATCCATCCATTACCAAATCCAAAACCAAAAAGTTATAATTATCATCATTTGATACAACGGTATTGTAGAAATAAGAAACTTATAATTATTAACATTTTATTCCATTCCATTGAAATGTCCAAACAATGGAATGGAACATTATTTCTTTCCATTATTAAAATATCAAAATAATGAAGTAGAACAATTATATCATTTCACTCTATTCTATTTCACTCCTTATTATTCCATTTCATTCCATAACTTACCACCAATCCAAACTTAGCCTTAGAAAATGGATGTGAAACTTTCCCCCAATAAATATTTCAAAATTTTTCCCTCAAATTTTGCTCACCCAAGGCTCTCCAATATAATAGATAACATGGGATACAATATAGACTACACCAATTTCCATACTACTTATCAATAATTTTTTTTTACATACATTAATTAGAGTTTGTTATTTTAATTTAATAATAGTAAGATCTTATAAATTTGTAAATAAATAAATTAATATATAATAGAACCAAACATGGGGTAATATCCCTCAATGAGTATTTCATGAAAATTTTTCATCCAAATTTCCTTCCTTCAAAATCTTTTCTAAGAAAGTCATTGAAAATTGTAAAAAAAAGTTAAAAAAAAACTACTTTCTTATCAAAGCATGTATGTAAAACACATTTTAGAAGTACTCAATATTCTTTTTTTTTAAATACCCAACTATCTCAAAACTTATTTTCTTCTAACACCAAAAAAATTTATCTGCTACTCATAATTTGAACACCTCATAACATAATAAACTCTCAATTAAATAAATAAAAGTTTGGGATACTTGTCTTTTCTCGTAATATGAACACCCAACAACATCGTAAACTCAACTAAACTAATGAAAAAATTTTCTCTTTAACAAAAAAGAGTAGTAGCACAACAACCTCGATGCAAAAGTAAAGATAAACAAATAATTTCAATAAAGGTATGTATTACTTACAAGTTAAAATATCATTTGAGATAATATAATCAATAGAGAAGAAATAATTATTGAGTTAACTTATTTTAAAAAAATAAACTATAAGGCAAAATATCTAAAACATTTTTGAAGAATAATGGACAAAAAATATTTTCCAAATATCCTTTAGTGAAATCTTCCCCTACCCCAAATTTCTCGCTCAAAATTTTCCCTCTCAAGCTCTCAAAATTTATCACCACTAATTTTATGGTTTTTTCCATCAAAAAATAAGTAAGCTGTTCTTATTTTATAAAAAATAGTTTACTATTTTCATGACGTATAACCTTGCCTAGGATTTGCTGAAAATTTTCCCTGGTTCATAGACATGGCTTATATATTAACTAAAATGTTATACAATTATACTATGTTATTAAATCAAATACATTAACTTTATTTTTTATTGTTAATTAAATATATGAACTCATCTCATTAAATTACACCTCACTTCGAAGCAGAAAAAATTAAAAAAAAAAAAAAAAACCAAAGTATCTACATGTTTGCCATTTCTATATACCAAACAATGGTCCAAAATATTGTGCCAAATGTTTGCACACAACCGGCTTCACGTAGCAAGCCTGTGTGTCCATTTCAGTCATTCTAAATAGCCCCATTTTATTATTAGGGCTTTTACTTGTTTAAAATATAAAAAAATTATTATTTTTGAATATATGTCATTTCAAATATCTTTTTTTTTTTTTATAGTAGTGAATTCGATTGAGATTGGATCGAATTCACCACTATTTAATTTTTTCTTGGATGAATAGAAATCGATCAAGGATAAGTAGAATTCAATACTATTCACTTAAATAGTATTGAATTCGATTTAACCTTGATAGAATTTAAGGAGGTTGCAAAATTTTAGGTGGAATTTATGGTGTATTCTAAACTTTGAGGTGTATGGTAGATCTAAGATGATTAAATGACAAAAAAATATGATTAATTATCATACAAATATAATTAATTACCACACAAAATATAGCAAAACATTTTATCCATGATGGATTAGGGTCCATCCTAAAATATGACAACTATTAGACCTTACTCTCTATTAAAATTATAAAAAAAAAAATGAGAATGATATCTGGATCAGTCGTTAGACGCTTAAGAGCCACAATATTTAATATTTAAAAAATCTATACTTATTGTTTCTATGCATGCGATTGTGGGTGTATATATATTCTCTCGTTATATCTAAAGGCAATATTTGTTTTTTATACTTATATTGCACTAATGAATCGAATTTATCACTATTTATCCGAAAGAAAAAAAATATAAACCTATGATATTTCTTAATTAATTATCATTATAATAAATTAACCAAACTTAATGATAATTAATTAAAAAATATCACATGTTTATATTTGTTTTTTCTTTCGGATAAATAATGATGAATTCAATTCACTAGTATAATATAAGTATAAAAAAAAATATTACCTTTAGATATAACGAGGGAATTATAATGATAATTAATTAAAAAATATCACATGTTTATATTTGTTTTTTCTTTCGGCTAAATAATGATGAATTCGATTCATTAGTGCAATATAAGTATAAAAAAAAATTGCCTTTAGATATAACGAGAGAATATATATACACCTACAGTCGCATGCATAGGAACAATAAGTATAATTTTTTAAATATTAAATATTATGGCTCTTAATCCTCTAACGATTGATTCAAACGTCATCCTCATCTGTTTCTTTACAGTTTTAATAGAAAGTAAGGTCTAATAATTTTCATATTTTAGGATGGACCCTAGTCCATCATAGATAAGACGCTTTGCCATATTTTGTATGGTAATTTACTATATTTAAATAATAATTAATCATATTTTTTGTCATTTAATCATATTAGATCCACCATGCACCTCAAAATTTAGAATTCATCATAAATTCTGCCTAAAATTTTGCAACCTCCTTAAATTCGATCAAGATTAAATCGAATTTAATATTATTCACTTGAATAGTATTAAATTATATTCATCTTAGATCAATTTTTGTTCATCTGAGAAAAAATTGAACAATAATAAATTTGATCCAATCTTAATCAAATTCATTACTATCCCCTAAAAAATGATATTTTCGTACAAAAAGTTAAAATAACATATATCCGAAAATAATAATTTTTTTATTTTAAATCAGTGAAAAAAACCTTTTATTATTCGTTTTATATGTCACCGGATGACTACAAGTGTGTGCATAGTCTTGTAATATTGGTACTACATAAGATTTATCCTTATCCCAGCCAATCTAAACCACTATCTTTTATTTATTTATATTTGAATGGTTTCAAAATCCTGGCACATGTACCAAGAATACCCCTGGACCATTTTAAACGTCGCCGCGTATGGGATTTGTCTTTACTTACGATTTGGCTCCTTCTAAGTTCATCATTCTTCCTATATAGTAGCTATCGGATGACGTGTGCTCTGTTTTTTGGTCGATTATATATAGATACAATTTAAACATACGTGTTCGTCGGGTCATTCTATTATTTTTTTAATTTTTTCTTCCTATAAATTTAATTAACTTCAATGAATGACGACGTATATTTTGAAAACTAACTTGACTATTTACTCATACTCTGGCATATGCTAATGATTCCATTCCCTTTCAGAAAATAACCCGTTTTTGTCCATCCAAAATAGAAATTTACTAGACTATATTTTACCTTCATCCACCAAAATATTTAATGCATTAGTAAAGAAATTCAAGAACTGAAAAAGGTTAACCAGCTTCTAAATAGGAGTTGCTGCATTCCTGCAGGAATCTCCTTTTATTATCCTTCACCCGTTTCTTCATATCAAAGTATCAAATATAAAAGTAAGTCAACATTCAACAACTTTAGATAACTACAGACTTATTATCTTCAAAAATATTTTATGATAACTTTTTGATGAACTTGCATATTCATGCAGCATATTATATGTTTCCTTTCCATATAGGCAGGTCTGTTCTGAATAAAAGCGAAGATGATATAGCAGAAAGCATAACAATCAATAAGTTTTGGTCATTTTGTGAAAGTACACAAAAATTTATGTTTTAAATGAATTAACATATGTGCATCCAGTCCAACCACTAATGATGCATTTAACTTGTTTCTCAAATCATTATTGATATTTGCTTGTTTACTAACCACTTAAGAATCATTTCTTCTGATAAAAAATTGAGCTCCTGAAAAATAAAATAAAATAAAATAAACAAAACAAAACTAAACACAACTTGCTTGCAGTTTATATGGTATTTAAGAGAAAGCTTGTGTTTTGCTCAGTTTGGTTGACTTTTTGGCATTCGTATCTCCTTGCTTTCAAGTATGACCCTTTTTTCGTTTTATACATGGAAAATGTTTGAAAATTGCGTTCTAAATCTTGCTACTCAAGTTATAGACCTCTTTGTACTTAAGTAAATTACTAGGACCTATATCCCCTATCCTTACACAAATTTAATTAACTTTTAAAATTAAATTTATTTATTTTAACTATTAAATTTCATCCATTCATTAATTTTAATATTAAATCTGACGATATTGGGAGGATAGAACAACGTCACTCCCAAACATGATGGGAGTAACGAATCCTTCACCTCCTTATACAAGCGACAAACTGAATCTGACTCGGCTTCGAGCATCAACCCATTTGTCCTGTCTTTACATATGATTTGGGTTGGTTCCTTCTAAGTTTGTCATTCTTCGTATACAGTTTTGTTTTTTGCTCCATGCGAGACGTCCTTATATATACAATTGAAACACACATTCTAGCTGGATACATTGAACAAGTTATAAGATGCTCATTATTATCAAACGTAGAGGCCAGTGCGTCCACACCATGACACCATTCCATTGCCCACCGTCTAAGGAAAAGGAAAGTGCTCTGGGCAAAAATAAAGGCAAAGGCAAGTTTGAGGATTGTTATTTGTACCACTCCCTGTCACAGACATCCAGAGATCCACACTCAAAGTTGAAAAAAAAAATTATGAAAGAAAAAGAAAAAATAAAAAAGTAAGGGGGGAGAGGAGAGAGATATAGAGAGGGTAACAAATGTCTTGATGGGGTAAGGGTTCAAGTCACTTTTTTCTGCCAGTTTATCTTTTTATGTATTTCAGCTTCTAAGTGTGGTTGACCACTAAAAAAAACATCTAAGTGTGACTAATGTATGCCATCTACATAAAAAATTCAGCAGGGATTGCTAGGTTAATGTTACTACTCATATACTTCAGCATATCCCAATGGTTCCATTTTCGGCCCCTACATGACGTTATTTTTGGGTCATTCTAATTTATTTTTCCCTATAAATTTAATTAACTTCAATGAATGACGATGCACATTTTTAAAACTAACTTGACTATTTTCTCATACTTTAGCATATGCTACTAGCGGTTCCATTCCCATTCGGAAGATAACTTTTGTCCATGCAAATTACTTCATGGTATTTTCTCTTCATTCACCAAAATTTTTAATACATATGCTGCTAGTCGTTTTCTTATCCTTCACGCGTTTCTTCTTCATATCAAAGTGTCAAACTAAAAGCAAGTCAACATTCAACAACTTTAGATAACTACTGATTCATTATCTTCCAAAAATATTTTACGATTACTTTTTGATGAACTTGCATGCTCTTGTAGTATATTATATGTTTCTTTTCCATACAGCCAAGTACTTTACTGCTCCTGATGCTGTCATATTTAACATTTTATAAGGGAAGGAAAAAGCCATGCATCTTCATTTCCTGACTCATACTTGTAAATGGGATAACTAAAACCTCATTTCCTTGGTGGCCAATCACAGTGTGCCAGTAATTACATTTGTGAAGAAGAATAGGAAAAATCAATATTACTCTAATTATCACTCAACCAAAAGGGTGTCTTTATCAGCCATAAGAAACTACAAAGCAAAGCACTTAATATAGCTAATAAGTCTGAAGTCTTGTTGGCGAAGCAAAGCCGGGACTAGCTGAGAGGATATGTGACTAACCTGGAAAAGGAAGCAATCATGGCAGAGAGTGCTGTGGGTTTTCTTCTCCAAAGGCTAGCGCCTGTGTTTGAGAATGAAGTGACATTATTCACAGGGGTTCGAGAAGAAGTGGTTTGCCTGAAAGGACAGTTGGAGCGCATAAGAGCCTTCTTAAGGGTTGCGGATGCATTAGAAGAGAGCGATGAGGAACTCAAAGTCTGTGTTAAGCAAGTCAGAGACGTTGCTCACGAGGCTGAAGATGTTCTTGATGAATTAGAACTTGTACAGGCTTATAACCGCACAGATGGGTTCTCTGTTTCTCTCCGTGGATTTTCTCGCCAAATCAGGAATATGAAAGCTCGTTATCGGATTGCTTCTGAGTTGAAAGGCATCAACACCCGCATAAGAACTATTTTTTCAGTTCACAAGAGAATCCTCACTAAATTTGACACTGCTTCACAGGCTTCAAGTTCCATTTATACAGGTAATACTAACACTGTCATGGTTCTTTCAGGCTTAGGTGTTGAGTATCCTAACGCTAATGTGCAGGGGTGTCAAGTAAGCCATTATTAATTCAATTTTCTATGTGTTCTAGCTAATTTTTGGCAAGAGTTATAATCAGTGAGATTCTGCTGATTCTACTCGGTACTCGGTCCACTTGAAGCCTCTTACAACACTTTTTTGTCACAGCGCTGTTTTCTTTATTCTTTTATTTTACTACTAGCATAAGAAAGAATAAATCGATCTGTAGATGTTTCGCCGTTTTAAGTCTAGTATCTGAAAGCTTCAACTAATACTATAGGAACATCATCATTTGGCCACGACGTTTAACTATTTGTTTTGCTATGATACACTTCTTGTGAGAATGGTATAATAAACATATTCCTGAACAGGTAACAACACATGGCATGATCAACGAGGGGATGCCCTTCTCCTGGAGAACGCTGATCTAGTGGGTATAGAGAGGCCAAAAAAGCAGTTGATCAAGCGGTTGATCAAAGTATGTCCAGCGCGCAAAGTAATTTCTGTTACTGGAATGGGAGGGATGGGAAAAACTACTTTGGTGAAGAAAGTATATGATGATCCAGAAGTAATAAAACACTTCAAAGCCTGTGTCTGGGTTACTGTTTCTCAATCTTTCAAAATTGAGGAGCTTCTCAGAGACTTGGTCCAGAAACTCTTTTCTGAAACAAGAAGACCAGTTCCAGATGGCCTTGAAAGCATGAGAAGTGATAAGTTGAAGCTGATGATCAAGGACTTGTTGCAGAGGAAGAGGTACCTAGTGGTATTTGATGATGTGTGGCATATGCATGAATGGGAAGCTGTCAAATATGCATTGCCTAACAATAATTGCGGAAGCAGAGTCATGATCACCACACGGAAATCTGATTTAGCCTCTACCTGCAGCATAGAATCCAAAGGAAAGGTGTATAACTTGCAGCCCTTGAAAGAAGCTGAGGCTTGGGATCTATTTACTAGAAAGACCTTTCAGGGTCAGCCTTGCCCCTCATATTTGATGGACATCTGTAAATATATCTTAAGAAAATGCGAGGGTCTGCCCCTTGCGATTGTGGCAATCAGTGGTGTCCTGGCTATGAAAGACAAGCGCAGGATAGATGAGTGGGATATGATTTGCCGTAGTCTTGGAGCTGAAATTCAAGGCAATGACAAACTTGATAATTTGAAAACAGTACTTGGCCTCAGTTTTAACGATTTGCCTCACTACTTAAAATACTGCTTCTTGTACTTGAGCATCTTTCCTGAGGGCCATCTGATTCAGCGCATGAGATTGATTCGGTTATGGATAGCAGAAGGATTTATTGAGGCCAAAGAAGGTAAAACACTGGAAGATGTTGCAGAGGAATACCTGAAGGAGCTCCTGAACAGAAACTTAATACAAGTAGCAGGGACTACATCCGATGGAAGGGTCAAAACTTTGCGCATCCATGATCTTCTGCGGGAGATCATCATCTTGAAATCTAGGGATCAAAACTTTGTAACCATTGTCAAAGAGCAAAAGGCGCCATGGCCTGAAAAGATTCGGCGTCTTTCAGTGCATAACACAATGCCAAATGGACAGCAACACAGGTCTGTTTCTCAACTCCGCTCTCTTTTAATGTTTGGGGTTGTTGAAAAATTATCCCTATGCAAACTGTTTCCGGGAGGTTTTAGACTGCTTGCTGTTTTGGATTTTCAAGATGCACCTTTGCAGAAGTTTCCAGTAGCTATCATTGGCCTATATTATTTAAGATATCTAAGCTTGAGGAATACAAAGGTGAGCATGGTTCCAGGGAAAATATTAGGGAAGTTGCAGAACCTAGAAACGTTGGATCTGAAGGAGACTTTTGTCACAGAATTGCCTGCAGATATACTGAAGCTTCAAAAACTTCGCCATCTCCTTGTATATAAGTTTAAAGTCAAAGGCTATGCAAAGTTCCACTCCAAACGTGGCTTTAAAGCCCCCAATGAAATAGGATACCTACAGTCATTACAAAAGCTTTGCTTTGTAGAGGCAAATCAATGCTGTGGTATGATAATAAGGCAATTAGGGGAGCTAAGTCAATTAAGAAGGTTAGGCATCATGAAACTGAGAGAGGAAGATGGGAAGGCTTTCTGTTCATCCATTGAGCGATTGGCTAATCTTCATGCCCTCTGTGTTACTTCTGAGGTCAAGAATAAAGTCATTGATCTGGGATTCCTTTCTTCACCCCCTCCATTTCTGCAACGCTTGTATTTGTCAGGACGCCTTCTAGACTTACCAAATTGGATACCTTCTTGTCGTAGCCTGGTCAAGTTGTTTCTGAAATGGAGCTGTTTAAAACATGATCCACTAGTATATCTGCAGGATTTGCCAAACCTTGCACATCTTGAACTACTTCAAGTTTACAATGGCGATACATTGCATTTTAGGTGTGGAAAGTTCAAGAAGCTCAAGGTTTTAGGTCTTGACAGATTTGTTGAGCTTAAACAGGTGACAGTGGAGAAGGGTGCAATGCCATGCCTAGAAAAGCTGATCATTCAGCGCTGCCAATTGTTGAAAATGGTGCCATCAGGCATCGAACACTTGAGTGAGCTGAAAGTTCTGGAGTTTTTCGATATGCCTGATGAACTAATGAAGACAATATGTCCACATGGTCCCGGAAAAGACTACTGGAAAGTTGCACATATACCAGACGTCTATTCTACCTACTGGAGAGATGGTGGTTGGGATGTTTACCCGCTGGAAAGTTTCAAAGATTGTTCTCCACGGTCCGGCACTGTCATGCGCAGTCATGAACGCCGAACTCTGTGGAAGGTGTAGCTTTAAACTGCACAATAGCAGAATGTAAATTTGAGTAAATAACCTATAGTTGTATGTGGAAATAATTGTACAGACTCACTTCCTATATAGAAGTCAGCACTCTGAATAAAGGTGTAGGTTTTAGTTCACCTTTGCTTAATCTTTGATTAATGTAAATAGTGTAACTATTGTTTAATAAATACATAAACACATTTTATATAATTCTGCCTATGTTTCGTATCCAAATCACATTCTTTCCCTATCTTCTTATGATTACGCAAATAGTGCATTATCAGTTCTTCCCATTACAAGATTTATCATGTCATCATTCATCAATGCACATCAGGTTCATATATTAACAGTGAGTACCAAAAAAAAAAAAAAACAAACAAACAAAACAAAACAAAAATCGATTAAGAAAGGACAAGCACTAGCGGAAAATTACCTCAATGAACTCTCAAATCTTAGTAGTGAACACACCAAATTGTTTGAGCTACGAAAACATTTTGCTTTCGTGACCTTGATTCAGAGCACGCAAACAAAACGTTGGAATTTCCCGCATTCACAATAGCAAACACAAACTTTACAAAAATTCAGTTCAATTCGTAAAATTGGTTCACCTTTCTTATATGAAAATGGACTAATGAACCGCGCGCATTGTCGTTTGCCACAGAAGAAGAAAACGGGAGAAGGAAAGGCACTCGAATGCTTTAACAGTTAGCCAAGGATATTTTATTTATTTATTATTTATTTTTTTGGGCTAGTGAATCTGTAACTGCGACGGAGATAAATAAGTCATTCATAATGGGAAAGGGTGGCATTATGTAGAGTGAAAATTAAGTGGCCAATCAAAAGCCCAACACTATGATCTAAGAAAATTGACCGAAAGCTCCTTGGTGATCTTGTGCGTAGTGAGACCAAAATAAATATACAAAATCGTAGAGCTCTCTTGATATATATGATAAGAGAATTCATATTTACGCTTAGTTAACTTAAGTAGTTTACCCTTATTACATGTTCCATTAAATATGGTTTTAAATTCAAATTTTGTGAATAAAAAAATAATAACATTAAGAAAACTTTATTAATTTATCTCAAATTAGACTAGTCGACATACAATGAATTCTAGACATTGGTAATTTAAAAAAGACAAAGAAACATAAGATTCATAATGACGCATATAGAGTGAAAATACTTCGGTAGAGGGTATAAGAGAAGGTCCACTTCAGAGCCATGGAGATTTGCCCTATCTTGTAGAACTAAACTTTGCCAATGCTGTTCTTATGAAGGTGTTGACCTAAAGTTTTCCACAATTCGGGGTTAAGATTTTGCTTATTAATGAGTTATGAGAAATGAGGAGGATAAGAATAAAAACAAATGAAGTTTAACGCACAAAACTGACGTATAGATTTTTTGTTTAACATTAATTTTAATACATTATCAATATAAAAAAATTTATACTATTGTACAATTTATACATAGGGTGAGGGTATTGGTATTTCCATTTGTCTATCCACACTCCCCATTAATAGATTATAATGTTAAATTACTCTTACCAAAATCAATTAATTTTATTAAAATAAAATCATTGTTGATTATTTTTTTTATCTATTCATACTCCTATTTAATACTAATTATTCCTTATTTTATTTTTCTAAAATTCTTTCCTCTACTCCATATGCCCACTCTTTCCAAAAAGGCTCTATCTAAATTATTGAGTATAACAGTACTAACACATAAGTAATTTTTAATTAATAAATTAGGTAAAAACATATAGTGCAAATCCAGTATTATAAAGAATAATAATATGAGTTTTTACTTAGAAAAATAATATACCGAATGAAAGTTTTTTGAGATAAGAATTCAACTTACCGTCCAAGTTATTTTTGTCATTAGGAGAAGGAACTTCATTACAATTTATAGTTTCATTCATGACTTGTAGTTCTTGATTTATCTAATATTAACAAATTTGTTAAATTAATATAAAAGAAATAAAACAATAACATAGAAAAAGAAAAGCAATTACGTACCACGATAAAAGAAAGAGCATTGAAAAGTTTGGTACGATGGAATAGAAAGAAGAGTCTCATGGGATGGAACAAAGGGAAGATGAGCATAGAGAAGAGTAAAATAAAGTAGAAAATAATTAGTATTAAATGTGAGTGTAGATAGACAAAAAATAAAATGATCAATAAAAATTTAATTTTAATAAAAATAATTGATTTAGATGATGGTAATTTAAAAAACTAAATTTATAATATATTAATGAAGAGTGTGGATAAACAAATTGAAATGCCAATAACCCCACCCCTATACACATGACTTTTGAATATTAACTGCAAAAGACAAACATTTTCTATAATGTAACAATACATTTAACAATTTTTTGAGATTTTTTTTTTTCACCTTCTTGTTTGTTTAAATGGAATAAGACGAGACCAAGAGGCAGCACAGTAACGAAGGGGAGTTTTATTAATAATAATAAGAGGAAAAAGCATTTCAGCCGATAAAATTTTCTTAGACCACGCATTGCTCACTGGCCACATTCAAAATTGTACAGCCTCGAACTCTAGAATAAGTCTTCCAATTATACAAAAAATTTAGCAGGAGATATATATATTTTTCTCACTCCAATCAAAATTTTCTCCGCCAAGCACTACTGCTGAAGCTGGCCACAATTGCAAGTGTACCAATTCCTACACGAGTAGAATTGCATGCATATATACAAAAACTTAAAAATGAAAGAGGCTTCATAACAAGTCATCTCCTAAATATGTGAATACCCTTTTCTTGAACACACGAGCAAGGTCAACGATTTCGGTTTCTCTTATATGCTTCACCATACTGTCCTGCTGCTCACTTTTGTTTATTTTCCGAGATAATCTGATTGCAACATCAACTGTCAAACCAGCCATATCCCTAGTGTTTGCTAAACTGCGCAGGATGGTAGCGGAATATGAAGGATTGGACACAAGTCTGTTTAGTAATATCAGTATCTCGCGCATCAGAAACGTCCTGACAACAAATTGCCCAGAATGAGTCAAAGAAAATCATAGACTTAAAATCACATTGCATGTGAAAGAGATTGATGACGTGCAAAAAATTAATTTTGACCATATACTGCCAGTGTAAAGACCAATTATATTTACTTATTCATTAAAAAAATGCTTGGAGTCCACAAAACAAACAAAAAGTAACCCTAAAAACAGTTGATGGTACAAGTTTAGAGATATTTTTAGGAAAGAAAAAGAATGAGATCTTATTGATGAGGAGAACAAACAATTGTGGTTATTATATCCAGACAGTGCAGTTCTTTTACCTCTCCCTGAAAATTTCAGGCGCTTCCTCATGTACTCCAGCTTCAAGGTCCACCACTGATACCAGTAATTGCAAAATCAGCATAAGATAGTTTAGCCCTCTAGAAAGCCTATGACCAACGAAAATTTCAAAACCAGGTTTTCCGGATGACGCAAGGAATGCCAGCACAAGAACAGCATTTCTGCTTATTTTCAACTCCTGAAATTACAATAACATAAATGTTAAGCAGATAATATTTTGAAATACATATCAATTTAATTTGTTTTTTCCCAAACGGAAGTAAGTGGCTATACCTCTATTATTGAATAAAATAAGAACGAATCTTTTAATGTTCACTTTTTGTCCCAAAGTTCAAAAAGAGTACTTATTTTATGCACATACTTGTTAAATGAAAAACCATATTGGAACATACATGCAAATGAATAAATAAAAGGAAATAGAGGAGTTATTTTAGATAGCTACACCCTATATTTTCTCTCCAATTGCCGTAGTTTCTTTCCACTCATCAATTTTCAATTTCTTATTTCATTGTATACATAATCGTAAATCAGGATCTACTGAACCCCCCCCCCCCCCCTTTTTTCTCTTTTTTTCTTTTGTCTTTAACCAGGGAATGGAAGCTTTAATGATCTAGTGTTATTTGTGATGCTTCCAGATGCAAGTGTACAATCAAAATATAATTGATAACTGCTGGTGTGTTTGTTCAACAATGTTTCCCCGTGCAAAAACTATTGAAATATGTAAATACTGAGTTTTCCAATTGAACAATAATAAAAGTAATAACATCACATCACAATATATTCAAAAGCTGATATATCAAAATGTATGATGGACAAGATCAATGTCTTCGTTAGCAAACTTACCAGTAAACCACCTCCATGAGATTCTACACAATCAGCCAATCCTTGAAGGATGATTTCAAAATTTTTGAAATCAGAAACAGCTGCATTGTCATCCATAGCACTACTACTCTCCCCCTCTTTGCAGCCACAGCAGAAAGTGGCCAACAGTTTTGGACCTTGAACACATGAAAAGTGTTAGAATAGGATGAATCGAATGGACAGAAAATATAAGCACCCATTGACTCTCAATTCTAAAACTAGGGATGTACATGAGCAACAAGATAACTATGCCAGTCTAAAATAAGCATCTCAAGAATACATGTATGTTGAGGTTCAAGGCATGCTCAAGCTGAAGAGCCTTAATATCAACTATCAAGTGTGACAACAAGCATCAGACATTGCGGATTTGTATTCGGACATAACATATCCTACTACTCGATATAAGAGCTTATTAGTTTTAAGTTGAATGTCGTGGAGCATTGAACTAGTCAAGATTGTATCTGAGTTCATGTATTGGTTTAGGTATTTGCCAGTTGCCAGTCAGTTTGGAAAATAACTTGAACAAATAAAATTCAAGTAGGAGTTTACAGGTTCAAACTTCAGTGGTCTCATTGTAACCCAAAAAAAAAAAATGAACCAATCTGGTTTTGTTGATGTTTAACAAATGCATGAGTAAACTCGATACTCTTAAATTAGGGACTTGAAGAAACTATAAAAAAAGGACTAATACGACATAATCTCCTCCAAGGCAATTAACCGAGTTCTGCACTTTTATTTTTGAGTGGTCAAGTCTTAAAGGGTGACCCAGTGCACGAAGCCCCACACGGTAGGGGCTGGGAAGGATAGATGTATGTAGCCGTAGAGAGACTATTTCTAGAATTTAAACCTGCGAAGTTCATAAGCCAACAACCTTACCGTTGCACTAAGGCTCACCCTGTCTGCGGTCAAGTTTTGATTTAACACATTAAAATATAAATGATAATCTCACCAAGATAAAAGATAAAAGATGAAATGATAACCTTTCAGTAAATCATTTCCATTCAAAGATGTTTTTCTACAAAGTAATAAGAAAAGACATGAGTGAGATATGAAGTCTCTACGTGGTGATTGAAAAAACTACTAAACCGGAAGGAGACAGGAATCAAACTACATAGCATTTAATGAAAAATGTTTTGATAAAATGGTTATTGGTGCAAACTTACAATTTAGTACTAGATACAGAAGTCTTAGAGTATGTCTTTTGACAAGCAGCCCAGCATCCTTCTTAAGCAATTCTGAAATAGTTTTGAAAACTATTTTCTGGTTAAGCCTGTATTCACACAAATTTCACTTGGGGTAAACATAGTATCTTCAAAAGTCAAATTTTGAACAGAAAACATTACTCGAAAAACTTACTGGGCCCTCTCAAAGTAAGCATTACTTTTCAGGAGAACCAGATTCATGATGGACACTGCCTCCACCCTCACACTTTCTTCTCTGATCCTCATGGCAATTTGATGCATTATGTCAAAAAGGTAAAGCCAATTTACATGAGTTTGCGAGGCATTTTGATGGTTCCAGCACTCTTTTCTGTTTAGTATTTCTTCATTGAAGAGCTTTCCATCTTTAACACCTTCTGATCGACCAGAATCCACAGGTTCCTCCCCAATGCCAATTCGTTCAATGTAGACATTGTCCCTGAGCAGAGTGCACTGGAAAGATCAAATCATAAGTTCACAAGTAGGACGTATGGCCTATCAGAAAGGCTCAGCAGCATTTTCTGCAAGCAGCATGATTAAACAATTGCTTACTACAACTAAACATTTTGACCAAATCAACAATGATAATTAACAACTGACAAACCACCATTCCCTTCCCAGTCCCTGCCCTTCCACCCCAACATCCTCCCCCAAAAAGGCCTGTAAAAACTAGATGAAGGGGGAGAGAGAGGAAAAGAAATAATTCCTTCCCTACATTTATCATATTTTGTTGCAGCTCTTTGAATAAAAGGGTAAGCTTCGCATAATGGACCAGATGTTCATTTTCTAGTGTTCTTATTATAGTTATCAAACCAAGACTCTACATCAACCTGGTCAAGACAATTGCTCAAAGGGTCAACCGCTGGGCCACTGGTTCATTTGTAGATTAACATAAAATGGAGTATAATACAAATATCATGAGATCAAAAGAGGAAGGGACCAACTTGAATTGCAACCTTAAGCTAATGGATAAAAGGTACACAGATTCGATCAATATTAAGTAGCTCAAGATGTAACCCAAATAATGCATACCTTATTCCAAAATTATTTTCCAATTCCAGTAGGAACTTCAGAAGAGTATACAGTACACATAGAGAGCTTTGGACAATAACAACCTATACACGAAAGGAAAATTATGTCAGCAAAGGATGTAAAGTAGAAAATGAGAGAACAAAAAAAACACCTGATATCTTTCAAGAATGAGGACATTTCCGATCTTAAAATATCATCCATGCCACATACGATAGCGATATAATCTTGCAAGTAATTTGAAATAAAGCATTTATTGAGAAATTTAGTATAAAAGTACTCACATTTTCCATACCACAGAGATCAAGTAATGGTTCAATCATAGTTTCCAACACATCTGTTCCATCATTTATCTGCAATACAAGCCAACAAATGGATGACATATAAACTCAACTACCATGATTGAAGAATAAAAACCAGCTCAACAACAAAGGGTAAATGCATCCAATATGTATACATGAAATGCATAAACAACCCAGTGGTTAAACTCAACAAAAGTAAGTTAAATTCAGATAAATTATCTGGGATAATAAAGTTAATCTAACCAAAATATACATAAACACTTTCAAATTTGAACCATACCATGCCTAATTTAGACACAAAACAAATGAATAAAAAATAAACATACCCAAACTTAATTGCTAATAATTACAGCTTCATGTTTTATAGACAACCATTGCAAAAGTGAATGCTAAAGGAAAATATACACAAATGCCCAGTTGAACTAATACCTTTGTCAACACAAGGTAAAGATGTGACACCTTTGATGCTTCTGGAGTATGAAAACAATCCTTGAGATAATGTAAAGCTCTTCCAGAAGAGCTTATATCTGTAAGTAATTTTCTTGTTATTTCAGAGGGCAGACTCATGCTCATGAAGCCAAAAAGAATATGAAAATCTCTTTGGCAACACACAAGCAACTTGGATATCGCATTACTTCTGTCAATTGGAGATCTCCATACCGCCAGCAACTTCTGGGAGAGGTCAAGATAAGGAGGCACATCATCAATTAGAGAACCTTGAGCTTCTTGATGACTAACCATGTCAGTTTCAACCCCCCTAGATTTAAAAGTTTTCTCAACTGATACACAACAAAAAACATGCCAAATGGTGTCACCATGTCAGATGTAAACAGAGTTCTTTTAAAATAGTAAGAGTAAATTTTTTCATGCCTCACCAATCAGATCTTTTGAAGACGCTCCATTTAGAAATGAGGAGATTTTATGACAGTCAGCACCAAGAATTCCAGAATCCCTGCCATTATGGTTCTCATCAATAATAACATTATGCCGCATATATCGATGCCATGTTTACTGCACCATGACTTAGAATAGAAAAAAAAAACACAAGAAGGAATAAAAAGGACAAGCTAAGGCCCGGCATATTAGCAACTAATTATTTATTCATTGTCAGGAACCCAAAAATTTTATTGAAAGCTTCTCTATAAGATAGAACTGCTTAACAATGGAAGAAGAAGACAACAGAAAAAAAGAGAGCATAAGGGCCTGTTTGGTTTCAAAAAACGTTTCCTGCTTTCATTTCCTGGTTTTAATATTAATTATAAAACTGCCACCCTGTTTTCATTCTGTTACCTTATTTCATTATTTCCTTCACAAAATCTTGAAAACGGAAAACAAAATAACAAACAGAAAATATTTTCTGAAACCAAATAGACCCTAAGATACTGCAGAACCTTAAGAGTCTGCAGACCTCCCTGCTCATAGAGGCCCAAATCCTTACTCGGTAATCACCTACCCATTCTCGCTGTTCTGTTCACATTTATTCTGATTCACCCATAACTGAATTTCCCCCCTCACCCATTTTCTACTGCAACATTGGCAGTTTGTTTGCTGCATGTCATTAGCTTGGATATTTCACATCCTTCCCTCATTGTATCTGTGGGCAAATCCACTGCCCCCCTTTCTTACCTTCATGTAATAACAGGGGTCTATCATTCATCATGGCATATCTCAGGCTAATTGAAGAAAGACCCTTCTGCTTATGGACTAAACTCAATGTAGACTAATCTATTACTTAAGTTATTCAACGAATAAATATATCAGGTGAACTTTATTTAGTTGAGGGCTTGACGCCATTCATCAAGACCCAATTGGCAATGACTGCCTCCAATAAGCTCTGGTCACTCTTACTGTAGACCATTGATATATGACATACACACACGAACAAGTACATATTCACCAATAGTTGCACTGAAAAGGCTATAAATTTTGTTGTTATTTTCAGGCTCAGCTCATAAGCTTCCAAACAGAAAGACAAATGACTTGATGTGGGCACAATATATTGAAGAGCTAAGGTCTAGTCCTGATAAACATCAAAAGGGGAAAACAAATGACTGGAACATCTATAAATAAAGTGTAAAACAAAATACAAATTTTGACTCACTTGTTTATCTTTGAACAGTTAGTAGGGGCATTTTCTTCTTTATCCTTGTAAGATATGAGTTTGAGCTGATCTTCTTTCTTATCTCTTTCTTTCTTTAACTTGAGACATTCCTTCTCCTGAAAACATGTAACTATGTTATGACATACCAACATTTTACTGACTCTCAGAACTAGAACTTTGAAAATGTCCCAGAAGGAGTACCAAAAAAGGGACATTGTAGTCATCAACCAATAAGAACAATGAATGAGTATAGTTGCACCAACATACCATATTTGCAAGTTGCTTTGATGCACGTCCCAGCTCCCTCTGATCTTGCCATCAACAAATTAATACCAGGTTCAGTGCAAGAAAAGCTTAAGTGGATCTTTGCAATTTAAACTTTAAATTGATCAACCTATTTTAAAAGTGCATGCAGGTGGACTGATCAGCGTAAAAAGACTCTTTTCCTCTCATATCATTTCCCAAAGATACAACATCGTAACAGGAAAAAGCACAGCAAATAGAAACATTACGGATCCGAACTTTGATGTCCACGGAAAAGATGCCTAACACACACACACACACATATATATATACCACAACTATGACTTAGCAAAATTGATCCTAACATTGTAGTTTTACTTTATAATAATTTTTTCCTTATCTGAACTATGTCTTGAGATATCTACAAGGCATCGCACCGTTACTCAAGACCAATTCCCATTACCTTATAGATTCTTACTACAAATAATATGGTTCCATTCAAATTCAAATGCAGTGTCCGCACTAACATTTACTAAACCAACTGTCCTATAGATTCTTGGAATGCCACACGGCCAATGGTTAATGCAAAAGGGTAGACAAAAACCGACACAACATAAGAGCTTATAATGTGCATGACAAAACGCAGAAACGATGATCCATTTACTTCCTCAAACCAACAACCTTAACATCCGCGCACACATAGTGAACAAGTTCCAAACTTGCACAACCAAACAGCAAATTCTTCGATACCCATTTCTACATTACCTTCAGCCGTTCGATTTCGTGGTCCTTATCGGAATCGGGTCGTCGAGGAGAAGCAGGGGCAAAAGTTGAAGAAGAAGAAGAAGATGCGGGTTTTGCGGGGCGAGAAGAGGGAGAGTGGTGACGATGGTGAAGAGTTAGAGAATCGAAATCGGTGGTCCTCTGAGAGAGCTCTCGGGGAGGGGAGAACCCCATGACGTCCCAGGCGGAAACCCCCGACGAATGCGGCGGACGCGGCGGCGGCGGCGGTTGGAGGTTGTTGTTTTGTGATGGTTTGGCTATGGAAGAGAGGACGAGCTCTTCGGCTTGGATCAACTGGTCGAGCATGGCGTCCTCCCACTCGTCGAAGAAAATGTCGTCGCTCTTGTCCATCCTCTTCGCTTCGCTTCACTCTCCGATTCTTCTGTAGTGAACGCTGTTCAGATATGTATACGATACCACCTTCCACTCTTGTTTAGCGTGTTTGTTCCTCCCCTTCCACCCACGCACACTTTATCAAGTATCAACCCTTTTTTAGGGGTTTTTTTTTTAAATTTTTTCTGAAAAAAACGATCACTTAATCAATTTTTCAAAAAAAAGACAAAAAAAAAGGGATTTGTTTATGCAATTTCAAATCTAGGTGACAGATAACATGGTCCAACATATGTTTTGGACCATGTGATGGTCCGTCCCTTGTAACTATTAAATGGAGAGTAAGCAAAATTCGATGACTGAAATTGAATCGATATTATTTATGTTTTATAATTAAATATAGAAAATTAATTCCTTAATTTTGTTAGGTAGTTCCTATTGATTGCAACTCGAAATGAAGCATATTCATCCTCGGTGGATAGTGAGTAAACCCTAATCTCCAATCGAAGTTAGTCAAGATGCTGGAAGAGCAATGGGAACGGAATAACAATTATCAATTTGAGCAAGTGGTTTCTTTCAAAAGTTTGTCGATTATCTGTTTTTAACTTGGAAGATACTCAATCCCCCAAGACATCAATTGGTTTCATTCATAACATTGCTAGTTTTGCATTAATGTTTAAGGGGTTTTTCATTGCTATTTTGGCGAATCTCATATGTGAATATGGTAGCCCCAACAACATAATTGAAAAAAATAATCGAAGCTGACATCTATGATGTGGTTGTTTATGCAAGTAACAATAATTTCTTAGATTATTGGTATGAATTTGAGTTTTAGCAGCCATAAATTACGCTGCACATGATGACTTGCTAAAGATAGTCATTCGAACTGTGAAGTAGGGTTGTTAACCCAAAAAAAAAAAAAAAAGAACTCTGAAGCAAGGTTCAACTATTATGAGCCCAAACTTTCATCCAATTTAACAAAATATAATTCTTTGCTTGCTATTCTTGTAAAGTCTATTAATATTGTTGCGGACCCATGTATTTGCTATTGTCAATCGACAATGAGTTTTTTTTAATAGTAATATATTTATGTAATGTGTCAGTTCGTACAAATGTGGGGGACATTGCTTTGTGGGAAGTGGGTTTTAAGGCGTCTTAAGGAGGGCGCCGAGTTCGGTGCGCTTCGCAGTCCAAGGTACTTAGT
The DNA here is from genome assembly GCA_031439585.1 of Pterocarpus macrocarpus. NCBI lineage: Eukaryota > Viridiplantae > Streptophyta > Magnoliopsida > Fabales > Fabaceae > Pterocarpus > Pterocarpus macrocarpus. The sequence continues at coordinate 64,230,831 of CM062520.1, read as the reverse complement.
ACACTTTGTGATTGTAGCGCATCGGATGGATGGTGTAGATTTATGATGCCAGACGATATACCAATTATCTACGATGATTATAAGAATATATTAATTTTAAAAAAATTAAAAAATATAATTAAATATATTTTAAAAATTAATTTTTATATACTAATAATATAAAATTATACTGATAATATAAAATAATTTTATACTATCAATATAATATTATACTGATAGATGATAAAATTATATTCGACAGAAAGAAATTATACTGATAAAATTTTTATAATTTTTAAAATTAATTTTTATATATTAGTAGTGTAAAATTACACTGACAAAGATAAAATAATTTTTACACTGTCACAAGATAAAATTATATTGACAGAAGAAAATTATACTGATAAAATTTTTTGATTATAATGACAACAGAAATTATTTTATACTCACAAGATAAAATTACACTACAGAAAGTAAAATTATATTGATAAAAATTTTTTATTATAATGATAAGATAAAATTATTTTATATCACAAGATAATTTTATATCATTAATATATAATAATTAATTTTTAAAATATATTTAATTATATTTTTAAATTTTCTTAAAATTAGATATTACATACAAGATCATGTGATTGACATCGATACACCTCATAATCTCAATTATCAGATTGCACTAAGCACCTTAAGACTGACAAATGAAAGCATCAAGTCACGCCTTTAAGGAGTAGTTGGTCTTGAGGAACTTCAAAGTTTGGGATCTTAGTGCTCGTTCAAGGCCATTTTAGGTTGCCTCCGGTAAGGGGCAGTAATAGAAGACTGATTCTTATTGCAAATGAAATATAAAAGCACTTAAAATGCAATTTTTAAAATATGTAGGTGGGGTAAAATTTTTTATTGTAGTGGGGGACTATCACAGAGTGCAAAACAAATGGTGGACTATGTTAACATCCAAGTCAAATCTAATAGTGATTTTTTTTTTTTAGGGCATAAAGTCCTTATCACACTTTTAGTGCAACCGTTAATCACTCTTGACAAAATTAGTAGCCACTTTGGTTCTTAAACAAAGAAAATTACCCTAGTGATTCCTTAGTTGGTATTCTACTAATTGCTTTACTAAATTTTAATTAAGTTAATGCCAATAGTAAAAGAGGTATGCATGTAATTAGTTTACTCTTCGCTTTTGTCTTAAATGTACCTTATAATGTATGGTGCATGATGTACTTGGTGATGTAGCAAACACCTATTTTTTAGCTGTATTCAACAAGTGTGGCTAAATGACATGAGGATGTCGCTAAACAAATTTGCGAATGTGGCTAAATGAAACTTAAGACTATTGCTAAACGACCACCACCTGATCCCTCTTCTGGCCGCCACTACCATCGCCATCACCGGCTCCCTCCTCCTTTTCCTTCTCCTCCTCTTCCTTCGCCACACCCTCCATCATAAGTGTGCCACACTCTCCACCACAAGTGCACCACCCCCTCCACCATATTTGTTGTAAGTGATGACTCTAAGCCCCTATACCACCTCTCTTACTCCCTCTCTATCATGCTGCCAACTCCTTTTCCTCACCCCTCGGCCATGGCGGCTTCGACACCGTCTTCTCTGGCACCTTCTTGCCATTGGGGAGAACCTCCATCGCCATGAAGCTCATGGAACCCACCTGCAAGGCGAGCGCGAGTTCTACAATGAGCATTTCTTCGCCTATGTGCTCTGCCGCTCCCCCCACATCGTCACCACCATTGGTTCTCCTCCAACCCCATTTGGATGTTTTAAATGGTGGTGGTGATGATGAAGAGAAGAATAAGGAAGGATTTTTGGAGTGTGATGGTGATGGGGTTGTTGTGGAGGTTGAAGATTGTGAAACTGGGGAGGGGACACAATGATGGGCGGTGGAAGCGGCAGTGTTGGGTGGAAATGGTGGCATAGTGGTTGGCTGGGAGAGACACTGAAAACGGCGGAGGGGGAGCATATACACCCTCATTTATGCATCTGGTGCATGATGCAGCCTACTTTGTAGGGTGCATTGTAGAACAAACCTTACTCTTCTCTCCTTTTGTAAAACAAAACGATGACGTTAGTCCGCTGTATATCACAAACAATTTATGAGCCAAAACAAAACGATAACTCAAAGGCCCAAATAATGGCATTGGCTTGGGTTAGTTAACGTGCCAATTCATTTCTAATGTGTTGGTTTATTGTTATCTAGGAGAGCAGGAGGATGGAAGGTTATGGGGCTCTAAAATTAATCTTATTGTAATACTATTCTCCCTTTTCCTATTGTTTCCCCATTCTTTCCGATGGTTAATCTCTTTCTCCTCACTCTTTTCCTTGCACCTATTTTTTTGTTTTTCTACTATTGCAACCTACGTCCTTCAATCTTTTTCAAACAGAAGTTGACTTATTAGAGGTGGCTTATTCATTTCATGGCTTGCTCATGACTCCTCATTATAGGTTGCTTTTTTTTCCTTTTGTTTTCCATGATGGTTTGTTAAATATCCCATTTTGCAAGTTTCCTTAACGGTGGTGTTGTATCATGAGAGAAAATTGAGGCTAGATTGCCCATTTGTAGTTCTCACACTTAATGTTATATGAGGCTGAATTAGAGGATTGTGATTGGGTCAAGTGAGAGATTAGTAGCCCATGTTAATACTTGTTATTTGGAACTTTGTTTATATCCGTTATGGAAAAAATGTAGATTAAATTCCTTGTATCCATTCTATCTAATTCATTATTGTATTTGAGAATTGGTTGAAATGGATATAAGGAACGTGATACAAGTTTTGTCCATTGGTTATTTGGTGGCTACATACATTCTAAGGCAAAAGGCCTTTAACTTTGGCATTAATTATGCTTTAAGGTTACTAGTGTGCTGATGTATGCCACAAATAGTATGTTTGGTTTTCTATTTGGAAACCTCAAAGCCATCATTTTGGCAAAATTACTCTCTTGTAGCTTTTTCTCAAATTACGATTTTGGGCTTTCAAATAGGAAACCAAACATCCTAGAAGTATATTTGGGTGCCCCTTTGTTTGGTAGGCTAGGTGCCCTCATGATTAGTGTTTTGGTTTTGTAGAATATGTGATTGTGATGCTTTGATTAGTAACTTGAGATTTGTGCCAAACATTGTTTTCTCTCTTTTTATAGCTCGTTTAAAAGTTGTTTCATAACTAATATCATAGATAAAGAGCTCACATTTGTTATCATGTAAATTTTATAATGATGCAAAACCATCTATGTTATATTGTGCTCTATCTTTATCTAAAGTTGTATAATGTTTGTTGATTGTATATTTAGGCTTAGGTTATAGTGTATCAAATTTTTTGTTGTAAACTAATTATTGTCTTTGACCTTCAATCAATAAAAGTTTATTGGCAAAAAAAGGTTAACCTTATATCTTCACAATCTTGAAGCATGTTTGGGAATAGATTATTTTGAGAAAATAATTATCCTTTTTAAAAGAGATTAATATTGGGACACTATTAGTGATATTTTACATTATTATCCAATCACATTTTATTATAGAGAAACGATATTTAAGCTTTTTTGGGTGTCCATCGATATATATTTGCACAAATAACTAAGAATTTTACATTTATAATTGAAAAATCGGGTGATTACAAGTGGTAAGTGATAATACAACCACTTGGAGATTCATATGCAAATAAATGTGGAATTCACATGCATGACTGAGAAATTAGATGACAGTATTGTCACTTACCATTCACAATCACTTGATTCTCCAGTTATGAACATGAAATCTCAATTATTTGCACACAAATCATTTATGTCAATGGACACCCCAAAACCTATTTCTAAATAACACAACTCTTTATTATATGAGTGACTTTTGGATAGTTATTGTAAAAGTTAAATATTTAATAGTATGACAATACATTATTAGATGACAATAGAAAAATCTTTTACAGTAATAATATATCAAAATTAAATATTTAAACAAAATTAATTTTTTTAAACAATATATATTTATAAAACTCCTGATTATAAATTGTTTGAAACTTAAAGTAAACTAATTCAAATGAGTTCGTTTATCCTGAACCTTTCAAAATGGGTCCAGTATTGATTACTTGGTATTTTAACATTGGATTAGGAAAAATAATAATTATACATTTTGATTATTATTATTATTTTGCAACTCAAAGGTAAAAAATAAAAGGATCAGTAGTGAATATTTTTTGAAAGGTCTAGATAAATAGACCTAATTAAAATATTAGGAGTGCTCAAATATAATCCAACCTAATCAAAATCATAAAACCAATTCAATCCAAACTGAAAATGGATTACAACAGCAAAAGCTTGGATTGAATTGATTCTTATTTTTAACAAATCATATGGATTAGATTGGATTTTGAATTCAATTTTCAAAATTAATCCAATTCAATTCAAATTAAATAATATTATATGATATAATTTTTATTAATAAATTCATACTTTTACTTATAATATTTTTAATTTATTATATAATATTTATATTCATATTTCATTCTCACTTACATAATATTTTATAAATATTGAATGGATTATTTTTTTATTTATTTATTTTATTAACTTAAATTTATTTTATTTTATAATGTTCTAAACTTAAAATTTTATTTTGTTAAAAGTTAATCAAAATAATACAATTCAAATCGATAAAAATTATATTGAATTGGATTAAATGCAAAATTTAAATTAAACTAATTTAATCCAAATTACAATAAATTATATTATTTAGATCAAATTAATTTTTCACTCAAAATTAAATCAAACATAATTACAATACCCCAGTCAAATACATCCTATTGCTTACTCAGTTGGTCAATTATGTCCACTTAGTTGCTTTAGCAAGTGATGTGCAAAAAATTAACCTTGTCGAGATTTGCTTAATTAAATCCTAGGCGCGTGGTCTTTGGAACACTACCATGAAGTATTTTTGATTTAACTTCTAAATCACACACCTCTGGCTTCCATTGTGCTTTCAAGGCTAAGGGTAGGGCTAATAAAATTAAGTTTTAAATATAATTTTAGTTTCCATACATGTTATTAATTTTGAATATAGTTCCCATATAAGAAGTTTAAATAAGTCTTTATATGTATAATTATTTGTAAAGAAATTTTTATTATTAATTGAAGTTATAATTTTATGAATTTTACTTAATTTATATCTATAACTATGATATTTGAGAACCATAAACTAGAAATTACTTCCAAATGACAGCTTCCAAAGCATTTTCACGACAGAAACCATTCTATATATATATATATATATATATATATATATATATATATATATATATATATATATATCAAAACTCATTTTAAAACAACTCCAGTTTGTTATATAGTTACCAAACAAGCCAGCCAAGCTCACCAATAATCAAGGTGCGGCAAATCATAGGTTTTTTCATGGATTGTTTGGTTTATTTTTATCTTTTAAAATTTATTTATTATTACAAAATCTTTTCAAAGAAATAAACTTTGAAAGATAGATTAAAAATTTTCAAATTTCCGTGAAAATTATGTAAAAATAATTAATATTTTTAACTTAAACTAAATTTAAGGAAGGTTATTTGATGGAAAAATTGTGAAGTAGAGTAAGTTGAAAAAATGTGAATGTCCAATATGTAATATATAATTTACCGTACAATCATATTTCCTGAATAATGAATAAATAATACAGCAAACAGGGTGGTGACAGGCATTGCCAAGGCGCATTGAGCAGCAATGTGGCGTGGGCGGTGGATGTGCGCGAGTCATGACTCATCACACGACTATGACACTTCATACACCTCTCTCTCTCTCTCTCTCTCTCTCTCTCTCTCTCTCCCTGCGCCAAATTCATGAATGATGATGGTAACCGCAAATCGATTATTTTATATGTAAATGTAATTTCTTTTTTGGTGTGTTTGCAACCATTTGCACTGCCTAGAATCAATTTTGGGAGGTTTAAATTGATTCTTTTAATATTTATAATATTTAATTTTTATTGTTTAAAATTAAAATTTTTAGAATTGATTTTAAAAAAAATTATTTTTTATTATAATTATTTTTAAAAAAATTATTAAATATAAATCACCTTACATCAAAATTAATTTTAATTTAAGGTATATTTATTTCAAATTTAAAAAAAATTAATTTTAAAACTTAAATTTTATATATAATAAAAAAAATTAAAAATTAATTTTTTTTAAAATTATTTTTTTCAATTTCTTTAAAAAAATTGAAAATTAAATTTTTTTAAAAATTTAATTATTTTAAAAAATTTATTTAAATATATAAAAATTAAATTTTTTAATAAAAAAATAATTTTTTATTAAAAAATACAAATAAACACACCTTAAATCAATTCTAATAAAATTAATTTTATAAAAATAGAATCAAACATATACTTTATCTTGAACGTAATTTTCAAAAACGGTGTAACTTACCATTTCTTTTGAGGTAATACTAACGTCAGAATCAAGTTACTAGAAGTAGGTTGGTAATAAAAAACTTAAATAATTTATACAGACTTATAGATTCAAATTATATTGTTACCCACAAGAAACACTAAGATCGGCATCAAATTTTTGTTATTGATAATTTTTTCTTGCGTGTCTCAATTTAAATTTCCCAAGATTATGTGAAATTTTAAGACCAGAGAATTCATTCTCCTGCCAGCTGTTGAGTGCTGACGCCTTGCCTCACCTCGCTTCCCTATTTGCCCCATTTCTAAATTGCATTAACGGCTTCAGTGCTGCGCTGCCTACAATTTTAATATTTCAATATAAATATAATAACAAAATCTCTCTTTATTGACATATTTGGGGTGCATTTATTTTAGTTTTTAAAAAAAATAAAATTTTTAAAAATTATTCATTTTAATTTTTAACAAAAAATTGAAGATAATTTTTTTAGAATTTAATTAATTTTAAAAAATTATTTAAATATATAAAAATTTATTTTTTAATAAAAAATAATTTTTTATTAAAATAATTTCAAATAAATATACACTTAATTAAAGATGACTTGTAACATGTTTGAAAAACTTTTAGCAATATTAGAATAGATTTTGAATGGCCAAAATTGATTTTGATCAAATTTTAGGTTGTTTAATTATATATTTTTAAAATTAATTTTTATTTTTAGAATTGATTCTGAAAGAAGTATAAAATTTTTACTTTTTATCAAAATTATTTTTAAAAAAAATTTTATATATAAACCATTTTACTTTAAAATTAATTCTATTCAAATTAATTTTTTCTAAAATTAATCCTTAAAAAAGAAGAACCAAACAGGCTGTTAATATATTATGACGATGTAAGTTCGGTTTCTGCCATTAATAAAAGGAATTTGTTAGTAGACGATTTCATATATTGTCTATAAGTACTCTATGAACTTGATAGCTGAAATCTAACCTTGGTGGGAGCGTAGGTGGCAAAGCTACCGAAGTGAAAAAGGAAAATCTGTCTTTATAACCTTTGTCTTCTGATGTACACTTGCCTGCTGCTCATCTCAGCTGATTCCAAAGCATTATTACTACTAAATCTTTCCCCGAGCAACTACACATAAACAAAAACAACACAACAAAACCAACAACAACGTCATCACCCTCCACGCCAAGTAAACGATTCCTCTCTTCTCTACCCATACCTCTAACTCGCCCTTTTTTCTCTCTGCCTGTCCACGAATCATGCAACCACCGATTTGAAGTGTGTTTTTCCTTTTTTTTTGCTGGTTTCAAGAACAAGTATAGGGAGGTAAATCGACCCTTTTACTTGATAAAAACGCCAGGATCAAAAAGATCGGTTTTTTTCTCAGTGGGGGTATTGGATTTTGAGTTGACCTCCAAAAAATAATAAAAATGGTGGGTATATTTTCGAGATTCTCTGTTGGAAGGAACATCCACCGACGAACGCAAAGTGCCCTGGTAAGAGTTTGTTTCTTTTTTTTTTTATAAATTTATTTTTGGTTTGCAATACAAATCCAATGATTTGTGTTGTGCTGTTTTTATTTTTTTGGTTTGGCTTCTTTGGACTTGGATCAACCAATGAATGCTGATTGTATGGTACGTGAACGGAACTCGTTATAATGATTCGTGCAGGTGACAGGTGTTGATAAAAAGAAAAATAAAAAAACAGTGATTTTGGATTTTGCATATTCACTTGAAAGCCTTGTTGGCTAGTTCTTTGTTTTTGCGCTATTAGATCAGCTTTTGCTAAAACAATTTGCTCTTTGACCCTTTTTTGTTGTGTTGGTGTTCAATAGTTTTTATGCATTCGAAGAAAAACATATGTCAAATTTAATTATTTTAAACCTTATCTTGTATTGTGAATTCAGGAAATTGTTCATGTGATTAACTGTTGGATTGTGCAAAAATTCGAGATATATTTGCAATTGGATGTCAGAACTTCATTTTTGTAACATGGTTTGATTGCTGACATGATCTTGTTGTTGCATTATGCATTGACTCCTTGTGGTGCAGGATGAGAGGGAAGTAATCCCCCCAAACTCGGAGGCTGCTGCTGCAGCAAGTGCTGCCACTGCCACTTCACATGGAATTGAAGTGGCAGTAGAGTTTAAGCCAGTTGAACACCCAATCGAACCCCTTGACAATGATAGACCAATTCAGTGCCCGTTACCAGAACCATCAATTCTAAATGTAAGACTTATATCTGGTTTTGTTATGGTATATATCAAAATTGATGGTTTGAAATTGCTTTTTTAAAAAAATAAATAAATAAATAAAACATCAAATTTGGTTGTGTTGGCTATTATAACTATAGTTTGTATATTGTATTTTATCCTTTAATACATATTTGAAACCACTTTTTGTAATATCTGCATACTGTGTGTTCAAACTTCTTTTGCAATGCATGCATGAGCTCCAAAAGAGAATGAGAAGTCTCATTGTACTACATAATACCTTGAGTTGACATATGCTCGAGTGTTCTGGCCTCTAGATTAACAAGACTGTGTGGGGATGTGTGGGTTTAATGAACAATAAAAACAACTGCTGTTGCTCAATCACCTAAATGCTTGAGCATGCAGCAGCACAACCCTTATTTTTGGAGCTCAGACGTAATTGCGTAAATAACTGGCCACAATGTTATGGGATATGGTGGTATCTTACTATCTTTCAAAGAATTCTTTGGTTTCTTTCCTAAAATAGTTCTTAGTTGTTGCTGTGGGTGCATTTGACCTATTAGTGTCACTACAGCAAATAATTATGCATAGTTATAGTTAATGCCATTTATGTACATTAGTGGGAAGCACACCAAAGGGGATAATTGAGCTTCCACACAACAGGGCTAGGTGGAATTGGTATTTAAATTGCCTTACTGTTGGGTTTGTCATTCATCTCATGATCTCAAGAGTCCAGATAGTTGTGGATGTTGGAGAGTGACCGTATTTTTATCTTTGTCACTAAATGCTGTGGTGTAACTAGTCATAGTCTTTGAATCTGAGTTAATGTTTTCCCTTCTAACTTCAAAAGCTGAAACACCAGCAGGGAGGGTTGGAAGTTGGCTCTTTTAAAATTTAATTATGAGGTAGATGCCGGCATGAGTTTTTCTTACTTTCTACTTCATTACTTTCACCTCCTCTTCCAAACTTAATGTTTGGTACAATTATAGTTTTGTAGTCAAAGAATCTAGCAGACATGTAACAAACCAATTAACTCAATAATGTCCTCTTTGTTGGCAAATTACACTCAAATGCTGCTGGGTTGGTGAGCAAATAGTTTCCTATGACAATATAGCAGGACGATTCGGAGGCTTTCTTTATATTTGATTGCTGAATTTAAGGCATGCGCCCTGTAATGATAATTGATATATGTGTCATACGTGAGACTATCATAACATAAAGGTATATGTATGTGTGAAAGCATTGGAACTCATGGCTTTTACATGGATTTTGGCATGAGATTGATTTAGGTTGTTCCAGTGATGGAGTTAGTGTTCATGTGATTGTCGTTCTTTCCTGTTGAGAGGGGGGTCTAGGGTTGAGTTTCATTCATTTCTCATTAGTTTTTATTCAATTCCTCAATCATTAGGATGGAAGAATATGGAAAGAGCGAGTATCTGCTACCGTGCGGAGAAGAGGCGACTTGCCAGTGATGAAGGAAGGAGGAACCCTTGAAGCTGAAGGTGCTGGGACAAAGCCACGGACATCCCAGTCTAGCAGAATGATCCTGCCATCTCTTAGTGCTCCGGAGCATAATCTTCTAAAACTTCTTGAAGAGTGTAATACTTCAGGCATCTAACGTGGTAACGTGGTATTGTTTTTAATGTGGCACTCTGTTGGCATAAATTCCATCAACTTAAATATGATACGCCTTTATTCTCTTCATCTTTTCTTTTTCTTTTTTTTTTTTTTTTGTCGTCCTTTCCTTTAAATTATAAGCTCAAACATATGGATGTGTATCCAAATGTATCATTGTGAAAGTCAAATCTGGTACATTTTTGCTAACTACTTTCTACTTTTGTCCATTGCTAATAAATATTGAGCTTATTTATGTATTGCTTCTACAATGTGTACTCTTGATGAGTATTTCAGTTTACTTAGGGCTGGTAGAAGCTAAAACTTGAGGCATGGAGAGCTAATAGTGAAAATTATCAATGAATTAAGCCATGATTCAGATTGAGCTATGCGTTTCTTTTCATTTATTGTAATTTATGCCCCACTTTTACTCCTGCCTAGGGCGGTAATGAAGAAATGTTCTGTGAAGCCATTCATATTTTGTTTTTATATAATATTAGCATATTTTCATTCCTCCCATCCTATTTTCGTTCCTATGCTTTAAAAGCTCTACAAACCATTGGAATCATCAAATGATTTGCTCAAAACGTTGATATTGATTAATATTTTTGGTCAAACTCGTTACCATTGAATATATTTTTCTGCTTCACATTAAGGGTTGCTCAATGTTTAAAAAATAATCAGCTGTGGTGTTGTAGTTAAACTGACAATAAAATTTGATGTAATAAATTTACATTAGGGGTGCCTTTTTAACGGTCAGAGCATTACTGCTTAAGAAGCAGGGTTTATGATTTAAATATAACTTAGTTAAAGCATTTGATTCTACAAGAATTTTTTTTTTTAGAGGCGTTATTTGTACCATTACAAATGATAGACACTCCAACACTTACTCACAAAGTTAAAAAAAAAAAAATTATAAAAGAAAGTAAAAAAGTGAAAAAGCAAGGGGGAGAGGAGAGAGATAGAGAGAGGATATCAAAATATATAAGAGAAAGATATGCATAAAAAATATTTCTCTTTTTTTTTTTTTTTTTTTTTTATCTGAGCCTTTCATAATTTATTTTAAGTTTGATGGGTTGAGTTGGGACATTAATCCTTGTTGGTTAAAAATATGAGAAATATCCTTTGCTCTGAATACTGTGATGATGCGAGGTTCCTTTATTGTTTACGTTAGTCATTTGCATTTTTTTGACCTCGTGCTTATGATAATCACTTCTTTATTTGATAAAATATAATCTCTTCTTTATTTTTTGGTAAGGTTTAATATTTATATTTTCATTAACCTTTTTTTTTTTGTTCTTATAATTGAGTATCAGTTTTTTATTTTTGATTTTATTTTTTAAGTTATAGGTCTTATAGTTGTTATTTTTTTAATGAAGCATTGGTTATTAGTTTAGCTCATTTTCATTGTGATTCTTGAAGGATTAAAACTTAAATTGTAAAAAATTATAAGAATTTATATCAAAAAAATGTTATATGCACCAAAATCAAAATTCAATACAACGTTGGAGATTAAAATAATATTTTGTAGTTAATAGGGCTAAAATTATATGTTATTCAACAAGTAAGTGACTAATCTTTCAAGGTATTAAGTGACTAATCTTCTGAGGTATAATCAAGCGATTAAGTGGGATTTCTTTCAATAGTATTTATTTTTTTCATAAACTTGAATCTTGGAATTAAATTCAAAACCACGGGACCAGAATTATATTTAAACATGCTCTATTCCATCAAAACATACTCTAATCGACATTTACACTCATATTTTAACACATTAGGATACTAGCATTTTTCTTATGCAAAATCATCTGCACCAACAACTTTGCAATGGATGGAAGAATTACAATCTGGGATCCCTTTGCAAAGTTAGTTTATAGAAAAATCCTTAACCAGATCAATAGCATATTTAATCAAGCCGATATCTTGACAGCCCATTAAACTATTCTTTTTGATTGTTAACCACTTCTTCGAATTGACTGAGTTAAAGATGTTTATAATACATCAAGGATTCTTTATTAAGTACTGTAGGTCACATCATTGATTAAATATTTCTTGCACAATAAATAATATAAAGATGGCTGCCTAATTTCGTACGACGAAGGCATTCTTTCTGGTTGTGCTGGCTTGAGTGGATAAAGCTTATCAATTATATAACAGCAGAAGTGGTGCATTTTTGAACATAAAATAGTTGTAATAACTTTTCAATGCGATTATTGAAGCATTGACCCTGAAACTCTTAACCAACTTTTCTACCGAGTGGATACCAAGCAGCCACATGTTGACCAAAAACTCATCAGATAGACCTACTATATCAACTCCAGATCATAGATAATCTAATGAATTTTGTTTATCTTAATGATGGTAGACTCATTCTGTTTCCACCAAAGCAGTGGTTTTGCCTCTAAATCAAACATGATTCATAACAATAAGGCAAGAAAGCAAAGCATTGATTGCCATCATGAGCATCATAGAACAACCAGTTATATTTGATATATCAAATCAAATCATCAAAATACAATACAGCGGATATACACAGGCTTGGAGGGTGTTAGTTTTCTAGCAAGATCACCACAAGGAACTAAATTTCTGGAATTATTGGAGATAACAGAGAAATGGGTATGAAGAATAACAATAAAACAAGAACTAGATTGATTATTAGAGAAAAATAACCCGACTGAAAAACTGACACTGTAGCGGTGAATAGAAGAAAGCTACACAGGAAATTCACGAGCCTGTAATGGATGCTCCACTGTTGGGTTCACAAGGTGTTCCCTGGGACCACGAAGGCTTCCATGGTTCATCCATGTCTTCCTTTGCCACTTCTGATGATGCTGTTCCCGAGCTTGATTCTCTAGGGACACTGTGGCTGTGGTTATCCCTGTGTTACTTGAGTGAACTGATATCAAGGAAGTGGCCAAGACAAGGAGGAAAAGAATAAAGCATGTGAGTGAGGCCCTCACTTGCTTCACCATTGTGCTTTTTTTTGGTGGTTGCCTTTCTTTGTCTTGTGGTGGATGTTGTGTGGGAGAGGAGAGTGGGGTTAATATAGAGTTTTTGAGGGATAACTTTGCTTTGTTCTGAAGTCACAAAGTTAATCATTTACATGTGTTGCACTCGATGAAGAGTAATGTTATTATTTATTTATTTCTTATATAGCAGCTAGAATAATTTGGCTAGAATCATATTAGCTTATTATATGATAAAATTTTTTAAATATTGGTTTTTTTTTTTCATATATAAAATTTTAATTCAAGATCCTATTTAAAAGAAAATAAGTGTTGAATCACTTAAATTAAATAATTATTAATAAAAAATAATATTTTTTATAAATTAAAAATATATATTAAAAGAGAATACTAAAAAAAGAAAAACATGAAACATTTAGAAATAGTAGGTGGATAAAATCAAAATTTTGTATCTCTCTATTATGGCCACTTTTGACGTCATTTTTACTGTTAAATAACATTTCTGCTCCATGAATTGATGGATTGGTGGAATTGTTTCAGATTGGGTTGGTTTTGTTGGTGGCTTTAGTAATTGCCACCTATTGTGCTGCCCAAAGTCAGAATGGACCCATTAATAATTATATTTTTTGTGATCATGGTCAAATCACTTGCTTGGTTGGATAATCTCAATGAATGATGTGAAATCCATATACATGGCGCCCTTATCATTTTATTATGGACTGGCTCGTGCAGGAAAAGCATTTTGAATGGTGGGCAAGCAAGGAATCAAGGGAGTATTTGCTGTTTATTTTATGTTATCATCACATGCATGCTTATTAACCATTACACCCTGAATAGTTTTTAATGTGCATCACAACACTAAGTAGTTTGAATTTTACTTGAAATTATTGTTGGCCTCTAAGTTTATAGTATAGGTGTTGGACAGATTTGTTCCATTTTTTATACATCTAAAACGAGTGAAAAAGACAACTAATAACAGAAACAGCACTTATATAGTCAGCTAGAACTAAAAGCCCCCCTAAACCAGACCAGTGGGTGGAGTTACCAAATCGTTAGGTGATCATCCTTCTTTGCTCTAAATTACATAATCATTACAGTTATTAACTTTTGGGAGAGTATAAGTAAAACGGAGGACAGAATTTCTTTTTTTTAAAAAAACAAATTTCTTAAAGTATCCCTCATCTGATAAGGTAGAGACTAATATAATCTGAGAGAGATTAATCTCCTGAAACACAATCAAGTGTTTAAACAGAGACTCTTTCTAACAGTAATTTTTCTATTTACATAAATTTCGAAATCAAATTCTGAATCCCATGCTTAAGAGATTCAAGCCAGTTATACTTGGGCTAACTTTGTTGGATGGAATTTTTACCATATAAAAATTGGTTCATGATGCCGAGGTAAAAATTAATTCACATTAAATGTAACAGCAAGTTATACCTACTTAGTTTCCGGAAAAACAAAAAAAAAAAAAAAAAAAGAAAGAAAGAAAGAAAAAGTAATGCCGACTTAGTTTTCATTTTGAATCGAGACTTTTCTTAATTTTGTTTCCACTGCTCTCTATCTCTATCCATGTCTCTGATTTATCAATATCCTCAAACTATTTCATCTCAAAAACAATTATATCATTAAATATACATTAAAGTAATTTATACACCAAAAATACAGTGAACTAATCTTGATTTAAAGCTCATTATTAATTCGAACTCGTTATAAATCTACGAATATTAATTCTCAAGTAAAATTTTAAAACCAATTATTTTATTTGTGATGGCTCTTCCACGGGTTACATTTTACTAACACATATTTAAATGTTGAGAAATATTTTTTGAATGTGCGGTCACGACACATACACGACGCGCACGTACATAAAACATACTTAAAGTATGATGCTTTATGCTAATCTATGGCGGACTTTGAGAATTTGTGCTGCTTTTTGAACATGTGTCATGTATGTATCGTGATACGCACGTTCAAATAATAGTCCTGTTAAATGTCAAATGTCATTTTTTCTTCTCGGTTTAGTAGACGAGACAATTGAAATTGATTTTCTTAATTAAGGAGTACAGCTTAATATATTCCATATGACAAATCATGGCTTTTATAAAAAATAAAAAAAAACTTATGGAAAAAGATTAATACATTTTTTAAAAAGAGTTTCTTTAAGACAAAATAAAACATATAAAAGTTGCCACCTAATCAAGTATCTTCGGATGGATATGAATAATAAGATAACAGAAAAAGGGAGGGGGAGAAAAAAGAAAAGTCATAAAAATGATTGACTAAATGTAAACAATTATGAACTGAAATCGAAAACCTATATGCTTGCAGCATTAATTATGTTGGATATAAGTGCAGATCAAAGGAATCTGAGATAGAATTAGTATATCGATTACACAGACTTTTTATTGAATTCTGAATGTTGCCGAATTGCTCAATAAGGTTTAGTGAGTAGTAAAAGGAAGAATGTGGTTTGTAAGTTGAACACGAGCATTGGCATCTATTAAAAGTCAATTTTGGCATTTAAACACTTAGAATGTAAGATCAAAGTGTTACTGGATTAAACACATTGAACCTGCCTATTACTTATTCTATATTTCTTAAAGTTTAATTGTTATGTACTAATTTTATATATTAATTTTATATTATCATTCAATCAAATATTTATATTTCTAAAATTTTTAAAATAATAGATGGTTGAGTTAAATATTTTTATTAATATAGTAATATATAATTAAATACTATATAAAATTTTTTTATACTGATAATATATATAAATTAAATTCCATTTTTTAACCTAAGAATTTTTTTGATCAACTTAACCTAAGTACTGGAGAAGAGAAATAAACAATTTTTGCTCAAAAAAAAATAGTGACCCAATGGGCTGAGACCTTTGGGCCTTACTAGGCCACGTAATACCAGCAGAGTCCAAGTGTGTTCTCTAGAATCCCGGAACCTGAATACGACGTCGTCGGCAGGGAAAAGAAGCCAAAATCTTGAATCTTGGTGGATTATGCATTTCTTCGAGCAGAAGGCAAAACAAACCATTAAAAAAAAAAAAAAAGAGGAGTGACGAAAAAGGAAGAAAGGTTAATTTCAAAAAAATTGGAAAAAAAAAAGGGTCGCTATAAATAGAAAAGGAAGAGCCAAAAAACAAAGAGTGTTGGTGTGTTGTGTGTGGGAGTGAATCGGCATGGCTGCACTGCAATACTTGGAATCGCTGCGGAACGCGCACCCAGAGCTGGCTGATTGGTACAATTCGCTAGCGGATCTGTACCAGAAGAAGCTCTGGCACCAGCTCACCCTCAAGCTCGAGCAGTTCGTCGCCCTCGCCGTTTTCCAGGTGCAATTCCAACAACTCTCGCTGCTTCTCTCTCTCTCTCTCTCTTCGCGCTTCCAATTCATGTGCCACTTGACTCTGTTTGTGTTCGTTTTGTTTGTTCGTTCGTTCGTTGGGATTAGGGTTTTGTTTAATTAATTAATTAATTAATTAATTAATTAATTTTGATTGTTGTGTTGCTGGGAGCTTGATTTTGGAGTTTAGGTGGAGGAACTAGCAGTTGTGCTGATGTTAGTTTTTTATTTTTGGTTGAGTTGTTGCGATTGGGAGTTGGCAAAAAGGTGGAGATTTTTCGTTGGGATTGCGTTGCTTTCTGGCGTTTGGTTTCGTTAGGGATCCGAGTATGCGGGTGCGTTGCGGAGGTACGTTGTGGGGAAATTTGAAATCTTGGAGTGGTGGAATTTGGGGAATTAGGGTTTTTGTTAGGAATTGAGATTTTGGACTTTGTGGTTTGGGTTTTTTTTATTAGTTATTTATTTCATTCTAGGAGTCAATAAAAGCCCTTTTTTATGGGGGAGGGGGTTGGCGATTGAAGGTTTTTATTGGCCAGTTTGTATATCTTGTTTTCCTTGTTATTTGGCAGAGTGATTGCGTTGTTCTTTTATCTTAGTCTTGCTTCTCAATTCAACTGTACTTCAAAATTGTGGGATTTGCTTTGAAGCTCAAAACATGTGCAGAAACTTGTTTTATCGTCATGTTGTGGTTGGAGACTAGGAGATATAGTAACCTGTTAGGAATATGTGATTCCTGAGTCAGAGAACATTAAGATCAGAGTGTGTAGTGTCATAAGGATGAACCTTAGCCACTGAAAAAGCAACGTAGATCTTCATTTTAATAAGATCAAGTTGGCGTTGTTAAGTTTTGATACATGGTTCAAGTAATTAAATTGTAACGGTTTTATTTGGATAATTTACTTTGACAGGTTGGTTTATGGAATTTTCCCCATTTTATGGGTAGGTTTGTCTTGAGTGTGGATCCATAAATCCTCAAGTCCTTAACCTGTCCTAAATCTTTCTATCACATTCTAGGCTGTTTCTTGGCTGAAAGCAGCTAATTTGGTCAGATCAAGGTTATATATACTGCATAGTGCCGATAAATATCACAAAGGATTGGCCAATTGCAGTTGGCAAGTCTTCATTATCTTTGGGAATCACCATTCAATCTGATTTTAGAGCCCATTTGAATGTTTGATTGCTATAACAAATGTGAGAATGAACCATTCCATCCAAATTGTCAATTGATGTCAGTACCAAGATGCCAAGAATGTCAAAACTTGTACAGAACTTAACTATAACTTTATTTTTTTACTGCATGTCAATCATCGTTGTTCTAATGCTCCTACTTAAATATTGCCTACTTTGTTTGATGTCATCCATTATGTTGCACAGTTTTGCATGTTGTTATTTCCTTTTTCTTCTAATATAATTTTCAGTGACTTCTAGTTTGACGAAATTCATACTAAGGGTGTGTTTGGTTGGGGGGTAAAAATGGGGGAATTTTTTCATGGATGAGTTCCATGTGTAATGAAAAATATCCCCCATTTTTTACCCCCTAACCAAACACATCTAAGGGGTGCATGTTCTTCTTATGATTTATTTATTTGACTTATTATTCTTACTGTAAATTTTCAGGCCGGTGATGCTCTTATACAGTTGTATCACAATTTCATCACAGACTTTGAGACCAAAATCAACCTTCTCAAGCTTGCACATTTTGCTGTGATAGTTTCTCGGCAGTATTCTGAGAAAGAAGCTGCTGTTGGTTATCTTAATGGAGTCATTGAGAAGCTTCAAGCCACTAGAGAGCAGCGCATAGAAGAACCTATTCTTTACATTAAGATGCAAATAGCCATATTTAAGCTTGAGCAAGGTGACCAAAAGGAATGCAAGAAACTTCTGGAAGATGGAAAGAGTACACTTGACAGCATGACAGACATTGATCCATCTGTGTATGCTATCTATTACTGGGTATCATCCCAGTATCATAAATCGCGCCAGGAGTTTGCCGAGTTCTACAAAAGTGCTCTTCTCTATTTGGCATACACATCAGTTGAGTCTCTCTCAGATTCATTCAAGCTGGTATGTCATCAGAATATTCTCAAATGTTTTGTTAATTTATTTATTTTTGTTGTCTCACGTTATGGCTATTTGATTACACTTTCCTCTTACAGTTGCTCATGACTTTTCACTATGATTTTTATGGTTGCAAAGGGAAATCAGAAGAGGATTTGAAAGTTGTTTCACGTTGTGACTGTTAAAGGAAACTTTTAGATAAGAAAATTCCTTTTTTAAATTAGGATAAGTGTGACCTTTGGGAATTCAACCATGGGGCATTACAAGATTTGACTTCTTGAATCAAAATATATAGGATATATTTTCTTACTTGATTTTTTGTAGAATGTCATGAAACATGGTTTATATGAAGTTGCTTGTCTCATGTAGTAGATTTAAAAATTAAAAGGTCTGACCATTACTGGTATTTACAAGCAAAAAGAAAAATGATGATGACATGTCCTTTTTATTTTTTTAAAATTTTTTTAATAAAAGCTCTTAAGTATTTACAAGCAAAAAGATAAAGATGATACCACATCTTTTTGTTATTAAATAAATAAAACTATAGGAGAGGGGAATCGTAGAAGGAAGGCAATGATAAGGAGCTCGAGGGGTAATAAGTGATATCTTCTGAATGTGTAGAATTAAGGCTGTTAGTTAATTTTTCATTGGGGACTGTTTTTTAATGAAATTACATCGCAGAAGAGTGACTTTTGAGTGTAGTTCTATGTACATCTAACTAGGGTTTAGGAAAATGTATGTATATATATGACACGAGTATGTATCTGATGGCAACTGAACTCCCATTTAAGGTGAACGTTCTTCTTTTTTGATGGTCTGGACTTTAGGACTGGGTTTTTTACATCAATTTAGGAGACTAAGGGGATGGTGTAGCTAATTATATGTAGTGTTGAATAGTTGGAAGAGTTCTCTTAGTGGTAATTAAGGCCAAGTAATGCTTCTTAGCTCTTACAATACTTTTTCATGCATCATCTAATAGAAAGGTTAAGCTATTTGCTTTATCTTTACAACTTCATCACTACATTATAAAGATTTTTATGCCCTCTTTAGCAAAATGAATATGGGCAAGGTTGAAGATAGGTTGATGCGTTCATTTTTTGTAAAATGGAACTGAATCTGGGTCCTATGAACTCATCTAGTTTCACTTCCTCTCTGTGAAATCTTCATGGTAGTTACCTCCTCATCTATGGTTTGTTTTCTATTCATCTGAAGAGTTGATGCACCATTTTCTTTTGTTTTTTGTTAGGATTTGGCATTTGATTTGTCCCTTTCTGCTTTGCTGGGGGATAACATATACAACTTCGGAGAACTGCTTGCTCACCCTATAGTAAGTTTTTACATTAAAGTTTTTGGAATGCCTATTATTTGAAATTTCTTTACTTATTCATCTAACTTTTTAAGTTACTATGTTTTTTGACAATATCTATGATTTCTTCAACAGATTAAGAGCCTTCTGGGGACAAAGGTGGAATGGCTTTACTATATTCTGCAGGCTTTCAATTCTGGTGATTTAGTTCGATATCAAGAATTATGTCGGGTGCATAATGCTGCTTTAAGGGCCCAACCAGCACTAGTTCAAAATGAGCAGAAATTGTTGGAAAAGATCAACATTCTCTGCCTGATGGAGATTATATTCAGGTAGATACATGTTTATTAGATCTTTATTATTGCCACTTTGCAGAGATGGACTTGACAACTGTTTGTATTATTCTCAATCCCAACTCAAAACTGATTGTGGTTACTTGCAGTCGGCCTTCGGAAGATCGAACTATTCCCTTGAGTGTCATTGCAGACCGTACAAAACTTTCTATTGAAGATGTGGAGCACCTCCTAATGAAGAGCCTCTCTGTAAGTTCTATAAAGTTCTATGGGGAAAAAATGCAATATAAAGTAGTATGGTTTTGTATTACAACCTATGGATGTGGGTAAATGTAATTGCCTTCAAACTATCTTTTTAGTTATTCTTGACTTACCCTATTTTCACTAGCCAATTGGTTTATATTATTTTCTAGCAATGGTTGCTTTTTAATGGCAGTTAATCGTAGTGTTTAAAGCTTGTATTCTGTTTGGAGATGTGTTGTAATCTATATTCTAACTGATTTGTTGTGAAAAGTTTGAGCTCTGAGCTGATGTGCTGTCACTTGAAGAATAATGGTGTTGTCCTGAATTATACTTTATAAAAATTAGTTGATTCTAATGCCAAAAAAAAATTAGTTGATTCTGTTCTTGAGTTCTAGTTGCAAAATGGCTTTCGATCAGCACTTGATTGTAATTATACATCTGTTTGTTACCAAAAATAATTTCTGCCATCTGGTGGCAAAAGTTGTCACGGACAGTGACTTGTATAATCTGGCTGTTTAAACATGTTCAGAAGAGCTTTTGATGCTGGATTTCATTTAAGGGCTTGTGTTACTTTCTGCTATGACTTTTGTAGTAAGTCAAAGTGCAAATATGTTTTGACTTCAACTCTTGCAAATAGTCCTCTATGGTTTTCATTTGCATTTACCTCGTTTGAATGGAAGGGGCTATTTATCTAATGTTGGGAAGTTTAAGCAGGTTAATTGCCAAAATTGAAACTGCTACGGTTTTTCCCTGGGGTCAAAGTTGAAATGCTATTTTCATTTTGGAACTTTGTTATTTTCACCTTTTAATTTTTCGTTCATGTTGTCCTTTCATTACGTTGCACCTTTGTGGATGTGGAATTTTCTCGTTCAAACAAATATTTGCTCCTCCTATATCTCTATATATGTTTGGTGATTGACAAGGAAAGGTTGGTTTGAAATTGCAATTGGCTGTGTGGTTTTGAATAAGTATTATGCTTTGCCAAGAGTGTTTTCAAATAAGCACATACAAGCAAATTTCATTCTCTTTTTGCATTATTTAGTTTCAAATGATTTTTAGTTGTCCATGCTTTGTTGTAAGAATTGCAATTGGAAATATCCTTTTGATTGAATTTCTGCATTTGAGAACTTGATTTTTATTGCTTATAAAAGTCATTCGGAGGTTATGCAACTATGTTTTAAATTTTAAATTTTGTATATGTGATGATTGTGATACTGGAAAAAAAATTGTTGCAGGTTCATCTAATTGAGGGTATAATTGATCAAGTTGAGGGCACAGTTCATGTATCCTGGGTGCAGCCAAGAGTTTTGGGTATTCAACAGATCAAATCCTTGCGCGATCGACTGGACAGTTGGACAGGGAAAGTACACACTGCTTTGTTGTCCATCGAGGCAGAAACACCTGACCTGATTGGATCGTGACTTTTCTTTATTTGTTTTCTGCCCATTGTAACAATTTCTTAAGTTAAAGGGAACAGATCCTAAGGCGACAAAAGAAGAGACTTCCAAGTCACATGGGCAATATAGCCAACTTTATGTGCTTCATTTGGTTTTGCCTGCTGCTTTTGGATGAATGTTGGAAAGAGCAGACCCTTGTACTTCACTTAGAAATTGT
Source organism: Pterocarpus macrocarpus (assembly GCA_031439585.1). NCBI lineage: Eukaryota > Viridiplantae > Streptophyta > Magnoliopsida > Fabales > Fabaceae > Pterocarpus > Pterocarpus macrocarpus. Next base: position 64,208,773 of record CM062520.1, on the reverse strand, counting down.
TGGTTCTATGGTTGCATGCCTGGAGACATCGGAATTAGTTGAAAACAGGTTGTTTTTATGCTTTAGAGTGATGATAAACTATGTACCTGGAATTTTTCTTAGATACGGCCATTTTTATTCACTTCAGAAGTTCCTTTCAGTGTTTGTGCCAAGTAATCGTTTCTTTTCCCAATCTTTCATTGCTTCAATGTGGGTGCTGTTGAGCGTGCCATTATATAAATCTCGTTAGTTAATAACAGGCTGTTGTCTTATTGCAATGTTGATAACTATGGACGAAAGGGGATAGAGATTGAACTGCATTCTGTTTGAATTAATACTAATATTTCATTTGTAAACTCATATACCAGTTGATATGAGTTCGCCTAAACTTCGTATTTTCCAATAGGAAAGGACACGTCTTTTGTTTGTGTTACATGGGAATAGGATGGATGGTTTACTGTGCTAGTGGAATGGTGTGGTTAATCATTTGAAGGGGGTTGAATTCCGTCATTAGATACCCCAAGACTAATCTTCTACAATATCTTTTTGCACTTTTCTTCATGTGCAACTTCTTTTTTTGCCCCTTTGTTTTTGGGGTTGATAGACATAATTGTGTTTTAATACATAGCAAGGTTGCTTACGAATGAAAACTATTTTTCAGAGAACAACAATGAGAATGTAATGGATGAATTATTTGAGTTGGATTTAGGTGGCAATGGTTTAAATAAAAGGCATAGGATGATGTAGAAGATTTGGAGAAATAAAGACCCGGACCAATCTTCGCTTGGATTACCAATTGATGCGCCATTACTGACTAGAGATAGGGTTGTCAGACAACTGGGTGGGAACTAGAAAATGAAAATAAAATAGTGTAACAAAGGAATGCCCCAGTTTCTTTAATTCACTACATCATATCATGATGGTACATTTAATGTCACATGGACATCTGAGGACTTAGTGTATGAGAGAGGAATCATATTGACAGAGAGCAGAGGTGCATGATATGGAAAGGACAGGCACACTGGGGACTGGCACGTGTTCCACACGTGACAACTCTCTCATAAATTTGACAGAATTGTTTAACATGAAGCGTTATAATTCCCAGTAGAAGTTTGGGGGTTACATTGCCGTGTTCTATAGCAATAGGGATTTTTCCGGGCATGGGGTAAAGATGAAAGAGAATCCCCCCCCCCCCCCCAAAAAAAACCAAAAAAACAAGCACACCAAAAAATAAAATCGAGGAAAGTAATAAATATATTTTAACTTTAATTCATTGATGTTGTTAATAATATTATAATATCAAAAAAAACTCGATCAATTAATATTTGATTGATTCAAATAGTTTGATATTTATTTTTCTTAAATAAAATTTTAAATTCATGTTTTATTAGTAGAGAAAATTAGTGTAAAGAAAATTTTACTTCATAATCCAAAAATGGGTTAAAATTGGTGCATAACAAGATTTGAAGTGGCATCTTTCCCTCATTCTTTTGTCAGGGGTTGTTAACAACGAGTCAAGGATTCAATCTTCATTTGTTTATCTTTTCCTACTTCCTCCACCTTGTAGCTCTACTAGGAACTCCCTAGAAAAAAATGATGGCCAATATTTATTATATCATGTTATGATTAATTTTGATCCATCAATAAATCATTTCATGTTTAAATTTTTTTTTACTGAAAATTAAAAATATTGGTTATTAAAATGATTTTATTTCAATGCTAAGCAGATGATTACTTTATACAACTATCCAATCGTGTTTTATCGAATTACTAAGGACTTTTGACTATAATAAGTACTTTCTAAAAAATTAATTTTTTTATTATGTGTCAATATATTAGTAGATAATAACATTAAAAGTTTACATTCATATTGTATTAAATTTAAACTATTTTTCCAAAGATTAGTAATTTGACATTTTTATTTACTAAAACAATGAAAGTTCTACTCTCAAGTTATATTTAAACTTATTAAAGAATAATCTAAAGTAAATTGTTTTCTTTGCTGCCAGAAATATGACTCGATTTGGTGTATAGAAAAGAAATGTAAAACTTGTAACAGAGAAAAGGTTAAGTAACTCATGAAAGAATTTATTGTTAGCACAAAAATATTATCTTTATAAGTTCATAAACTCCACTACAATCATCCTTTTTTCTTTCTCTTTTTTACCTTTTTTTAAATCACATTTATGGCTCTTATTTGTTTATGCGAGGTCCAAAACGGAGTTATGTGCACAGAGTAAATTTACACAAAATTATTTCTTTAACTTTAACAATTAATTAACCCTCTATGGAGACTGTAATTCTTTCTATTTCTGTGCATCAATCATTTCTCCTGAAGATGTTATTTGACCTTCTGTATGTGTGCTGGTGATCATATCATGTGACATAATTTCCAGGGCAAGGAATCTGAGTGGGCCAAAATACATATATCTGCTTCATGCAAACAACAATAATTGTTTATATATTTTTCGTACACTTCAGACGCTTTTTGGGTCTCTTCCATCGTGGAGCAAAAGTGTACTATGTATTATCAATGCTTTTATGTAACTATCAACAGATGAAAAAGAAAAATGGAAAAATCCAGAGTGTCACTTACAAGAAATTCATCCTTAATATATTTAAAATTGCCATGCAATTCGGTCATCTTATTCTAATGAATATTCATATTTGACTAATCTTTCAAACACCATTAAATTCCCAGCCAACTAGTTCACTTCCCAGCCAGCTCTTTAAGGCATGGTAAATGCATACAAAATTTACTGAAACAAACACTCTCACTTCCCTGTGCACCATTAAATTCATTTAGTTCCACATTATATTAATATTTTTTTAAGAGTTTGCTAGACATTGATTAAAGAATCAAAAAAAGAAAAATTTTGAGACTTTTAATGTATTCAATACATTGAAAACATAAAATTCTTACTTTTTCAATAAAATTTTTCTTTTTTGAATTCCTTAATTAGTGCTTCAAAGGCCCTAGTTAGATAAACCCTATTTTTTAATACATATTCACAAACAACTCAATATTCCTATATTGATAGAATTTTTTTCCTTTTGTACCTCTAAGTATATTCTATAAATCAATTGTCGAATCTAACATGAGGAGCAATTTCTTGGTACATCAATTACTTCAAACCTCTCACCATAAACCTATTCTTAATGACTTAATATGAGGAGCATTTATACATATACTTCTTTTTTTTTATGAAATACTAGAGAGTAAAAATTTATTACAAAATAATGTGACATTCTAACTTTCGAAAGAAAAATAATAACCATTATTTCTTCGACTTGTTTAACTGCTTTCTTTGAATTCTAACTAGACAAATTCTGATAAATAATTCTAACCATGTTAAGCAATTACACATATACTTCTTTATTTTTATAAAATACTAAGTAGTCAAAAATTTATTACTAAAATAATGAGACATTCTATAAATTAATAATTATTTCTTTGACTTATTTAACTGCCCTCTTTGAATTCTAACTTGACAAATTCTGGTAAATAATTCTAACTATATAATATTTTTTCAACTTTCATATATTCTGGTTTTCGTGTCCCTACTATTACTCCACTGGAGTAAAAGTTTGATCCCTTCAAAAATCACGAGAACCAATGCACAGCGCCTCCACATGCAAAGAGAATGCATCCATGCAGATACACGACAAAGCTTCAGGGCTTGGAAGAACCCTACCAAAATCATCAATAAACTTTTAACTCACCGTTCTCAGATTTCAGAATACATAAATGCTTGAGAAAACACAAGCTACGTTACATTTTTCCACCCCCCTTTTTACCTACAAAAAGGCACAAAATAGCCAAAAATAATAATAATAATAATAATATATTTGTGAAAGGACATTTACTCTTGTCTGACATAGGGAGAGGAGCTTATATCTGTACTGTAAAATGAGTCCTCTGGTGGACCATAGTAGTTCTCTTCCTTTTCCTCATCCCACTTGAGAACCTCTCTTATGTACTTGAATGCCTCATCAACAGTTACTCGGTCCCTTGCCCTTGCTTGAGACACAAAAAGTTTCCTTCCCGTGAGGGATGCATAAAGGTCCTTGAACTTCATAGCAACATAGAAGTATGCTTGATGGGCCAGTGACTGGTTGCTGTGGTGTGCACGCACAGGACAAAAATCATTGAACCATTCACAGGCATTGAGGGACACCCTACCAATCTTTTCCTCAAAGATATCATATTTGTTTAGGACCAGGACAAGTGGGGTGTCCTTGAAACAAGGGTGCCTCACCATGGTCTCAAAAAGCTCCTTGCTTTGGATCATCTTGTTTTGAAGGAGGGTTCCACTGCCACTGCTGTCTGGGGCAAGAAACAACTGGTCGTAGTCGCTTAGGGAGACGCAGAAGACCACTGCCCGAACATCTTCGAACATTTCGACCCACTTGCATCCCTCACTCATGCCCTTGGCATTTACCCTTATAAGTTGGTACCTGAGACATCAAAAAACAAGTCATAAGACTTTCCGGTTTCTGTTTCTGTTTCTTTTTATTTTTGTGCGTGCATGTGTTTCCCTCAATCACCTATTTCTGTAGAGATATGTAAGTTGTTGATAAAATCTCAAGTTTGTAGCACAGCAATGGAATGATGACAGAGAAAGAGACATGAAGTTAAGGTACAACGGTAAAAAACACTTTCAAGATTCAAAGAGAAATCAATATAGCTTATATACTTGGTCAGAGGTGGCTGCTGAGCATCCAGGTTATCTGTGTAAGTTTCAGGCCTTGGGCTACGGTCATCAAGTGAAAATTCCATGAAAGCCAAACCATTTCCCTGAGTAACCCCTTCTGCATAGAGTATGTCTCTTTCAGAAGGTTCATATTCGTTGCTAGATATCTCTACAGCCTGAAAGAAACAAGAGCATAATTATCTAGTTATACATGTCAATACCATCTACTTTTCCAAAGCTGTAAAGGCAAACCTTGCTAGCAAAATAATAACCATGTCTATTTATGATAAATAGCCACTAGAATAATTATAGTATCTGTAAAGGTTAATAATCATAAAGAATGGTGACAAAAAATAGCTCACTCAAAAACCATAGTTTCAAGAAGATTCTAGTTGGTAAGGAGGAAGGATCAATTGTCTGATTGGTAGGAGGAGTAAAAATGGGAAAGAATAACATGAATGAATGAAATATGACAAGGCATTTGGATACAAGCCAGAATACACCCCTCAATTTTCCACCATTTCCATCTTTCCATTTTTGCTCCTACAAGCACACCCCAAGTACGCATGACATAAAATTCTACCTTCCATTTTCCTATCCAACAAATCTTAACCAACAGAACAGCAGAGGAGATAGATATATCCCATTGAGATATATAGGTGACGTTTCTAATTGGCAAACCAGTAACATATTTGGCCAACTGGGAAAAACGTGCTACGAATATTGAACTCAAGAAAGTAACACCTCTACTCAGAAGAACCAAAAAAAAAAAAAAAAAGAAAAATGGCAGCAATAAAAATTGATCAGTTGGTAAGATTTAGTAAACACCAGAAGCCCACAATTTCAAGGATGACTGGTTCAGCAATTACCCGGCTTAAGAAGTACTCTGCAACATCTGGAAGAAAGTGAAGCTCATCTTTTCTTTTGAAGGTTTCTTGTATTGCAGGGTCCTTCCACACTTCTTCAACTAATGGTGCATATTCACGTGTGGCTGCAGGAAAGAATGCATCTAAATCCCCAGTGGCTATGATATCCAGGAGCCAGTCAGAGAAATGCTTTAGCCTTGGGTTGAGGGAATAGATGCATTCATTAGTATTGCTTGCTTCACCATTGCTACCTGAATAAAGATTGAAATCAGATAATACGCTGGAAGCATTATTTTTTCAACTTGACATAGTTGTTGATAACTGAAGCATTAAATGAGTTACAGTATTTCTTCATACAATGTCTCCAGTTAGCTATACAGTAAGCACGTGAAGTGGAAACTTCAATAGAAAATTACCACGGCATGAAAAATATTACCTGGTTCTGTAGCTTGACCAGGAGAACCTTGTCCATTCATTCTAGAAATAGCCTCTTCCTCAAAGCGCTCTCTTCCATCAAGTAAAATGCTAAGATATTTGTACATGTTACTCTGGATCATCAGTTTAACATCCTGCAGCTCCTCAGCAGTAAATTTGTTCCCATACAAAAACTTGGCCTGCTCAGAAGAGTGCCACAGAATAGAATCATGTTATAAGAAAAATAGAAAATCGGCATTAAATATAACAAAAGAATACTCGTTGCTACTATTCTAAGCCGATATTTTCATTGGTATTTTTTCAAATATCTTAAAATTCATATGTCTTCTCTGCTACTCTCGGTTTGAAAGAACTCATGTGCTTATATCAGAAGTAACTACCACAAACATAGGTCTAATCGTTTGAAATAAAAACCATACCTGCTTAAATATGGTGCTAGTTCCAGATCCTTCAATTCCAAGAAGAAGAAGCTTCTGAATTTTTTTCTGTTCCAGATAATTAGGAACTGTAGTATAATTACTAGTCTCATCTCTTGGGCCATGTGGCTGTCCATGGGGAAAGGGCAGAGAAAACAGGGCACAAACAAATCTTGTTGATGCCTGTCAAGGAAAAAGTAAACACCTTTTTCATTAATATTCTACACCGTCATGTGACTTAAAGATGTTCCCACCTAAAAATATTCAGGTGAATACCTTCTCCCAAATGTTTCCTCTGATATTATTTTGCCCTTCCTCCTCATAACGACCATCATCATAAACCCAAAAGTGTGTATCACGTGGACATTGCACACTTGCCAGCTGAAAATTCAAAAAAATAAGGTTATTTTATTGACTTCAACAATATCACCAGGTAGATCTTTCATTAGAACAGCAACTATAGGCTAATTGAAGAAGTTTTACTATCATCCTCTTGGAAAGCCCATAACAATGTTATGGATCATCCAAAGATTAGACAGGTCTCCTCGGTAAAGGAGTAAGTGCATCTATTAGGTCACAGATGTTTTGTTATTATGTTTTCTCAGTTATTATGTCAGAATATTTTATCATTCTCAAAATCTTCTGAGCTTTGGGCAACAGCTGCAACCCACTGTTCGCATCTTGGACAGTATGGTGGTACACCCACTCCTACTCCTTTCATTTTCACTCATACCAAGCACTCCCTTAGTCTGACAGCATAATCCAACTGGTTGCAGCTAAATTCAGTAAACATAAATTTTGTTTAAACAAAGAGAGAAGCTTACCTTGAGTATCCTCAATTCAAGTTTTGTAATCTCTCGGCCATTGATGTAAACCTCAGTGTTTCCGTTACTAGCATCAAGGCTAAGTTTCCCAGTAAAATTCAAGTTTGAACTTATGATTCTGTCGGGCTTTTCCCCTTCCTATTAAATGAATAAGGACAGAAGTTAAAGCACAGTCTCCAATAGCAAATGGAAATATAGTATTTTAATAAGCTAACCTGATGAATTTGAAGATAAAACTTTTAAACATTCTATAACAAATGGAAATATAATATTTTTGTAAGTTAGCCTTATGAATCTGAAGATATTTATCAATACTCAATCCCATACCAAATGGAATAACAGTATTTTGTATAAGTAAAAATTGAAATAGAAACATTCTCATAATAGAGCACAAATCATCACCTTTCCCCAGAGACCAGATTCTTTGTCATACCAATATCTACCAGGCTTCAGTTTACGTGGAGGTAAAGGGCATCCAAGTAATTCTGCCATCTCATCAGCTTTCAGGGGGAAACCATTGACAATCAGCTGCTCCGGCCGAAGTTGATTAGCGGAACATTCTTTCTCCGCTTTCATAATTTGCTTGACTTCTAGAGGACTTAACAGTCTGGACAATACCCTTGAATGTTTACCCAATTTCAGACGCTTTGATTCGTCAATCGGCTGACCAATGCATGTTACACATTTGCGCCCTTCAGGCATTGATCCCATTGCCCTGAGCACACAATTGTTGCAATACTTGGCATTACAAACTATGCAAGACTCCTTGGTTTCCCACTTCCCTTTTCCACACCTATAACAAACTCTCATTTTCTTCTTCTTCCTTTCTTTCAAAACCCCAACATATTCTGGATAAACTGGCTTCACAACCTCCATCTCTTTCCTCTGAGATCTTTCAACAGCAGTATTAAAAGTGACAACAGGTGCCCTCTTTGTTTCATTAGTCCATTGCTTAGGAGGATTGTTCGGAGGGTTATGAACCGAACCAGGTGAGGCCGAAGGCGAAGCAGAAGAAAGATCAGGGTTCTGTAAGACCGACACTACAGATTCTGAGCTTCCTGACAACCTTGGACTATGACTATGGGAACTCGTTACTCCGGCGATTCGGGACACCGGCAGAGGGATTGGTTCGATCATCATAGACCCCGCATGAGCAACCGATCTTTGTGATTCAGACAGTGGTTCAGCTGTAGGAATTGCTCTTGACTTTACATCAAGGGGCTCAACTTTTGGTACTTCATATGCAACTGGTGGACCTTTATACTCTATAGCTATGGAGTAGTCAAGATTAGAAGCATCATCAGGTAAAGAAGCACCAGGAGGAAGCATCTTCTTCGCCAATTCCCTCCAGCTCTCTCCCTTATTTTGATCCATATTTTGCAATCACCAATGATACCCCTTAAACTTCAAACTGAAAGTTCTTCAGCATGAGTGATAGATATAACACCTACGTTAACCTCTCTCTAAAATATCAAGTTCCAAAATCCTTGTAACTAGATAGAAACCAACACATCAAAGAGTAGAGATGCACAACCTATAAACAAAAAAACCTTGAACAAAAAAGAGGTGGAATTAGACTAAAATATAAAGGGGGATGAGGAAGTTTTGGCTTGCATGGTTGAAGTAGTCACGGGCATCAAGCAGCCGCAATCAAACGTTGAAACTTGAAGCCTTCATAATTGAATGGATTCATTCATATTAAAAAAAGAATAAGAAAAGTAAGCCAAACCAAAAATCAAATGAGATAAGACCAAATTCAAATCACGTTATCCAAGCATGACTTAAGGCAAAAACGCAGAAAACCCATGAAAAAGTGAATTAGCTGCAGTCAAAACCAGGAAACCAAACATGAAGAAAAAAATCAATTTTTGCAATCTTTGAAGGGCATGAAGAAGCAAGAATAGTCATACGTATTATTCCTGAGTGTTGAAAATCTCAGAGTCAAACCGCTTGCCAATAAATAATACCCCCCACAAGCATACTCGAATGTTAGAATTTTCAGCCGAGAATAAAATAAAAAGAGAACAAAAAAAGATAAAAATATATGCACATCACTTTCAACTTTATGGTGAGAGAAAGGAGGTTGGGGGGGTGAAAGTTTAGAGAGAGAAAGGAAGGGTGAGAATGTACCTGAGAAAAAGGGGACAGAATGAAAGCGAATCTGATCTTTAAATCGAAGGTGGTCTTGCTTTTTGAGCTTGGAAGAGGCCAAAAGAAGAAAGCTTTCTCAAAACCCACCACCATGAACCATTGAATGATGTAGGAAAGGAGAGAAAAGAGAGAGTGAAAAAGTAAGAAGGAAGAAGAAGGGAAGGAATGAAGAGGGGTGAAGGGTGAAAGTGAAATAATCAATGGAAGGAGAAAAGGGGGAGAGAGGGGTTGAGTGGGTTTGGGGTGATGGGTCCCACTGAGCTCCCTATTGCTAAATGCTGTGAAGCGAACTAACACTCTCACTAACTCAACTCACTGTGTTGTGTTGTGTTGTGTTGTGTTGAGCTTCTTCTTCTTCCTCTTTGTCAAATGCTAAAATCGAGCGTGGTGTTGGTGTTGTGTTGTGTTGCGTTGCGTTGCGTTGTGTTGACGAATGGCGAAAACAAGGGAACTGGTGGGGCTACGCTACCTCTCACATTCGCCACGCGCCTCCCACTCCTCATTACAAAGATATTTTTTTTAAGCTGAATTCCGGTTTCTGCTTTTATTTATTTATTTATTTATTTGTATTTATTTATTTGAAGTAATTCCGGTTTCTACTTTTTTGTTCGGTTGCCACTTTCCTCGTACTTATCCAAAATTTACTAATACTTAAATCTAATCTAATAATAAATCTATCCGAGTGAGATGGTTTAAATACTTTAGTATTGTAATAATGCTAGGTTATTTGAAGTGATTGGGTGCTTGTTCTTTTTAGAGTAAAATATATTTAATCCTCTTGAGTTTAAGGTATTAAAGAATTATATTTAATTTCTCTAATTTTCAAAATTTACACTCCAACTTATTATTTTAACTCCCTATTACCAACTATTACCCAACACCTATTACATTAACTTTGATTTAACTTAATCAGGGTTACATCAAAAAGCAAGTTAAACAAAAAACACCTACCTTAACTTAAGTGACTACATACATTGGAATTGAAAAGATTGAATGTATCCACCACAGCAGTTCTCACTACTCCCCCGATTCAATCTCCACTACACCTCCCACTACTCTAGTAACTTAGTCTCCACCACCACTTTTGATGAAGTGAAACATGACAACATCAACATGGAGAAGAAAGGACCATGTGATTATCATCACAGTATATGGAAAGAAATTAACTTTAGACAATTCAAAAGCAAGAAATTTCAAGATATGATTTTAAGCTTCGATTTTGTTACCTAACATTTGTATTGTTTTCTGGTGTTTGAGTGAAAGGAACTAGCTTCACATAAGTAAATTCAAGTTTAGTAAAGGACAAGGCAGACTCGTAATAGCAAGAAAAATAGAGGAGCTAAATAGTTACAAAGTAAAAGCAAAAAAATGACATTTGTAAGCGTAGGAAGCACCAAACAAGTAGGACACATTTTGGTTGTGATAGGAAAGCGTGCTAAGGGTGCTTGATTTCGTTGAATCTCATCGTTTTATGGTTCACTTTCATTTGCTCTATCAAAACCTCCATTCTCTTTAATTGTTTTCTGCCATGGTCGAGCTAATCATCACCAAAAACATTCACTTAAATTGTCAATTTTTGTTTTTTAAATGTTTTCAAATGATTTACCATGGTTTAGAGGAATATTCTGTTAGGATATTCTAACAGAGGTTAATACGGGATTAGGATAATGGAGTGAAGTGCAGATTTTGAAAACTAATGAGGTAGAGTGTTATTTCATAATATCAAGGGGTTAAGTGTATTTTACCCTTCCTTTTAAGTAAAGTCTCAAGTTCAAGTTTTGTGAAAGAGACAAAAAAAAGGAGCTTTATCTCCATAATGGATTGACCAGACATAAGACAGATTAGTTAAAGTTTAGTAGAATCTAGATATTGGTGATTTAGAAAAAAAAAAGTTTAGTATTGTTTACTTTGTTGATAAATGTTAACTTATTTAACCAATCTTCTGATCATGCTTTATTATAACTTAGGTTTGATTTTTGAATTATTCTTTTAGTAAGTTATTGATAAATTCTTTTATATGTGTTTGTTGAGCCTAAAGACATATTCTTCTCACGAAATGAGCACGAGTTTTCTCCATAGTCTAAATTTTTCCAAAAAAAAAGTATTGATTTCTTTTAAATAAAGTTTTAATGTGAGGCATGTAAATAGAAATCATTAATATTAGAAAGAGTTCTACTCTTACAATAAATTGACTCAAATTTAATCAAATTATTTAAAACCTAATAAATTCTAGATATTAATTATTTAAAATAAAAATAAAAAATAATTATTCAAAATCTAGTGGTAAGTATATTAATTTTTCGAAAAAAATATTTTTAATATAAAAATATAGTTTATATTAGTTTAAAATTTTAAATATATAATATAATTATTGTTTATAATTTTAAAAATCATATTAGTTTTCTTTAAATATAACCAACGTGTGCAAGTGTCACTTTCTATAGACAATTTTGAAATTAACTCTAAATTTGATTGCAATTATGCATACTTCACAACAAAAGTGAAACATTATTATTTTATGGCATAATGACATTGTTTGATGTGATATTTTGCTTTCATCTAATTTTTTAGTGATTAAATGTTTGATTTTTTTTAAAAAAATATAAATATGTTTCAAATTAAAGTTGGTTTGCATGTCTGCTACCAAAAGGGACAAAAAAAGGGTTAGTTTATGTATAAGCATGATGGTTACTTCGTCCATTTTTTTTTTTCTTTTGGTCCTAGGGTGACGAGGAGGGGGAGGGGCGGGCTGTGGGTTTACCCAAAACTCGAACTTAGAACCTCTCGATTGTGTGGCTCTCTTGAAGTTGGGAGATCTACTACTAAGACACTGGCTTCAACTGCCTTTATTTATCGTTTTTATTTTTTGCAATTACTTTTAGTGGATCCCTTGTTTAACAAGAAGTAGGACAATTTGTTGACAAACAAAAAGCTTTATTTCATTCTTGAATTTAAAATTTGTATTATTGTATAGATAGATGAAATTAATTTTAATATGTTATTAATGTAAAATATTTTACACTATTAATTAATTAATTATTTATTATCTTATGTGAAACTTTTAAAATAATTATTAAAAATTTTGAATATTTTTAATAATATAATAATAATACATTATTATTATTATTATTATTATTATATATATATATCTTTATATATATATATATATATATATATAATAACAATTTATTAAATAGCTTAGGTAGGTTTAATAAGTATTTGGAAAAAAATACTTATTATTATAATCAATACATGCCAATGAGGGTTGTGCAGTTGGTAAGGAGTAGTCTCATATTATAGAAACTCATGAATTCAATTTTTGTTGTCGATATGATGATCCTTTAATAGACAATCTTGCAAGTCGTCTTTAAGTACTCTGTAAGTCTTAACATTTTATCCTGACCTTCGTAGCATGATCAGTCACCAAATTTATCTAAATTTTTTTAATTAAAAAACCATAATCAGTACATAGTTTGACTTTATTACAATTTTATAAATATTATGATTTCATAAAATAATAAATATGCTAATTGGAAATAGAAAAAATAAATTAGAATCATTTAAATTGAGAGTGATTATAAAATGTAAAAATAAGAGATTATTCACTTTTAGATTAATAAGTTTCATTGCTTGTGGATTCTACAAAAATAACTTAAGAATAAATAATCTTTTTATTTTTTTATTTTATAACTACACTCACGTTAGAAGGCCCAAATTCAAAAAGAAAATATGACGTAGATAAGTAATATTACGAGGATTCAGTTGGCAACATCATCCTTGAACATTTTAAATTGCGGTGTATATAATTATGCATATTGTATAAATATATTCTCTTCTCTCTAGTAATACAAAACTTGTATGAAAAAAACAATTCCCTGCTCCTTCAAAATAAAGTGAGGGGGAAAAATGTCAAATAGAAAGAGCTTAGGTTGTTGAAGTTCATTCCTGCTTTGCACGCGCTTTAAAATGGTGAGTAAGATTGCATTTTCCACTACATTTATCACTAATCGTCAAGGAGATTCAAACTTCCAACTCGTTGACAAATTAAAGCATGTTGTCCACGTAACCTTAGATATCGAAATTCTGATCTCAAAATATCTCTTTTTCAATAAAAACGTATCAAATACCATGTTAATTTCAAAAATAATCTAATTAAGGATTATTTTATAAATATATATCAATTTCTCGGGCTTTTTTTTTGCATAAGAAAGGAATTGAAATTGACAAAAATAAAGCTAATGTCGTACTAGAGGGAAGTCTTCCAACGAATTTAGAGCAATTTCGGTTAACTAAGATGTTTCATTCCTAATTTGTCAATTAAGATGAAAGTGTTCGCCCCCACTATTGAAGCTCAAAAAAGAGGAAGGATTTAAGTAGATGAAAGAGCATTAGCCGTCTTCTGAAGGCCTAGTTTGGTAGTGTTCTTCGAATAGGTGCTTTGGCTTATAAAAAGCATAAATTAATTTTTTCTGTTTGGTAAATTAAAAAGTTGGGATGCTTTTGCTTCTGGTTTTTGAGAGTCAGGGGATGCTTTTGGGAGTCTTCATGGGGTATTTTTTAGAGCTAGCTTGTATTCTCTAAAATTTAAAAGACTAATATAACCTTATTCTATTTAATGACATTAAAAATAGAAATTATTCTGCTTAGTATTTATAACCATTATATTCATTTTAAATATTAAGAGTAATTTTATCAAATATTACTTTTGTGGCTTCTGCTTATTTAGAGCAATTTTTATATTATTTTATCAAATGATACTACTATGACTTTTTGAGAGTAGCTTTTAGAGAGCCGAGAGAGCTCAGCAGCTTTTAAAAAGCCACAACAATACTAAGCCAACCCTAAATAGTGTTGGTTAATCCTCCAATGATGATCTCACTAGTGGTAAAAAGATCTCTGAAGCTTTATATTTCAACTTCTGATTCAAAGCTTGGTAGCATGTCAGCTCAGGAAGATGAGTAAGGCAATAAGAAAGTTTTATATTAACTTAGTCGAACACTTAATGAAGTTGAAACTAGATGTAGTCTCATTGACAAATTATGTCTATGTTTATGCTATTCTTGTACTAAACTAAAGTATTATTTAATGCTATTTTATATTTTAGTTGTTTTGCCACTGATGTTATTAAGTATATGTTGTTGAAACCTAAGATACATGGTTAAATTGGCAAGTGGATGATAGCCTTAACCAAGTTTTCATTACAATATGTTCCTGCTAAGACAGTTAAAGGTCAAGGGCTAGCTAACTTTTTGATTGAACATTCAAATGTCGAATTACAACTAGTTGAAACAAATTTTGTTGGGCTAATGCCTTGGAAACTATATTTTGATGGCTCTCAACATAAGGATGGGGTCAGAATCGAGGTTTTAATTATCTTCCCAAATGATGAACTTACCATGTTCATGTTCAAACTCTAGTATGAGTGTTCGAACAACGAAGTCAAGTATATATTAGAACTTGAAGTTCTCTCGAGTCGAAAAATAAAGCATGTCAAAATAATTGGGAACTCATTGCTTGTAATCACACAAATAGCTAGAGAATATAAGTGCATAAGTTTTAATCTAATTAAATACTTGGCAATCATGGCGAGATTATTATATCAGTATGATGAAGTAATTATTCCACATATGTCAAGAGAGCAAAATTGGGAAGCTAATGAGCTTGCTCAAATTGCTTCTAAATACAAAGTGAATGACTTGACACTCCTTAAATTTTGTCAAATAAAGGATGTATTTAGCCATGTCAAAGAAAGAGAGGCCATGTTTATTGACCAATTAAAACCGTCAAATTAAAGAAAGATAATCATCGATTATTTAAGAAACCCAGATGGTTTAGTTGACATAAAGATCAAGAATATAGTCACGAATTATATAATTCTAGGAGATACTCTATTTAGAAGATCTTTCAATGGAGGCTTGTCCACATATCTCAGTGAGGATGATGCTTACTTAGCATTAGTCGAAGTCCACGAAGGAATATGTGGGGCTCACCAAATAGGTGTCAAATTGAAGTAGATATTAAATCAATAAAGGATCTATTGGCCAACTATGATAAAGAATTGCATGGAATATGCTAAATCATATGAGAAATGTCAAAAACATGCTAATGTACAGCGTATTCCAACAGTCGAATTGCACTTGATTGTCAAACCTTGGCCATTTTAAGGATGGGCCTTAGATAATATTGGTTCCCCCCTATTGATTCAATCTTAGATCTCTAGCCACCATGAGAGCTTGAGGCTATGAGAAGCACACTGACGCCGTCGTGACTCGTGAGAAGTAGAAGTACGTTGATTCACCGTTGGTTTGACAAGTCTCATAAGATGCACACTGGTTCGATATCGACAATTATAGATGGCAAACGGGCCAACACACCCTGCCTCACCATAGGTCAAGCCTTAAGCGGGGCGGGGCAGGCCAACCGGCTATAGTAATATGGGTGAATATGCCCACTTGCTCCACTTTTTGTGACCTGCCAAAAAAAAAATTAAAGGAAAAAACTTTTTTATGTAAATTAATTCTTCTCAATATTTTTTTTAAAAAAAGATAAATGAATTTTTAAAGCTACTGTAGCCATCTTTTTTTTTTTTAGATAATTAAAACTGATAGACTCTTGCCGTTTCAAAATCATTTTATTTGCAATGTTATGTACCAACACAAAAACAGTCATCGACCAATTTTTGAGTCGTGAAAGAGGAATCCACACCTCTTTTTCGGCAATATTGATTATTTGAACCTTGATATTCTGTCCTCACAATTTCAAAACCTATAGCAACTATAGGATTATAAGGATGAATAGCTTATCAAACACAAAAAACATGATTCATAATCTGATTTAATTTGTTCTTAAAAATCAACCACAATGTACTTGCAGTAACTAATAAGCATAAACAAAGGTGCAATATTTTCTTATCAATCACAGTCAAACATGCTCTATCCATAAATTTTATCATACTAAACATACATAATACATCATGAATTCATGATAAGTACAATAGTTCTTTGTTTGTCTCACTCATATATCTATTTGTCTCATGTAACTCAAGTAACCTACATTGTTTGTCTCACTCACATAATTTATTTATTTTTGTTGGGGGGTATGTGACATGGTACTTGAGGGCTGGGGCAACGGCATGTGAGGGTGCAAATATTAAGTTTATTTTGTGGCAAAAAAAGTGAAAAAAGAAAAACAAAAAAAGAGGGGTTACATGTGGGTTTAACCCGCCCCCATCTCGCCTCATTTCAACCCATGGGTTATGCTAGGTGAGTTATACGGATCAAATTTTTTTTATGAGTTAGAAATATTAATCCACCCTCACTAAAAAATATGGGTTGACATAACGGTTTTCAATCCGTTTTACCATCTTTATGCACCGTGGATGTTCTTATTCTATTACTATTATCATGTTGGTGGTGGCTCATCTTGGGGTTGCAATACGTTGGATCGCCTCATTTTTTGCTCTGCTTCTTTGATAAAAAATTATATCTTGTTCAGTTTACGCAGGCGAACTTTTTGGTTTTGAATTTGATTGGCTAGTCCTGTAAAATTGTGCTGACAAAGCTGCGTATTCCAATTTTTTAAAAAAATATTATCATTGGTTGATAATGTATGTTACTCTAAGTAAATTTCTCTGATTGAATTATCTATTATTTTCATATTTTTATAAAAAAATTATTATAAAATTTTTAATTATATCTTTCATATAATTTTAAGTGTAATAAATAATAAAATATTAATATAATATATTAGTTATTAAATAAAAATATTTTGATAAATATTTTTATAATTAACTCTTAATTTTGGATTTCTTAATACTCCTATAAATAAATAAAGTGACAAATATTATGAATCAAGGAGTAATAATCAAGCAATCTGAATATCTAATCCGATCCAATTCAATTTTAATTAGATTGGATCAATTTGATTCGGGTTATCTTGCAATTTTTTAAAAATTCGATCCAATTTAATCCATCCAAAATTGATTGATTTGATTTTTATTTTCTTTTAACTTGGCTCAACCCGACCCATAATTACCCCTTCCTACATGTTTCCATTTGGCTTTTGTTTGGTGCTGCTTTACGGTTCCGGAGAGTTAGAGCAAGTATTTACTTATCACCAAAAAAAAAAAAAAATTTCTTGAGAATTTAAATATTTTAATTTTTTAAAAAATATTAAAAATAAATTTTAAAAAATAATAAATTATACATCCAAATAAGATAAAAAATATTAAAAATATAAATTTTAACTTCTAAAAGTTTAAAAAAATCATAAATATAAATAATATTTTTTAATCTGATCCCCTCTCCCTGTCTCTCTTTCTATACTTTCTTTTTCCCTTTCTTAGCCTGCCCTAATACCTTACATTAAGCATTAACGCTATAATCGAACGATTAGCCTCGATACTATTTGTTAGAAACTGGATGCTCGAAATATTAAAGAGAACTATAATAATAAATTTAAATAAGAGCAAAAATAAAAGTTCAATCACATACTGTAACTTAGAATTTTGTCAATAAATTTATTAGTCAAATCACTTATACAAGAAATTTCTAACAACTTATTCACTAAAAACTTATTATAATATTTGGTTCTATTTTTATAGAATTGATTCTATACAAAATTGATTTTATTAGAATTGATATGATTAGAATTGATTTTAAAATAAAATAATTTATATTTAATAATTTTTTTAAAAATAATTCTGATAAAATAAAAAAAAAATTATTTTTCATAAAATTAATTTTAGAGACCAAAATTAATTTTAGGAGTACGTGACCAAACAACTCAAAAAATTTAAAGAATCGATTCTTGCACAGTAAAATCGATTTTGAAATCACATAATGTGCAACCAAACACAGGCTACGTTTAAATTTTCGGTGACTTTCCCATTTTTTTTTTTAAAAAAAAAGGGGAGAAAGGTAAAGAAAGTCGCTATAAATTATGACGACTTTTCAATGTTATTTTACAAAATAAAATTAGTTTAACAATGACTTTCCAGCTGTGGTGTCTTCTCAAGTGTTAAAAAATTTGTTTCAACGCAGCGTAGAAAAGTTACCTTAAGGTAACATCTCCACATTATCCAGCGGGGAAGAAAACTTACTTTGAGATTTAATAATTGAGAATCATTCCCAACCTATGACAACTTTCCAACTAGTATTACTTTATTTTAGTACATAAATCTTAGGTTGGGATAAAACGAATTAGAAAAACTATAACAATATGAATAAACCTAGATATAATATGCTATAAATAATAAGGTTATTTTATTTTGTTTAATTTTTGCTCGTCCGAGAATCCAAGGTTAACAAATGAAAGGGAGAGACATAGGAGACCCACATTTGAAATTGAAGGCCATCCAAAGTCCCAGTGACAGAGTCGAGTACCGCCGGCGTGGCTTGGGGCACACATAGGGTACAATTTTGGAGTGCTTATGATATTTTCGGAATAAATTTGCGGATCACGGTTTAGGAATTAAAAGTTCCAACTAAATCATCATTTTGTTTTTTTTTTTTCGGTGCAAATAATCATTTGCATTACAATTTGGCCTTTAATCCGCTTGTATATCCGTATTTAAATTTGACATTATTTAGTTTAAATTATTAAAAATAAGTATAAAAGTCCTAAAATAAGGGGCTAAATCAATAAATTCTAATGTTTATATCTGTACTATATGCACATATAATTTTAATAGACTTGTATGAGTTGTTTTAACTTATAAAAAATAATATAATAAGATCTTAACATTGTTTTAACTTATACATTCATTAAATTAAATGTTGTATTCTGTCCTGTTTGTTTATAGTCAGTGAATTTCTTACTGATCCAAGCTCCTCAAAACATTAGTGGAGATCTACAAAGGAGTCAGACGCCCAAGTCAATACAAATCTCACTTATATGCAAGTGAAAATGGGTTGATTGCTTACATTTGCTTTGGAGGGAGGTTTGTATTTAAAATCTAAGATGAGGTCCCTGTTGGATAAGGAGCTTTTGAAATTCGGTTCCTCCTCCACGAGAATTTTGACATGTTGCTACTTTTTGGGGATTCTCTAGTTCAAACGGCTATCAAATACTATAAATTGTAGATATGTAGTTTCTCGCTAAACAATCCAAGATTCCAAGTCTTCTTAATGATTTTGATCTTATGGATTATTGAGTAGAGCTATAGGTCTCGTGAAATAATTTAGTCCATGTTGACACATCAATAAAAATGTTATGACAATATAAAACTCTTTATATTAATATTGTTTCACAAATAATTTCATAAAATAATAAAGAAATCAAATTGTGATTCAATCAAACACAGTCAATTAAACTAAAAGAAAATTATATCTCAATAGTTACAATTGCTTGTCTTAGAAAAATACATATGAGTGCTAATATTTGATCGATTGAAATGATTTATCACTTATGCTTCTTAAATAAGGTTTTAAGTTTAAATTTAGTAAATTAAAAAAAATTAATATTAGAAAAATTTTACTCTTATATGGTCAAGTTAACTCAATGTAAATTAAAATATAATAAATTTTAGATATTAATAATTTAAATTGAGAAGAATGCATATCAATTCACTTTCATTCTAATTTTTCAATTTCAAATATTAGTAATTTGGATCAAGAAGAAAGCATATCAATTCGCTTTCATCCCAATTTTTACTAATCTCATAAAAGAAAAAGGGCCCGCCGGGGGGGGGGGGTGGGGGGCGTGTCTGACTAAACATGTGGAATGATTTCGGTGATGAAATAATAATTCAAGAATGCAAGATAGATTGACGGTTTAGCAAAAGTTATTAATTTTTTATTTAAACCGTCAAAGTGAGTAATTTTTTTATTAAAAGGCAACAAGAATTGTAAAAGTTAAAAACTTTACAACTGTTTGAAATAAGGGGAAAAAAATTAATTTTAATAAAAGCTTTCACACAAATGAAAAAGGAAAAAACTTTTCACACTAATCGATAAGCATAAAGCATTTCATCATCGCACGTGGGAGTGAGAACGAAGAAGCGGGAGTGAGAACGAAGAAATATTAGTTTGGTTTACTTCTCAACAACTTTTTAACCGAAGAAATATTAGTTTGGTATACTTCTCAACAACTTTTTAATCTTTTTTTAAGCAAAGTAGGGCTAAAGCCCTAAGCAACTAATAAATATAGTTAAGAGAATCAGATTGAATCAGTCGATCAGATCGATCCAATCAGGAACCAAACTCTAAGCCAGATCGGACTTCATCATAAAATTGGATACAGTCAAAATTGGAAAAAATCGATGAATTGGACCGATCAAACCAATTTGGTTTTTATTTTTTAATTTTGATAAAAATACTATTTTTTTTTATGAAAAAAGAAGAAGCTTAGTTAGAACAAAAATTTATTTCTTTTAGAATCTTGATTCTTTTAGTATGTTTATTTATTATATATTCTTAAATTAATTTAAAAATAAAAAAATTAAGAATGATTATTATATTATTTGTGAATATTTTTTAAAAAAATATAAATGAAAATTAAAATAAATAGATTTTATATTTAAGATATTTGATAAAGTGTCTCATAATAAATATTATTTTATATTAGTTATGTTATTATTAATAATTTAATATTATTTTTTATTTTTTAATTAATCATATATATATATATAATTAAATATATACTTTTTATTATATTCCGGTTGAACCTCTGAATCTTTGAATCCCTATCTTGATCGATTCGATACCCAATATGATTTTTCTTAACCTTGCTAATGAGGTATAAGGAAAACTGACACCGAAAGCATCTTCACAAAAGAGGTAAACCAAACTTCGAATTGCTTACTTTGTTAAAACTTTGAATTGTACATGGGAGTCTATTTTTAGATTAACCATTTGCCAGAAGTAAGCAATTCTTATCAGTAAAAGGAAGATCAAAGTAACCTATAAAAAAAAAATCAAAATCTAACTTTGGAGTAGATTTTGTCAGCACGATTTTATTTTTATTTTTGTCTAAACTATTTATATCTGAAATTTATTAGATGTAATTAATTTGCTTCTAGTTTGATTGAGCTATTATGAAAGTAAAGCTCTTTGGTGTTAGTTTTTTTATTCACAGTATTTGAATACAAAATTTTACTTTAAAAAATATCAAACAACTTGAATCAATTAAATGTTAGTATTGAGATGATTTTTCTGTTTAACAATTAATCATGTTTTGCTTATAATTACCATTAGGCTTCTTCATGAATAAAACTTGCTTATGAAATTTTCTTTCTCACCAAAAAAAATTTTTAATCATAATCTTGTGGTTTAAATTTCAAAAAAATAATTAATTATACATAATAAGTGATTAAATTATTGACTATTATTTAATTCAAGTAAAAAAATCTTACAAGCAGGAAGTAATGAGAGAATGGTGAGAGCAGGGAAGAGTACTCAAGTGAGGGCGATCAGCGGCGATGAGGGTTTTGCAAAGAAGGTGGTGAAGAAGGAGGTACTAGTGAGAGGGACAAGCAAGCGACTGCAAATGAGAAGAAAGGTGAGGAGAGGGTATCCTTTAGGGATAAAGTCATGGGATGGAGACTTCCACGAAGGGTGGAGGTTGATGGGGATCTTCAATAGCAGCAGTTGGCTATGTTGGAGTGGCAAAGTGGTGATCGTAGATTGCCCAAAGCCAAAAGTTAACTTTGCTCCCTAGGTGATATAAGCTATGGTTATGCAGTGGGTTGATTCTTTCGTGGTTAAATTACTTGGGAAGCATATTAGCTATATTGCTTTGTAGGCGAAGTTAGGGAGTCTCTGGAAGCTATAGGGCGGTTTTGTGGTGTTGAACATTGGAAACGGGTATTTTATGATCAAGTTTAATTGGGAGGCTAATCGTTCCAAGGTAATTGAGGGTGACCCTTGGATGATCAATGGCCATTATCTAGCAGTTAAGTTATGGTCAATGGAGTTTAATATCTCTGAGGAATGCTTTGGAAATATGATCGTATAGTTTCGACTTTTAGGGTTGAATTTATCGTATTATCATGAGAATGCCTAACGAACCATTGCACGGGTGTTGGGAGGCTAGTTAGGGTTGATATTACTATAAAGACAGTGAAAAGGGGTTGCTTTGCACATGTTTGTATAGAAATGGACCTTAAGCACCCAGTGGGAGGTAGAGTTTGGATCAATGACCATTGGCACGATGTCGAGTTTGAAAGTTTACATATGATTTGCTTATCCTATGACTGTTATGGTCATATGGCAAGGAATTGTACGGTATCTATAGCGAAGGAGGTTGTGCTAGAGGATCAGACAACAGAGAATGGGGCAACGCCTCCACCACATCAAGCACATGTGGTTGTGAACAAGGCACATGCAAATCCGTTTCAAAAAGCAGGTACTATGGATAACAAGAATCATGGGATCATTTTCAAGGAAATAGGAGGAAATCATAATGATCTGGATTCTAGGGGATGGATAGCAATTGGAGGGCGGAGGAACTCTCGGGTTCCTAATAAAAGAAAGAATCATGCAAAATCTGAGAAGCTGGGGGTACGGATTACGGCTATAAAGATTGCGAAACACCCACGACATGCATGGATTCCTACTACACACATGACTAGGAGTATGGAGGCCAAGACCAACTCTTAAACAGGCCCAATGGTAGGATCTTTCAGGCCAGTTAGCACCATGGGGACTATGAAGGTCATCACGAGAGGAAGAATTATGAAGAGGAATATTATAGAGGGTAGTGTGAAGAAAACTACTCCACCAAAGAGTGTTAAAAAAAGCCGTAGAGCAAACACAGCATCTCCTATTGCTGGTGCACTCTTAACTGTTACTTGCCAGGTGCTTGAGGTGCAATACAAGGTCAATTGGAGGTTGAGGTAAGAAAATGCACTATGGAGAATGGTGTTGAGAGGCCTATTGTGGAAGGGGAAGGCAACGATCTCTCTCACCAGCAGGGAATGCCTAGTTAACTCGCTTGTAGTGGGTTCTAATATCCTCATTTGTTTCCCATGGATTTTGTTGATTTTAAGATTATACCTTGGAATGTGAGGGAGGCGTATAGCAAGGTGGTGCATGCTCATATAAGAAATTTAGTAAGAAAGTTTTCTTCTTCTGTTTTTATCCTCTTGGAAACTTATGTAGCTTTCCAAAAGGTGCAATGTTTCTAGAGCAAGTTATGTTTTAGGGAGGTTTATGTTATGGAGGCTTAGGGGCATATGGGTTGTATTTGGATTTTGACATCTGATAACAGTACTACTTTCCAAGTGGTCAGTGTTATGTCCCAAGCGGTTATTGTCGAGGTCTCTAGAGGGAATGTGAGTTGGACATGTAGTGCAATATTGCTAGCCCAGTTCCTTCAAATAGAAAATGGCTATGGGATTACTTGTGTAATGTGAAAAGCTTCATTTCTCAGTCTTGGATGGTTATTAGCAATTACAACAAAATTCTCACTCCATTTGAAGTTAAGGGGTGAGTTCTATCCTAGGAGAGCTAATATGCTTGTGGAGGTGTTGGAGGATTATGGTTTGGTTGATGCTGGGGCTGTGGGTGGCCGGTTTACTTGGTTTAGGACAATCCAAGGCAATCTTCATGTATCTAAAAGGCTGGACAAGATGGTGATGAGTTGTGATTGGAGGTTGCTTTTCCCGAAAGCTTTCGTGGAGAATTTATGTTGGCTTCATTCAGACCATTACCTATTACTGTTGCATTGTGGAGGGGTGGAGAGAATTAGTGGTATGTGGCCCTTTCATTTTCAAGCAGCCTAGGCTACTCACCCCACCTTTTTAGAGGTGGTTCAGAAGGCTTAGAAGAAGGGTAGCCCATATACCTTGCAAAGCTTGCATGAAATTAGAGAGGATTCTAAGACCTTTAATAATGAGGTCTTTGGAAATATTGCCAGAAGAAAGAAGAATATTGAAGCTCGTCTTAAGGCAATCCAACAACGACTTGAAGTTGTTGATTCTATTAGGCTATGGCACTTGGAGAAAGAACTGCAAGAGGAATATAATAATGTTTTGTAGCTGGAGGAATTTTTTTGGTTCCGAAAATCTAGGGAATAGGGGGTGTGGTTGGGTGATAGGAACACATGATTTTTTCACATGCAGACTATCATGCCACGTAAGAGGAATAAGATTCATGGGCTTCATATGGAGGATGGAAGCTAGTCTACGATCGAGAGCGACAAAGAAAAAAAGATTACTAAAAAAAAGAATTGAGCGAGTGACAGAGAAAAAAAGATCACCCAGAAAAAAATAAAAGATAAAGGCTGAGAAAGCAATTTTATCCAATAAAACTCAAAATGGATACCAAAGTTGAAGAATTAGAAGAGAGAACCAACGGAACCTTAGAAAGAAGAGAGAATATAGGAGCAGTGGTTTTTTTTCCCATGGAGTTTGGGAATGGGACAGTGTTTGAATTTGATTTTTGATGCAGTTTTTGCTTTGGTTCAGAGTCTAGTTAGGACTGTGAGTATATGTTTTTGAAAGTGTCTTGTTAATGAATGCTCGACATTGGTTAAACAACATTAATATATTTTCTGGAATACTTTTATTTTCTTATGAAGTAATAAATAATTTAAATTTTTAATATATAAAATGTTTTATTTTATTCTTTTCAAGTAAATTACCCGTTTTCTTATTTTGCTTAGCACCTATTGGGCCTTTAACTAACGGGTTTTCAGGTTTTACTTAAGCGAAAGAGGGCCAGTTCCAATGGGCCAATCTCTAGCAAACTCTATCCGTAGCTGGTAGATCGTAAATAAAATGTTGTGGTTTGATTTTATTTCGGTAAGTTTGTTGGGTAAAGTTGATGATCTACTTAATAAATATGCTAAAAATCGAGTGACACAGTATAATAGCATTTTCTTATAATCACTAATGAAAATTAACTAGTTGAAGAAATATACATAACATTTTGTGTTTCTCATTTACATGAGTTTTAAATCTCCTAGTTCGCCCAATCAAATAGACCACTATGTCCAGCACATCACCTTCCTTACTAAGTATAAAAATCAATTTTCAGCAAAAGTTAAATTTAATTGGTAAAATCAAAATTATTGATAGGGTACCTGTATCAGAGTTATTGATAGATTCAATTACTAAAATTTGTTGCATCTCGTTGCAACCTGTTAGATTGTCAAAGTGAATTTGTAATTTTGCAGGGTTTAGAAGTAATTATGTACCCGAATCCAAAGATTACACATGGCTAAACGTGAGAGGCCTTCTAACTTGCCAAGAGGATCTAGTGGGGCCAACACTTCCCCAAGCATTATCCTATCCAGAAATCCGCTTGTACCATAATGTAACGCAACATTTTTGTGGCTGCAAATGCTCCCTCAAATTTCATGGGTGACATTCAAAACCCTCTCAAAACATCTCTATACTGAAAATTGACACTTTTAGTAAAAATCTTGTCCAAAAAAAAAAAAAAAACAAAGAAGAAGAAAAATCTTTGCCTTCAGCCACCAAAACTACACCAATGCTTTCCGCAGTTCTTTCTTTCCATTGCCATTTCAAGAACTGGGGTCACTATTCACTACAGCCCCAGCCTCAAACAACCGTCTGATCAGCTTTCAGTGCATCATGGATCATACAGTTCACTTTTTTTCTGGTTCATACCTATCCCTTCTCTTTTTTCTATCTTCAAATTTTTTGTGTTGATTCTTACTTACATTGAAATGATTCATGAGTTGTATCTTCTGCACTAAAATAATGGGCTGCATATTTAGTATTATTTTGTGTTTAGCTTAGCTTGCTGGTTTAACATGGTGTGCATGAAAATATGACTAGGACATCTGTCCTTAGCCAAACCCATCTTTTGTCACTACCAAATAATCCACCCCAAAGCACTGAATTGAATGTTCGGTTCAATGAGCATGGATGGTTGTCTCTACTCAAGAGATGCAAGAGCATGGAAGAATTTAAGCAAGTTCATGGCCAAATCCTAAAATTGGGCATTTTCTGGGATTCTTTCTGTGGTAGCAATCTTGTTGCCACTTGTGCTCTAGCAAAATGGGGCAGTATGGAGTATGCTTGCTCAATCTTCCGGCGAATTGAGGAACCCGGTAGCTTTGAGTATAACACTATGATCAGAGGGAATGTTAATGAAATGAATCTAGAAGAAGCTTTACTTCTTTATATTGAGATGCTTGAAAGAGGAATTGAACCTGACAACTTCACCTACCCATTTCTTCTTAAGGCATGTTCTCTACTAGGTGCTATTAAGGAAGGAATGCAAATTCATGGGCATGTTTTTAAGGCAGCTCTTGAAGGTGATGTCTATGTGCAAAATAGCTTGATAAGCATGTATGGCAAGTGTGGGGGAATAAAGCATGCTTGTGCTGTGTTTGAGCAAATGGATGAAAAGAGTGTAGCTTCATGGAGTGCTATTATTGGAGCTCATGCTAGTGTGGAAATGTGGCATGAGTGCTTGATGCTTTTTGGGGACATGATCAGTGAAGGGCGCTGTAGGGCTGAAGAAAGCACCTTAGTCAGTGTGCTCTCTGCTTGCACCCATTTGGGGTCTCCTAATCTTGGGGGGTCCATACATGGGATCTTGCTGAGGAACATTAGTGAACTCAATGTTATCGTGAAAACTTCATTGATTGATATGTATGTCAAGTGCGGGTGCATTGAGAAAGGGCTTAGCATATTTCAAAATATGGCTGAGAAGAGTAGACATTCCTACACTGTAATGATCATGGGGCTCGCGGTTCATGGATGTGGCAGGGAAGCTCTAAGAGTTTTCTCAGAAATGCTGGAAGAATGTTTGGCACCAGATGATGTTGTCTATGTGGGTGTACTAAGTGCTTGCAGTCATGCTGGCCTTGTCAGTGAGGGCCTAGAGTGTTTCAACCGGATGCGATATGAGCATAAGATTGAACCAACAGTTCAGCATTATGGTTGCATGGTGGATCTCATGGCAAGAGCTGGGATGCTCAGGGAAGCCTATGAACTCATAAGGAGCATGCCAATTAAGCCTAATGATGTGGTGTGGAGGAGCCTCCTTAGTGCTTGTAAAGTTCACCATAACTTAGAACTGGGGGAGATTGCAGCCCAAAATGTTTTCATGTTGAATCGACACAACCCTGGCGACTATTTGGCGCTAGCAAATATGTATGCGCAGGCTCAAAAGTGGGTTGATGTGGCCAGGATCAGAACAGAAATGGCTGAAAAAGGCTTGGTACAAACACCTGGGTTTAGCTTAGTTGAAGCAAAGAGAAGGGTCTACAAGTTTGTTTCACAGGACAAGTCTCAACCCCAATTTGACAGCATCTACGGTATGATTCACCAAATGGAATGGCAGTTGAAATTTGAAGGCTATACACCAGACACATCACAGGTGTTGGTTGATGTGGATGAAGAAGAAAAAAGGGAGAGACTGAAATACCATAGTCAGAAGTTGGCAACAGCTTTTGCACTAATACATACATCTGAGGGATCTCCCATAAGAGTATCAAGAAATCTTAGAATGTGTAATGACTGTCATACATACACCAAATTCATTTCCATGATCTATGAACGCGAAATTACTGTAAGAGACCGAAATCGGTTCCACCATTTTAAAGATGGAACTTGCTCATGTAAAGATTATTGGTGAATTTCGTTGTGTTTATGCTTCAGTAGTACAGTTTAGAAGAGAGGGGAAGTATTTTCCCTGTGTCATTGACATTTCCAATGCACATTGTTCTTATTGCAGTAAATAGAAAACCAGTTGACACAATATTGGCAATTATAGTACTCTTGAGCTTCTCTTCTACCAGTGATATTTTTATCAATGGCACACATGCAACTTAAACTTAGATATGGAAGAAAATAAAGGACTTTTTTACAAAAATAAAATAAAATAATTATTATTTACGTATATACTTTATTCCCAGAGTAATTTTAAAAATGTCCTGATTTTAGTATATTAGGGAAATCGGTAAGCCAATTGTCTTTTACGTGTTTCCTATAAGAACGAGCTTCCACTCACATGGAACATATGTTTTTATTAGTTGAAACACTAATATTGATATTACTTATGTTATATTTATTTGCCTGTTGCTAAATTTTGTGTGATGCCATTATTTTATTAACATATTATTATTTCTTTTTTATCCTATTTTAATTCCATTTTCACATTAATCTAATCAAAGTCTCATTGTTTTCCCAGTTCATGAGATTAAGTTCATTGTTTCCCCCAATTTAATGGCTAGTAAGCAATGCAAGAAGAGAACTTGATATTATTGTAACTATATGTATTGTATAATAATACTATTACTTATTGTTATTTTGGTCATATACTATCATTCATCATGGACTGATCAATCAAGCTGCCGATGTCTACTCAAAATATTGTAAGAACAAAAAATATCACACTATCCAAAGTATATATAAGTAGTAAAAATGATAGGACCCAACATGATTTGATGGCTGTGATGTTATGGGGAGAAAGAATTTTTTTCCTTAGGAAAAACCAACCTTGTAAGAACTTAGATACATGGAAGTAAGTAGAAAGAAGTACAAATCCTATAATCCTATAGCTGAATAGCTAAGGTTTTTTTACAAAAATAAAATAAAAGTGGGGAAACTAGTGAGTGATCCTGTGAACTGGAAAACAGTAAAGTTTTGATTGGATTAATGTGAAAATAGAATTAAAGTGGAATAAAAAAGAAATAATAATATATTAATAAAATACCAGCATTATGCAAAATGTAGCAATAGATAAACAAATATAACATATATAACAGTAATATTAGTATTCTAACTAATAGAAACACATATTTCATCTAAGTGATGGCTCATTCTTATAGAAAATACGTAAAGAAAAATTAGTCTAGGGTGGACCAATTTGCATATACAAGGAAATCGGCCCACCTTATCCCCGATTTAATGCATATAAATTGGCTGAGGGTAAGTCAATTTTTTTGTTATGCATTGGGCCAATTTGCTTAATATGCTGAAATTTTGACATTTTCAAAATTAATCTGAGAATAGGGTATATATGTAAATAATAATTTTTTTTATTTTACTTTTGTAAAAAGCCCGAAAATAAAGTAATTAGGGACAACGTTTTGGACCTTTTGGTTGAGTTATTTAACATATTCCATTCGCCTAAGTGCTAGGAACATCAAAATAGCAAAGACTATATCGGGCAACGAATTGATAAATTGATGATACAACTTTCTGTTTTCTTTTGGCTGTATAGGAGATGCATGAGTTACAACGACTCTTGGTTATTTAGAGGAAGAGCAACTTTCTCATTGTACTATTTTCACAACAAAAAACAGATTTTATCTTGCTGCAATTGATAGGAATCTTAATTGATATTCATTTTATTGCCATTTGGCTTAGTAATTTGAGCGAGATTGATCTCGTATCAAAGAGTATGGACCATGGAGAAATCGCATAAGATCAACAAAAGTACATTAGTAAGTATTCAAGCACACAAGTCTATAACAGAAAACATCTTGTTACACTTCATGAAATCTTCACGTACAGCATAACAGCCCAGTTAAAAAAGATAATTTCATATATGCCAGTCACTTATGTTATATCAGTAGAAATCTAATAAAGAAACTAACTGAAAAAATGTGTTGTAAACTTCATCAAACAATGCTAGACACACACATGGCATCTCATATTTGTACGGTTTTAAATATTTCATGTTTTACATACTTTGATTTTCTCACTTATACATACGTAAGAGATGGGAGAAAAAAATTAATATGAAATAAGCAGTTCCTACTTTGTCAAACAGTTATCAAGTTTTCTGGTTTAGGCTTGTAATTTGCAAAATTTCGTTTGCATACTCCAAAGTCAACTACTTAAGAAGTGAATCGTATTTGACAAATATTTTGGTAAGTTGACAAGAATTGATTCACTGTTAGAATATTATTTTGTTGTAGCTAGGAAAGATGAGCTTTGGCGTGAAAAGAATCAATTCTCACCCACTTATCATGGAATATTATCATAATACCCTCACTTTTATCTATTTTAATTTTAATTTTTAAAATCTAAACTATTTTTTATGAAATTAAGTTTGATATATTATTTTTTTAAATTTTTTTTGATATATTATTAATATAAAATATTTTATAATATTAAACTATTACATCTCATCATATATGTGATTTTTAGAATAATTATTATTCTAAAATTAGTATAATTCTCAAACACAAATAAATGATTTTAACATTTCTTATTAAAAAAAAACTTGACAGCCCTATTGCAACGGTGCGTTCCCTTCTAGGTTCTGGAAGAACCAGGAAACGTTGTCGTTTCATGTGCGACAATTTGCTTCATCTGTTTCGTTGTCTGCTTGTCTGTGATCTCATTCTTCAGCCATCGTCGTGGTGCTAGGTTTCGCAGAGTTTTTAGCAATTCCTCCATAATCTCCGTTTCCATAACTCGCGAAATCGAAAACATCGCGTGATACGGCACGATACTTCGCTACGTGCTTGCGATTGATTGAGAGAAAAGCTGTTTAAGCCTGTGAGGAGAGGATCGTTAATCTTTGTGTATTTGAAGCATTCGATTAAGATGCAGAAATTGGGAGAATTCAAGTTACCGCATTTCTTCAACTACCCACCATACTTCACGTAAATTTCCTTTTTACCCCCTTCATCTTTTCCTTTTCGATGCTTTGCAAGTTTTTTATTTTTTATTTTTTTATTTTTAATTCCAGCTATGGGTGCTTTGGTAATAGTTTACTCTATTGGATCTTAAATTTTAAAGTGCCAAATTTTAGAGAAATATAATTTGGAAGTCATAATGATCAATGAACATTCAAATCGCAATTGTACATGTGATATGACATGTTGCTTGTGACCATTGCTGTGTAATTTTTTTTTTTTTTTAATAATTTGTAAAAGTCATTGCATAGTGTTTATTGTTAATTGATAGTGAGATTGAGACATTCATAAACTTGTGGTTGATTAGGCCTGTAACCTTGGTTTCTGATTTTCAGCTTGCAGCCAGTAAGAGACACTAGAGAGAAGCAGATACAACTATGGAAAGATCTTATTCTAGATTATTGTAGAACACAGAAGGTCTTTGTAATTGGGCTTGAAGAAGAATTTCCTCTGTTTTCAAATCCTGTAATTGAAAGTAAGTTCAAAATTCCTGCTTTCTTGCCAATTTTCATTAACATTATTGAACTGCCAGGTCCCATAAATGTTCCTTTATTTTTTCTTTTTTCTTGTTTATTTCTGCCCTTATGTTATATGATTGTTTCCTGATTTATGATAGTGCAGGGTCTCTTACTCATGAAGCTAGAGCAGCATTCCTTTCAGCCTTAGTAGCTGAAGGTATGCTTCATGTTGTTGGATTTATAATTCTTGTGAGTTGTTGGCTTTGAGAAATATGCCTCAAGTGTTATTCTGTTTTGACAGGACGTGCAGAATGGATGGATAAAGGACGTAGGAAATGTCTCATTCTCTGGCATCGGATTCAAGATTGGGCTGACATTTTAGTACAATTTGTAGGTTTAAATTGCTATTTTGATAACCACAGCATGCAAGTATTTATTTATTGCATTGTGATTATTGAATTTGCTTTAATATTGATTAGGTGAAAGATAATGGGCTGGAAGATGGTGTTGTGACAATAGAAGAAATACGCTTTGGGACTGAATCTCAAGGATCAGGTAATCTGTTGATGCTTATAGATCCTATTGGGTATCTGGTTCTTGTATTATATGCTAGTTCATAATACTTTTCTTATCATGTGTTTGATGCATGAGATGATAATTTTTTGGACTTGATATTTGATCATTTCAGTAGATCTTTTTAAAAATTTATTGCTTTTCAATTTATTTCCAACTGATGTGGTTGAATCAAACCTTTTAAATGGGATTGTTTATGTGGATTAGGGTAGTTGTGGGATGGATGGAAATTAGATATAATTCTTTTCCTATCATCAAACTCAACTAAAGATAGATGAAACTGTGAAAGTCATCCAGGCAGAGAACCATTGTGCGAAA
Source organism: Pterocarpus macrocarpus (assembly GCA_031439585.1). NCBI lineage: Eukaryota > Viridiplantae > Streptophyta > Magnoliopsida > Fabales > Fabaceae > Pterocarpus > Pterocarpus macrocarpus. The sequence continues at coordinate 64,176,489 of CM062520.1, read as the reverse complement.
AGGATTTTGGATGAGAGTTGTAGCATATTAAAAATAAATACGTGAATTTTAAAGGATTTAATTTAATTTTATTCATTGACAACGTAACTAGTGTTACACTAATACTAAACCAAATGGTGCTTCCTATCTAAAAATTTGACGCACTACTTCATATATGTTGGATAATGGATGCTTATTGGAAACATCATATGATTCATTGGCGCTAAGTAAATTTGCCTATTGAAACTCCCCTCCCTCTTCCTTAAATTTACTTCAGCTTGAGTGTTGTCACTTCTCTTAGCCCACGGCCCTTCCCCCTCCCTCATCAACATGGACAGACATTTCTAAGTTTATCAACTGCCTTTTAAGGCTCTTTTTATTATAGATATATCGTAGTTATTTCCGACATGCCGGGCTTGCTATTATTTTGACTGGAATTGGCTCTCATTCTTTCTGATGTACTGCAGAGCTTCATGGGATAGACCGAACTATTTTGAATCGCGCTTTGAAACTATTAGAGCAGAAGGGGAAGCTTGTGGTCTTTAAAGGAACTTCAACTGATGATGAAGGAGTTAAGTTTTCTCTATAATTGTTTTGTGGGTTAATAATAATCTGTTGTATCTTGATGGATTTCAAATGTCATAAACAGAGGGGTCTTTACCTGCCTGTCTGACATGATGAATTTGTTGATGGACAAGATGTTTAAGATCAAACTGATTAAAATTGCTGTCATTTTTTATTTTGAGATCTTACGTTCGAGGGTTTGGCTTTCTGGCTAGTCGTGATTGAATTTGAAACGATATTCCCTCCTTTGAAATCATGAATGGTATTAAGTTCAGACATGAGTATTGTACAACCCCCCCCCCCCAAAAAAAAAAACAAAAAAAAAAGTTCAGACATGATTTTTTTTTATGAGGTGAGGTTCAGACATCAATATTATTAGAAATAATTAAATGGTTATGTCAGTTTCCATGGTTATATATATGTATCAGATCATCAGTTACCAATACAATTCTCTTGTTTTTCTCAAATATTAAGAGAACAATTATTTCAAGTACCATTAAGTTTCAAATTTGGATGAGGCTGTTAGATTCCTTTTTTATATTCAGCTGTTTGCAATTTCATTTATCTTTTTATTTTTAGATACTAATAAACACGTCAAAAAAACACCCTAATAATTCATTTTTTTTTTGTGGTCGTATAAGAAATTGTTACTTTCTTATGTAAAAAGCCTCGACCTCCTAAAAGAATGAGGGGTTAAAGATTATATAACTTCTGTATTTTTGCAGTTGAACAAAAATTGGTCTTATAAATGATTTACACAAATCAAATCCGTAAAGATATCTTATGATTTTTTTTTTCACCAAAAAAAAAAGAGGATAAGAAACAGCATAAGCACATTCAAAGCTTAATCCAGTAAAAGTTTGGACCACTAACGGTACGGCATTCATGGACGGGATGGCTTTTTGTTTTGGCGAGTGCTATGGTGTACTTTGCCAGTCAAGGTGTATCATGCACTTTGCAAAGTGTATGATGCATCAATGATCTATAATATATTATAATAATTCTTTAATTTTGTTTGACTTTAAAAATATAATTAGATGGATTTTATGAGTGGCTAAAATTTACCTATATGACATTGAAATTATGAATAATATCCTAGAAAAATTCCATTTAATTTTAGGGATAATTTTATTTAATTATAGGATTACATAAATAAATCGAAAAATTCTGTAAATTTTGATCTTTTTAAAATGCATTCAGTCAAATTTCTAAAATCCAGCTAAAATTTAAAATTTACTACAATATACTACAAATAATTAGCTGTATCAATAAATCATTAATCTTCACCATTAAAGTGCACAATGCACCTTTGACTACGAAGTGTATCAAAGACACAGCCGTTTGTTTTTACCGGCCAAAAAATTGGCTTTTAATCTAGGAGCATAGTGCTCACCGCTTGCTTCACAATAAACGTTTATCCCTGGCTGTGGTTGCTCACGTTTGTTCTGGTCGCCTCATTTTCTCATGCGTCACACAGCACACTAAAACTTCTGCAGTGTATAGCAGTAATGTGTTACTGTAGTGAGTATTCGCACTTAGAAGAATATTTTGGTTTCTTACTTGAAAGGTTTATGCTCAACGTAGGTTTTGCTATTTTATATATATATTTTTTTTATGGTGCAGAGTAGAAAAAATTATTATTGTTACCTGAGAATGATTATGAAAGAATAATCATTATGCTGTTTCTCAGAGCTTTCAGCATATGGGTAGACATATCATTGTCAATGCAGTCAACCTCAAAATTCTTGCAGGGTAGAAGCAAAAGCTGGCCAACTTGCCCCAAATGAGCGGCACGCCAACGAAGATGCCGCCTCTACTTGTGCACTCTAATTAACCACAAGTTGTTTGTGATTTTTCTTTGGTCAAGATAATCCTTCTTACTTAGGTGCCCCAAAACATTGGGAAAGGCTTTAACTGACTACTATTCCCTTTTTTTTTTTTTTAGGGATAAAATCTACCATTCCGATTTTGAAATTGCATATGCAATTCTTAAGACCAAAGGAATGTATCATAAGCTGACAACTTCAAAACAACTAAACCTTTTTCCACAGGGTCAGCTACTTAAACAACGTCATTGCATTCTATCAGAAACCATATCTATAGACAAGCTATTAAAATTTAAGCCCTATCATATGCCTTTGTCACCTTTATCTCTCAATTACAATTTAAAAAAAAAAAAAAAGCATTTAACTTTTCTAGAACTAATAATCAAAGAACCTTGATATCTAATACTGCTATCGCATTTTCAACTAAGTATACAACAATTACGTGGAGTAGGAGCATGACCAATATGCCAGCAATCAAAAATAACAAAAGGATATATAGTCTCATTGCATTTGGAGGGGGAAAAAGCTCCCTCAATCATAAGATGGAGCAAGGCATTCATCGACCATATCCAGAAGGTTTGGATTTTCCAATGCAGCAGCGACACGCTCTTTATCATTCAGTTGTTTATTAACTGCATACACAGTTGCCACAAATGAATACGAAGTGTGAATGCCCAGTCATGATCAAATATTCATAATTGCAAACTCTAAGAAATAAACCATGTCAGAGGAACTTGTGGCAATTCATGGCCTACTCTTCCAGAGCATCGTGTGTAAAATAGATAATCATCAAATCAAATGAATCATTACATCTAAATATAAATCTAAATCTAAATCAGACTGCATGCATCAACAGCATGCATTACTTCAAGAAAAATGTCATTCACATAGGCAGTAAGTATGACTTCTTTAGAACGCATAATGCTTCAGTACACAGAAATAACATCCACACCAAAACAAGTACATGGGTTCACCGGTGCAGTACAGACAGAGACACATAAATACAGAGTGAGAAAGAGAGAAAGATGAAGAAGAAAAACCTGCAGCTTCAGTTGCATGAGATCCAGGTGCTACTCTAATATCCACCTAACCAAAATTTAACAAATATTATCAAAGACAAACATAATCAAGAAGGTTCAACATAGACAGCAAAGGGGCTCAAAGATCAGTTTAATATTGATTTAATAAGTAATTATCAAAGATTGTATTCTCTAAATAAATGAAAAGAACCATGGAAGGTATAGATTATGCTTTATAAGCCCCATAGATTGACAGCAGTATGCAGTATCATCCAATTAGTTAAAATACATAAAATGTTCTAGAAAAGAAAAAACAAAGTGTAACTGAGGATTTTGGTTAATATGCCAGATAGATGGTATTGAAGATGTATAGGATATCATGTAAGTAGCAGATATACCAATGGCAGGATGTCTTCCTTTGTAAATGTTGTGAAGTAGTATCAATTCAAGAGAACATCAATATCAACGAAGGATTCGCTTTGTGACAGCTAACCCAATTCTAGACCCTAAATCACTCAGTTTTCTAGCAATCTAGTTCCAGAATTTTTTGCCAGAGATCTCTTCCTTCTCATATTTTGTGGGACAGGCTCGTGTTCTTAGTTGCCTTGTGGTTTTAGCTCCTTTGTTCTATCTTGAGAGAGCATGTTTATCTTATATGCAAAGGAACTGGAATTCACTTTTAAGGTCAAGTTCTTTTTTGTTCTTTTCATTAGTAGTTATTTTTCTGTTTTAGAAGGATTTCTGATTCTCCTGCATTTATTACTTCCCTCTCTCGGCAAATGGTAAAAGGTCAAAGGTCAAAGGAAACAACCAATTTATACTAATAAGTAAAAAAACTGTGCTGCCTCTACTTCCTCTACCACATTATGCATCCCATGCATTTAATATTGATTGTTTTGTAAGAAGCCATAAAACCATTAAAGCAAGAACAAGAGACTCGGAATTGTTATGCACTGTGCAATACTGAAGTTACCAACTCATACTTGCTACCACATTTTTTGTGTCATGCAAGAAATCATCATTCCAAGTATGCAATTCATTGCCTTTTACTTATATGTTTCTCTTTCTCTCACTGTTGTTAACAACCCATGTTTTTTCTTTTGGTTTTTAGAGTATCTCTACCTGTTGCAACTAAGAGGTCCTTTTAATAATTGTCCTTTCAGAATTTGAACCTTGGTCCTTTTCACATGAGTGCAACTCGCTTACTATTGAACCCAACCCTTGTTGGTTAACAACTCATGTTTAAGTAGACATTTTACTATCTGTTCTAAAATCTCAAGCCTCAACCACAAATGCTCCTTACAATCCACTTCCTTACAAGGGTTTGTACTTCTATCAATCATATATTATGTTCATATACTATTATAACATAACAACCCATCAATCTATTTTGCCTCCAAGGTATCAACCATTAAACCAAAATACTTCCCTGAACAACATTCAGGGTAAAAAAAAGAGGTGTGAAATAGTACCTTATAGCGTGAAGGCAAGCTTCTCATGAGTTTAACCCGCAAGCACAGACCTATAATCGTTGCCATACTGCAATGTTCCACCGTCGGAGTAAACGTAACCCTAAACCAAAATCACAAATAATTATCCAAACAAAAAACAAGCATATCAAACAATCCACACGAACAGAAACTCTAAAAGAAACTAGTACTTTAAACCAAAAAAAAAAAAAAAAGAAAAATTCGTGAGTACCTAACATAACTACGCCGGTCATCGACTTCAACGGCTTCCTCCGTAATCACCTTGAGCTCTTCCAAGGAGTAAGGGTGCTCAGGGTCCTTGATATCTCTCAGATGATGTGAGAATCGTTAAGGAAAACATTAACCATTATGACTATATTCATTTAATAATATTAATTATACAATCAATTTCGGTGATTTTTCTGATTGAATCGGTGGAATTAACGATGAGAAATTGGTAGAAAAGGATATCGAAAACCTCTTGCTGGTCGATTGGTTCGACGGCGTATTCATCATCGTGGGTGAGGGGTGGGGCGGTGCGGGCTCGGCGCTCTTTCTTTTCGTAAACGATAGGGTTTGCGTTGATGAGACCTGACACCATTGTTTTTGCGATCTGCTAAGCGTTGTGCAACCGGGGACGTTGCGATTTAGGGCTACCGAGCGAGACGTAGGGAAAGGCAGCGTTGAACCGGGAATTATCAAATTGTTGTTTCGGGATTTGACCTGTAATGCACTTGGCGCGGTTAAAATGGAATGGGCCCCTGCAGGCTTTTAGACTTTGACACCCGTAAAGGCAGCTACAGATCTTTAATACTTATCGGATGTGTGTACCGAAAAATAAATAAATAAATAAAACCTTGTTTACGTTTTTGTTGTTTTATAACAATTTTAATTTGATCGCAAATTTCTTTTTCTATTTGTGTCCTTCAAGTTTTTAAAATATTTTAAGAGTTTAATTTAGATGTATTGATAGTATAAAATTTTTTTATATTGTAATTCAATTAAAATCTTCTATTTACATGATTATTCAAGTAGTGGGTAGTTATATCAATAAATTTTACTGATGTGATAATTTATGATTAAATATCTATGTAAAAATTTTTTATATTAACAATATATTTTAATTAAATCTATATTTTAATTTTTATCATTTTAACAGATAATATATAAATTATAAATAAAAAAATAATATTAAAATCAAATTTTAATAATAATGATATCCAAATATTACAAATAGAAATCATTTGTCTTCAATTTTTTTTAAAAAAATATTGAGTGCAAATTTTAGTAAAAAAAGATTAATTAAGCATGGAGTTTAAATTAAAAAAAAATTTATATTCTACAAAAATATGAAAAAAATAAATAAATAATATTTTAGATAAATAATAAATATATTATAATTAATATTATAAACTGATCTTTATATCAATTTTTTTATTTATAATTTAAATGTTGAAATAGTAAAATTAAAATATTTTAAAAAAAGGTTAGAAATATAAATAAAATAAAAAAATTTGGAATAAAGTTAAAATTATTATAAAATATAAGAGATATAAATAATTTAAAAAAAAAAATCAATTTACGGATGGATCCTAAAACAAAACTAAAATCTTCTTATTAGATTGAAAAGTATTTTATAATGGCAATTAATTAAATTTTGTCTTTTAAATAATTTTTTGAGATAATTATGATAAAAATTAAACAAATTAAATGATGTAGTGACACACATAATTACATGGTTATATAAAATAATTCTACAGTATGTATCAAAATTAATAAATTCTTATAGTAAAATTGAAATCTTTAAGGAGTATAAGTTAATAAGATTGGTTTAATGATAAATAATTTAGGTAATATGAATGTTCTAATTTTATTGCCACTAATATATTTTTAAAAAAAATTTAAAAATTATAATCTTTATCATACAACTAAGAAAGTATGAGAGTGGTGTTCTATAACACTTAAGAGTTTCATATTTCTTTTGTTTAAATTGTTAATATTCAGAATTTATAGATCTTATTTAAGTCAGGTTGATTTCTTATCACATAAATTTTTATGAGCACTAATTTTTTTCATAAATAAAACTTAAATCTAAAATATTATTTAAGAAAAATAAGTATGAAATTATTTTAACCGAATAAATATTGATAACCTTCAAAGTTTCGTTTAACTAATATGACTTCTTCCTTAAATAATTAACCCAATAAAAAAGAGGCATAAATAGAATCCATTTTTTATCGAGAAATATTTTTGAATAAGCACAAAAGAAGTTTTTAAGATGTCTTATAATATAATTAGTATATGGTGAACTAGCGCTAACAGAACTTTTAAGCATGCTCGTCAGGCATGCGTCGCTCTTGCACTTACAAATAACATTTCTCTTTTTTATTCTCGTATAAATATACCTACTAGCTTTTGTTTGGTGACATCAAATCGTTAGTGTGCTACGGCCTTTTACTTCAAAGGGCATTTTGATCGATGCAATAATTATTGTTACAATATATAATCCAGATTTTTCACTTTAGCTATTATTATTTAAAAGTTGTTATGACAAAGTAAGATTATAAGCATATTTTTGGTTTTTTTTGGGGGTGGTATAGGTATATTTTTCTATCTATGGAAATATTAAAAGTTACAAAAATACGTTAACAATGACTATATAATGTTGATTATTTATCAGTTATAATTATCTTGAAATATTATTTAAATTTAAATTTTTATTATCTATTAATCTACTAATTAAGACTCAAAACAAAAAAAATTATGCCATGTATCAGCTTCTTATAAATTCTAATTCTCTATCATTTTGTAAAAGTTATTATTAAAGGAAATATTTCAATTTTCTATTTATTAAATTTATTAAAGAATTAAATAATTTCATAATTTAATCTACAATAAATATATTATCTTAATTTTCTCTTCCAATAAATCTTTTTAAAAGATACAATATTGAAATATCTCTCCGTCCTTTTATTTGAGTCAAACAAAATTTTTTTAAATCAATGTAAATAAAATTCAAGTTTTATTATTTAATTTACATTTAATGAAATGCCTTAATTTTCTGCATCATTAACACTTTTTAAATTGTCCATTATTGAAATCTCTCTTCCTCTGTCATTTTATTTTGAGCTACACAAAAATTTATTAAATTTCTTTAAGGTAGTCTCTATGATTATAATATTTTTATTAAACTTTATAATTTCTTTCTTTTTTTTTTATGTAGATTCAAGAATACCATTACCCAGAATCACAAATATTATGTTATTAATTACCTTTTTTGGAAATTTTAAAATTTTATTTACACTTTAAATATTGTTTAAGATATAATTGCTTGGAGTATAAAAAAAAAATCAAAAGGAAAAAATGTAATTATGTGGTCCCACTTCTTCGATCTAATTGAAGTCATATATTATTTCTTATTATTTTCATATTCATATAATACAACTTTTTTTTTTTCAACAGGATCGTATAATGCTAAACATTGATAAAGATAAATACAAATTTGTCACAACAAATCTAAAAGAATTATTATCATAATTTACTCCAGATAAATTGATATCATAACTTATTGAAGAAAAAATATATAACTGTCATCAATTGATATAGATAATGTAATTATTAAAGTATTATTATCATAACTTACTCCAATATCAATTTCTTATTTGAAGATAGTGAGTAATATAGTGATTTTAATAATTCTTTTAATAATTTTTTTATATTTGTCTAATATAATTAAAATTTTAATCAAATTGTATAAATTTTTTACTCTTTTTATAGAATTTATATTTTAAAATTAAATTGAAATTGAAAATTTGCCAAATGCACTGCAAAATAGCATTTTTTTAGAGTTATTTAATTATGAGGTTAATGAAAGGGAAGGGGGAGGGGAAAGAAGTTAATTTGATTTTTAGTTATTTAGTTTTTATTAAAAATTATAAGAATTCTAATAATAAATTATGAGATTAATTTCTATATATTAATGATATAAAATAATTTACACAATTAATTGTTACCTAAAAATTGAAAGTGAATATTCTTTTAAATGAATTATATTTTTAATAATATGTTGTCATATCAAATAATTTTTTTTTCAAAATTACTTTATTAGAGGCCAAAGAAAGAATAGATGACAATTAAATAATTTTTTTAGTTGTTCTATTATTACTACAAATGGTAAGGTAATATATTTATAAAACCATTTATATCTTCAATAATGAACAATATGAAATATTTTTGTAAAATTTCTTCATTAAAATTATTTTACTACAAGTTTGAAAAAAGGAAAGAAAAGTGAAAAGAAATTAATTTTTTATTTTAGTTTATTTCTCACTTAAAAGATAAAAGATATTTTTTAATTAATTAAAAAATAAGAGATAAATTTCAATAATGGAGATTGTGATTATTAAAAAATATAAATTATATATACAATATAATTTTAATACAATAATATAATAATATTTAAATGTTTAATTATAAATGCTAGTTACAATCATTTACTTTTGTGTCTTAAATAAAACAACTAGTTTTGGTGTGCAAGTACAACAATTGGTTGGTACCAAGTACATCAAATTATAAAACCAAAACAATAATGTTATTTAAATGTGTAAAATAAACATATCTAAGATGCATTATATATTTGATGGTTGAAATTTTATCTGGGATCCATCTATTTTATTGCAACTTGAAGTTTCAGCCATTAAATATATAATACATTCCAGATATATTTATTTTACATGTCAAATAACATTACTCAAAACCAAATTAGAAAATTAGAAAATAATACTATAAAATATGGATTTATCCCCCATAGAAAAAGGAAAAAAAAATTCAAGGGGTGTTTGGTTTGCTATTTTCCATTGTCATTTCCACCAAAATAGAAAATAGATGACAAAATATGTTTGGTAATCTTTTGGAAATATTTTTAGAAAACATTTCCTAAAATAACCGAAAATTTGAAAATACCAAATCCACGTTTTCAGTTTTTCATTTTGATTGTTGGAAATATTTTCAACAAAAACGCGACGACATTATGGTAATAAATAGAGCTTCTCTTTTTTTTTTTTTCACTTCCATCTCCCCAATTTGGATCCAACAACAAGAAAAACATGTTTTTTTTTTTTTAACACAACTGCCTCTTTCTTTGCATAGGCACCCAATTCGAACTAGTTCGTAGGCACTCAGTAATTCCATTTGCCCTCCGTTTCTCCTCTAAACCAATTTCACCTCCATCCTTCCCCTGAAGCAGTTTCGCGTAGCTTGCCGTTGCTGTTGCTTGCCGCTCACCCTCGCTCTGCTCCCCTCGCCACTGCTCACCCTTACCGCTGCTCGCCCTCCCAGCATGCCGTTTACCATCGCCTTACGTCGTGGTGCTACTCGTTGCTTCCCTTCCTCTTCCCTATTTTCGAGTGTTTTTGGTATGGTTTCATAAGTGTTTTTGGCCTCTTTTTTTTTTCCCCCGCTTTTTCCTTCTTAAACCAATGGTGGCTTTTTGCAGGACACAGTGTTGCTCACCGCCACTCGAAACTTCCCTTCCCCTTAACCCTATTTTCTAATTTTATTTGGTATGGTTTTTTTTTTTTTTTTTTTTTGACTCCTTTTTTGGCTGTTTGAGGCTGTTTGATAGCTTCTTTTTTTGTTTGCTTCTGATTGATGGTTTGGAGGGAATGGTTCTATTCGCTTCTTTTTTTGCTCATTTTATAGTTGGCTTCTTCTTTGCTTCTTGTTGGAATGTTCTTATTTTATTGTTGGATTTGTTAATGGAAAGGATCTATACTAATTAATCTAATTTAGGCAATTGGGTCTTAATATATTATTTGCTAATATGTTCACCATTTTTGACTAAAGTTTTTTGGTTTATATTTGCCACTGAAATGGATTGAGTAGAATGCGTTTTGGTTTGGCCATTGGCATTTGGCAAAATTGTGAAGAACTGAGAGTTTAGACTTTAAAATGTTTTGGTTTGATATTGCTAATAAAATTTGATATTTAAAGTGTTATCTTTTTCTTTTTTGAATCAGGTATAATTATATTTTTAAATATATATAGTAGCATTTATTAATTATATAATAGTTGCTATTAATAATAAAATTACTTAAAAATGAACAATTTATTTTATTCTTAATCTTAAAATTTTATAGAATTATTTTATTTTAATAAATACTTTTAAGTTTATCTCAAATTTACAAATAATAAAATTCACCTAAATATATAAAAAATATATATAATATTTTTTATTTAATAATAAATATAATTTTATTATCTTAAATTTAATTTTAAAAATATATTTAAAAAATAAACAAATCAAACAATTTTTTATTTTTTTTAAAATAGATAAAATAAATATATTTTTAAAATTTAAAAAATCTGAAAATAAAAACCTTTTTAAAAAACAAAAAACAAAAAACGAAGACAGAAAATATTTTCAACAAAAACCACCTTATTTTCCACGCACACACGTTTTACGCTTGTGTTATCTGTGCCCCTCTCTTTCATTCGACGGTGCCCTCGTGGTTCATCATCTTCTCCGAACAAGTACGGCACCAAATAGTTAAGCTTCGAATAACCCTCCTTTCCCAAAGTAGGAAGCCACGAATTTGGAGCACCCAAGTTTTCGAAAAAAGGTAAGAGCTTGCTCTACTCTAATACAAAGCTGCTCTGGTTTCCCACTTCCACTATTTCTCAAATTTTTGCTTTTTGTTCATATTGGGGGTGGTGGCATCAGCAACAAATTCCTCTCGGATCAGGGAGTGAACTGGGCTGGGAAAGATTTGTTGAAGGAATCAGAAAGGTGAGGCCTTTTTGCATGGTTTGTTCACTTCCTGCAGTGCTTCCTTTGGATTTTACTAAAACAATTTTTTTAACTTGTGAGACTATATTGTTTTTTTCCCCTAGTTACATTGGTTTAGTTCTCTAGTTTTTATGTGAGAGTTTTGGGACTTGGTAGAATATTCTAGTTACACCATTTATGTTTGATGTTCATGGGGGAAGATGTATGCCAGTATTGTACGCTTGAAGCGGGCATTGAATACAAATTACGGCCCAAAAAAGAAGTGCATGTTTTCAATTTTTTTTTTTTCTTTTTTTCAACTGAATTTGTAAGCTTATATTGGCTTTCTCTCTTTTTTTTGTGCTTCCGTTGATTTTATGCGTAAAATTTCTTTAAGATGTACGCCAGAGCCAGTATTGTATGCTTGAAGTGAATATTTTGGTATATCAGTGGCAATAAGCTTCGAACCCCTAGGCTCATACATACTACCCAAGCTCCTCAGCACTTGACCACTCCAAATGGGCTTGCTTGAAGTCAATATTGAATACACAATATTCCCACAAAAAAAAGTTGAACGCAGAAGTTTATGTAGTTGTTTTCTTTCTTTCTTTCCTTTTATTTATTTCTTAGAATTGGAGGTGTATGATAAATGGGTTTCTCTGTGTTATTGGATGGCAGATACTTGTGTTAATAATGAATATCTGTTTATGTAGTTTTTAAAGAACTACATCTATTTTATATTTATATAATTATTATCACAAGCAAATTGTTTTAACAACCTTTCTCATCCCTTCGGCCTGTGCTTCTTATTCAATATAGCGGTATTCCTTGGAAAGCGAAAGCCGCAATATTGCTAATGCAGGTCTCGGGTGCTATCAGTGATGTCTTGGTGGTGCTTCCACCTTCAGCATCTCTTAGGCTACCAGAATACCGTCATTTGCATGCTTTTGCTGTTTCTGATGCCAAGAACTTTCTTTCTGGTGGATTTCTCAAAGTAAGCTTTCTATGATTTCATCTTCATTTTCTTTCTGCTTTTCTCTAGAATTATCTACTGATATTGGAAAATGTTGTGAATTTAGTCTGAAAATGGGATATGCACTATCAGAAACAAAATTTGTTTCTATCTTACTTGCAAGTTGCAAAGCTTACTATGACTAGATATGTAGAAAGTTAGAGGTTATGTAATTTATCATCTTCCCTTGGAAGCTGCACTAAATTGCTAAATTTGGTGACTTCTCAAAATTTAGGAGTTACAAAACTTGTAACATATGTTCCCTTAGTTATAGGTATAAATAGCTTATGTCTTAATTAGGTTTAATTAATCTGCAAGTCCCTGTATTTTGATCCAATTTTCAATTAGGTCCCTATAGTTTAAAAATTATCAATCAGATCCCTACATTAAATAAATTTTTGTAATCAAGTCCCTGGAGCAATCATCATTGCAAAATTGCTGGTTAAATTGAATAAATTTGTATGTCTGAACTTACAAAATTGGGTTATGACCTATTAAATTATATAAAATTTTAAAAAATTTTGTAATTTTAGGTTGCTCTAAGGACCTGATTATAACAATTTATTTAATACAGGAACCTAATTAAAAATATTTAAAGTATAGGGACCAAATTGAAAATTGAGTAAAATTATAAGGACCTTTAGAATAATTAAACCTATTAATTATTAACCAATGTGTATAGAGTACAAAGAAAAATGGATACTTGTTATATGATTGTTGTGAAAAATGTGGTTTGCATATGCTCCATCATTTTTTTTTTTTGATAGAAAAAGAAATTTTATTGGGTGAGAAGAGAATGTACAAAAGAGGATAAGATATCCTTAGATAGATACAAAAGAAATAATTAAGACCATGTAACAATGCATGCCATTCCCTCTGAATATCATCTAGAGGCACATCATTTAACAAACCATGTGCTGAGCACGAAAGGGATGCCAAATAAGTTATCCTATCCCAAACAAAATCAAGAGTCAAAGAGGAATCATTAAAAAGCCTAGAATTCCTTTCCAACTAAATACACCAAAGTGCTGCAAAAATCGAGGATTGCCATAGAATATTTGCTTCTTTACATGAGCCAAAACCTCTTAATTTAGTGAGTGGAAACTGATGTAAGTCCATAGGACAAATCCACAATTCTCCAAAGATACCAAAAAGCATGATCCAAAGTGATCTCACCATAGGACAATGCAAAAAGAGATGAGGGCCCAATTTGGAATTTAAACCTCATATTATACACATATTAGGGGACAAAGCAATGAGGGGTCTACGCTTCTGGAGCATGTCATTAGTATTAATCCAATTAAGAACAACAGTCCAAACAAAAGCTTTGACTTTAGAGCGAGATTTAGATTTCCAAATGAGTTTGTTCAAAAGAAATTTTTTTTCTATGTTAAGAGAGGAAATCAAGAACTGAAAATAAGCTTTACAAGGAAAAACACTAGAAGAGTCAAGAATCCAAATCCTAGTATCAGAGGCAATAGAGAGTTGGATAGGTTCAAGCAAAGGAAGAAGGGATTCTAATTCATTAACCTCTTTATCATTCAAGTTTTAAATAAAACTGAAGTCCCAAGAAAGGTCATTCTGAGAGAAAAATTGACAAACAGAGGCATTATGCAGGGAAGATAGGCGAAAAAAGATGAGGAAAGGTAACTGAAAGGGTAACAGTGCCAACCCAAATATCTTCCCATAATTTAATGCAAGAGCCATCACCTAAATGGAAGGACAAGAGAGAAATGAAAGAAGGTAAAACCTCAGAGATGAATTTTCAAAGATTATTATGAGTCACTCTACTTGCAGAGTTGGTGTCCTACCCATTCGAATGCAAACCATACTTACTTCAAATGACTTGGTGCCATAAAGCATTAGGGTGTAGAGGAAAACGTCAAAGCCATTTAGCTGCCAAAGATTTGTTCTTGGACACTATATTACTGAGGCCTAGACCCTCTTCCTTTTCTGGCTTAACAAACCTCCCAACTACCAAGGTGATCTCTTCTAGAGTCCCCAACCCCCGACCAAAGGAAATCCCTCATTTCTGTCTTATTCTGGAGTCTTTTTTCATGCTGTCTTATTCTTTATATTATGGTTAAACTGACTTCTTGCTATTTGCCTTAAAATTTGCGCAACAAAGTCGGTTAAAGTAAACAAGATGTTAGTTAGACTCGTTTGGGAGCTGTTTCTAGAAGATAGATTTAACGTATTTCTTCTTTTTAAACTGGTTTTGAGATTTTACTAAATCATACGCCATCTTATGCTATGAAAATAAAGAACTTACAGAAGAGAATCAGTATTTTCAATGAAATTATCATTTTACAGCGACAATAAAGCTTGGGGATAAGCTGATAAGGCCCACACTATTCCACTTTTCGACCCAAAGGTTGATTTGAAAAACACTTAATCAAGGACTTGAAGTAAAATGCCTATGCATTATGAACCATGATGGCATAGAAAAGCAGCTAATTTAACGTCAGCTTGTCGATCTATCTCCTATTGCAGTGCTTGTATATGATTTATATGCAGAGATTTTTTTGATTTAGTAATTATTGTACTAATCTGTTAGTTTTATTGCTGAGCACCTCTAAAGTATTGTTTTCTTTGTAGAGCTTTCCTTCTTCTTGCAATGCCAAACATTATAATGAACTCTACAGTTTCCGAGCTAGAGGCCTAGTTGCAAGAGCATCGGCCGATTCAAGTGATAATTTGGCACCTTTTGCTCCCCTCCAATTTGAGTCACCTGTTGGTCAGCTTTTGGAACAAATTTCACAAACCCATCCTCATCTACTGCCAGCAACCATTGATCAGCAACTAGAGAACCTTCAGACTGCTAGGGATACCCAGAAAGAAAAATCTTCTACTTCATCTCAAGATTCCCTTTACAAGTAAGTCTAGCAATCTTGCCCCCCTTTCCCCCCTCTTTCCTCTGATTTGACTAGAAGTAGCTATGTGGCAAACTTAGAAAATCAAAGGACTTTGAGGACAACTATGGCTAATTTCAGGTTCAAAGAGTTGTAAGTACCTAAGAATATAATCAATTGAAAGCTTTAGTCATGGACTTCAAGTGAGTGAATGATTCTCCATATATGCTATTGCAAATTAAGAATTTTATTATTTTCATCCTCCTCATGATAAAACCTCTTGAAGATTGAAACAAAGGAAAGCAGATGTATATATTTTTGCATCATTTGGCTGCTTGTTGATTTAGTTACTGGTAGTGCAAAAGTGACCAGTTTTGTCTAATTTGAATTTTAGGAGGATAGCTGAAATCAAAGAGAAAGAAAAACGTACGACATTGGAAGAGATAATGTACTGCTCAATCGTACATAAGTTTTTGGAAAACAACATTTCAATGATTCCAAAAATAAAAGCAACCTCAGATCCTACCAGCCGAGTGGATTTCTGGCCAAACCAAGAGCTGAAACTAGAAGCTGTTCATTCTCCAGAGGCATTTGAGATGATCCAGAGTCACTTATCTTTGGTACTAGGAGAGAGGCTTGTGGGACCTCTCCAGACAATTGTTCAGATCAGCAAAATCAAACTGGGGAAGCTGTATGCTGCTTCGATAATGTATGGATACTTTCTCAAACGAGTTGACGAGCGGTATCAACTCGAGAGGACAATGGGAACACTTCCAAAGGATTTTGGTAAAGCCAATGTAAGTTCCGATGAACCGACACCAACAAACCAGCTTTGGGACCCTGATTCCCTGATCACAATCCGTGCTTTCGATGATGTTTATAGCGATGGTGACTACATGGAAGCTGAAGAAGGCAAATCGTTCAGGCTGAGATCTTATGTGATGCAGTTGGACAGCGAGACGCTTCAGAGACTCGCCACCATACGGTCCAAGGAAGCTATATCATTGATTGAGAAGCAAACTCAGGCCTTGTTTGGAAGGCCTGACGCCAGAATCTCTGAGGATGGTTCAATTGAAACCTCCAATGATGAAGTGCTTTCAATTGCCTTCTCAGGCTTGACTATGCTAGTTTTGGAAGCCGTTGCTTTTGGATCATTCCTCTGGGTTGCAGAAAACTATGTTGAATCCAAATACCCTTTTCTTAACAACTAGAAGATTGTGTGTATCATATCAAGTAGAATTTTTTTACCGTACTTTTTAGAATGTAAGGAATGTAAATGTCTTGCATGGAGCTTTGTATGCTATAGTTATGGTCTCAAAATAATTGTTACCTATTGTAAACAGGAATGATTTCAAAATACTATAGAACATGGGAAAAGCCACAAGTGCTTGTGGAAGTATAGGACCATGTATTGGCAAGATAGAAGCAGGGACTTTGTAAATGCTATAGAATACAAGGAAGTAGAAATTCCATTTTTTTATGATTCTATTTTTTGGGCCGAATGATGGCCTAAGTCTCGTGGAAAACTAGTGAGAACATGACTGTAACAATTTGCTGCATTATTTAAGGGGCTAAAAGCCCGAATTAGCCGACACAAGTACGTAAACTGATTTTGGTTTCGCGACATATATTTGAGATTCGGTGTTAAAATACAATATAATTAGTTAATTATAACAATTACAAAGTGAATATTAGCTTTAAGAATTTAAATTTAATAAAAGATAGTAATTCTGTGAGAAAGATTCTTATAAGATTATTACAATTTGTGACCATTTCCAAAGATTTTACTGAAGACAATTTAAAATAGATCTATAATAAATTAATATATGTCAACATAATCAGGTTGTAATTTTCTTTTTCTCCTGTCAATTGTACAAATTATAATTTTTTTTATCTATATTTATTAAGAGTATTTGCGATGCAATTTGAATAAGTAAAAAATATTCGGGAAGCTAGGTTGGGAATTAAGGCACTCATACTGGAAGGAGATGCTTAGCTAGTGATGGAAAGTTTTGGATCAAGCTCAAATGATCTCTCTCAGAATGGACTCATCTTGTTAGAAGTCTATAGACTAGTGGGTCTCACCTATTTTAAGGCTTAATATACACGCAGGTGTTGTAATATGGTAGCTAATAGATTGGCTAGGCTAGCTAAGAAATGGATATTATGGGCTGGACTAATGAAGTCTCAAATTGTACCATAGGTATTCTAGTCTATGAGACTGGTTTATGAATAAATTTATAATTCACATAAAAAAAAAGTTAAAAAAAACTTAACCGGCCTAAATAATATAGTTTATATTAATTTAAATTGAATTAGTTTAGTTTAAATCTCAAATTTGATCCAATCTTAACTAATTTTTATTGTTTAAATTGGGTTATTTTAATCAATTTTGAATAAGTTAAGTTAATAAAAAAAAAAAAATCATTATACTCTAAACATGGCCAAAAAAGAAAAATCATTGTCATTGTACTCTAAACAAGTGAAAAATAATGTAATATTATGATTTTGTGGGGAAGGTGGCGGACCCACAGGGAGCGCGTGCTAGAGAGCGGACAGCAGGCGTGGAAGACCCGGATCGACTCATACTGCATCAACTCGCTCGGCCTGACCTTCCTCGCTCTCGGAAAACCCTCTCTTCCTCTCACCCCCAACCCAACCCAATTCAATTCACCTCTTATCTCTCTCTTTCTTTCATACTCTTCTCTTCTCTTCTCTTCTCTCAACACAAACACACAACACACAATTCTCTCATCCTTCTTAACTATTCACTGCGCATACACCACAATCAACACATCAACATGGGTTACGAAGACGATCCGTGCGTTCCTCTTTATTTTCTTCCAAACCAATTTAACCTTTTTTAGGGTTAGGGTTTTCCTTTCCCCCTAATTCAAAATTTTTTTTCCAGGTACCGCGATGAGGACGGAGAACCCTTGATGGACTACGACGACGTTCAATCCGATCGCGAGCACTCGCCAGAGCCCAATCACCACGTCGATGCGCTCCTCGACGATTACGAGGACGAAGACGCCGGCGATTGGCGCCGCCGCGAGCGGTCGCAGACCCCGGTCTACGACACCGATCCGTCGAAGTCGAAGCCGAGGAAGCGGCTCATCAAGAAGAGCGACGCCGGGAAGCAGTCGGTGGCGCCAGAGCTCGAAGACGAGGTGGCGGAGGAGGATGAGGACGGCGGCGTTCCGGCGAGATTCGCGAGGGAGGGGTCGGAGGAAGGGACGAAGAGGAAGAAGGGGAAGGAGGGTGGAAGCGGAAAGAAGGAGAAGAGGCATAAGGGGGAGAATAGGTTTGGGAGTGGTGGTGGTGGTGGGAAGAGCGGGTCGAAATTCGGGGGTTCGAAGAAAGGGTTTGGTGGGAAGGGAGGAAAGGATCACGATGGTGAAGTTAAGGAGATGTGGGATACAATTGCTGGTGGTGATTCTGAGGTATTATCATTGCCTTTGCGATTTTTAGATGATTTGTTGAATTTGATTGACTTTTTGTTGTGTTGCTTATCTGATAATTGGAATTTAGTTTGTTGAGAAGAGTTTTTAGATGTTTTTTGTAACTTCAAATTTGGATATTGGAGACACTGTGTAGGGGTTATTTCTCAATTATGCTAAGCTTTCAGTTGTTTTTTTTTTTTTGGTCTTTATTAATCAAGAATAGTGGTGGTTTAAAATGGGTGCCCGTTTGACTTGTTGTCTTTTGATGATGGTGATTCCCTGAATCATACTTTTGGTTGTGAATTGTTTCTGATTATTTTTCCCCATTGTATAGGATGATCGTGAGGGTGTCAGGAATGTGGATGATGACAACTTTATTGATGACAGTGGGGTGGAACATGTTTACTACGGCAGTGATAATGAGCCACGTTCTCCTGGTGATGCTCCCCAGGTAGGTGAATTATTCCTTTGATATTTTTCCTCATTAAATTTTCCTGAAATCAGATCCACTGTGTTCGATATCTTTGTGATTCAAATAAGGTCTTGCTACCAGTAGGATGCTGTAAACTAAAATATGTAATGGCTGTATTTTTAGTTTAAGCTTTCCTTGCATCTCAAGCTATTCTGTCTCTGTTTATAATCTAGTTAGGGACAATTTTGTCTGAGAAATCAATTATAGGACTTGTTGCATTGTTTATTAAAAAGCTTTATGATACCTTTGTCTTTCATATGGATTTTCTAGGCGGAGGAAGGTGAGGAGGATGAAGAAATTAAGGATCTTTTCAAGATAGGTAAGAAAAAGAAGAAGAACGAGAGAAGTCCTGCAGAAATAGCTTTATTAGTTGAGAATGTCATGGCCGAGCTTGAGGTTACAGCTGAAGAGGATGCTGAACTTAATAGACAGGGAAAGCCTGCTATTAATAAACTCAAGAAGTTGCCTCTTTTAACAGAAGTCCTCTCAAAGTAAGCAGTTGATTTTCTGCACTCAAGTGTGCGGACTGGTGTTTCCTTGATCTTTTATGTTTCTTTTTCTTTAAGTAACTTCCCACAAACTGTTTTGCAGGAAACAGCTTCAAATGGAGTTTTTAGATCATGGAGTGCTAACTTTATTGAAGAATTGGCTTGAGCCACTTCCTGATGGAAGCTTGCCAAATATAAACATACGCACAGCAATTTTGAAGATCTTGAATGATGTACTGAGTTTCCACCATTATAAATATTTTAGATGCAATTTCTTTTTACTGGGATTATTTGGCACCTGATTCATTGGACATGTTTTTCAGTTTCCTATTGACCTAGAGCAGTACGATAGAAGAGAACAGCTGAAGAAGAGTGGTCTTGGAAAGGTTGTGCTTCAGTTAATCATGTGACTAAATGCTATTTTAGTAGCACTTAAACTAACTGCCCCAGCCCCAAAAAAAAAGGGAGGGCGTCCATATGGAGCTTGTTATTTGGAGTTATAACTTAAGTGATATGTATTGTCTTGACAGGTAATCATGTTTTTATCAAAGTCTGATGAAGAAATCAGTGTAAATAGGAAATTAGCTAAGGAGCTGGTTGATAAATGGGTAAGTAATGCATGAAACTCTTGCTCCGTAGTGTATGATTTATCTTTCCTTCAAAGTTTTTTTAATTTTCTGCAAGATATATAGTATTTATGCCTGAGAAGAAGTATTGGGTGATCTTTTTCTGTTGTATTTTGGCTTTATTTTGTACCGTTACTAAAAATTGACTGATTCTTGAAGAGTGAAGACATTATTTTATGTACACATTTTCTCTTTTCATGAGTTTATCTATTTTTATCTACGAATAGTTTTCTTCTTTAGAAGCAAAAACTTAAGTATATAATCTTTGCATTCTAATTGCAGAGCCGACCTATATTTAATAAGAGTACACGGTTCGAAGACATCAGAAATGTTGAGGATGAGAGGGTTCCTTTCAGGAGGCCAACTGTTAAAAAGTACTCTTAACCTTTTTGTTTTTGATTGCTTGTCTCCTGCAATATTTTACTTATTGCAATATGTTGAATTTATATAATGTTGAATGCTTACAGGCCGGCAAATAAAGCCACGGGGATGGAATCTAGAGATGGTGATCTTGATTTGGAATTTTCACAGTAAGTCTTGAGTGGTCTTGAATGGCATTTATATACTACTTGTGGAGCAGTGTGTGCTGAGTAGTCACTACTTTGTCTTTTGGATGCTAAATTTTCTGATTGTAATGCAGGCCTAGGTCTGGACAGTCCTCTTCTAGGCAACATGCATCAAGGCCAGAAGCAACACCTTTGGATTTTGTGATCCGTCCCCAGTCTAAAATTGACCCGGACGAAATTAGAGCACGAGCAAAACAAGCTGCGCAAGATCAGCAGCGATTGAAGGTTTGTGCTTTATGCCCCCTGTTAGCTCTAATTATCTATTGGTAGAGATGTGGACCAATTTGACCAGTGTGGATTCTTAACTGCAGATGAATAAGAAGTTGCAGCAGTTGAGGGCACCAAAGAAGAGGCAGCTTCAGGCAACAAAACTGAGTGTGGAAGGTCGTGGTATGATTAAATATTTGTAAATGTGGCGACGGGATGAATTGTTCGTCCTGCAAGCTTGTCATAACGTGCTGATACAATGTGGATGGATTATTCTAAAGGAGGATCCAGTGACGACCTTTGCAGGCCTATGTTTTGTGGTCTGAATTGAAGTTTGGCGGGGATGCCATGAAAATGCGCCCCTTTACCGCCGCGCATTTGTTGTGTATTCGTCAACTGCAGAATTGACTCGAAATCATGAGACAGTTGTGCGCTTATGTCGTTTTCCGTTGAATAATCAAGCTTCGGTTTGTCATCAATTTAATGAAAATATGGATTTTGCATACATAAACATTTTCAAATAAACATTATATACAATAGGTGAGCTTGTTATAAGATTGCAGATTTTGATATTGATGGATCTGATAGAATTTTTATAAAAGTTGGCTAACAATGGAAGAAAAATGCATAACTGTAAACTTTATCATGATTAAAGATCTAATTTAAGTATTTTGCAGAGAAGCAATAGATCTACGCCATAATAAATATCAACATAGGTACGTAAAACTTCCAAAGGAAATTGCCTTCACAACACCTCCAGAGAAGAGGCCACTACACACCTCAGGACCACAACCTAAACCAAACAAACAGACGAGTCCCGAATCTTCTATCACCATAGAATAGAGATCGTTGATCTATCATCTTAACTAAGCACAATCTTCTGAGGTTGTATGACATGTTATTACTTGCCAGAGTAAGCCATAAATTATCCTCCTCACTATTCAAACACCTCTTCCACCAAAAAAGAATCACCGGTGGCACATTAAATGCATTATCATATTATGGGGAAGTGAGGAATCAAAAGGAAAGAAAAAAGATACTAAAATAAAAAAGAAAAAGAAGGGTCATTGGAACCACCGTGGAGGTGATGGCATCCGATTTCCCCTTCAGAAAAACACAGGTGAAAGCTAGAAGCAGAAAAAAAGAAAAAAGCAGCAGAAAAGGGGGTAGAAGCGAGATGCAGGACAGAAAGCGGAGCGGGGCGGCACGAATCTGTCTTTGATATTGTAAATCCAAATTTCTTATGTCATCTCTTTTTTGGGCCATCGGTCCATTACGAAGTAATCACTGGACTATGGGTTCAGTTCTCACGAAAAAGGTCTCTAGTCAGGGATTGGAAGAGTATAAAGGTTTTTAAGCTGGAAAACAGGTAGGGGTATTTATGTAACATGGTTCTAGTTTTACTAACATAAAATTTTTGGATGTGTGCTCCCTATTATAACCTCTCATTATTAATTTAAAAGAAAAAATTCGGGTAAAATATGTGATATAAAAGAATTAATAATAAGAGATCATATTTAATCTTTTTAAATAAAAAATTAAATTGAAATAATCTATTCTTATGCCGTCCATTAGCTTCTCAATGGCATAAGTTTACCAGGAAAGAGAATAGAAACTTGTCGCTACTATTGGCCTGCATGCAATTTGCTTGTACGGTAAATCAGAAATTTCATCTTGAGTTTTTCTTTTTTCTTTTTTTTTTCCTTTTTTTTTTTTAACGTTTTTCTAGTTCATTCCTTCTTTCCATGCCAGAAACTTGTGTTTTTTTTTTAATGAATTTTTTGTTCTTTGCGTTATTTATTTTTTTCAGTTTGTTTCTTAAACTTTTAACCCAAGAAAAAACTGGAAAAAGAAATTCTTAAAATAATAAAATGAAATAAAATAATGAAAAACAAAAAAAATAAAACGTTTATTTAATGAGTGCTTAATACAAATGGTTCTCTTTCTTAATAGAACTGCGCACATCTAACATCATTGTAGAATTGAAAATCTGGAGGAATAGGCGGCAGCTGTGATGGCATAAATACCATAATTGGAATACTTGCAAGTGCCATAGCAACTATTAGGACCAGACGGTATCCTTTTCCTTTTAGCATCGCAATAGGAGCTGCACAAAAGGCAACCATCATGGAGACCACGGACAATAAGAGGGCAACAAGGGCAGGGAGAAATTTCCATGGTAAGATATTGAGGAAATCTCTTTCAGCGTAACGCGACTTGAGTATCCCGATAAAAATCAAGACTGAAGTAGAAGAGGCAAAGAGAGACACTGCGTCTGCTATGATGAACAATTCCCTCCATGGCCTGCAGTGCAATCATTCTATAAATAACTTCTATTTACGGCAAAGCATAAAATGTATCAGATAAGCTGCTAGAACTTTAGCACATTTGGTGCATTGTGATTAATTTCATGTCATAATAATTAGAATGTGTATTAATAACCCACTTGTCTACATTAACTAGTTCACAAGATGTAGAAATAGCAACTTCTTCTAGTATCAAATTAATCTACTCTTGAAAATTCATATTGTTGGGTGGGTGCTAACATCCGATCTTGTCCTGGCTTAGATATGATTAAAGTCAAATCACTATATCGTGTGATGAAATATAGAATTAAATTGGTCCCCTTATTTTTCAAATGATTTTTTTTTTTTGTTGTTGTTGAAACCATAATTCACCGCATGTAGAAAAATTAAGTCCTCTGCTAACTCCACATTTTACTTTTGATTAAAAAAAAATCTATATCTTTTAAATGACTTATAAGTCTGGATAGTTCTGTAATTCTATTCTATCCATATTAATTATTCTATCAACTTTTCCCTCTCTTAATTAATTTATATTCTTTACTATTCTTCTAAACCAAAATGATATTTTCTTTTTTATATTCTCTATTAGACTTTTTCCTGAATAATATACAAATAATTTAAAATGTAAATAATATTACTATACTTAATAAACATATTTTAAAACTATTACAATAAAATTATTCTTTATAAAATTTTAAAAAAATTGCAGTACTCTTAATAATCTCGTCAAATAATCAATTGTATGGTGGTGTATAACAATGTTAGATAAACGTGACAACTAAAGGTAGGTATTAGGATATTAAAAAAAAAAAATTGACAACGTCAAAGAATTTAAAAATATGACATAATAAAATAGTAAAAATACGACATAGTAATAATATTACAACATAAAAATTGACAACGTAATAATAATATTATAACGTAACATATGATCACATATTAAATTTTAAATTATTTGTATATTATCCAGGAAAGAGTCTAAGAGAAAAATGTAAAAAAGAAAATATTATTTTGGTGGAGAAGAATCGTAAAGAGTATAAATTAATTAAGAGAGAGAAAAGGTAGTTGAGTAATTAAAGTGAATAGAATAAAATAACAAAACTATCCAGATTTACAAAGTGATTTAAGGAAGGTTGGATTGAGTATTTTTGGTCACAAGTAAAATATAAAGCTTCATTGAATTTCTCCTTGCATTTGCAGTGCTGCACCGGACCCGTCAGCAAGAGCTGAGGGAGGCCCTAAATGTCCTGCCAGATGCAAAAAGGTTATTTCCAAACACGTCTGCGCGAGATATAACTCTGTCCTTGCGTCCATGAATACCATGTATGAGGTGAAACACATTTTCTCTGCGATTCAGAATTCCATGCGAGAATATGTCTCTTTTATTTCTATCAATGCCCTATAAGAGGTCAGGATTAGCTTGCCTCGTCGAATGCATGAACTCAATTATTCCATACTTTGCTGCCTGCAACATGGCATGATAAGCGGAAGCCTCTAGCAGCTGTGATTCATCAAAATCAGCATCTCTTTGGCTCAAGCAACGCAATATTTCATCAACCGTATGATGGGTCCTTTTCTTTTCATATATTTCCCTGATTCCTGAGAGATATTGAGTGGAATTAGTGCTTTAGAGACTTTAAGTTGTTGCCAAAAATAAATAAATAATAATTACGTACCTGAGGATTTTAAAAGTATTGAATTTTGAACGAACACGTGAATGAATACAAGCAGTCGACCTAGAAAAATATACCCAAGAAAATACAAATTGATCAGGCATAGAAGTGATGATAAAGCACTAGATTTATTTGAATTTTGTTTTGGCTCAGGATCTATTTGGTTTTGCTTGCGGAAATTTAGAAGTATTGAACTTGGAATGAACTTGAAATGAAATCAGGCAATCGGCCTATAAAATCATATTAAAAAAATGTTTAAATATCTTTTTGATAATTATAAATATACCAAGTTTTAATTTTGATTCTTACGAAATTTCAGTCTATTTTTTTTTTCCCCAAAATGTTTCTATTTTAGTCCATGCTGTTTAAGAGACTTTGATGACACACTTAACACAAATCCAACTCGCTAAAAAAGAGAAAGAAGTAGAGACGGATGACATTTAACCAAAAAAAAAAAAAAAAACGGTTAGTCATGTCATCACTTAACCGTTACCCTCTATGGCATGGACTAAAATAAAAGTATTTTTAAAAATTTGTATCGAAATTCGAAAATTTATTGGAAGTAAAACAAAATTTTGTATAATTTAAGAATAAAACATTGTTAAACCTAAAAAAACATGTTAATCAAATATGTGTGTATATATAGCAACTAATAATAGAGAAACTTCGAGAATGATTACGTACCAAAAAATTGACCTAAATGACTTACCAAAACAAAACGGTGAACAGATGTTAATAGTCGACCTGAAAAATTTATCAAGACCATATGTACGTTAAGCGTATATGTGACGGTGTGTAGTGAACAATTTCTCCGAGAATGGTAGCAACGCACAGGAGCGCTTTGCGGGCAGAAAATTCAAAACCAGTCCGCATACTCTACCTGATTAGTAAAAGATGCATCACCTCACAGACAAGAAACGTTGAAGGTGTTCATACAATAAAAAATAAAATAAAAAAGTAGCCTACTTCAACTGAAGGCACGTATCCAGAACTAAAATTGCTCACAGAAAAATTCTCATATATTCTGATAATAAAAATTTTCTCTTGCTTGTTTTATTTATTACTCGACAAGTAAGTTTTATGGATTATTTTTATTTCTTTAACCACTCGCCTTCATCCCTTTTTTTCAATTATCACAAAACAAAAGTGATTTGTTATGCAGTAAATGAAAAGAGAAACTTCTTACTCTTTTAAGCATACAAGAATTCCTATTATTCTTCCGCATGAATTGATGTTTGAAATTCACACAACTGAAGCAATTTTATTCTCTACATGCTTTTAATTTGTTTGAGAAAGAGTGCAATCCATTAGTACAGACCTGCGGGACAATTACTATGTGGTACTCTATCTGGGGCAATACGTGATCTGGTTTCGCTGGTAATGCCGTCCAAGTCTTGTAGTAACGTGTCTACACTTAAAACTGTGAATGAAAGCGGATTAGTATGTACTACCTCCATCCTCCACTTTTAAAATTTTATTTATCTATAAATAATTATCTATTTAAAAAATTTAAAAAATATTAATTCTTTTTTTCAATTATATCCATATTAAATAGAAGAGAAAGTAAATAAAGAGAAATAATTTAAAAAAAAAAGAAAAAATTACGTAAAGATAATTTTATAAATTATATTTAAGTTTTTTTAATATTAAAATTTTTTCAATAATTTTCTTAATTTATGTGTATATTTTAAATTGAATAATTATTTCAAGATAGAAGTAATATTTGAGCTCCCCATCAATTCCTAATAGTAAATACAAAATAGGCACTAAAATTTGAAATTTGATCAAACAGAACAATCGAATGCTCAATTATTCATATCCATGGACATCGAGCAGAATGCGTACTTTCCAGTGCTAGGCCGAATGATAATACTATTTTGGGCTACAAATTTGAGGTTCAAATGGCATTTGGATTGTTAATTAGAAAAAGTCAGGCCAAAATTTCACTTTAATATCTAATTTAGGGGTATAAATGGGTCGGTTCGTATTGAATTTGAAGAAAAAAATAAATTCAAATTGATTAATTTTAATTCATTTAGTTTGATTTGAATTCATGAATTTTTTTTACCAAATTCAAATCAAACCGAACCAATCAAATTTGGGTTGCTTTGATTCAGTTCGAGTGATTGAATTACCGGTTCAAATTTCTTTTTTCTAGTTTAAGCCAAAAATATGGAAAGAAAAAATTCATAAACCATCAAAATTTTTATATAAGCAAATTTTAAATTTTATTTTAATATCCAAAGATTAAATTATTTTAATATTATTATTAACACAATTAAAAAAAATACAAACATCAAATAATTATCATTCTAATATATTATTTTGTTAAAGAAAAAACAAAAGAATGTAGAGGGTTCACGTTGAATTGGATATATGGTTGGAAAATTCTAGATCTAATGATTGAACCAAACATCGGTTGATTCTAATTAGATTATATCCGATTGATCTAATGATTCGAACCAGCCCAAATCAATTTAATTAGTTCGATTCGGATTTATTAGGTTTATTGGATTGGCCTGACTTGCTTACACCCTAATCTAATTTAAGTAAATTTACATGAGAGAGAGAGAGAGAGAGAGAGAACTTACAATTGTAAAAGAATTGCTGTAGAAGTCCAAATCGATCGCCACTGGGGAATGCAGAAGGCACGTGAGCCAATGCGTCTAAGGGCCGGAGACGATCGGATTCATAAGTAAGGGGCAGCCTATTCCCAAGTTGCAATAATTTCAAAGCCACATCTAGCACATCAAACCGTCAACAAGCGCCCATATGAAAGTATAAATTTCTGTAAGAAAATAAACTTTAAATTTCTTCTTAAGATTGCCTACTAAGGCGCAATTAATAATAAAATAAATAAGAGATTTATGATTAACGTAAAAGAAATATATGTTATAAAGTCATAAATTTTGTAAAAAATAATTCTAATTGATAGGAATTTTTACTACGAAAATGTAACAGTTGATGTCAGAAGAGAAAGCAGAATGTAAGAGGATAGAAATAAAAAATAGATTTGAAATAACTGCAGAGTTATATCGCTTGTGCAACTGCCTTTTCTTACCAACAGCCACTTTTCTTGGTAAAACTTTACTTATCAAATTAACGTAAGATGGTTGACTCTAGACTTATCAATATTTACTCCTCCAATTACCATCAATTATTTTTGAGTTAATACTCACTTTTTTCTTGAAATTGCACACCCGAATCATTTTAATCTCTAATATTAAGAATTTAACTAATTAATCCTTCACTTTGAAAATGGTGAGTCTCATTTGTCCCTAGAGTCAAATCTATTAAGACTCCATCACTATGTTGCTGATGTGTAATGTTAACCAACATGTAGGTGGTTGGGGGATCTACTACGAGTAGGGTACGAAATGGGAGAGTAAATAGTGGGATAAGGACATATTGGGGTTTTAGTTTTATGAAGGGGATGATGAAAAATTAGAATTTGAACTTATTTGATTCATTTCTAAAATTTCAAACATCAATTTAAACCTATTGTTCAATCATGTCACCTTTGATGCTACTTAGGATACCTACATATAAGTTAACATTACGCATTAGCAACAAGGTAATGGAATCTTAATGAATTTGGGTTCAGGGATTAATATGACTTACGATTGTCAAAGTGAGGAAATTAATTAGCTAATTTGTTAATGTTAAGGACTAAAGCCACTCATGTGTATACAATTTTAAAGATAAAAGTGGACATTAACTCATTATTTTCTGTCAACAATTTGTCTCCTTCTTACCATAAACAACACTGCTATTTAGTGCGAAAACAAATTTTATGAATGCTATACAACAATTTCATTTAAGTACAGACCTATAGTTAACTTACCAAATATTTCGGCGGTGATACATCGCGTAAGAAGCAAATCGCCATTGTGGCCATTATCGTAGACCAACTCATTCAAGGGAGTTTTAGAGTGAAGGTAGCGAGTCATTTCTTTGTGGCCCATAGCAGCAGCAAGAAGAAGAGGGATCTCACCGTGGTTGGTCCTCATGGTTAGCAGGTCGTGCCCACCATCTCTGTCTACCATGCACTTTGCTATGTGGCGTTACCGGTTAAATGAGCAGCAAGAGCAAGAGCTGTGTAACCAAGAGAGTCTTGCATTTTCAGTAATCTTTCTACCCCTTCATTCAGCAAATTCCTTACCATGTCTTCATGCCCAACAATTACTGCAACGTGAAGGACTGTCCTCCCCATAGAGGAGGTGGAAAATATAGCCTCGTGGTTATTGTTGATGAATGATTTTGCAGTATTCCAGTTATTGTTTTCCACATACCCGTGCAACTGTTTATTTTGAAGGAGACCCATTAGACCTACCATGTCAAAAATAGAAGCATAATAAGAGTTTCTTCAAAAATTATTCACACGAAAAATGTTGTTAGTACATAACACTTAGATATCTATGTCGATATTAGAGATTGCAATTTAAATAATTGTGAATTTTTTTTATATAAATATTGAATCATAATATTAATTAATAATAAATGTACAGAATACATGGAGTTAATATGTTTATTCGATAATTACATAATTGAAATTCTTACTTATTTAAAGTGTAATTATCACATCTCTATTATTAAAAACAATATATCAATTTAATACTTATATAACTAAAATTTACACATATAAGAAAATTGACATAATGTGAATATACAAGACACAATGATAGTAAAGTCTACCAAACATTCTCTCATTATTCATTACTTTATTTCATTCTCATCAACTATGTCCAATTTGTTACATACAAATACAATTTCTCATATAAGTATATTAGTATCATGCCATATAATAATACATGTTATTACTTAGTCACATCCTTCATATTGTGGAGAGTAAATATTTATTTTAATCCTTGTGTGTGTACTTTATTTTAATCCTTAAAATTAAGAAATTAACAATTTAGTTCTTGAAATTACAAAATACAATTTAAGTTAGTCTTTAGAGCCTTATTTCTATGGATTAACTTAAATCATCTTAAAAATTAACTTGAATCACATTTTATAATTTAAAAAACTAAATTGTTAATTTTTAAGTTTCAAAAATTAAAATAAAACATGCAGACAATTTCAGAAACCGAAATCAATATTCACTCTATTATGGAATCCAGAAAAATTCCAATTTCCGATAGCATACCTAGCTCAGTATCTGGGTTGACTTGTGAGGCTGAGCCAAAAGACAAACTCAAGTGATTCCAGGCTCCTTTGGCCGTTTTGAGTTCATTAATCTGAGCAAAAATCTCTGATCCACATGATAGTTGAATGATAAGCAAAGCTCCTGCGTTCTGCCTCTCCCATTCTTCTCTGTTTTCTTCGTCGATTTCAGCATTACTCTCCACAACGTCCTACATACCTTGTCCCATCAGATAGTTTTTTACAAGAACCCTCCAGTTCTTGTAGTTGTCTTTTGTGAGAACTTCACGAACTATTCCAGTGGATGCAACACTTGTAGTTGACATCACAACTGCTTCACAATCTGAGAATAAATATACTAAACTCTCTCTCTCTCTCTCTCGCTGTGCGCTTTATTTGGATGACGAAATGAAGAGTAAAGATAATTGGATCAACTTAGTTAGTTACTAAAATTTTATATGGTCGGTTCAGAAGTAACAGATCAGAGGGAGTAATACCACCTTGGCGACGTTTGCAATGTTACAGGTTTATTCCTGCCACACCAATGTACCAGTTTTTTTAACATGTAAATATTTGAGTAAACAACAATAAAAAAAACTGTAACGGTGTAGATCTTCTGAGCTAAATCCAGTGTGGTAAAGATGAGTGGAATATCATGCATACACTTACAGTCATCTGGTAATACTATCTGATAAATTGAAAATGGGACATTTTTAAAAATGTCGTAGTTGGGCACAACGTATCGCCCCATTTTTTGTTTTACTGTAGATACACATGGCTTGAAGATTGACGCATATTTATATTTTTCTTCGATTTTTTTCCTTCTTATACGAATTGGGAAACAGGATATGGGGCAACGTAAGTAGTGCACTTTAACTTTATAATTAAAGCACACACCATATACTTTAATTTTTTGTATTAATCTAATTAATGTAAATTTATAAATGAATCTTTCCATTTTTTATTAACAGTTAATAAAAATGAAAAACACATAGACTTCCAGGGGGTTTTAGTGTATTGTACTTAGATTAGGACGAAACCTTGTATTTCACTGTGTGCATAGATTAGGATCATGGAAGAAGAATAACTATTAACAATATAATTTAATCTATATTACACCAGGACAATGAGAAATAATCAAATACGTGAGATTAGAACGAAGGAACAACTAACAAAATCATCAAATGTTCCCGGGTTCTTCCAAGCAAATCATCCCAAAAAATTAAGACAATCCCAAAACTCAAAGACAACAAAAACTTTACAGACGAATAATAAAATTTTGCTTTCAAATCAACCAAAAAGATAAAAAAAAAATCATCTTCTGTTTTTACACGTCCTTTGGCGATCAATGCAAATTGCATAGCCTTCAGTGAAAAAACCCAAACCATCACTTCATGTTGATTGATCATAATGGAGATCTTTTCCCCAAAAAACACAAGATCCTCCATTATCAAGCATATATATATAGAGAGAGAGAGAGAGAGAGAGAGAGAGAGAGAGAGAACACTGCAACTTTGTGTTTGTGGTGTCTCTAACACAAGCTTTGGTTGAATGGAAAATATCGACAAACATAAGACAGAGAGAGAGAGAGAGAGAAAGTTGATTCTTCGGAAGATTTTGACCGCGTATGCACATAAATTGCCGTAAAAATGTAAATGTCATCGTTGTGAAATACTCTTTATAAAGTGGCTTATTTTGTCATTTCACATGTCAAAACAAAATTTCCTTTGGGATACCGGAAAAAAATTGGTACACCGGTGTGGCAAAAATAAGCCTGGAGCATTGCAAATGTCCCCACTACTATACCTTATGGCTATTGGTAAACTTACGTACCCAGTATGCAGGCGGTAGAACTTGCGCATTAAATTCTTTTTTTCTTTTTTTTCAGTCGTGGATTTGCATAACAAAGAGACAAACAACCAGCGACTAATACATCAATTATATGTGTTATATTATAGTAATTTTTTAATTTTAGTCTAACTTAAAAAAATATAATTAAATACTACCTCCGTTTTGAAATATTTATCATGTTTTAAATGTGCAAAGAAATAATTAGAAAAATTTTAATATTAGATAAATTTAGGAATATTTTATAAAATTATTTTTACTTAATTCTCTCTCTTCCTTAATTATCTCTTTTTACTTACTCTCTTTTCTCTATTTAATAGGGTATAATTGAGAAAAATAATTAATATTATCTAAATTTCCTAAATAAATAATTATTTATAAATAAATAAAATTTTAAAAATGGACAGTTAATTCAAGACAAATGTAGTATATTTTAAAAGTAACTAAAATTTATCTGGGTAATTTTGAAATTATTGATAATATTCCAAAAAATTCTATTTAATTTCAAGATATAAATAAAAAAATATCTTATAATATTCTAAAATTATTAAGAATATTATCAAAATTTTTTGTTTAATTACAAAATTATATGTAAGAACCACCAATTTGACCCTTGAAAAATCAAAATGCTGACAATTTAGTTCCCAAAAGATATTATTGTATCTTGTGATATTTGAATGATGAATACGCTAATAAATTAGTTCCTAAAAGATTAATATACTGATAAATTAATCTTTAAAAAATTAATTTATTAATAAATTAGTCCCCAAAATATTTTTTATAAATACTAAAAAAGTCTATTAACAATAATAGAGTTTGTTATTAAAAGACTATAAATTAATTAAATATTTTTTAAAGATTAAATTATTAATATTTTGATATTCTAAAGACCAAATTAATAATTCTTTTAAATTATATATATAAATTTTAATTATTTTTAAAATATATTTAATTATATTTTTAAATATAATTAAAATTAAAAAATTATTATAATCCACTACAAATAATTAATATATCAATATATTATTATATCTCTAATTTAATATGCATAATGTATCTTCAACCAGCCTCCAATACAGCGCGCGACCACACAGTCCAGCGCCTTTTTGTGAAGGGGAAGGGGCAATCTAGTGCATTGGAGCTAGATTTCTGTACAAATGAAGCTTTGCGACGGCCAGGGCAGAGTGGACTATTTCACTACCATATACTATTTGGTAAGTTATTATATAAAATATTACATTATATTATATAAGATAATATTATTATTTTATTATCACAAATAATTGGTAAGAATTTAATAAAGATAATTATAATTAGATATAATAATTGAGATTAATTTATATATATTAATAATATAAAATAATTTTATATTATTAATTAATAGAAATATAAAAAATATTAAATTATAGTAAATTTTTATTATAATGAGTAATTATTTAATATAATTTAATATTTTTTTATATTTTTATTAATTGATAATATAATTTTTTTTATATTATTGATACATATAAATTAAACTTATAATAATTTTAACTAAGGTAAATATCAATTACCTAGTTTGAGGCTTGTCACAATGACACTTTGCCTCACTTTATGTGAAAACTAACATCCCATCCCATATTTTTTTTTCGATAAAAGAGAATATTTATTTGTATATGCAGTTGGGACATATTTGTAATGTGTTATTCATTTTTTTTTCAGTTATTAATTTTTTGAATTAAAATTATTAATTTTTTTGACTGAATTATCAATTAGTTACAGCGTATAAATATTAATTGTTTTTATTAATTACTAATTTTTTAAAATAAAATTATCACCTTATTTGATTTGTTATCAACCAGTTGCATGAAAAATATCTTGTAACGTTATATTATAACTGATTAATAATTCAGTCAAATAAATTGATAATTTTAATTTAAAAAATTGATAACTAAAAAAAAATTGATAATATATTGAATGCTTCCAATTTTTGCACATATAGATAACACAACTCTTCCGATAAATACAAACATACCATGATCAGCCTAATCAGCCTACTCAAACATCCCATCCCATATTTTCGGTCTGAATTGACTCCACCAAAGTGTTAAGTACAAGCTTTTGTTAAGAATATTCTAACAGAATATTTAATATTTGTCAAAGTTAATTTGATTTAAGGTTTTTTTCTTTTTAAGCAAAAGAAAACCATAGAAGGAAAAGTACAAGGAAGAAACCCAAACCACACCTTATCATGGCAATTCACAATTATCATAGTAGGGTCGCCTTCATTCTCTGGCTGGCTAATAACCCCAGCGTAGCCAAAGTTAATTTGATATAAGTGTTTTTTCCTTTTTAAGCAAAAGAAAACCATAGATGGGATAAGTGCAAGAAAGAAAATGCCAAACCACACCTTATCATGGCAATTCACAATTATCATAGTAGGGTCACCTTTCTCTGGCTGCCTAATAACCCACACGTCTTCCACTCCTCCATCTTCTTCTTCTTCTTGTGGTTCCAATTCAATGCACGCTCGTTCTAACCTGTTCCTGCTTAGTTATGGACCATTTTGGTCCTTGGAGCTTTTTTTCGTTATTAAACAGTTTGAGGGGCAGAATATGAAACTTATCTTATTTTCATACCCATAAATTAGTAGCTAAACTGTCTTGAATTTAGAGTAATCCTAATCAAGTCCGACCAGCTTAGATCTTCTCCCCATCTTCCACAACCAATGACATTGAACAAAAAGAAAAAAAGGCCGTTGCCGGCACAAAACACAACCACCTGAAATAACACCTAAAAGGAACAAAATCTATTTTTTTAAGATCTGGACCAGAAATTAATCAAGGTGGGTGTGGTAAATTGCTCCATAATTAAGTTTGAGTCATGTCAAGCTTCTTGCCGGCACCAACCCAAAATCAGAGTTGGTTTCTTTACATTTTTTATTGTGGCCACATATTTCCACTTTTGGTTGTTGGGCAGCGCTATCAAAGATCAAATCTAATGGGTTGGCTTGGCCAATGATCCCATGAAGATGTTATACTTTGGTTTCATAATCTATACATGCTCATACCGTTCAGCATCTAATCGACCACCGCACTCAATCCATTCAGTAACAAACAAACAGAACAAAGATAGCAATACACATCCCAGTAAAGAGTTGGAAGAGAGAGGAAGGAGATAACAGTGCAGGCGCTTAAAAATATCATGGGGCAGCCAAACCCAGAGCACGTATGCAATAGCGGATGGCATGATGAGAAGTTTCGGCAGTGGTGACTGGAAGCAAAGAATGACTGTGAGTTGGAACTATTTGATGCTATGTTGCAAGAATACGGGTACGGCATTTGTATCGGTTACAGATATAGGTATGAGATATGAAAATTCTCTAAAAGGTGGGCTACGGATATATATTATTCAAAAGTTAAAAATTTAATTACTCATTTAGATTACCGAACAAATAAAAGAATTAGAATACCAATACTAAACAATGCACAACATGACGAAACGCTCAACAAATATCATATAATTGAATCTTTTCCAAAAACAGTTCCACTAACTCAGTATCTTACAAATCATAGAATATATCTCACTACACTAGAGAATCCACCATTGCCGGAGAGAGAATCCGCTGCTACTATGTTGGGTTGCTGGACTTGCCGCTGCTACTGTTGCGTGGTCGTTGCTGCTGCTGCTGTGTTCAACTCTCCACCATAGCTAATTTGCTCTGCTATCCGCCGCCATTGCTGTGTTGTTGCCGGCAGTTGACTGGTGGAGCAGTTGGAGGAGTTGAGTGGTGGTGGGTGAGAAGTTTTGAGGGAAGAGAAAGGGGTAGGGTGCGTCTGACGAACATTAAAAGGGGGTGTCGAGCTTGGGTTCCCATTATGCAGAAAGAAGAAGAAAAAAAAAGAAAAAAACCCCAAAACGGCATAGTTTTAATTGATGGCGTACTCGTGCCATACCCAATTGCATCTGGGCGTATCCATACCCTGTCGTACCTAAAATTTTTTTCAAAAAATAAAAAAAAGCAACCCAAACGTATCTAGGCATATCTGAGCTATACCTGTACCCCTAATGTACCCAGTATGGATACTTTTGCCAAACCATCATACCCATGCTTCATAGGTTCGATGTGATGTATTGGTGGCAAAAATCAAAGCCTGGTTGCAAAATCTGGATTAATGAATATTAGACATATTGTTTAAATCTGGCAAACAACTTTTTATCTGAAATCTTGGACTAAAGCATAATTCTATGATTCTAATTTTCATTCTTGTAGGGTAACTTTATATTTCATACACACTGTAAAGATGCCTTAATCTGAGCCGCTCGTTGCAAAATTAAAGGGCTGCGATTCAAGGACTATTTTGGTCCTTAACTTGCAATCCCCATGTAAGTCGTAACCATTCAATGCTATTTTAATCTTTCAGCTGGAGTGACCATTCTCATTAGCTGTGTAAAACATTTTTACTATGCTACTTGTACTACTACTGCTGTTGCTGTACAGATAAGCTGAGGAAAAGAAGAAACGAGAGCAAAACAATAAAAATAGAACAACAGGAAAGAAGTGGAACAGAGAAATAGAAATTTCCTCTCATTTTGGCTAAGTTGGTTGGTTAATGGTGTGTTTGAGCACACATTTTGGAGGCTCAGAATCAATTCTCAACCACCAAGAATTGATTTTGAGCATTTTTCAACTTATTTGATTTTTCATTAAACACTTCCACCAGATTCAATTCTTGTTTTAAAATTGATTTTGGGTAAAAGTGAAAATTTATTACTTTTCAATTCTACCGAAATTGATTTTGGGTATTTTTTTTGTAAATTTTAT
The DNA here is from genome assembly GCA_031439585.1 of Pterocarpus macrocarpus. NCBI lineage: Eukaryota > Viridiplantae > Streptophyta > Magnoliopsida > Fabales > Fabaceae > Pterocarpus > Pterocarpus macrocarpus. The sequence goes on along the minus strand of CM062520.1, from coordinate 64,139,424 downwards.
ATTTAAAAATGATTTTAATCAATACTATGCAAACATAAATCACTTCTTAGATCAAATTACTAAACATAAATTATTTTACCTCAAAATCAATTCTAATCAAATCAATTCTATCAAAATCAATTCTATAAAATCAAAATCAAACACACACTAAGTTTTTTTTTTTTGGGTGAGGGAGCAAATGAAGCAAGTATTTTTGGTGTCTCAAGAAATAGAAATAGAACAACATGCTGTGTTGGTTGGCTAAGCTTTTTGGGTGAGGATGCGAGTGGTTTTTGGTGTGATGATAGGTGTGTGGAAGACGTAATTTGATTTTTTTCATGAGAGGAAAGTGGGTTAATTACCAGAGTTGAGTACTATTATTAAAGGGATGGAATGAGTTGAGTCTATGGTTAAAGGGACGGAAATTTTAACACCATTACACCACTTTGAAGACTTGGGTCGGAGTCTGGCAATGAGGATGAGTTTAAGCGTTGTATGAGGAAACATGAAGGGAAGTTAGTAATATTTACTCTTTTAATTAATATAAATTAACAAATAAATATTATTATTCAATCACCTTTTTATTTTTTAAGTATAATTATTTTAAACATTTTTTATTTTTATTTTATATAATATAAAATATAACAAGAAAATAGCAAATGGAATAAAATAGTAATTTTTAGTAATTATTTAATTAATTTTAATTTTAATTAAATATAAATATAAATAATTTGCATTAAAAGTTATTTATTATTTATTCATATATTTTTTGTAATTATTATTTGTTATTTTCGTGCATATATATAAACATGGGAGATAGCAGAAGAAAAAGTCCTTATACATGTCACAACATGCCCCAATGGCATCGTGACATGAAGCAATAAAAAATATTGAAAAGTATTCAATAAATTTGTCACCAATTTTATTATGGGAAAAATAAATAAAAATCTTTTAATTTTGTAAAAGACTAATATTTTAAAAGAGATTGAGTTCAAGAGTTTAATTATATACAAAGAAGAGTATAAACTTAATTCTACTACATCCTTAATGCATTTGTCTTATAATGATTATCCTAGAGTTTGTTATACAAATTAATTAATAATTTTAATAATATTTATTTTTCCTTTAAAAACTAATAATTATTTACAAAAAGAAAATAGAAACAAAATTTAAGAAATTTTAACTTTGGCTTAACTTGCCCTCCTACATATCTTATGGTGCAATGAGGAACTTAAAGTCACGTATATCTTATAGAAAATAATTCTGTGTTTGATTGATTTTATTTATAAAAAGATTTTTTTTAATAGAAAATAAATCCACTCTTGCACAAGATTTAGGATAACATGAGTTATATAATAAATCATTATAATTCTTATAACTTTTGAGAATGGCTAAACTATATAGGGTTAAATATGTTTTTTTATCTCTATAGAATTAACAAATTTTGGTTTTAGTCCCTAAGAAAATTTGTTTTTGGGGTTTCAATCCGAACATTTTGAAAAATTTTGGATTTTAATCTCTACTATTATTTGCCTCTATTAAGTAATGACGTGGATGACAGAGAGCTACGTCACCCTTCTTATGTGGCAGCTTAAACATAATATTGGTCCCTATGAATTTTGATTTTAGTCTTTATCATTAGTTTGCCTCTAATAGCTGATGGCTTAAATATGTTTTTAATCCCTTTAATGGCTCGAGTGCTGAGCTTGGTCAAATTACAATAAAACCGAATTACAAAAAAAATTGCTATAAAGGATGCAATTCAAGTCGTCTTGTAGTGATGACAATGTTATATGATCAGGAATTTGGGGGGTTGTTTATAAAATAAAAACGCAACTATTTAAAATAAAAATAAACAGAAGGTGGATCTCCAATCCAAGAACCAAAAAGAACAATTATCACTCAATCATCGGATTCTAGACATATATCAACATTTCAATTCAATGGTGACACAACGTACTCGGAGGGCACCACGACGAGGGCAACAAGAAATTGAAAATATAATTCAATGGAGTCGCTACCAATTTTTATTACAGGAAAAATTGGAAAAACCTTTTAAATTTGCAAAAAACTAGTCTTTTAAAGAGATTAGATTCGAGAGTCTATTTATGCATAGGAAATGATGAAAACTTAATCCCACTACACCGCAAATACGTCCATTTTAAAATAGCAACCCTAGAGTTTGTTATGGAAATTAATCTAAAACTATAATAATATTTATTTTTCCCCTTTGAAAATATAACAAAAATGAAAGAAATTATTTACAAAAAAAATAAATAATATAATAACTATTTACAAAAGGAAAGAAAAGCAAAATTGCAAGATTAATATACAATTATTTACAAAAGAAACAAAAATTAATATAACAATTATTTACGAAAGAAAAAGAAAGTAAAATTAATGTTATAATTATTTATAAAAAAATAGAAATTGATATAATAATTATTTACAAATGGAAAAGAAAAGTAAAATTACTGTTACAATTATTTAAGGAATTAAAATTGAACCAAATTTAAGAAAATTTAATTTTTCATTTGACGGAGATTGTCTGCTCCTACGTATCCTTTGGGGCAATGAGGAATTCAAAATTACATAGTTCTTGTAGAAAGTAGTTGCCGTGGATTGATTTTATTTATGAAAAGATTTGTTTTTAAAAAAGAAGAAGAAGAAGAGAACAATAATATAATCTCACACAGGATTTAGAATAGTTTTAGCTATACAATAAATCCTAACAATTCATACAACCCTTGAGGATGAGAAACTCATACATCAATGTCATAGATTGTTGCATAGGTTAAAAGAATTCTAAAGAGGTTTTTTTTTTCATTTACTACTCACTTGCACCCATAAATAAAAAAACTCAATTTCACAAATAAAAAAATAGAAAAAGCCCAACTCAATTTATGCTTTGTAGCAAAAAAGAATATAGAAAGAAAGCCCAAAAAGCATTCCAACAGCCTTTGTTTTTTTCTCATTATGATTTGATGCAAAAAAAACTAAAAGAGAAAAAAAGAAAGAAAGAAAGAAGACGAACCATGATGCCATATCCCTTTTCATGGGGAAGAAAAAGACAAAAATAAACAAAAGTAAAAACATAAAAACATAAAAAGGGAAAGGGAACAGAATGGGCAAGAATCACATGTACCCTAAATCAAAGCAACACCACCATAATAACCATGGAAGAGGTTGTGCGGCGTGTCAATAAGGACAGCAAGAGGAGGAGGTTCGTGTCAACCTCTGCATTACAGCTCCATGGCGCCACTAGCAAACACAATGGCACAGCAGGGAACTCGCGTTGGTGTTCGCGAAGCACCACAGACGAAGCATCTTATATCACTGGTTGTATGTGATGGCATGATGACTTTGCAGAAGTTGTTGTTCTACTGAGGGTGTAAGACACTAATGGCTAGCCAATGCTTTTTTTGTTTTTTTGTGTTTTTTTTTTGGTCTTTTTGATTTAGGTATGGCAGGTTTGAGGTGCTGATGGGTGACTGTTGTTAGTGTTTGGCATTGAGGTATGGTGGGTGTATGATAATGGGTGGCGACTATGTATGGTTGAGGGTGGGGGTTTTGTGCTTTTTTTGTTGGTTGTTTATTGTGTTGAAGGAACAAGGAAAATTGATACAAGATGATAAAGAAAGTGCAGGAAAATGTTGTTAACAGATGCAAAGAGATGAATGACAGTGTTTGTGAATGTTTGTGTTGAATGAAAATGTGCACAGTGACAAAATAAATGAGTGACGATGTGTTATGTTGAAAGGAATGACACAAGCTAATGCAAAGTGAGGAAAAGGTATACCAACAATAGCCACTTGAGTGGATGAGTTGAAAATGGATTCACAATTTTTGCTCCTAATCTTTGTCATAGTTTCGAAAAAAAGAACCCTTTTTTTCTTTTAATATTTGATCTATTTATAAGTGTTGAAGACATCAAATGACATTAAATCTAATTGATTCTATTTGGGAATTTGGCTTTAATGATGATTGGCGGATTTGATCTGATTTAGATACAAATACCAAAATTAAGAGATCTGTTCAAATTGTGTTCTCATTTATTCTGATTTGATTTTTTTTTTTTGGTTAAAACATTTCATGATTGGGCTATACTCTTACTCTAAAATGGGCCAGCCTTCTTTCCTTTCCCCCTCTTTTTTTTTTGTCTCGGACAAAATATGGTGTTCACAGTTGCCCCTCTTTACTTATCTCTTACTAGAAAATATAAAACCATGGATTTTGATATTTCCGTAGGAGGAAACTAGTAAAGATATGAATATATATTTTTGTCCGAGTAAGGAAGATAATGGGAGCAGATGCTTGTGAAAATGAAATGCAACCATGCAAATGCAATGCAGCTTTGTGACCGTGTGAATGAAATGCAGCTTTGCGAATGAAAATGAAATGCAACTATGCGAATGAAATGTAGTCTTGCAAAATGAGATGCAGCCTTGCATAATTTGAAATTGAATTTGAATTTGAAGATGCGGTCTTAAAATTTGAAAATGCAGCTTTGCAAAATTGAAATAGATTTGAAATTAAATTTAAAGATATAGCTATGAAAAATTGAAATTGAGAATACAACTTTGCAGAATTGAAATTGAATTTGAAGATGTAGTTTTGGAAAATTAAAATAGATTTGAAATTGAGAATGCAGTTTTGCAAAATTGAAATAGATTTGAAATTGAATTGAATTTGAAGATGCAGATATGAAAAATTGAAATTGAGAATACAGCTTTACAGAATTGAAATAGATTTGAAATTGAATTTGAAGATGCAGCTTTGAAAAATTGAAATAGATTTGAAATTGAATTTAAAGATGTAGGCAGAATTGAAATAGATTTGAAATTGAATTGAATTTGAAGATGCAGATATGAAAAATTGAAATTGAGAATATAGCTTTGCAGAATTGAAATAGATTTAAAATTGAATTCGAAGATGCAGCCTTGGAAAATTGAAATAGATTTTCAATTGAGAATGCAATTTTGCATAATTGAAACAGATTTGAAATTGAATTTGAAGATGCAGACAGAACTGAAATAGATTTGAAATTCAATTGAATTTGAAGATGCAGATATGAAAAATTGAAATTGAGAATGCAACTTTGCAGAATTGAAATAAATTTGAAATTAAATTTGAAGATGCAGCTTTAGAAAATTGAAATAGATTTGAAATTGAGAATGCAGTTTTGCAGAATTGAAATAGATTTGAAATTGAATTTGAAGATGTTACTTTGAAAAATTGAAAATTTGTACAACTAAAAATTGCCCCAGTTTGCTGCTTCCAAACATTGCTCTTCTGGGAAATTCTGCGTCTAATCCATAACAAGCCTTCTAGTTTCATGAACCACCACATGAGCTTTTACTTTGAAGTTGTCTGTGCCACTTTTGCCTTTTGATCTGGTAAACTTTTCCCTTTTTTCTTTCTTTCTTTCCTCCTCTCTCTCTCTCTCTCTCTCTCTCTCTTTTTGAACCTTCCTTATTGCACTACTACTTTTGAATCCGATATTGAATTGTCTTCTTGTATCTGAGCCTTGTCTATAGATATCTTTTTCATTGTATTTCAAATATAATGTTCTAATTATGCATGGTTTAGAAGAGAACAGAAAGAACATAATGCACCTTTTGATGATGGGGATAAAGAATGTGGAAAGAGAAAAGAGAAAAAGGAGTGACAAAAAAGATGGTAGAATAAGAAAAATTTATTGCATCTTGGAACTAGAAAGCATTAAAAACACAAATACTCATGAAGAAATAGATAAGGTACAAAAGATTAGAAGGATTGCAATGTAGATTTCATATGATTAACACATTTCATTGATTCTTTGGTTACACCGGACTTGAATTTTCAGGCAAAGAATATAATCCTGGACTTGAATTTTCAGGCAAAGAATATAATCCTTTGACATGTGCTGATATTTGCCTTAATCCACTTATTCTTCCTCCTATCTTCCATCCATTAAATTGCCCCAATTTAATCTCACCTTTGGCTTCTCACCCTTTGCTTAGATTTTGAACTAATATTTTGTTGCTTAGGTCGCCCTTTCGGGTTTTCAACCTAGCAAATATTTCTTTGCTCTAACTTTTGCCTAGACTGCCCTTTTGGGTTTTCAATCTGGTGAGCTTTTTTTTTCTTGTGCTCTAACTTTTGCTTAGACAGCCCTTTCGGGTTTTCAATCTAGCAAGCTTTTCTTTATGCGAAATACTTCTTTACAACATCTGAGTTAATTGGCTTGGGAAGCACTTGGCCTTCCATGTCAGTTAAGATCAATGCTTCCCCAGAAAATGCATCTTTAACAACATATGGGCCTTCATATGTGGGCGACCATTTGCCTCTACTATATTCCTGGTTTGGCAACATCCTTTTTAGAACAAGATCACCTAGCTGAAATGTTCCTAGACGAACATTCTTATTGAATGCCCTAGCCATCCTCTTTTTGTACAACTATCCATGACAGATTGCGTCCAATCACTTTTCATCAATCATATTCAATTGCTCATATCTCATTTTGATCCACTCATCTTCTTCTAGCTTAGCTTCCACTAAGACCCTTAAGGACGAGATCTCTACCTTTATTGATGTCACTGCTTGCATTCCATACACTAATGAGTATGGAGTCGCCCCAGTTAAGAATCTTACCAAAGTACGATATGCATGTAACGCATAAGGCAGCATGTTACTCCAATCCTTATAAATGACCACCATTTTCCCTAGGATGTTCTTGATATTTTTGTTTGCTGCTTCCACTGCCCCATTCATCTTTGGCCGAAAAGGAGCCAAATTGTGGTGCTTGATCTTGAATTGTTCGCATAGTCTTTGCACTTCTGCACTATTGAAATTGGAGGCATTATCTGTAATGATCCTCTTTGGTAACCCATACCTACAAATGATGTTATTTTTTAGGAACTTCACTAGCACTTTTTACGTAACACTAGGATCTGAGGCAGCTTCTACCTATTTAGTGAAGTAGTCAATAGGCACTAAGATGAATCGACGCCCATTGGAGGCCTTAGGGTTAATTGGGCCAATGACATCGATGCCCCATATTGCAAACAACCACGGTGACGTAAGGTTGTGTAATGAGACTGGAGGAGAGTTAATGCAATCAACATAGATTTGATATTTGTGGCATCTTTTGACAAACTCAACATAATCTTTTTCCATTGTGAGCCAATAGTACTCGTGCCTTAAAATTTGTCGGGATAATGTGTGCCCATTAGCATGGGTCCCACAAATACCCTCATGGACCTCTGATATAATAGTGCGAGCTTTTGTTGCATCAATGCACTTTAGCAAGACCCCGTCATAGTTCCTTTTGTATAGTACACCACCAATGAGGAAGAATGACATTGTTAGCCGTCGAAGTGTTCTTCTATCATTCTCATTTGCCCCAGTTGAGTACTTCATCGCCTTAATGAATTGTTTTATATCATGGAACCATGGTCGATCGTCAAGCTTTTCTTCAATATTTAAGCAGTATGCTGGTTTTCTTCTAACAGCGACCTGCAAAGACTGAACCTCCACCTCTAAATCAAGTTTGGTCATGACAGCCAAAGTGGCGAGTGCATCTGCAAAGTGATTTTTGTCACGAGTCAAATAGTTAAAAGTGATTTCTTCGAATTCCTTGCTAGACTAATCAAATGCTCATATACGACATTAATCTATGTTCCTTGACTCGCCATTTCCCATTGACTTGATAAATGATGAGTGCCAAATCACCATAGACATCTAGGTATCTCACACCAAGAGATATTGCTGCTTTTAGGCCAGTTATATAGGCTTCATATTCGGCCATGTTGTTAGTGCAATCGAATGCCAATTTAATAGCAATTAGGAATTGTTTGCCGCTAGGCGACACCAAAACTACTCCAACCCCATTCTCGTGGATGTTAACTGCACCATCAAAGTACATTTTCCACATCAGGTCTTCCCCTTCATCATTTTTGCTCTCATCTTTCCCAACTGCCAGGATATCTTCATCCGAAAATCAACCTTCATTGACTGATATTCTTCAGTGGATTCTCGGCCAAGTGATCAGCTATAACACTCCTTTTCGCTGATTTTCTAGTCGTATACTTAATGTCAAATTCTACAAAAGCCACTTTCCATTTAGACATTCTCATGCAAATATGTGGACTTTTAAAGATATATTTTAAGGGATCCATTCGAGATATTAGCTAGGTTATGTAGTACAACATGTATTGTCGCAATCTTCTTACGGTCCATACGAGTGCACAACAAGTCTTCTTAATAGCTATATATCGAGACTTATAATCATTGAATTTCTTCCTCAAATAGTAAATGGCTCGCTCTTCCCTATTAGTCTCATCATATTAACCTAACCACCGTGTGGTATAGAATGAGTGGTCGCCCCAGTGTTGGTAGGACCAAAAAGGGAGGATTTATCAGGTATTTCTTGATTTTGTCAAAGGCTTCTCGGCATCTATCATCCCACTTGCAAGGGCTATCTTTCCTCAACAACTTGAAGGTTGGTTTACATGTATGGGTCAAGTTAGAGATGAACCTTGCTATGTAGTTCAAACATCCTAAGAAACCGCAAACTTCCTTCTCTGTCTTGGGTGTTGGCATATTTTGGATGGCTTTGACTTTATTAGGATCCACTTTGATGTCCTTCTTGCTAACAATGAATCCCAATAACTTTCTTGAGGATGCCCTAAAAGTACACTTCGCCGGATTTAATCTCAGCTTGTAAGTTCTCAACCTTTCGAATAATTTTCTGAGCATGACAGCATGACTCTCTCCCTCTTGTGACTTGGCTACCATGTCGTCAACATAGACCTCTAGTTCTTTGTGGATCATGTCATGGAAAAGCGTAGCCATCACTTGCAGATAGGTGGCTGCAACATTCTTCAATCCAAAAGGCATCACTTTATAAAGGAGAACCAATGGCTATTAGCAGTATATTCAACTAGAACATCTATGTGAGGTAGCGGGAAGTGGTCTTTTGGGCTGGTTTTATTCAGGTCTCGATAATCTACGCATATTGTAACCTTTCTATCTTTTTTGGGCACAGGTACTATATTTGCTATCCACTTTGGATAGAGTGGTATCTCTAAGAAGTCAGCATCAATTTGCTTTGTAAATTCGTCTTAGATCTTAAGTGACATTTTAAGGTTCATCCTTCGCAGCCTTTGTTGCTTAGGTTCCATCCCCTCAAGTAATCGGATTTTGTAGGCCACAATGTTTGGGTCTAAGCCAGGCATATCTTTATACAACCAAGCAAAAACATCCATATACTCTTTGAATAGTGCAATCATCTCTTCCCTTTCTAGGTTATTCATTATTTTCAGTTCTTTCTTTTCCTCATCAGTTCCCAAGTATATTATTTCGACAACCTCATCATGTGGATTTATCCCTTTTTCTAGCGAATCTATCATTTTGGCAAATTGTTGGCACAGGTCAGGATCTTTATCTTGTTCATTCTCATTCAAGTCCGCTGTAACACAAGAATCAATTAATAGTTTAGCATAATCATTCACATGGGAAGGAGATTCTGAAAAGGAAGAATCCTTGGAATTGAAATGAGACTAGGAATGAGTAAATTTAAAAGAGTGCATCTTGATTGTAAAGGAAAGAGAGGAAAAAAAGGAAACAAAAGAGGGGAAAGTCATGCATAATTATTCCATTATTTGATAAAATTTGAAATACAAATAAAAAGATAAAAGCATCCATTACTCAAAGTACAACAAATAATTTGAAGGTTTGGATTCCTAGTTGTTCAATTCTTCTGCCCTATAACTTAGGTGGATAAGCAATGAAGCCTCCCTGGCGTTTCTCAGGGTGTTAATTATTTCACCTGATTCTAGTGCCACAACATCTGCAGCCACAGGGAATATTTCCTTGATGTGCGGAATCTTCTTTGCATCAAACCAGGACGGTTGCTCTTTTCTCCCTACTTCATATCCAAGGCCAAGCTTTCTTGGTTTATCGGGCAACGCAATGGGGTGGTTGATCCCCTGTAGTTGACTTCGTAGTCATTTTCTTTGTTGAAACCTACTTTTGAGCATCATCTGAGCAACAACTTGATTCACATTGCTTGTCTGTTCTTTTGGCTCAGCTATCTCTAGGTTTTAGAAGGACACTTCGAGGGAGCCTTCAGCACAATCAATGTAAGGGACTGTGACTGTTTTAGACATTAATAACTCCTCTTCCCCTTTAATAGTGATTAGCTTCCCTTCAGATACAGATTTCACCTTTTGATGCAGGATAGATGGAACAGCCCTAGCTTCATGAATCCATGGCCTTCCTAATAACATAGTGTATCCCGGCTTAATATCCAATACTTTGAACTCTATCACAAAAGTGGTCGATCCTATCTCCAGCTGCAAACTAATATTTCCCATGATTTCCCTGGGTGCCATTGAACACTTTTACAATTGTGCCACTTGGCTTTATCGTAGCCGGATTAATAGGCAATTGGTATAAGGTGGAGTAAGGAAGCACGTTAAAAATCAGTCCCTCATCTATCAACACCTTTGTGATGACATAGCCTTGGCATTTTAGAGTGATGTGTAGAGCTTTTGGGCGACCTGATATGGTGTTAAGACTTATCTCATTCTCAGTAAAAGTTATCGAGTTCCTTACTCTGATTGCACCTACAATTCCCTAAACCCTTTTAGGAGTTATGTCTTTATTCACGTAAGACTGATCCAACACTGTCTTAAGAGCATTGCGATGAGCTTCAGAACTCATAATTAGCGAGAACAAAGAAATCTTTATAGGTGTCTTCTTTAACTGTTCCACTACATCGTATTCACTCTGCTTCATGATCTTCAAGAACTCTTCTCCTTCATCCTCTTGGCTTTTTTCCTTGGGTTCTTCAAATGGTTTTATTATTCCGGTCGCATTTTGGAGCTTCTTAGGAGTATAACACCTGTCACTTTGGGTTACCTCTCTAACTCCCATAGTATTTGTTATTGATTCCGTCACTTTAGGGTCAAGGTCGGTTCCAGTGTTGAATTTCATAACAGCTCCATGCCTCCTAGGGAGAGTAGGGTTGGTGTGATAAAGGGATTGCCTTGACACTTGGAAAATAGGCGGTGACTCTTGAACAGAAATTGTTGACTCCATCTTTGTAAGGCTATGATTTGCTTCAGTGTTTGATTCTACCACTGTCTCATATCTCCATGGGACCGCATGGTCACTTTGGTAAGGGAATGGCTTGGGTACCTTGAAAATTAAGGCTGGCTTTTGAGGGGAAACCTTAAAGACTAGAGTTATTGAGTGGATTGTGTTAACATTCTGCTCTTTAATACTCTTGGATACTGTAAGCACACCCAATTTGATCATTTTTTGACGAAGAGTTTAAGTTTGGGACAGTCTTCGATATGGTGCTTCCCCTCAATTCCAAAGCACTCGTAAAACAATCCTTCCTCATCACCTTTTAGTATTCTTTTTCCTTTTTTTCTTTCAGCAATCAGCTCATACCCCGTTGCCTTTAACCCTTCCAAGATGCATTTCATTGGGAGTTTGATGTCCTCTAATTCTCCATTCATGTAGCCATTGCAATAAACAACATTCACCTGTCTTCTATCATGATTTGGGAATAGATTGTTCTTCACATTGGGCCCTTTTGTTTCTTGCAATTGAATGGATTTGATATCGATCAGGCACCATACGACATGTTTAAAGCTATAACAATTTTCAATTCAATGTCTAAGAGCATTGGAATGGTATTAACACAAGAGATTTGCATTATACTAGCAAGGATATGGTGCCGTGAAGGTCTTCCCAGGGCGCGGGGCTAGCAAATTTTGTCCACACAAGCGTTTGAACAACTCAGAATTACTCATGTAAAAGTTAGGAAGGGGATGATCTTTGATTGATGGGTTAGAGGCATTGTTGATACTAGGCGGCATCGTGGGTGGATTAGCTATTAGGTGATTTGGAGAAGGTTTTTGGTGAGGTGTAGGCATGGTTGATTTAAAGGGTCGGGGGTTTGAGATGCTATTGACTTGGTATGGATGAGGGGGGTAGGCATGGCAGACGGATAGGGTATAGGTCATGGAAAGTAGGGGGTTTGATGTGGACGGTGAGTTGGTTGAAAAGGGGCTTGGTAGAGTTGGGATGGCTATGATTGTATGACGTTGATAATGTTTTCCTTTTTCTTGTGAGGCTGTCCCTTCTTGAATTGAGATTCATTTATTTCACATGTTGCTAGCTCCACTTTGCCTTCTTGGATGTTTGCCTCAATCTTCTCTCCAATTTCTACTAAGTCAACGAATTCTCTGACATAGGTGCCCAGAATATTCTTGAAGAATGGTCCTTCCAAAGTGCGAATAAAATAAGAGCACATCTCTTGCTCCAACATAGGGGGAGTAACCTAGGCTACTATTACCTTTCACCTTTGGGCGTATTCCTTGAATGACTCTTTCTCTTTGTTCCTCAGATTTTGTAATTGGTCTTTGGTGGGTGCAGTATTCATATTAAACTTGTGTTGATTAGCGAAGGCTGTGGCAAGGTCTTCCGAACACCTGATTTGAGTAAGATCTAACTACATGTACCACTTCCACGTGACTCCATCCAAACTTTCAGGGTAAAAGCTAATCATGAAATTTTCATCTTTAGACCATATCCCCATCTTGGTGTAGTACATTTTCAGGTGCATCATAGGATTTGTGCTGCCATTGAACTTAAAGAACTCAGGCATTTTGAAGTCTTTGGGGATAGCGACGCTTGGTGCCAAATAGAGGTCATTAATGCTTATAGGGTTGTATGGGTTAGGACCTTGCAGTATTTGGAACGGTGCTTGCATCTCCTTCTTTAGTTCTTCCTTTAGTTTCAATTGTTCTGCCTCCTTTTCCATTTTAGGGTTATTGTCATTCCCTGATTCATACCCCGGCTGATTGTGAGGATCATTATTTTCACTAGTCCCTTTGGTCTTGATTATGTCCTCGAGAATCTTTCTGAACTCCTCCCCTTGTTCAAGCATCATGGTCTTCAAGTCATCGATTTCTTGGCTTAAGTTTCTTTCATTCTCCATGCCTTCTAGAGGGGCTTTGGATCGTAACTCGTATGAGTTACTAGGTTTAGACGAAGTTTTCTTTGGAGGAGCAATGTTTGGAGATTCCTGCTTATCATGACAACAAGAAGTGAGACAATAAGAAAAAGAGGTTTTTTTTTTTTTTTGTGGGAAAGGCATGTATCACCCATATTCGATAGCAATGACGATGGATCACACTTTATTCAGATAGAGTCCCTGGTTGATTAAAAGTATAGGGGAGAGTTCCTTCCACAATATACTTTATTGATGACACTCTAGCAATATCAAAATCTTAACCCTTCTTAAAATCCCTAGCTTTTTATTTCGCAAAGAAGGAGAGAAAATCCTATAAGGCGAATAAGAGTAACTGATAGTGAATTAAGAAGAGAGGGTTTGTGTAGATGATAAAGAAATAAGTTGAGTCATAATTTCATTCCGAAAATTCACTTGAAAGCGCAAATACATCATAAATTTGCAAAATCTAAAATCATCAATTACATTAGAAGATTGGTTCTCTTTCTCTTAAACCCCTTTGTAAGACTTTTACTCATCTTCATGAAATCTTTTACTTCGCGAGGAAGGTGGAGCATGGATTCGCCCAAATTTCTTCTTCCGCTTTTTTGAAATGGTAAATGAAGTTCGGGATGTGGCGATTTAGCTCATCAACCATTTTTGCATGTCTTTCTTTCAAATATTCAATTTGTGCTTCCCATTCTAATGCTCGGCCCTTCCAAAATTTCTCAACACTTGCTGTTTGAATGAGCATGTCTTGGTATTGCGTAGACGAAGCCCATCCACGATCATGATTGCTTTTCGTTTGTGCTAAGAGTGCGGTCAAATCTTCCAGTCTGTGCTCTAACTTGTTCTTCTCTTGCTGCTGTTTATGCACTTCAATTATCAGCTCTTCTCTTGCTTGTCTCTGCTAGTTGACTTCCATTGTTAGCTCTTCGTTGACTATTTCTTGCTGCTTAATTTCTTCGGTCAATTCATTCGTTTCTCTTATAAGGATTTGTAAATTACCTTCAAGGCTTTGAATCCTTCTTATTAGTGCTGCAAGAACTTTTACCGGACCATCAGCCAGTTTGTCTTTCAGATGTTCAACCAATTTTGCCTTCTTATCACACTGGCTTCGGGCAATAATGGCTTCTAACTCTGCAGCTTGCTTTTGCTGCTTTAAAAGTTGAATATGAGCTTGCAAAACCTCTAACTGTTCAGCTGCTTGAGATGTCGAATAAGAATTGTTCTTCTTTTCTGTGATTTTCTTAGGGATAGTCTGGGTACCCTTCTTGCTTTTCTCCATGCAACATATTCTGCAGTGCAATCACAAGTGGTTTTCCTAATTTTGCTCTTCCTGCCATTCGGATATCTGTCCATGCTTCCTTGATATCTCTTAATAGAAGCTAAGTGTGTTTTCCGTCTTTATACCAGAAGCATAATCCACCCAATCATTCTTATTGCGGCTTTCTTTGCATCCATCAAAGCTACTTGAGTACTATTTCTGGTGTGTAAGCTACACACCCCTTGGACCCATGAGGGGTATATTAGAAAATTTTCTGCAACTGTAGATGATATCTCCTTGTTCACATCCATACCATGGGCATACCCACTTGAATAACCTTGTGTTAATGTTACCAAACTCAATCTTCCATTCACCTTCATCTCTTGACTTTGTTGGGATCTAGTGAAAGCTTCCTAATGGCTCTGATGTACTCTTGAGGTGATTGCCAGCACACATGTGTGTGATAATCCACACATAAAACAGGTGTACACAGCATCGAAGCTTCCCTTATGACTTTCGTTGGCCAAAGTACAAGGTCAGGAATGTCTCAGCTAACATAGCGGGTACCGGTTCCTACTCTTTTTGTCCACCGTGAAGAAGACATACATGGCAGCTTGATCCACCATGTCATGTGCAGATGGAAATATCACCAACCCATAGATGGCAAGTGCTAACACGCTTGCGAAGACTTTCCATTCTTGTAAACACCCTAACTCTCTCAAATGTGTTTCCACAAATGCTTTGGTCAACCCCCGAGAGTTTGTATGCCCTGTCAGTCTAATTCGGGTCATAGGCACCCCTAACAGCTCCTCAAATTGCTTGATTACTTTTATCTTAGGCAAATACTCCTCTATGCGTAGGTATAGTATGGAGTCTCTTTTCATTGGCAACTTCAACATACATGCATACTCCTCAATGGTGGGTGCAATATCAATATTGGGCAACTTGAAACATCTCAAGGTCGGGCCCCAATATTGAGCCAGGACATTGAGAGCCAAGGTCTCGACTGGAATGAAAAGCAAGTCCAAGATAGCCCCATATTTTTTGGTAAGACCTTTTTTTCTTCAAAAGGGAATGACTGACTCAACTGTCTTAGATTTTCCAATAAGCTGATATTTATGGCCACACTGAATTTCTTCTTCACATAGTGATATTGTTAGCGTGTCGTGTTTCTTCCATCACTTGCTATCAAATATGGTGTCACTGCTACCCTTTTTTTTTGGTGAATTTAAAACAAATAAAATATCAGAGAAGAGAAGAAAGAAGGAACAAAAATGTAAAAGTGTATGATGTAATGCTGGATGTGTGATGCATTATGATGAGATATTGGATGATATGCATGATGATTATATACAAAAAGCAAGAAAAGAATGCATAACATGTTAGGAAAATGTATGATGACGTATTATAAAGATGCACATTGCAGATGATTAAATGCTGGATGATGTGATTTAAGGGAAAAGGAAAGAAGTATGCTCCCTTTAGTCCTAATAGGGTGAGACCTAATGGTTAGGTACTTCTAGGTTAGAACCCTAATTGGATAGTCCACTAGTCTGTTCTATTGTGCATGTTTCTTGGACAGATCTGGACGCCTACAAGTCAAGGTCCTCAGATTGCCCTTATTTGAAAAATAAGGACCCAGTTTTGTAAACATGGCCGTAGGGACATAAAAGTCACAATGCGGAGGTACACAATTCCGGTAGCAAATCTGAGCGAGAAAATCAACGACTGTTAGGGAAGCATTAACTTCACAATAACCTCGTCAAAGCCCCTTCTACTCTTATGGATTTCCAAGGCTCGGGTATAGAGCCCAATTAGTGTGTGAGGTAAGTGGCAGTGAAGTGTGTGAAGGGAGTATACAAACCTTTTAACCCTAAAACTAAGTACAAAACCTACAAAAGACAAAAAAACACGCATAAACACAGTATATTGACTATCCTAAGGTTTGAGATATATACAAAATATAGAAAAAGATAAAAAGAAATCTAGTACCCTAAGATTTGAGTGACAAATAACTACAAATAAGATAATTATTCACAAATAAAAATTATGTACAAAGACAATTATTTACAAAAAAGAAAAAAAATGAAAAGTAACAAGAAGGGGGAAAATAATTATTATTTTAGTTATATAATTTGCATAATTTATTCTAATGAGCTTGACTCTCAAACCATCCCTAATGGAGTCGCCAAACTATCACAATGTGCCTCGGAGGGCGTTGCGACAAGAGGCAACAAGAAATTGAAAATATAATAGAGTCGCCACCAATTTTTATTACCGAAAAAATCGGAAAAACCTTTTAAATTTGCAAATAGTTAGTCTTTTAAAGAGATTAAATTCGGGAGTCTATTTATACACATGGAAGGGTGAAAACTTAATCTTACTGCACTTCAAATACATCTGTTACGGTAGCCCTAGAGTTTGTTATGCAAATTAATTTAAAACTATAATAATATTTATTTTTCCACTTTGAAAATATAATAAAAAAAAGAAATTATTTACAAAAGAAAAAAAATTAATATGATAACTATTTACAAAAGGAACGAAAAGCAAAATTGATATGATAATTATTCTAAAAAAAAAAAGCA
The DNA here is from genome assembly GCA_031439585.1 of Pterocarpus macrocarpus. Classification (NCBI taxonomy): domain Eukaryota; kingdom Viridiplantae; phylum Streptophyta; class Magnoliopsida; order Fabales; family Fabaceae; genus Pterocarpus; species Pterocarpus macrocarpus. Next base: position 64,122,581 of record CM062520.1, on the reverse strand, counting down.
AGATTAATATACAATTATTTACAAAAGAAATAGAAATTAATATAACAATTATTTACAAAAAAAAAGAAAATAAAATTAATGTTATGATTATTTACAAAAGAAATAGAAATTGGTATAACAATTATTTACAAATGGAAAAGAAAGTAAAATTAATGTTATGATTATTTACAAAAGAAATAAAAATTGATATAACAATTATTTACAAATGGAAAAGAAAATAAAATTAATGTTACAATTATTTAAAGAATTAAAATTGAACCAAATTTAAGAAAATTTAATTTTTAAATTGACAGAAATTATCCGCTCCTACGTATTCTCTGGTGCAATGAAGAATTCAAAACCACGTAGTTCGTGTAGAAAGTAGTTGCCCTGGATTGATTTTATTTATGAAAAGATTTTTTTTTTGAAAAAAAAGAAGAAAAGAACAAAATATAATGTCACATAGGATTGAGGTATGGTGGGTGTATGATAATGGGTGGCGGCTATGTATTGTTGAGGGTGGGGGTTTTGTGCTTTTGTTTTTTTGGTTGTTTATTGCGTTGAAGGAATAAGGCAAATTAATACAAGATGATAAAGAAAGTGCAGGAAAATGTTGTTAATAGATGCAAAGAGATGAATGATGGCGTCTATGTTGAATGAAAATGTGCACAATGACAAAATAAATGAGTGACCATGTGCTATGTTGAAAGGAATGACACGAGCTAATGCAAAGTGAGGAAGAGGTATACCAACAATAGCCACTTGAGTGGATGAGTAATCTGAAGTTGAAAATGGATTCACAATTTTTACTCCTAATCTTTGCTATAGCTTCGAAAAAAGAACCCCCTTTTCGTTTCAATATTTGATCTATTTATAAGTGTCGAAGGGATCAAATGACATTAAATCTGATTGATTCTATTTGGGAATTTGGCCTTAATGATGATTGGCGGATTTGATATGATTTAGATACAAATGCCAAAATTAAGAGATTTGTCCAAATTTTGTTCTCATTTATTCTGATTTGATGTTTTTTTTTTGGGTTAAAACATTTCATGATTGGGCTATGCTCTTACTCTAAAATGGGCCAGCCTTCTTTCCTTTCCCCCTATTTTTTTTGTGTCTCGGACAAAATATGGTGTTCACAAATGGTTAATCATAAATTTGAATGAAATCTTAATCCAAATTCAGCATTCACACATGAATACCTTCATGTATTTGATTAACACATATTCAATCAGTGTTCAGAAACCTCTAAAACCTAATTAAATTGTGTTAATTTTAATCACCAATGCATTAACCTTAGAACTCAGACCCAAATTCTAAATCATCTTCTTTCAATCAATTGAATCAAATAATTAACCAATATGTATGTTAACAATTGAATCCTTGATTAAAATTTTAAAACAAAAACCTTCAATTTCAAAACAGAAATCAAGAAGGAGAAAGGGTAGATGAAATCAAATGATGTGTTGATTCCGAATTAGCCAATCCTCACATGTGATAATGCTCCTTGAATTCTTGGATTAGATAGAGCTTACGCCTCCATAAACATAGGAAAACAGAATTGTAGAGGTAAAAAGGGGGGCGTAGAGAGAAAGGAAGAAGAAAGAAAAATTGAAAAAATTCTATTCCCAAAATTCTATTCAACTAGTTACAAGGTTCTGGCCTCCATCTAAACTTGGCCAATTTAGAATCAAAACATGTAAATTAAATCTATAACAGCTTATTACATTAATCCTCTATCTCTAAGAAAAATCTAGACACCTAATTTGTTTAATTCCGAATTATAGAAAGGAAGTTACACTAAAAACATGTAATTAAGTTCCATGAATAATTAGTAACATTCTGCTGCAGTTTTGGCTATGAAGACACATCCGTTTCGATTTGCACTCTAAAAGTGAATTGAAGGCCTAGATGCTAGCTTCAAAATGCCACTGAAACAGGTTCAATCGGGCTTCTGTGGACTGAGATATGGCCTCAAGAGTCCACCTTATTCAGAAACTGCGCTCTTTCACTCCATTTCTAGGCCCAATTCCAACTCCTTAACATTAGAACTTGTCTCTGACCTCTTCACAAGAATTGTAGGCCTATTTTTCAGCTTTCCTACAAATCAAATATCATGATCAAATGAGCTCTATAACTCAAAATATGGCCCAAAAACCAAAATAATGTCAAAATTAGCCTAATGCTGGAAAAACTAAATCAAGCCCAACCAAAACTCAATAAACACAAAATGGTCCAAATTAATCCAATTAAGCACAAAAGAAGATTAATGAACTAAATATGAGAGAAAATAAATATATAAAAATCCAATTAATCATTTAACTATAAATCGCTTTGGTTTTAGTCCTTTTATTTTTTTTCAAAAAAAAAAAGTAACATCTCCTTCAATTATAATCCCCTTCCAGCCCCACTATCTCCTTCCCTTTTGTCCCCCACTTAACGCCTTTTTCCTCTCTAACCCTCACCACCTTCCCCCACCCATTTTCCTTCTCTCCATAAAGAGACTGTGAGCACACCACCACCACCACCACATCGTTTGCCTATTCATTGCTGCCGTGACAAGATTGCCACTCAAGCCTCCATCGTGTAGAAGTCATTCACCGCTCAGCTAGGCCGTCAATAGCAACTGTCTAGCCAAAAATTGTCTTACGTAAACCATTCCTCCGCTATGTCGTCTCTACTTCTTGCCAACCATGTCATCGTCGCTCAGCCACCAAGCACCCTTGCGCAAGCTTAGCCGTGAACCACCATGTCATCGTGCCATACCTCCATTACTGCAGAATCACCATCTTGCCATCACCTCGCCACCAGCTTTGTCCTTTCTGTTGCTGGTCATGCTTTCCCATGTTTTCAGCTCCATACCCTTATTTGCCTTTCGTGCATTGTTGTGCCCTCGATTTTGTGTTTGTCGTGTCTTGTTATTTTTTTTTAAAATTCTATTAGTGTTGAAATTAAATGTGGATTAAGGGTGTTTTTATTTATTTATTTATTTATTTATTTACTAGTTATTAGGTCTAAGGTTGTATAAAACACAGTTTGGCCTACAGACCCAGATCGCACCCGATCCATTCGGGTCAGGTTAGACCTAAGTTTAGTGAGAAAATAGGTTGGGTTGACAAAGATTGCAATATACCTGGCTCTTTCTATGATTGAGTTTAGGCTAAAACTTGGGTCACCTGACCCAGTCCACATATACACATATATTTTATTTTCAAACAAGTTAGGCTACACTATGTTTTTACTTGCCATTTACTTTCCCTAACCTTACCTTACCACTTACTTTCCCTTTCTACTGTATAGTGAGGCTCTGCTATAACCCCACACCAATAGTCCAGCACCCACACTAACGAGGATAAGAAGTCTATCACCTTGTTGTCAATGTTGAAGACTGCAAACACTGGCTACTACGATGCGATGATGCTTTCACTAGATCCATTGCCTTCAACAAGGTTGATAAGACTGATGAGGAGCTTTAAAGCTACATAGAAGAACTCAAGTCCAAGTTTCTTTCCTCCAACTCTTGTTTCCTATTAATAGCATACTTGCTTTAGCTCTTACGCAACCTCAGCCTCCATCCTTAATATCATCTCCCTCAGTGATGACTAACACTCTTCCGTTGCTCACAAGTCTATACTCTATATTGCTTAGTAATTGATTCTTTGATTCCATGTTAGAGTTGGGTAAAGTTTTGATCTTGGCACTCACAAACTTACTTTTGAGGTTTTTTTAGTAGGTTTGATGGTTAGGGTTTGGTATGAATTTTTTTTTTTGTATGAATAGTTATTATTAATTGTCACTTATGCCATTTTTTTTTAAATATAATGAACTGAATGTGATATTTTAGAGTACAACACCGTGCATGTGATTTCAACATAGCTTTGGTATTTGGCTCATGGCATTTACTGTCAACCACATATAGACAACTTCAACCTTTAGCAAATTCTCTACACAATAGCAAGAAGGTAAGCTTGAGACTTGGTGATTCTCCTATTTGTTTTACTTCTCATAGTTCACATTTTGTTGTGATTTAGGCCTTTGGCTTCATGTATGTTTAGTTCATTTTGCACTTTATTATATATTTTTTCTTTAATTTGCTACTTTTGTTTACCATTTAGGTTTAGTTAAAAAGAAATGGGAGAGGAAGAGACATCTAATTTAAGACCAGGGAATGAAACTTGTAATCCAATCTCAAATCCTCCTACAAACACAAATCCCATAAATTTGGTTTCTGCAATAGTATCTACCACGCTAACAATGAATGAGAAAAATGAAGGTGAAAAAAATGAGGTTGAAGGAAAGGGTAGTGAGAGTAAAAAGTCAATTGCTTGGGATCATTTCACCTAGCTTCCTTTGGTAGAGACTAAAGGGGAATACAAGGCCAAGTGTAAACATTGTCATACAATATATAGTTGCTAATAAACATGGCCCAAATTCTATGAATAAACATCTTCATAGGTCTCACGAGTGGCTATTTGATAAAGTGGGGAAGAAAGGGACACTTCATGGGTATATGCCAAAGATTGGTGAAAAAAAGGAAGATGGTTCATTTATGAAAGTTTCTTTTGGTTATAGCTTAGAGGATTGCAAGAGGGCAGTGACTGAATTTGTAATATGTAATGAAATGCCATGTAAGGTTGTGGAAGGTTATGGGTTTTGTAAGATGTTGAACTAATTAGAGCCTAGATTTACAGTACCTTCTATGGTGACAATTTTAAGAGATTGCTATCAATTATTTTTAGATGAAAAGAAAAGCTTAAGGCTTCATTTATGAAGTCATACATTCGTGTTTGTTTGAGAACAGATTGTTGGATATCAAAGCAAAATTTAGCCTACATGAGTTTGATAGCACATTTCATTGATGAAGAGTGGAGATTACAAAGAAGAATTCTAAACTTTTGCCTAGTTGAGAACTATAAAGGTGAAACCATAGGAAGAGAAATTGAGAGATGTTTAAGAGAATAGGGAATTGAAAATGTGATCACAACTACATAGATAATGCAACCTCTAATGATAGGGTCATTTCATACCTTCAAAAGAAACTAGATGTGATGGGTGGGCTAGTGTCTAGTGGCAAGTACTTACATATGAGGTGTTGTGCTTATATCTTGAATTTGATTGTAAATTAAGGTATTAAGGAGCTACAATCTTCCATTGAAAGCATTAGAAATGTTGTCTAATGTGTTGGATCTTCTCTACAAAGACTTAAAAAATTCAAAGAATGTATTGAGGCTGAAATGATTAAGTCTCAAAGTCTTGTGTGTTTGGATGTTCCAACTAGGTGGAATTCCACCTACATAATGTTAGAACATGTTGAAAAATTTGAAAAAGGATTTGATAGGGTTTATGATCAAGAATCAGAGTTTTGTAAATGGTTTTGTGAAGATGAAAAGGGGAAAAAGAAAGTTGGTCCACCTACAAGTTCTTATTGGCAATATGGTAGGATATTTGTTTAGTTTTTGAAGATTTTTTATGAGATAACTTTGTATTTCTCAGCTTCTTTGCATGTCACTTCGATAAATGCTTTCATGAAATTGCCTCAATTCAAGCTGAGTTAATATCATGGAGTCATAATCAGTCTAACCTTTTGGGGACTATAGCATGTTCTATGAGAGCAAAGTATGATAAATATTGGGGAAATATTGAGAAGTTTAATCCATTGTTGCTTGCTACTATTGTCTTGGCCCCTTGGTACAAACTTGATTATACCTCTTAGAGTTTAAAGGATATATATGATAAGGAATTGGCTTCTGGTATGTCCACTTTAGATAGAGAGACCTTGGATTCATTATATAAATATTATTCAAAAGGAGTTTCTGACTATAAGGAATGTGAAGATGGTGGGGATTCTTCCATGAGTATTGTTTTGGTAAAAGTCTTAAGGGGTCTTCTTGTCTCAAAGGTGTTTTTGAAAATAGGGTGAATTCATGGGGAAAAAAAAGGGCCAAATCTAATTTAGATAGTAAATCGGATCTTGAGAGATATTTGGCAAAGGATATCGTGGATGACAGTGATGAAGGAGATGTTAACGTATTGGATTGGTGAAAGGCAAATTCTTCAAAGTATAGGATCCTTTCTCTATAGCTCGTGATGTATTGGATATCATGTTTCTACTGTTGCATTTGAGCCTTACTTTAGTACTGGTAGACGTGTGCTTGATGTCTTTCATAGCTCTTTATCACCAAAAATGGATGAAGAACTTATATGTACTCAGAATTGGTTATCCCTTACTAGACCCAAATTTGATGATCAGGATTTCGATCAATTTGATAGTACTGAGAATATTGTTGATGGTTAATTTATTGCATCTTTATCTTTTCTTAGTTAGTTCATATAGTTTTTTCACATGATATAGATTGACTTATATATTTTGCAGATGTTTCTACTAATATATCTTTGTCACAAGAAACAAGTTCACAATAAGATGTAATGAATATAGACTCATCACTAATGAATGTTGGCTGCTTTTTTTTTTTTTTGTGGAATAGGAGAGCTAAGAATCATGTTTTAGTGCAGTCTTTTTTTGAATATTCTATTGCAATTGAATTATATGTATACTTTTGGTGTATAGAAGCTTAGCACATGAAGTATATATTGCTATAGTTGCAGTTTATTTTTTTGGTATCACTGCAGCTTCAAATTAGATGCTTTTATGGTGTATAGAAGCCTAGAATCTTAAATTAAGATAGGGTGAAGTCACGTTTGCTACAGTTTATTTTTGGTGTCCAATTGCAGTTTTCATATGTTTATTTGGTGTATAAAAGCTTAGAATGCTTGGCTTAGGACACAATATGTATATGAACAACTCTCATGTAATTTATGCATCTGTAATGAATGCAACAAAGCTTAAATATTTTTCTAACTTTTTCTTGTTTATCTTTTCCATTTTTCCTTGAAATGGGTTTGATGGAATTTTATTGGAGTAAGTAATGAGTCTTATTTATTTATTTGATTTGATATATTTTGTGCTTAATTAGAATTGATGCTTGATTGGGGCTGTGATGACGAGACCTTTTGCCAAACTTGATGACCTCAAGAAGGTAAGATATTTATGTGATAGTAACAAGGAGATCCAATTGAAGAGCAATGTAAATAATACATGAAGAGGGGTGCAATAATTGATCAACTCATCTAATGTATGAAAAATAGTTATAGAGAAGCTTTATTGTCAAATGATCCCAAATTTGTTCACATAACTCAATGAGAAATAGAAGGTAATTACTTTACAATTTTTTCAGCCTTATTTCTTTTCTAGTTGCCATTTTCTTTGTTATCACTTTTCATTTTATTGTTTGTACTTTGTAGCTCTTAAATGCATATGTTGAAGCTAAGAACAAGCTTAGGGAGAAGAAGCAACAAGACTTTCTACCAAAATATGCCTCCTTTGGACTCCTATCAAATGGAACAAGAAAGAAAGCTGAGGTTGTCGATAGGTATTTGATAAGTAATTCCTGTGTGGTTTAACTGAATTAGTCTTGGAAGTATTGTATTTTTATAATTGTATTGCCTTTAATTTCTCATTATAAGGTAGTATAGAAATAAATCCTATGTGCTTTTAAGGTGTGTTTAGATAAGATTTTTTTTTTTGCCAAAATATCACTTTTAACATATTTGGATAAATTTTTAAAAATAATCAAAATTTCAAAAAAAAAATCTATTTTCAACCTTTTTAATTATATAAAAAATTTTAATTTAAAAATTATTTTTTTTTCAAAAGTTAAAATAAACACATCCTTAATTGAATTAGCATTGGAAGTACTATACAGTTTAATTGAATTATCATTGGAAGTATTGTGCAGAATTGGTTTAACCAATTGGAGTATATTAGTGCTAACAGGTTTTTGCAAAAAATATGCTCCAATATTTCTACAAATTCATTTGTATCATAATAAGTTCTAGATTTATTTACTCTAATTTTGATGAAATAGACAATTAGTTATTTGGAAAACTCCTGAGCTAAAACATTTGCACTTGCGGTTTTGATTCTAAAATAGACAATTGTTTACTCTAATTTTGATATAAAGAGTGAAAATGCCTCATGACTTTATAACGGTCATTTGCTTTTGATTCTATAATAGTAATATGATAGTAATAATATAAGTTAATTCATTTCTATATATTTATGCTTCCAATGATAAATTGTCCTTGGGCATGACTTATGAGCAGGTGAGATGGTTTTCTTTGTTGGTTGAGTCATGTGTCTTGGAGTTAGGGTGATACAACCATGAAAGAGTACATAATTAAATGGTTCAGCCATTGAATTTACTAATGAAGAGGATTCGTCTACAAGTAAAGTGCACTTTCCATTTCCACTTTTTAATATATAGTTAAGTATTTTTAAATAACAACTTGTCTTGACTAAGTATGCAATGAAATTCTCTTATTGTTTCCTAATCTGAGCAATGTGTAATTGTTGTTCTGTGATATTTAGTTCTTTAATTCTAATAGTTGTCAAGACTCAGCATAAATCTAAGATTAGAGAATTATAACCTTGCATGAGAAGGTCTATTAGACAAAGATATTTGTTTGGCTAAATAATTGAAAAAAAAAAGTGGTACATGTAAGAGACCATTGGCCCGATCTAAACCTGGTCTTAATCCGGCCTGAACATGATCAAGTTTGAATCAGGTCTAGGGTTGGGTTAGGGCCTTCAAAATTGGCCTGATCAAAATATAGGATTGGGTTTGGGCCAAGGCAAATTTGTCATAATTCGACCCATGAACACCTTTAGTTTGGATGGCAACTCCTTTGCCGGTGGGGGCTAGAAGGTAAGGGGAGGGAAGGGGAAAGAAGATGAGGCTAGAGAAGAGGAAAGAGTAAAAAGAGGTTTTAATCTTTTTTTCTTTAAATTTTTATAATGATAAAAATTAAAATATAATTGTAGGAATTAAAATCATATTTAAACTACGACATAGGAATGGTGACATGGCTCTCTCACATTTATGTTATCAGTTAGTGAAAGTAGACTAATAGTAGGGATTAAAACCCAAACTCTTGGAAATATTTAGATAAAAACCATAAAAAAAAAAAATTAAGGATTAAAACCAAAATTCATAGGGACTAATATCGTATAAAATTTACTTGTGGGAAGAAGTAGCATTAGCTCGTTATCCACGTCATCACCTAATGAAAATAGACTAACGGTAGAGAATGAAACTAAAATTGTTTGAAACGTTTAGATCAAAACCCCAAAAAAAATAAAATAAATTTAAGGGCTAAAACAAAAATTTGTTAATTTTATAGGAACTAAAAATATATTTAAATTAATTATATATTAATATCGTAAGTTTGTTGTATGGATTAAAAAGGTTATGAAAATGATTTTTTTTTTTTTTACTTTTACTCCATTTTTTTTTTGAAAAAAGGTTTTTGATTGCTAAGAATTGAGATGTAATTCAAAATTGAAATGCAAGGATCAAGAGATAGTGCAAAATTAAAAGACATGATCAATGAGATAATTCAAAATATAGACAATTAAACTCTCACTTTCCAACAACTCAAATGTTCTTTTTTTTTTTTTTTTTTGCATCTGTATTTTTTATTTATCATTTTTTGTTTTTGCTAATTGAATTTTAAAAATTTTATTTTTTTTACTTTCATTTGGAAATTATTTCAATAAAAAAAATTCTTTACGCTAATCTCTCACTTACTCTGGGCTAAAGCTAAAAGATTAGGACATGACTATTGAATATCAGTTGTCAATTGATGAATCTCAGTAGCATACATTAAGTTGAACTTATCCCACCCGCTCTTGTCTTGCTTCATAACCATCTTATCTTCAATTCCGGCCGTGTACCATTCAGCACTCATCTTTTTTTCCTCTCCCACCCACTACCAACACAAACCAAAGAGGGGGGGGGGGGGGGGAAGATGGATCCGGGAGGCTCGGTTTGGAAGGATGGCTTGTCGCATAAGGAAGCCTTGGATCGGAAGAAGAAGCGCTTTGCGGAAGCCTCGGTTCGGAAGAAGGGCTTGTTGCACAAGGGAGCCTCGGTTCAGAAGAAGGGCTCGGTGGATGCGAAAGCCTTGATTCTGGTTTATTTGAACTACTTAAGAGAGGCAAGAAGAGATTCATACAGAGCAGTCATGTGGCAAGAAATAAGCACGACAGACGAGCTCGAAGGTTTTCCAAGCGACTTGTGTGAATAAGGAATGAAGAGAAAGAAAGGATTGGAAGACTATTTGTTTGGGAAAGTTAAAAAGATTAGGAGTGATCGGTAGAGAAAAAGAAAAGAAAGAGACTATAGATCAACTGATCTTGTCGCAGAACAAAACTAGCAAAAGTGGTGTTTCTGTTCCGGTTCCCGTGATTGCCATTATGGGGATTGCAGGAATAGGGAAGACCAAACTTGCCCACCTTGTGTGCGAGGATGAGCAAGTCAAAGATCGTTTCGGATCGCCAATTACGTTTTATGGCCCTGAAACCCATGATCTGAAATTCATTGCAGAACGTGTGAGTAAAATAGCTGTGGCGGGCAGCAAAAGCCCCTGCTTCTGCTGGATGATGTGCAAGAAGATATCACCATGTTGCAGAGGAAGTTAAGTGAGGATGGTGTGTCCGTTGGGGCCATACTCGTAACTACACGCCGCATCAGTCTTGCTGCCAAGGCTGCATATGCTCTGCACTTGCAGGGGCTATATGAAAAGCAAGGTCGGCTTGCTTCAGGAACTTGCAGCTGATTGAAGCCCTGTCAAACAAGATAACCAAATCAGCAAGATTGTGGAGAAGTGTAGAGGAGTCCCTCTAGCGATAATGGTCATGGCAACGTTGCTCAACGCTGGGGTTGGTGTTGTTAATCCCTAGGTATTCAACGAGTCGTTTCCATGGCAGTTAAAGTTAATCTATTACGATGTGCTTCCCACGGATTATCATAAACAGTGCTTTGCTTATGTTTCATTGTTCCCCGAATTATTTGATCGATGCTGATAGATTAGTTCGTCTCCGGAGGGCGGAAGGATTTACACCTTCGAATCCAGAAGAAATTGTTCGTCAGTATCAATGAGTTCATTGAGATGTGTATTTTCCAAGAAGTGAAACAAGGCGAGGATGGCGTTGGTGTCGTGAGGAGCTGCAGAATGCACCCCTTAATGCATGACCTTGCATGCTTCGTCGCCATGGATCCAAAGAGTGGTATGCACCACAGAGAGTGGCGACCTTCATTTGATTTCAGACTAGCAGTTTCGCGGAGAATCTCGGATTCCCTCTTTAAGAGAGCAAAGGAACTGAGCACCATCCTTTTTCATGCAAAGACTGAGTCGCAACTTCCAGAGGAGGTGAAGATGAGTGAGTCAACTTGTGAAAAGATCTTCACCACCTTCAAGAGCCTGCGCGTGTTGGATCTCCAATATTTGGGCATCAATATGGTGCCGAGCTCTGTTGGGATGCTGAAGGACCTGGTATACCTTGATCTTTCCCATAATAATATAGAGAATCTTCCCAGTTCCATTACCAAGCTTTCCCACTTGCAGACGTTGAAACTGTCCCAGTGTCACTTCCTCAAAGAATTGCCAAAGGACTTGAAGGATCTAAGTATACTTAGGTACCTTGACATAGACGGTTGCCTTGATGTTACTCACATGCCACGTGGAATAAACAAGCTGAGTTCTCTGGAGACTTTGTCCCACTTCGTGGTTAGCAAGAACTACCCCATGGGAGGCCTTGAGGAACTCAATGATCTCAACAAATTGAGGGGCCACTTGGAAATTCTGCATCTGGAGAGGTTGAAATTGCAAGCACCATCATCAAAGTGTTTGGAAAAGAAAGAACACCTTCAGCGCCTGACTTTAAGATAGGATCAACATGATGAGGGAGGAAGGAACCAGGATGATGAGGAATCACTGGAAGTTCTTGAGCCACATCCGAATCTGAAAGTACTACACGTTGTAGGGTACAAAGGTGGCTGGTTTGCTAGTTGGCTCCCTGCCCTCCATAGCCTAGTCAAGCTTAGTTTGTGCTACTGTGCTAGATGCGAATTTCTCCCACCATTGGATAAACTTCCATCTCTCAAGATTCTCGAACTTTGGAGGATTCATTCTCTAAAATTCATTGCGGAAAAATGTGACAACGAGATTGAAGTCAGAAGCATTCCTAGCTCTTCTTCCGTCACCACACCAACAGTTCAGTTCTTTCCATCCCTCAAGGAACTAACACTCTGGGATTGTCCTAAACTCGAAAGATAGTGGAAAACGGATAACAATGTCAATAGGCCAATCTTCTGTTGCATTTCAAGTTTACGAGTCCAACACTGTCCTAAGCTAACCTGCATGCCACTCTATCCCGATCTTGATGAAATGCTGGTAATGGTGGATACAAGCTTGAAACCAATGCTGGATACACTACATTATGAAACTAAAGAAGCTTTTGTTCCACTCTCCAGATTGAAGTCCATGCAAATAGCAAGCATTAAGCAATTCCCTCCAGGGTCTCTACTCCAAGGTTTCAAGCATCTGAGCTCACTGCAGAGTCTCACTATTGAGAACTGTCCCATACTTGTTCTAGATAGCTCTAGTGATGCATGGAATGGTCTAAGAAACCTTCATTCTCTGATCATAAGGGGAATTCCAAAGCTTAAGTCCCTTCGTAGTGGGCTTGAAAACGTTACATCCCTGCAAGAAATCAGGCTTCATGATTGTCCTGAGTTAACCTCTTTATCAGAAAGCATAGGCAACATCACCACACTTGGTAGACTAGAGATTCGTGAATGCTCCAGTTTGGGTTCCCTGCCCAAAGAAATGGGAATATCTCAAGTCTCTACATAACTTCATCATTAAGGACTGCCCCTTGTTACTGCCAAGGTGTCAGCCGGAGACTGGTGATGATTGGCCACAAATTGCCCACATAAAAAATATCCTGGTGAAACAAACTTCTGAAGACTTTGAACTTGGGAAATCAAGACTGTCATCATTTAATTATATATTGTAAAATTTCTCTTAAGATATCATTTAGTTGTATGTTACATATTGCCAAATTATCAAAGAACTTTTACTATCACAATCACTACTTACAATGAACCAAATCTGAACTCATTCATTATTTCATTTATGATGTGGTTTATGTTGGTGCTCAAACTGTTTTTCAGAAGCAGGAAATTGTGTCAAAGCAAAAATGCACTACCTTAATATTCTCTCTCCTCACCTTCACTGTTGGATTTTGTTACTGTTTGACGATAAGAGCCACAAATATGAATAAGACATCTATTGTGAGCTAAATGGTATTTATTCTGTGGTTGAGTTTGAGAGCTTATCATTTATCATTATTGGAAGGGGAAGTGATTGCGTAACTTTTTGGTTTCAACAGTGGACTGGGAGAGCATTATCCTAATTTTGGCAAGTTTTATCCTAGAGATTGTTATGGAGGAGCTGTGTCTTTATGAGCACTTATTTTGGAAGGAATCATTAATTCTGAAGTTTATGTTGTGGAAGTCGCTATGGCCCTTAAATAAATACATGTTTCGATGGACTGTTATTATGTCTCTACCATGCCTGTATTTTTATATTCATTTAGTTCAGTTCAAGGATGGTTTCGATGGTACATACATGCGCATCGTCTGTGCTTATTATGATTTGAAGATGGAGCCACTCTTCAGCAAAATTCATTAGAAGAAGTCGACAAATCAAAGAAGATAATGATGATTGAAGTGTTTCAGATGCTCAATGGACCAGAGTGATTGTATATGCGTGATGTGTAGGCTGCTTCACTAGTTATCTTTCTGTCACCGACGGAATGCAGGCGCATATATGCTGATTTTGGGGCCAACGCAGATTGTTACTCCGAATTTTCTGTAGAGAACAGACGTCAAAAGCTTGATTGGTGGTGGTTATCTAGTGTAGGGAGTTCTATTATCGATTATAATTATGCTGTATTCAGTGTGTTCTGGATTTTCTCTCGCTTTTGTTAGATGGCTATATCTAGCATGTCAATTTGTTTGTTGGTTTGTTTCTGATACCTCAGGCTTCTTTTGCTCCTCACCGTTGAGCTTCATCTATGAATGTATCGGGAAAAAAAAAAAAAACTTCGGTTAATGGCCGCTTACCACTTCAATAATGTATCTCCCAATCAGCAGTGAGATGCTGACTGAAGACAGGTTACAGCTAAATAGGATGCTGAACTTAATAGACGGGGGAAGCCTGCTATTAATATACTCAAGAAGTTGCCTCTTTTAATAGAAGTCCTCTCAAAGTAAGCAGTTGATTACTTGATTTTCTGCCACTCAAGTGTACAGGCTGGTGTTTCCTCGATCTCCTATGTTTCTTTCTCTTTAAGTAACTTTCCACCAACCGTTTTTGCAATAAACATCTTCAAATGGAGTATTTAGATCATGGAGTGCTAACTTTGTTGAAGAATTGGCTTGAGCCGCTTCCTGATGGAAGCTTGCCAGATATAAACAAACGCACAGCAATTTTGAAGATCTTGAATGATGTACTGGGTTTCCACCATTATCAATATTTTAGGTGCAATAACTTTTTAGCAGGATTATTTAGCACCTGATTCATTGAGCATGCTTTTCAGTTTCCAATTGACCTAGAGCTGTATGATAGAAGAGAACAGCGGAAGAAGAGTGGTCTTCGAAAGGTTGTGCTTCAGTTAGTCATGTGACTAAATGCTATTTTAGTAGCACTTAAAATGCAGCCCACAAAAAAGGGAGGGCGTCCATATGGAGATTGTTATTGGCACTTATTTGTATTGTCTTGAGAGGTGATCATGTTTCTATCGGAGTCTGATGAAAAAATCAGTGAAAGTAGGAAACTAGCCAAGGATCTGCTTGATAAATGGGCAAGTAATGCGTGAAAATCTTGCTCCATAGTGTATCATTTGTGTTTCCTTAAGGTTTTTTAATTTTCTTCAAGATATATAGTATTTATGCCCGAGAAGAAAAATTGGGTAATCTTTTCTGTTGTGCTTTGGCTTGTTTTTCGTGTTTTGTGTTCTACCGTTACTAAAAATTTACTGATTCTTTATGAGTGAAGACATTATTTAAGTATATCATCTTTGCATTCTAATTGCAGAGCCAACTTATATTTAACAAGCGTACACGCTTCGAAGACATCAGAAATGTTGGGGATGAGAGGGTTCCTTTCAGGAGGCCAACTGTTTAAAAGTACTCCTAACCTTTCTGTTTTTGATTGCTTGTCTCCTGCAATATTTTACTTATTGCAATATGTTGAATTTATATAATGTTGAAAGGCAAATAAAGCCGCCGGAATGGAATCAAGAGATGGTGATCTTGATTTCGAATTTTCACAGTAAGTCTTGAATGGCATTTGTATAGTACTTGTGCAGCAGTATGAACTGAGTAGTCACTACTTTGTCTTTTGGACGCTAAATTTTCTGAACGTAATGCAGGCCTAGGTCTGGACGGTGCTCTTCTAGGCAACATGCATCAAGGCTAGAAGCAACACCTTTGGATTTCGTGATCCGTCCCCACTTTAAAATTCACCCACAAGTAGTTAGAGCACGAGCAAAACAAGCTGCGCAAGATCAGCAGCGAATAAAGGTTTGTGCTTTATGGCCCCTATTATCTCTAATCCTCTGTTGGTGGAGATGTTGTTAGTCTAGGTAAACCAAAGCTTATCCTAATACACATAAGCATAGTTATCTATCTATTATCATTAGAAGATTCATGAGGCCTCCACCTTCGCATGTTGCCGCTGAAGATAAGTGTTGGAAGGATCAAGAGAATTGCACACTTTGAATAGTAAAAGGAAGAGTCTTATGTGCAAGGATAAGCTGCAGGAGAAGTTCAAGATGTTTTGCTATTTTGAATAGTCAAATAGTTAAGATTAGTCAAAATTGATAGTTCAAGTTAAAATGCACCGCCACTGCACCTTCTTAAACATTAAGCAATGTTTATTATTATTTTATTAGTTATGATTTCCTATAAATAGGCAAGACCATGTAACGTGAATGTATGTGTGCGTGATTATGATCAATGAAGTGTGTGTTTTGTGTATAAAGAGCTCCTCTTCCTTTACATGTCTATGTGTGAGTGTGAGAAAATCATTTTGAGAGTTATATTGTGGGTTTGCGATATCAACAATTGGCATCATAGCCTATTTATTTAGTGCCAATTTATTTTAGAGAGTTTGTGAGAAACGAGAGTTCTCATACAGATTTTTTTAGAGAGTTATCATGGCAAACAATTTCAATATTGTTTGGTTAGGTCCCAAGTTAGACAGGAAATTAGATTACAATTATTGGGAGATTTTCATATCTATCCACTTGAAAGGTCACAATATTTGGAGTCTTGTTGATCTAGGTTTACAAGAAGGAGCAGATGCTGCCGCTCAAAGACGAGATCAATTGGCGCTATCTCAAATTCACCAAGGTGTAGATTATTTAGTGTTTGGCAAAATTGCTAATGCCAAAACTGCTAAAGAAGCATGGAGCATTTTGAAGTTGTCTTACAAAGGTGTTGATAAGGCTCAGAAATCTAAACTGCAATCTTTATATAGAGTATGAAAGGTATGAGATGTCCAGCTCAAAAATTGTTAAGCAATATTTTTCTCGTGTTACTGATCTTGCCAATAAGATGAGAGTCTATAGAGAAGAGATTTCAGATAGCAAGGTAGTGGAGAAAATGCTCCATACCATGCCAATAAAGTATGATCATGTGGTGACTACAATCTTAGAGTCCCATGATATAGATACAATGACAATTGCAAAGTTGCAAGGAAGCATAGAAAGTCATGTAAGCAGAATTTTAGAGAAAACAGAAAAATCAACAGAGGAAGCCCTAAAGAACCGGGTGAATTTAACTAATGATGCTGAATCAAGCAATGATCGAGAAAGAAGAGGTCGTGGTACAACAATCAAGGCAGAGGTAGAGGAAGTTTTAGAGGAAGAGGTTGTGGTGATAATTTTAATCAAAGAAGAGACAATAATTTCAGACCACAAAGTCAAGGAAGAGGAAAAGGCAACTACAACCAAGAAAAAACCAACTTCAATTGCTTCCACTGTGGCAAGTATGGACACAAAGCTATAGATTGTATATTTAAATCCATGAACCAGAACAACTTCAAATCTCAAGCAGATGTTGTCGACAACCAATATCAAAATATTGGTGAGAATTCTAACCAAAATTTGTTTTTGACAAATAATTCATGCTCTGGAGATGAAAATACATGGTATTTGGATACTGGTTGTAGCAATCATATGTGTGGTAGAAAAGAATTATTTTCCTCACTAGATGAATCACTAAAATCATCAGTGAGATTTGGCAATAATACAGATATTCCTATTCTAGGAAAAGGTTGGATATCAACTAGATTGAAAGATGGCTCTCACAACTCTATTTTTGATGTATTTTATGCTCCTGGTCTTCATCACAATTTGTTGAGTATGGGACAGTTGTCAGATAAAGGATATGATATGCAAATACACCAAGGATATTGCACCATGTATGACAAGAATGGCAGATTCATTGCTAAAGTGAAAATGACTCCAAGCCATCTTTTCCCATTAAAAATTCAATATGATAAGTTTTCTTTCTTAAGCTCTATGATACCTGATGATAATTGGCTGTGGCATATGCGTTTTGGGCATTTTCACTTTTCTAGATTGAATTATTTATCAAGGAAACAACTTGTCTCTGGTCTGCCGATTGTTCATCTTTCTAATTGTATATGTAAGACTTGTCAATTGGGAAAGAAGCACAGAAAAATATTTCCTATTGGAAAATCATGGAGAGTGAGAAAATTGTTAGAGATTGTGCACTCAGATTTGTGCTCTATTAAAGTGCCATCTAATGGTGGCAGCAGATATTTTATTACATTTATTGATGACTTTAGCAGAAAAACTTCGGTGTATTTTTTAAAGCAGAAATTTGAAGCCAATGATGTCTTCAAAGCATTCAAGACGTTTGTAGAGAAACAAAGTGGCTGTAGAATAAAGATTCTGAGAATAGACAGAGGGCAAGAATATCTTACTTGTGCAGATTTCTTCAAGCAGCATGGAATTCAACACCAACTGACAATTAGATATACTCCTCAGCATAATGGAGTAGCTGAAAGGAAGAACAGAACTATCATGGATATGGTCAGATGCATGCTAAAGTTTAAACAATTACTAAAAGAATTTTGGGCAGAAGCAGTTGCTATTGCAGTTTATATTTTGAACAGGTGTCTGACAAGAAATGTTCGTGATAAGACTCCCGAAGAAAACTCGGAGTGGAAGGAAACCATCAATTCGCCATTTCAGAGTTTTTGTGTGTATTGCTTATACCCATGTTCTAGATCAGCTAAGGAAGAAATTAGATAATAAGGGCAAAAAATGCATTTTTATTGGTTACAGCATAGATTCAAAGGTATACAAGTTATATAATCCAGAAACAAAGAAAATGATCATTAGTAGAGATGTAACGTTTTGATGAAGAAGGAATATGGGACTAGTCCTCCAAAGCTGATAAGCAGCCAATAGTGATACCAAATAATTATGAAGAGGAAGATGGATAAGCAAGCACATCAATTTAACCAGAAATATCCAAAAGACCTTAGAGAAATTGTAGACGACCAGCTAGATTGGAAGATTATGTTGTAAGCAATGATAATGACCTCTCTGATGAAGAGATTATCAACTTTGTTTTATTTGCAGATTGTGAACCAGTGAATTTTGAAGAAGCATCTAGTGATGAAAATTGGAGGAAAGCCATGGATGAAGAAATTCACGCAATTGAGAAGAACGATACATGGGAGCTAACTGATTTGCTTGTAGATAAGAAGCCGATTGGAGTGAAATGGGTTTCTAAGACCAAGTATAAGCCTAATGGTAAGATTGATCATTTTAAAGCTAGATTAGTTGCAAAAGGGTACAAGCAAAAGCCAAATATTGATTATTTTGAAATATTTGTACCTGTTGCTAGATTAAACACAATTTGTATGATTATTTCTCTCCCTGCTCAAAATAAGTGGAAGATATATTAGATGGATGTTAAGTCAGCATTTCTGAATGGTAATTTAAAAGAAGAAGTATATGTTGAGCAGCCTGCAGGTTATGTGATCCCTAGAATAGAAGATAAAGTTTATGGATTGAAGAAAGCACCATATGGCTTAAAACAGGCACCAAGAGCATGGTACAGAAAAATTGACTCCTATTTTATTGAGAACGGTTTCTAGAGATGTCCATATGAGCATACTCTATATATTAAGTTCATTGAGCCTGGTGATATTTTTTTCATGTGCCTTTATGTTGATGATTTGATTTTCACTGGCAATAATTTGAAGATGATTGCAAAATTCAGGGAGGCTATGGTGAAACATTTTGAAATGACTAACATGAGTTTGATGTCCTATTTTCTCGGCATCAAAGTTGCTCAAAAAAATGATAGAATTTTTGTTTCTCAAAAGAAATATGCTAGTGATATTTTGAAGAGATTTTAGATGGAGAATTCAAAGCCAATGTCTACTCCGGTTGAAGAAAAGTTGAAGCTAATAAGAGAAGATAAAGGAAGAGCCATAGATCCCACTTATTATAAGAATTTGATAGGAAGTCTGAGATATTTGACTGCAACCAGGCCAGATATTGTATTTGGAGTTAGTTTACTTAGCCAATTTATGGAAAAGTCGCGTGCCTATCATTTACAAGTAGCAAAAAGAATTCTCCGATATATTAAAGGTACTCTAAATGATGGAATTTTCTATAAAAATAATGACGATGTAAAGCTTATTGGATACGCCGATAGTGATTGGGCTAGTGATGTAGAAACAAGAAAGGGTACTTCAGGGAATGTTTTTCGTATTAGATCAGGTGCAATATTTTGGTCATCAAAGAAACAACCAATTGTTGCACTTTCTGCAGCAGAAGCAAAATATATAGTAGTTGCAAGTTGTGCTACACAGGTGGTGTGGTTAAGGAGAATTCTTGAAGCATTAAACCAGAAGCAGAATACTCCAACAACAATATATTGTGATAATAAGTCAGCTATTGCACTTTACAAAAATTCAGTGTTTCATGGGAGGTCCAAGCACATAGACATCCGATTCCACAAAATTCAGGAATTGGTGAACGAAAAGGCAGTGTTGATTGATTATTGCCCTACTGAAGAACAAGTAGCAGATATTTTTACAAAGCCATTGAAGATTGAGATATTTTACAAGTTAAAGGAGATGCTTGGAATGATTAATTCGACAAGCTTGGTTTAAAGGAGGCAATGTTAGTCTAGGTAAACCAAAGCTTATCCTAATACACATAAGCATAGTTATCTATCTATTATCATTAGAAGATTCATGAGGCCTCCACCTCCACATGTTGCCACTGAAGATAAGTGTTGGAAGGATCAAGAAAATTCCACACTTTGAATAGTAAAAGGAAGAATCTTACGTGCAAAGATAAGTTGTAGGAGAAGTTCGAGATGTTTTGCCATTTTGAATAGTCAAATAGTTAAGATTAGTCAAAATTGATGGCTCAAGTTAAAATGCACCGCCACTGCGCCTTCTTAAATATTAAGCAATGTTTATTATTACTTTATTAGTTATGATTTCCTATAAATAGGCAAGACCATGTAACGTGAATATATGTGGGTGATTATGATCAATGAAGTGTGTGTTTTGTGTATAAAAAGCTCCTCTTCCTCTACATGTCTATGTGTGTGAGTGTGAGAAAATTATTTTGAGAGTTATATTGTGGGTTTGTGGTATCAACAGATGTGGACCAATTTGACCAGTGTGGATTCTTAACTGCAGATGAGTAAGAAGTTGCAGCAGTTGAGGGCACCAAAGAAGAGGCAGCTTCAGGCTACAAACCCGAGTGTGGAAGGTCGTGGTATGATCAAATATTTGTAAACGTGGCCACCGGATGAATTGTTCGTCCTGCAAGCTTGTTATAACCTGCAGCCACAATGTGGATGGATTATTCTAAAGGAGGATCCAGTGACCTCGTTTGCAGGCCTATATTTTGAGGTTTGAATTGAAGTTTGGGAGGATGCCATGAAAATGCGCCCCCTTGCTGCCGCGCATTTGTTGTGTATTCATCAACTGTCCAAAGTGATTCCAAAATATGGGACAGTTGTGCGCTCGTCGATTATGTCGTTTTCTGTTGAATAATCAAGCTTCGGTTTGTCATCAATTTAATGAAAATATCGATTTTGCATGGATAATTAGTAGAAGTAATTGTTGAGTCTTGCCATTATTCCTGTCTTTAATGTTGAAAATCCAAATTTATTATATCATCTCTTTTTTTTGGGCCATGGGTCCATTATGAAGTGATTACAGGATTACGGGTTCAATTTTAACTAAGAGTTATGTTATTTGTGTATACATTCTTTTTAGCATGTAAGCCAATGTACTTCTATTCATTTATTGGATAGAGTGTGAAACTCAGATCAAATGATATTTACTCTTCATCTAATAATAAATGAAAATATATCGATACAAAAAAAAAAAATATGTATCCAAATAATATTTTTTCAACTGATAAACGGTCAAATTGAAATAGTATAAAGGTTATTAAGCTGGAAAACAGGTCTAAGGGTATTGATGAGGGTGGATTTTATGGTGAAGATAGTAAAAATATTTTTACATAAAAATTATTTCTACTTTTTATATGTAAATCCTACTATTTTGTATGTGGATCCTATATAAATATATGGGATCCATACATAAAAATTAAAAATAATTTTTATATAAAGATATTTTTGCCATCTTCCCCGTAAAAGTTAGAACCAGTTTCACTGGCATCAAATTTTTAGATTTGTGTGGTCTCTGTTGGTCTACTAGGAAAGAGAATAGAACCGTGTCGCTACTATTGGTTTGCATGCAATTTGCCTGTACGGTAAAGCAGAAATTTCATCTTGAGTTTTTTTTTTTATTCTTCTTTTTCTTTTCTTTTCTATCTGTTTCGAGTTCATTCATTTTTATGCAGAAACTTGTGTTTTATTTTTTATTGAATGAATTTTTTGTTTTTCAGTTTTATCTTGTTTTTCAGTTTGTTGGGTTGTTTCTTAATTTTTTGTAACCAAGAAGCTGAAGAAAATTTTTTTAAAATAATAAAATAAAATAAACAATTATTTATGCAATACGTGCTTAATGCAAACGGTTCTTTTTCTTAATAGAACTGCACACATCTGACCATATTGTAGACTTAAAAATCTCAAGGAAGAGGCGCAGCTGTGATGGCAAAAATACCATAATTGGAATACTTGCAAGTGCCATAGCAACTTTTACGACCGGCAGATATCCTTTTCCTTTTAGCATCGCAGTAAGCGCTGCACAAAAGGCAACCATCATGGAGACCACGGACAATAAGAGGGCAACAAGGGCAGCGAGAAATTTCCATGGTAATTTCTTGAGAAAATCTCCTTCAGCGTAACGCGATGTGACGATCCCAATAAAAATCAAGACTGAAGTAGAAGAGGCAAAGAGAGACACTGCATCTGCTATGATGAACACATTAAATGCCTTGCCATTCAAGAACATGGGTACACCAGTGCTCTGATCGTTTCCACCAGGGAGAGTGAAAGCAGCGGCAAACGTGATAGTAGTGATGAGAGCACCCACAATAGAAAAAGCACTAGCTGTGTCTTTTGCCCACTTCTCCCCAGCTTTCGCCAGCTCCTGCTGTTGTTCAGTAAATACCTCATGAGGCTTCTTTCCATCTTCATTTTTCGCTTCCTTACACTTGGGATGCACAATTCCTTCCACGGCCTGCAGTGCAATCATTCTATAAATCACTTCTATTTACGGCAAAGCATAAAATGTATCAGATAAGCTACTAGAACTTCAGCACATTTGGTACATTGTGATTAATTTCATGTAATAATAATTAGAATGTCTATTGAGAACCCACTTGTCTAGATTAGCTAGTTCTCATGTAGTAGAAATATCAACTTCTTCTAGTATCAAATTAATCTACTCCTAAAAAATTATGTTGTAGTCTGGGCGCCAATATCCTATCTTATCAAGGCTCAGATATGATTAAGGTCAAATCACAATTTCGTGTGATGAAATATAAAACTAATTTGGTTTTTTTTTTTTCCGAATGAATTTTTTGTTCAAACCATGATTTATTCAACTAAAATTCAAACTGTGGTTTATTATATATAGAAAACTAATCCCTCTGCTAGACCTAATAGTTGTTGGCTTGACTTTGGCCTCTTTAATGATAAGTATTTAATCTAACACATGATATAATGCCGTAAAATGCAGAACCATAACATATGATTAATTATTTTGTACCTAATATCATGTAAGGATACACCTTTATATCTTATGACACTTAATTTATGTCTTGTATTTGATACCAGCTATATCTTATCATATATATATATATATATATATATATATATATATATATATATATATATATATCATATATATATATTAGTAATGAGTAAATGACCTTAAACCATTGAATTTCTCTTTGCATTTGCAGTGCGGCACCGGACCTCTCGGCAAGAGCAGAGGGAGGCCCTAAATGTCCTGCCAGATGCAAAAGGTTATTGCCAAACGCGTCTGCGCGAGACATAACTATCTCGTTGCGTCCATGAACACCATGTATGAGGTGAAATACATTTTCTCTGCGATTCAGAATTACATGCGAGAAGATGCCTCTTTTATTTCTATCAATGGCCCATAAGAGGTCAGGATTAGCTTGCCTCATCGAATCTATGAAGTCAATGATTCCATACTTTGCTGCCTGCAACATGGCATCATATGCGGAAGCCTCTCGCAGCTGTGATTCATTAAAATCAGCAACTCTTTGGCGCAAGCAACGCAATATCTGATCAACCGTATGATGGGTCTTTTTCTTTTCATATATGTCCCTTATTCCTGAGATATATTGAATGGAATTAGTGCTTTAGACACTTGAATTTGTACAACAAAATAATAATAATAATAATAATCATAACAATTTCGTACCTGAGGATTTTAAAAGTATTGAATTTTGAACGAACACGTGAACGAATACGAGCAGTCGGCCTAAAAAATAATATCCAAAAAAATACATATTGATCAAGCATATATGCGATATAACGCACTAGATTTATTTGATTTTTGTATTAGCACGTGATCTATTTGGTTTTACTTACGGAAATTTGTTAGTATTGAACTTGGAACGAACTTGAGATGAAATCCAGGCAATCAACCTATATAAAATCATAAAAAATATATATGTCTAAATATCTTTTTGATACTTAAAAATTTACCAAGTTTTAATTTTGATTCTTAAGTTTCAGTCTAATTTTTGTTGTTTTTGGCAAAATGTTTCTATTTTAGTCCATGCCATTTAAGAGACTTTGATGGCATATGTATTAGAAATCCAACTCAATGGAGGAGAAAGAAGTAGAGATGGATGACAATAAAAAAAAAAATCTATTAGTCGTATCATTACTGACGATGTGTTTGGTTAAGAGTTAAAATGAAAAAAAAAATTATGAATGGGCTCCATATGTAATTTTATATATAAAGTTCATCGATAAAATTTTTTTTCTTATTTTCACCTCTTTATGATACAAACTAGAATAAAAATATTTTTAGGAATATTTGCATTGAAATTTGAAACTTTAATGGAACCAAAACAAAATTTCGTAAATTTCAAGATAAAATCATAATTAAGCTTAAGAAAACATGTTAATCAACTACGGGTATATATGTATAGCCACTAGTGAAAAAAAAAAAAAACTTTGAGAATGATTACATACCAAAAAATTGACCTAAACGAGTTATCAAAACAAAAGTCTGAACATATCTAAATAGTTGACCTGAAAAATATCAAAACTATATGTTAGTCAAGCAAATATATGATGGCGCGTAATGAAAAATTTCTCGAGGAGATAAACTTCGAGAATGATTACATACCAAAAAATTGACCTAAACGAGTTATCAAAACAAAACTCTGAGCAGATCTAAATAGTTGATCTGAAAAATATCAAAACTATATGTTAGTTAAGCATATATATGATGGCGCGTAGTGAACAATTTCTCAAGGAGATAAACTTCGAGAATGATTACATACCAAAAAATTGACCTAAACAAGTTATCGAAACAAAATGGTGAACAAATCTAAATAGTTGACCTAAAAAATATCAAAACCATATGTTAGTTAAGCATATATATGACGGCATGTAGTGAACAATTTCTCAAAGAGAATGGTAACAACCCATGAGAGCGATTTGCAGGCAGAAAATTTAAACCTAGTCCGCATAGTCTAACCTAATTGGTAAAAGATGCACCACAGACAAGAAACGTTGAAGGTGTTCATGAAAAAAAATAAAATAAAATAGAGAATAAAATACAATCTCCTCTCTTAAAAAATAATATTATTATACTCTTCTCTTCTCTTTTCTATTTTTAAAATATATACTCCCCTCTCCTAAAAAATTAAGATAAAGTGTATAATACAATTCTCTCAAAAGAGAGATGATATCAATATACTCCCCCTCCATCTATTTCTAAAACATACATTTTCCTCCTCTAAAAAATTAACATAAGTTATATTTTAATCAATTTTCAAGTTTTTCATTAATTTTTTATTATCTCCTTATTTTCCTTTTTCTTTTCTAAGATACCTTTTATTGATAGTTATATGTATTAAAATTTTTTATAAAATAAAATATATATGGCTAATAATAATACAAAATATTGCTATTTTTTATTTATATAGTTTAATTTAATTTTTTTAATTATTACTATATGAAGAGAACAAATTATTAATAGTAATAATAAATTGTAATAATTATTTTTTAAAATAAAAATTAAATGTTTTCTCATATATTAATTCTGGAATATTAATATAATATAAATAAATAAAAATTATTTATTTATATTGTATATAAAGATGAATTAAGAAGAAGATAATGAAAAGAATTTTGTGATTTTAAATTAAAATATATATTAATATTCTAAAATTAATAGCTGAGAAAATATGTAATTTTTTTTTGAAAAAATAATTTAAAAATTAAATTAAGCTATATATATATATATATATATATATATATATATATATATATATATATATACATATAATTTTATTATAAGCCACATATATATATTTTATTTTGTTAAAAAATAATATGTATTGCAATTATTAAAAGGTATTTTGGTCAAATATAAAATAATAAATATGAGATAATAGAAAGTTAATAGAAAAATTGAAAATAGATTAAAGTGTAGATTATTTTTATTTTTTAGGGAAGGAGAGTGTATGTTTTGGAAATAAAGGAGAGTGAAATGTAATAATATCATCTCTCAAAAAAAGAGATTAAGATTTTATTTTAATCTAATTTTTTAGGGGAGAAAAGTTTGTGTTTTAGAAATAAAAAAGATAAAAATATAATAATATCTTCTCTCAAAAAAAGGGATTGTATTTTACTCTAAAATAAAATACACTTAACCTCCTTAAGGTATTAAGAAATAACACTCCATCCTATTTATTTATAAAATATACATTTCATCCTAGTTGACTAAGAGTGTATTTAAATTGTTTTTTTTTTAATTTTTTATAGACAAAATTTTAAGTGTTTTTTGTTTTTTTAAAAAATACTTTTAAAAGTTTTGAAAAATGTGTTTGGTTTTTTTTAAAAAAAGAAATACTTGTAGAAAAAAATCAATTTACTATTTTTTTAAAAAAGTTAGTAATATCTAAATTTAAAAAAAAACAAGTAGAAGTAATTTTTTAAAGATGATTTTGGGTGCATTCGTTTGTGATAAAAAATACTTTCTTTTTCAATTTTTTTAAATTACTTATAAATTTTTTTATGTTGTTTATTTATACTTTAAAAAAAATAATCAATTTTCTACCTTTTTGAAAATAGATAAGGAGTTGTTTCTCACACAAAAAGAAATAATAGAAGAGAGAGAATTTTATTTTTTGAATTTAAAAAACCAATATTTTCTCACTATGTTGCAATTTTATACTCAAATTTTTTTTAAAATATCACTCCCCTTTCATGCACTCGCTTACCCTCTTTCCCCCATGTCTTTAATTATATTTTTATCATAAAAAAATAATTATATATTTATTATATTTAAACAATTTAACAACTTCTAATTTTGATAAAAAATTCTTGTACAATTATATATCCAAATATAAAATATTTTGCTACTTCTACTTTTAATTCTACTTGTACTTTTGATTCTGAAGTTCTTCTAAAATCTTAACCAAACAAATCTTTTATTAAAAATTATTTTTACTTCTATTTTTTAAGAAATTGGGTAGTATTAATTTTTAAAAGAATGATAAATTAACTTTTCTTTTTACAAGTTCTTTTTTCTAAAATTGTAATCAAATACATCAAAAAACTTATAAAAACACTTTTTTTTAAAAATTCCTTTTCCTTAAAAAAAATTCTGAGCACACTCTTAATAGTTTAGGGTAGAGTATATATTTTATAAATAAATGGAGTAAATTATTATTTATTGATATCTCAAATATGTTAAATATATTTTACCCAAAGAAAAGGGTATCCTACATCAACGAAAGACATCTATCCGGAGCTAAAATTACTCATAGAGAAATTCTTGTATGTTTTGATAATAAAAATTTTCTCTTAATCTGTTCTATTTATTACTCGGCAAAT
Source organism: Pterocarpus macrocarpus (assembly GCA_031439585.1). Taxonomy (NCBI): domain Eukaryota; kingdom Viridiplantae; phylum Streptophyta; class Magnoliopsida; order Fabales; family Fabaceae; genus Pterocarpus; species Pterocarpus macrocarpus. The sequence continues at coordinate 64,095,093 of CM062520.1, read as the reverse complement.
TAGTTTTATAGATCATTTTTATTTCCTTAACCACTAACAAAACTGGTTTGTTATGCAATAAATGAAAAGAAAATTTTCTTATTCTTACAAGCATACAAGAATTTCTGTTATTCGTCAGCATGAATTGATGTTTGAAATTTGCACAACTGAAGCAATTCTATTCTCTACGTGCTTTAACTTGTTTGAGAAAGAGTGCAATCCATTAATACGGACCTGCGGAAGAATTCCCATAAGGTCCTATATCTGCAGCAGTATGTGATCCGGTCACGGTAGTAATACCGTACAAGTCTTGCGGTATCGTGTCTACTCTTAAAGCTGTGAATGAAAGCTGATTAGTATGTACTTGAGCTCCACGATCAATTCCTAATAGTAAATAACTAAATAGGCACTGTAATTTGAACATTGATCAGACAGAATAACTTAATGCTCAATTGTTCATATTCATGGACACCGAGAGGAATGCGCACCTGCTAGCGCTAGGCCGAAAGATAATACTATTTTGGGCTACAAATTTGAGGCCCCAAGGGAATTGGACTGCTAATTAAAAAAACTTTAATTTTCATATAATAGTAATATCATCCAATTAAATCTTATATATATATATATATATATATATAAAATTTTTGAAGTAATAAGTTTGAAAGTTAAATCTATTTATTGATATATTATGATATAATTAAATAATAATATAAAAATATTTTATACTATCAATAGATTAAAATTAAATTCTTAAACAAAAATACAAGCCTAAATTTTATTTCATCATCTACGTAAATTTACACGAGAAACTGAGATGAAAAAATAAAGAGAGGGAAATATAACTTACAATTGTACAAGAATCGCTGTGGAAATCCAAATCGAGCGCCACTAGGAAATGCTGAAGGCATGCGAGCCAAGGCACTTAAGGGCCGGAGACCATCTGATTCATGTGCAAGGGGAATCTCATCCCCGCGCTGTAATAATCTCAAAGCCACATCTAGCAAATCAAACCGACAACAAAAGCCCATTTTTAAAAATAAATTTCTACAAGGGAAAAAACTTCGAATTTCAAGGTGCAGTGAATAATAAAATAATTATGAGTTTTATAATTAACTTAAAATAGAAAGAAAAGTTTATATTATATAATATCTGATATTAAGGATTAATTTAGTAAAAATATAATAATTTTAAAATAATAAAATTCTGCTTATAATTAAAAATTTTAAAAAAATTATTTATGATTATAAGTTATTTTTTATTTTAAAATTATTATCTTTTATTTATAATTTATTTTTAACTTGTTACCATAAATACTAGTTTTTTTTTTAAAAAAAGCTTTTTTTCTTAAAAAAATTGTTTTTGTATGTTCCCAAAAATATATTAAATGTGCATTTGGAAAAGTTATAAAATTAAAATTATTTTAATAATTATTTATTTATATAATCATATTTTTATATAATTAATTATATGATAATTAATTTATATTTAGATACTTTAATTGAGAAATAATTTTTAAGATAGTTTATTTTATTTGGATTATATAAAAAAAATTATTTTTATATAGTAAAATTACTAAAAAGAGTCTAAAATAATTATTTATATTATTTAATATTTGATATTTAAAATTAATTTGATAAAAATATAATAATTCTGAAATAATTAATTTTTGTTAAAATCAAAGGGTCCTTTTGTTCGTGCTTCTGTCAAGGAAAAAAGTCCTTTCTTTTTCAAATTTTTTTTGTAAAAAATTACTTCTTATGTTGTTTGTTTATGTTTTTTTCCAAAAAATAGAAGTAAAAATAATAAATTTTTTTTTTTGCTTGTTTTAGAAGAAGATAGATAGTTACTCCTCTAAAAAATAGAAATAATAGAAAATAGAAAAAAATAATCTTAAATTTTGAATCCGTTACTTTTTTCATACTATTTTACCATTTTATTCTTAAAATACCACTTTCTTTTCACTAAATTATAATTTTATACTAAAAATATATTTTTATATTTATCATATTTAAATAATTTAATAACATCTTATTATAATAAAATTACTTTTACAATTACATGTAAATAATATCAACTTTCTATTTCTACTTTTGTTTTTGCTTCAATTTCTATTTTTAAAAATGTATTTCTTCCAAAATCTTGGTCAAACGAGTTCAAAAATTTCAAAAAAAAAATTACTTATCAGCTTATAATGATTAGCTTTTAATTGAAATCTATTTCATCAATTTACATAAATTTGATTGCTCTTTGAAAAACTTTTTCTTTTTCTTTTTTTTTTTGAGTAAAAAAAACTTTTCTTGAGCTTCCGAAAGTTGGTATCTACAATCTCCCTATTCTTGAAGAAAGTACGTACTCAGTTTTGAACCATCCATCATTATCTTAGTACAAAATGTTCATTTAAGTACAGACCTCTGGTTACAACTTACCAAATATTTCGGCGGTGATACATCGTGTAAGAAGCAAAACGCTATTGTGGCCATTGTCGTTGACCAACACATCCGAGGGAGTTTCTGAGTGAAGGTAGCGAGTCATATCTTTGTGGCCCATAGCAGCAGCAAGAAGAATAGGGATCTCACCGTCTCTGGTCCTCATGGTGAGCAGGTCGTGCCCACCATCTCTCTCTACCATGCACTTTGCTATTTTGGTGTTACCGGTTAAATCCGCGGCAAGAGCAAGAGCTGTGTAACCACGGTCGTCTTGCATTTTCAATAATCTTTCTCCCCCTTTATCCACCAAATTCCTTACCATGTCTTCATGCCCAGCAATTACTGCAACGTGAAGCACTGTCCTACCCGTAGAGGAGGTGGAAAATATAGCCATGTCGTCCCCGTTGATGAATGATCTTGCAGCATTCCAGTTATTGTTTTCCACATACCTGTGCAACGGTTCATTTTGAAGGAGACCGTCCATTACACCTGCCATTTCCAAAATTGAAACGCAATTAGAATTTCTTCAGAAACTATATATATACAAGAAATATTATTTATACATAACACATACATGTTTATATCAATATTTAATGATCGTAATTTAAATAAGTTAAACTTTTTTTTGTAAATATTGAGCATGATATTAACAAATAATAAATATATAATATTTATGAAATCAATATACTGATCCGATAATTATACAAACAAAATTTATATTTATTTAAAATATGATCGTCACATCTATATTATTAAAAGTAATATGTCAATTTAATACTTGTATAGCTGAAATTCACGCTTCATACCATATAATAATACATATTATTACTTGTTCACATCCTTCATGCTCTGGAGCCTGGAGCAATTCCAATTTCCAGTGGAACACCGCTATATAGTACGAAGAAGGTAAGTACGAAAATTCCCGAATGCAACGTAGTGTTGCATCATTGGACTTTAAGTAAACAAGACATATTGAAAAGTCAAATTATTACTAGAGTTCTTGGCGGAAAACACGGATGGGTAGGAGTACGAAATTCGTTTTCTTACTAATTGTCATTTCTCTTTCCAGTGACATACCTTGCTCAATATCTGGGATGGCTTGTAAGTTTGAGCCAAAAGATGCGCTCAAGTGATTCCAGGCTTCTTTGGCCGTACCAAATCGTTTTATCTGAGCAAAAATCTCTGATCCACATGATAGTTGAATGATATGCAAAGCATTTGCGTTCTGTCTCCTCCAGTCTCTTCTTTTTTTCACATCTTCAGGGTCACTCTCCACAACGTCCCACATACCTCGTCCCATCAGATAGTTTTTCACGAGAACACTCCAGTTGTCGTAGTTGTCTTTTGTAAGAACTTCACGAACTATTCCAGTGGATGCAACACTTGTAGCTGACATCATAACTGCTTCACAATCTGAGAATAAATATAACAATCAATGAGCTCAACAGATCTACTCAAAACTTTATACGCTGGGTTCAGAAGGAACAGACCAGAGGGAGTAATACTACCTTATAGGTATAAACTTAGGTCCTTAGAATGCGGGTCCGTAGAACTTACGCGTTAAATTCATACGGAGATCCTCTTGACTACAATTTATAGAAGGATACTGGTGTAATAATCTTTATTATTTTCATATTTATTTTTTTAAATAACTTGTGGTGGAGGCACTTATATAAACCTCGCATGGATATTGTGGGAGCTCCTTTATATTTTACATGTGGCAATAAAATACTAACATGAACCCACGGGGGAAGAAAACACTGCATTATTTTCTTTGAGAAAGTAGCATTAATATAGCTGTAACTTTCAACGATTTTAACAAAATTATTTATTCATTTCTTTCCTTGTTAGAGGACGCGGTCTCTCTTTCTTAATGAAGGCACTAATCATCTAATTTGACTAATTTTATTAAGGGTCGCTAAAGGAAATCTAGCTAGCTGTACATATAGCTGTATTTTAATTTAATTATTTTAACAAAGTCAACGTTTTTATTTTTGGGTACCAGACAAACTCCTTGTTTATTTTATTTTATTTCTCACATGTATTACTTATTTTTTATCAAAAATAATTCTATTTGAAACACGATTAAGCATTTTATTTAACGTATTTTTCGACTTAGATTCAAATCATAACTTGTCATATTACGAGAAACTAGCCTTTTCTATTAAACTCAATCTATAAATGGCAAAGTGGGTTGCTCTGTCAGGCCAACTCACCTTAGTAATATGAGTTGGGATAGCTAACCAACCTTGTTTTTGGGTGAGTTAACGGATTGCCAAGTTGATCTGGAAATTGAAAAATCAACAAACTAAAAATATAGAACTAATGCAATGAAATAATACCCATATATTTTTTGTAAAAAAAAAAAAAAATCTTCTAACGCAATAGGTTAATAAGAAGTTCTCACAGATTAACTGAAATAAGTTCATAAAAAAAAAGTCCATAAATTAACTATGTGTTATTTTATTTTTTAACCAAAAAAAAAAATATCCAACCCTTGAGCCAAAACCTTCCTGATTGCCTCAACTTGCAGGTTGGGTGGAGTGGGTCAAAAAAGAAAAAATTAATATTAAGGATCATTAAGAAGGAGTAGTTATATTATGAAAAAAAGATCAATTATAGTAAAATTATTAAGGTCTTAATAAATATTATTTAAGGAGAAGGACCACACAAATTTTATAAATAGATATTAATACCTTTTATTTCACTCATCCCCAATTATTCATTCCTATAGTCCTTTCTTAACTAAACCCTAAAAGAAATATTAAAATACAGCATATGAACGCTAAACAGTTTGAACAAAAGAAACTTTGTAGTGGAGAATGCCACGACAAGGAATCAAGTGACGCGAAACAAATAAAACCGAAGGAAGGAAAGAAGGGGGCCAAAAAAAAAAAAAGGCCAGCAAACGAATTTCATCGAAAAATGGTAAAAAAATCTTCCACTCATTCTAATTCCTAAAATTCATGGCTTTATCGGATAAACAGATATGGTGGTGTTAATTACCCTCAACTTCAAAGATCATAATATACAGAAGACACAACTACGACTGCGAGAGGATAACTATACACACGATGTCTTGTGCATAGACAAACTTTATTGAGTTACAGAACTGAAAAACTTTCAATCCAAACTAACAAAAACTCATTTATGAATTTTTTTTTTCAAAAAATAAAGTTAAATGACACAGATTAACTTGTTGCCCGAGCTTCAGAATTTCATAAACAATTATAAGATAAAATAGTATATAAGGAGTGAAGCGCAGACAATTAGACATGTTGCAAACATTTGACATCAGAGTTTTAGGAATGGATATTTAAAATAAGGGGCATTTCGATTTACCTATAAAAATTGTGCGGTGCTTCTCCTTAAATAAATGTTTATTAAATCTTTTTTAATAATTTATGTTAGATGAAAATGCAATCAGTTAATCTTCTCAAAGAACCTTATATGAAAATAAACTTTTCAAGATTACCAAGAGTAAGATGATTGAGACTAAGGAAGGTACTTTACCCCTTAGCAAATAGGATCCCTAAATGGCTCACGGGAGTAAGCCTTTGAGCAGAATCGATCAACAAAAATTGGAATAAAAATTGGACTGCTTGAATTAATCAAACAAAGAGTTCATACAAAACTTGAACATTAACAATGAAATTTGAATGCTAACAATACTAAAAAGCAAAAATAAGCAAAGAGCAAATAAAGTTGGTGGTTAAAATGACATGATATCTATCTCTTTCCTCTCCAATTTCTTATGCAGGAGTCTTTTACAATCTTCCTAAATTCTCGTCACTTCCTAGTTGCATGTGCACAGTGGTTCTCAACTCAATTTCCATGCACTCATATTCTCAATAGTGGTAACTGTTGCTCTATTATAATTTCTATCTCCAACTACCTTCCTATCCTCAACAATTGGGCTCATTTACTTTCCTAGGCCTAACCTCTTTCCTCAGCTGATCCTTCCCTTTCAAACCCAATCCATTATTCCTTAGCAGATGAGCACTAACCCTGCACCTAATTGCTTTCTTTGGCCTAATTTAGATTTCAACCAAGCTCATCCATGGATGAAGTGTCAGGCCGCAATTAATCTAATTATGGTGCCAACAATTTTAATATAATTGATCATTCTTTTTAATTAATTATTTTTAATGGTTCTTAATACTAATTTTTCCTTAGAAAAATTTGGAGAGTTGAATAAAATAATCCAACCCACCATTTTTTATGAGTCAAGCGGATTAACCGAGCAAGTTGGATCCGTTTTGCCATCTCTAAGCCAATTCCTATTGGTTAGACAAACTCAACATTATGCTTTTGTGGACTGCTTATATTTTCTTTCTTTGAGTGGCATGGTAATATATGAAAAAATTTTGTATGCTCTTAAAGCAAGAATTTTCTCTTGCTTTGATTAGAACTTGATAAATTAGTATAGTAGGTTATTTTTAGTTTGTTAACCACCCACTATTATCTTTTTTAATCACCACCATGCTTTGAGAACAAAATTTTTTCCCTTGCTCTATTTCATTCTTATATGTTCTGAGAGCCAAAAACCTCCATTGCTCTATTCCACTTATTATTTGACAAATCAATATTGTGGTGTTTAAAAAGGTTGATAATGGATAGTTAAGAAAATAAAAATGACCTAGAATACTGATTTGTCAAGCAATAAATAGAATAGAGAAGAGAGATTTTTTGCTCTTAGATCATATAAAAATTTTTTTGGTGTCTTAACACATCATTCTTCATTGTTGCAACCATGATTTAGGGTTGACAAAAACTAAACCTTACCCTTTCCTTGTGCAGTTTCTAAAGAAATTTTAGTGCAAAATGGTGATTTTCCCCTTGTTTTAGTTGTTTTTGAATTTCTATAAATTTTAGAATAAATTACACAATCTTCCCTAAAAAAATATTCTTATTACACAACTTCTTCCCATAGTTTCATAAGATACACTTTAGTTCAAAACACTTTGTAGTTAAAATATATATGTAAATTTTACTAAACTACCCATTGCACAAAATACTTTATTAATTAGTAATAATATTTCCTTTAATTTTTTTATTATTTTAATTATTCATTATTTATCATTATTAAAATTATTTCATATTTATAAATTCTTAAAAATTAATATGCTAATATTAATGACACCATAATATTAAGATTATTTAATACTTATTTAAGTCATTAAAAAATATAACATTTAATATAACATTGTTACTTATTAAGATTATTTAATACTTATTTAATGATTTTAAAAAATATAACATTGTTATTATATTCTTATTTTAATAATTTAGTACAACAAGTATTTTATTAACCTTCGTAATTTAATATTAATTATCATAAATTATAGCCTAAAAATAATTTAACATTCTTACTTTTTTTTTAAAAATAATCATTATAAATTGTTATTATTTTTAATATTTTATTCTTTTAGAGTTTAATTTGTGTTTGTAAAATTTTTTTGCACAATAATCTAATCAAAACCTTTTATTCCTATGATAATTCAAGTAGTAGGTAATTATTTCAAATATTTTTATTGATATAAAAATATATAATTAAATATCTGTGTAAAATTTTTTTATATTGATAGTATATATAAATTAAATCCATTCTTTTAATATGTATATATTTTCGTACGCGCATCATTTTCACTATATGTTGCATCTTTTACTATAATTTCTAAAAAGAATCTATATGTATAACTACCAAAAAAGTATCTTGGTCACAAAATAAAATATTAACATAAAATAATAAAGATTTGACAAACAATATAAAATTAGATTAAAGTATAGGGTTTTTTATTTTTTATATGGTATTTGAATTGTATATATACCAAAATATGGGAATTGGGAGAAATTTACGCGAATATAGGATCTTACAAAATCGAAATTTCCGATTTCGGAAAAGGTGAAATCGGAAATTTCGATTTGAATTAAAATAATATTTTATTTTTTGTCTTTTCTGAAATCAGAATTTTCGATTTCACTACAGATAAAAAATAAAATATTATTTTAATTGAAATCGAAATTTCCGATTTCACCTTTTCTGAAATCGAAATTTCCGATTTTGTAAGATCTTATATTCGCATAAATTTCTCCCAATTCTCATATTCTTGTAAATTTTTCATCCAAATATCATATAAAAAAAACACCCTAAAGTATAGTATATTTTTATTTAAAAAATAAAGAAAAAAACTATATAATAAAAACATTTTTCAATCGAGAGAAGTAAAATTTACTCTAATTTTAATAAAATTTAAAAATAATTTTATACTTTATCATTATACTTTATTTTGGTATACAATATTTTTAAAAATATAAATAAATGTAGATTATTATATTACGTGTCTATTATCCAATTTTTTAATAGGCATGCTCCGGGAGGCTCCTGTTTTGTTCTTCACCGTGAAGTGCTTATACGGATAAAAGAAAAATGATATTTAAAATATTCACCCATAAAAGATAAATACTTAATATTTATCTAATTTTTAGTTATTAATTAAATTAAAAAATAAATTTAATAATTAATATAAAAAATTATTCATATTTTAAATATTATTTAAAGTATTATAATTAATTTATATAATATCAATTATTCAGATTTATTTTTTTAATTTAATCAATAATTAAAAATTAAATAAATATTAAATGCTCAATTTTATGGATCAACATTTTACACATTATCTAAAAAGAAAATGACACAAATGGATTCTTAAGTTTTACTGTACTAAAATCGTGCCGGGAAGCACACCTGAAAGACATCTCTCTTCAGAGTTTCTGCTCGCAGTACGACATTGTCTTTTCTATTTTTTATTTTTTATATAAATTAAAATTTATAAAAAAAAGTCGTATTTAATAAAATGATATATGCCATAAATTAATTTATTTTAAATTGATAAGTCCATACTGAAGTCGTAATTCCCTGAAACGACTTCCTTATTAATTTCTTATAAATTAATTTATTAATTTATTATAAATTAATAGATTTTCTTGTAAGAAAGAAGTTAGTTAATTATTGAATAAATTATACTAACTTTTTATGAGGTTAAGTTATATTATATATAATACTTCTTAATTTTTTATATCTATATTAATTTTCTTTGAGGAGAGATTAATGTCATATTTACAGGGAAGATTAGTGTCATATTTTATAAGATACGAAAGTACCGTGTATAATATCATCTATATTTTAGGAAAGGTTAGTATATATTTTTAAAAATTAAGGAGTATCATATGTAATATTATCTAATATTAAGAGAGATCAATATAATTTATTTTTAATTATTTGACTATAGTTTATTTAATTATTTTTGTCAAAACAACTCAAATAAATTAATTAAAATATTCAAATAAAATAAAAGAATTAAAATTATACTATTTTTAAAAATAAAATATTACAAATTTGGCTTTTCTTATCTCCCACATAAATTCTCTTTCTTTATACATCCCTTTATACACATAATTAAAATTGATTTATGCCAAAAAAAAATTAATGTAATGAAATGTACACTTAAATGATAATATAACTCTTTGGCGTTAAGCAACTAATTACATTTTTTATAATTATTTTACAACAAACAATAACCATTGTTGTGTATGTATACTGACTACTAACTGGATTTGAAAATCACACTTTCGGTTATTAGATACAGTATTTTAATGGTTTTTCAAAATATTTTCTTTTGGTCTTTTTGTTCTAAAAAAAAATTGAAAGAAAAAGGTTAAAAAAATGAAAAATAAGAGGGAGACAAATCATCAACTAGAAACTAAGTTGTGGGTACCACTGCGCAGAAGAGAGATTTCGTTTTCGGGTGCATTTTTCGACCCGCTGTCAGCACAGCAAAGCTAATTATGCGGAAAGTTACTCAATGCAAGTAGCCTTACTTCTAGGCGAAGACTCTAGTGCGGAGTTATAAGGTACATCACTGTTAGGAGCGTAATCACTTTGACAAGTGTTGGTGAGACTGGTGACTTCCATTACCGACACCTTGAGCTTTCTTCAAGTGTCGAAGTAAAAGATCAAAATCCATCGCTCAATAGTAAAAAGTGTCCAAGTGTTGAAATGTCGAGTACTACTTGCAGCACATTGTCGAAGGCAGCATGTTGTTGAAGCCCAGTGTCAACACGTCCAAAACTTCAAGGAATGTTGTAGTACGTGATTCGGCACATGAAGAGCAATAGAAGAATTTAACATGTATTAGATAAAATTTGGATCATGGTAAGGTCTACAGTTGTTCGTGAAGCAAATCATTTGAAATATAGGCAAGAGCAGTTAGTAAACGTGGATTATGATAAAAGTCATGCACCTATTTTTAGGAGCCAAGTATTGGAAGGATCCACGCACAACTTAAAACGTGGGATTAAAGAATAAAACTGGATTCAAATGTGATTTGAGGTTGAAGTTAAAGAATGTGCAATAATGGACCTAATTTTTAAAGGTTTCTTTTATCTATAAATAGGATTGGTAGAGTTAGAATAAAGATGGTGGAAAAATACTTTGAGAAATATCTTACACATCCTCTTGTCATTCTAACATCAACAGATATATAAGGAAAAATCAAACATTATATCCCATCCTATTTTCTTTTCATCTTCTTTCTAGTTTCATTTTCATTACTCTTAGTTCATCTCTTTCTAGTTTCTTTTTCTTTTAATTCCAATTTGTACATTTCAATGTTATGATGTTTTCATTTCATCTCAATTTTTCTTTCTTTAATTTGTTTTATTAGTTCGGACGCTCTTTTATCTTGTTCATTTCAATTTTGCTTCATTTTATTCTAGTATTTGTTCATAATTTCCTTCCCTTCAAGTTTCTTTTATCTTCCTTTTCATTTCACTGAAATTTGCTTCTTTCATTTTCTGTATTTACTCTACTTTCTTTGCTTATTTTACCTACTATTTAAAAATCTTGAGAGTCCATAAGAGGAACCACTTCCATTCCCCGAATTGAGATCGAGAAGCAAAGCTATTGTCATTTATTTGTTTACCAACAAAAAACCAGTTAAACAATCACATACTTTGAAAATTTGTCTTTAATATTGTGTTAGAGTATTGATACACCAATTATTATAAGATCATTATAGGTTTCCCTTTATGAGTCTCCAATCATTGCCACCACAGCTCTCAGAGCAATCGGCTATCTTCACAACACTTCCCTTGCTTGCCAACCATCGTTTCTAGACACCACCGGAGGATCAAGTGGCAAAGACAAGACCAGTGTCGCACCATGAAGAGGGCGCTCAACTTTGTTTGCTCGTTCCTTACTCCATGCTTGGAAAATCACTACTCCTATGTTCCGCGATGCTGTTCTAACCTCACCAACAAATAGAGAGCACCGCCAGTTCTCCGTTGGGCAAAATTGTCTCTAGCCAAGTTGACTCAATCACCAGAGGGTCAGCAGAAGGCGCACTCTTACTATTCTTTGTCATTTGACAAAGAAAGTAGCAAATTTTGCTCAACAAGGACAATGGAGAGCTCCAAAGGCAGGACCTCGAGTAGTTGTCATGCCTCCGCACTCACATTGCAGCATCACCAAGAGCGTGTTGCCATACTACCTTGCCATTGGTCTTTTACATTGATGAAGAGGCCATCACCAAAGGAGCGGGGTAGTGTTCAGGGACAAGGTGGTGGCTGGGGCAACGGTAAGGGAGGCTATGAGTAGCTCAGTGGTTCTGAGGGGAGGGTAGCAGGGGTAGAGGAAAGTGGAAGAACTAATGTAGTAGACCACATCATTAATTACCTGAATAGTCCATCAACCATAGATCTTCAAGATTTGTGGTACATCTTATAACTATGGGTGCACTAGAGCCATCACCCTTACTTCTAAAGTAAGTGAATCCCTTCATTTAATGTGTACGTGTGTATGTGGAGATCCATTTACTTCGATAGTTATTCTTGACTATTAAACAACTTTTTGTAGACATTGGATTTGATCAATCCAACTATTATGTTGAATCGAAAGTTCTCATTAAGTACATCAAGCATATAAGATCCCACACAATTTAGAAATGGTTTGAAGTTTAGTGTTGGGGCTTTCATTTGGTAAACTTTCTTTACCTCATTTAGGTTTGATTGGAATCTTATGGTCTAGATTGGTACCTTCACCTCAAAAGGCCACTTATGAGATTCTTGACTTGCATCTTTCAACTTCAAGTCAGAATAAGTTCCAGTCGTCAAAGCCATCCTACTTTATTTTGATGCATAAAATTTTTTTGAAATATAAGTATATGCTAACTATCACATTACATATTTGTTAATATTTAATTTTCCATAAATTTGATATTTGGTCGTCAAGATAAGATCATATGATCCGACAATTAGAGTGACAAAATTTTAATATTTATAAGAAGTTATTCGTTACTAACTTATGTGAAGGTCAACAAACTATACATTCTATTTTCAACAATAAATGCATTTTAAATCAACCTATAATGCTGGATAGTTTTATAATTTTGTTTTATTCACATTAATTAATACTTTAACTTTTTCTCTCATATAAATAATTTTCACTCTCCTCTATTTATCTCTTTTCTCTCTTATGTTTCTCTCATCACCTAAGTTATTATGTCATTAGATGCATTTTCTCTACATATAGTTCATGTTGTAAATAAACAAAAATTGACACCAGCTCGTCCAACCCCTACATTGGAAGTTTCCATTATATATGTAGATAGTTTATAATATTTTTTTTTACAATTTTAAAATGATTTGATATTTTATCATCCCACTTTATTTTAATGTATAACATATTTTTGAAAATATATGTAAATATTAACTATTACGTTATATATCTATTAATATATAATTTATTTTGAAATTTAGTATACTTGATTATTAAAATAATATCACATAATTAAATAGTTAAATTGATGAAATTGTGTGTTTATTAAAAAGTTATTTAATAGAGTAAATATACAGGACTTATATAAATTTTTTTTATCTACTTTTCTTTAGATTTTCGAATATGATGATGATACATATGTCATTGTGCACTTCGCATGCAAATGTAAATAAGATTTAGGTAAAGTTGCGCTAATATCCCTCAAAGTTTAGCTCAATTACTCCCTAGACCTTCTAGTTTCAAAATTTATATCAACTTTTAGATTAATGTTGATATTACACTTATCTCTCTTGACGTTAACTAATGTTAAATATATAGATAGAATTAATATTACATGCATTTCACACAATTTTTAATAAAGCTATTCAAATTAAAATCAACACAAACAAAATCAATAAAACTGACCCAAAAAAACCAAATAATTCCTTAAGGTTTTTATTACGGCGGTGCCACTAATGTGGGGCAAATGTCAAGGCATGACTAGGAGGTTTCAATGAGAGAGTCATGTTCTTTTTTTTTTTTTTTGGGTCAGGGGAGGGGGCCTTGGGGTGTTCCTAAACCCGTGTGCACTTCTTTACAGATGGACATATCCTCCACTAGATCAGGTCTCAAGTGCAAAGAGAGAGTCATGTTGATGACGAGGGATTTTCCCAATAAGTGTGGCAAGGTAGGCCTAAGTTAGGTGAATGGGGAATTCGGATATATCAGAAGCCCCCAGCCTCGAGCTTAATAAAGAAGCTTTAGTTTGGTAAAGAAGGATTCTCTAGTAGGGCTCAATGGAAAGATGGGGCTCTATTGACTAATCGGTAGAACTACCAAGTTGAGCCTATATTTGGGGGGAAGAGGGGAGATGACCTTCTTGTTAAGGCAATTGACTAGTCTGCAAGCCCTATTGACCTAAGTTCGAAGAGCGAAGGGTCATGGAGCAATAAGCTTCTTGTTAAGATGACCGACCGATCTACAAGCCCTCCTGACTTGAGTTATAAGAGTGAAGGGTCATAAGAACAAGATGTAAAGGGGAAAGACAAGTTTCTTAATAAGCTGATATGTAGGGGGAAAACGAGTTACTTATCAAGCTGACTGACTATCCAACATGTTAATAGAGTAAAATTTTCTACCCTTTAAGAATTAAAACTTTTTGATAAATAAATAAAAAATTTTGTAAACTTCTTGGACCTCCATGAACATCACCACATGATATTCACGAGGGTTGTACACAACAAGGATTCAATAGGTAGGGCTTCTAAATTCAATTATGTCTAGGGTTTATATTCTTAAACTCTACCAAACTATATGACATCCTTGGTTGGTAGTGATAGACACCACCATTAGGGTTGCAAAGTAAGCATAGAGGATGAGGTCATAGAGATGTTAAGAGAGAGTTTGGTGTTCTAATGATGGCCATTATTGACAAGAATACTCCAAAGTGTGTTGTCGTGGATCCAATAATAGCGACATGACTTGTAATTGTGTTGGGACAACTGTTGAGTGACACTTCAATAGTGTTGGGAGAGATCAAAGTTTGGGTATCAAGTTTAGTCGATATTTAGAATAAGAGAATTGATGTTGTCGAATTATAAGTTAAAGCAAATGTCGGACTTAATTGAATATCAAGGGTGTTGAATCAAATTATTGAGCAAAAAGTTGAAGTAGTTCAAGATAGGTCAAGATTGGGTTCAAAACGGATGCAGAATATGGGGAATCAAGGGGTCCCATGCATTATCCTCAAACATGGACTTGAAAGATGTGGATAAGTTTGGACGTGAAAGAACATGCGCTTTAAGGGTGAAACTGAAGAATGTGGGTAAATGGACCTAGTTTCTAGGGATCTTTTTGTTTATAAATATAAGATTGGACTATAGTTTAAAGACGGCTTTTTTACGCTTGAAAACACCTCAAAGCTCTAGAAAATGTTTATTGTAACATTGAACAATATGCAAGAACTCAAGTAAATGTCCTCCTTATTTTACTTCTTTTACTCATTTGATCTTGTGGAATTTACATGACATTAACAATCTTGTCTTTGTGTTTGCTTGTAAATATTTTATCCTCTATTCATTTTCATTTGTCAATTTTATTTCATTTTATTTGAGTCTTGTCTATTTTATAATTTGACATCTTTGTAATTCTCAGAATACATTGGAGAAACTACTTTCGTTCTTTGAATTGAAACTCGTGAAGCAAATTTGTAATTATCAATTTATTTGTTTTGTCAATAATAAATCAAATAAACAAATTGTTATAGTAACATAACTTGGTGTTTGTGGATCAATATCGAAGAGTCACAAAGAAAAAAGAAGAGGTAAATTTATCCTAAAAAAATGACAAAACATTTACCTCAAAAGGAAGAACAAATTTTGATATCTTAAAATTTCTTGTTTTATTTTATTTTTAAACCAAACATACTCATTTATAAAATTTCCTCCCCTAAAATTCACTTCTTACCCTAAAACCAAACATAACAGAATGTTAGTTTTTCAATATTGCTTCCTGCCATATCAAGTAATGCACCTTAATTCCTAACACCTAGCTATGTGATTTCCATTAGGGGTGTTTATGATTCGGATTCATAGGGAAAAAAAATCAACCCCATCAATTGGGGTTAGGTTAAGTTAGGTTGGTTAATCGAATTGCTTTTTTGAAACAATTAAAAAATGATTATGATACAAGATTTAGAACAAAGCAATGTTTTTGTGGAACAAATAAAGAATCAAACAGCTGGAGTCTATTAAAAATAGAACTAAAGAAGTACAATGATAGTAATAGCAATATGGTTTTGGTATAATCTGGTATACTATCAGTAATGGGAAAGTAAAAGAAAATCAGTCACAGCAGGTCCAAAGAAATCTCTACACTGATGCTCCAAGGGATTAACTTGAGAAAAGGAGTAGATATTAGGAATAGAATAGAGAAATAAGCTAAATGAGAAAAGAAAGAAACCAGAAAGGGATTCTTACATTACTCAAATGTCCTCCTCATGCCCAAGCTAGGGAGTATAATCCTTGAGCCACACCAGCTCTTTGCGATCCCTACCACTCTTTCTCACATTTCTTGCTATGAGCCATTCTATTTCCTGAACTATAGGATCCTTGGCCACATGTCCTTGTTGATCAACCATTCTCATTTTTCTGCTATTTGTATCAATACCCCCTCCTTTAAGACTAGCCTTATCCCTAAGGCTAAGGAAAGGGTAAAGCTGTTGAATTCCAACCGTATTCTCCCAGGGTGCCTCTTCCCTTGGTAATGCCTGCCACTGAACAAGTACCTCAGAAGTCTGTTCACCATTTCTAAAGACCTGACGCTGATCTAAAATTGCTTCAGTTTGCAATAGCAATCTTATATCAGCAGTTAATAAAGGTTCCAGAATCATTCTTTTTTGTAATCTCCTTCACATTTCTTAAGAAATGAAATGTGGAAGACTGGATAGATTCTGGCAGCTGCAGATAGTTCCAGTTTATAAGCAATTGGACCAATGCATTCAAGGATTTTAAACAGACCAAAATAAAGCATACTGAGCTTCTAGTTCTTGCGCAAGGCCATGGAATGAACCGAGTAGTCATAGAGAAAGAAAAAACTAGAAAACACTTGTATATTTAATTTTTTGAGCTAAATCCGAAGTGGAAATAGCCTCTAGATGATGAATGTACAAGGGAAATGGAAAACACAACAAAAGGACTAAAATAGAAAAGGGTTTGGCTATCTTTCGCCATTAGGTGCTAATGTGGCTGCTTATATAAATGTTGACATGGATTAAAGATAATAAGGCACCAAACATAAAGTTAAAATATTCTAGGTAATTAAAAGGAAAAAATGATATTTTAGAAGACTAATAACATAATTAAGCATAAAAATCAATAATCTTCTCTAATTATTCTTGATTTGCACACACTAAATTTATGCAAATTCTTCACCTACCTCTAATTCATTAGTATATACAACCATCTGTTCATACATACATACATACGTATATATATATATATATATTATAAATTCATAATTTAAATTTGTAATTATCTTTTAACAAATAAATTATTTTAACAACTAAATTAAGTATATGATAGTGAAAATAATTATTTCATATACATAGAATGACATTAACCTGCAATCTATTTTTACTTATGTAAGCACAAATCCATTTGCCCAAAACCAAAGCAGCAATTTGCGGAGACAACAATCACTAAAACAATCTCATCTAGCCTTTCCATTTCCATGAAGCTGCATTTCTTGAAACAAAGCCAGAGCCTTCGAGAATTTTTTGTGTTGAGCGTAACTCGATATTAATTATAGCACTCCAAGCTCATAATATCCTTCTTCGGCATGGAAGGAAATAGCCTCTCAGCATGTTAAACCAAATCGCATTTCAAGTACCCAAAAATCATTCAGTTCCAAGAAATCTGATCAATGAAGCAAGCCATCATTGAAAACTCTCCGAGCATCCAAATCTCCTTACAACTCGAGTACAATTTGGTCAATATCTGTAGTTTGCTCATCTGAGGGGATGTGACTAACATGAAGTTGTCTTTGAAGAACCTTCTCACGGACAAAGTGGAGATTAAGCTCAAATGTTTCAAGCGACTATGAAAAAATGGATTGGCAATGAGCATAACCGCACTCTAGTTATCACAGTAAATAGTAGGAGTGAGTGAAGGAGGCAGACGCAACTCAGTGAGGAGTGCCTGAATCCATGTGAGTTCTGTAATAGTTAAAGCCATACTTCGATATTCTGCTTCAATGCTCGATTGAGACACCACAACATGTTTCTTCGAGCTCCAAGAGACAAGGTTGCCACCAAAAAGGATGCAAAACCCAGAGGTTGAACTTCTATCATCAGGATCACAAGCCCAATCAGCATCACAAAAGGCAAAGAGATTCAAGTTAGGACAAGCTCTAAGGGCGAGACCAAAGGAGATGGTGTCTTTTAAGTATCGAAGGATTCTTTTCATTGCCTGCCAATGGGAAAGAAGGGGCTGATGCATAAACTGAGAAACTTTGTTAATGCAGAAAGCTATTTCAGGTCGTGTGATTGTTGTATATTGGAGAGCACCCACCATAGACCGATATAGAGAGGGATTGTCAAAGAAATCAATGCCCTGTCTAAACAATTTCAGACCACTAGTCATTGGGGTAGGAGATGCTTTGCAATCAATCATCTGAACTTTTGCCAAGAGATCAGAAATAGATTTGGATTAAGATAAAAGTAATTTCCTCAGAGAGAATTTCGCTTCAATTCCCAAGAAGTAGTGGAGCTAGCCTAGACCCTTGAGAGAAAATGTACTGTTTAGTGTATGAATGAGACTGGAAACTGCTGTAGAAGAATTCCTTGTGATAAGCACATCATCCATATAAACAAGTGCATATAGAATGCAAGAGTTTGAGATTTTAATAAAGAGAGATGAGTCAAATTTGGCAGAATTGAAGCTAAGTGCATGAAGTGCAGAGCTTAACTTGCTAAACCAGGCCTTTCGTGCCTACTTTAAACCATATAGAGCTTTGTTTAACTTACAAACCAGCTAAGAATTACCAACTGTAAACCCTTCTGGTTGGACCATATAAACTAATTCCTCCAAGTCACCATTTAAAAATGCATTGTTGAAGTAATTTGCACTATGGTAGGCTTGACAATGGGATTGAAAGTCTCATGAAAATCAAACCCCTCTTGTTAGTGAAACCCCTTTTTAACCAATCTACCTTGTACTTGTTGATTGAGCCATCAGGATGATATTTGACTCTAAAGACCCACTTACAACCAATTGGTCCCCTGTCAGGGGGTAAGGAAACCAAAGTCCAAGTGTTATTCTTCATTAAGGCATCATGTTTTTCTTTCATAGCTTGTAGCCAATTAGAGTCTTACATAGCTTTCTTGGCAGATGAAGGCTCAATAAAAGCTATGAACATTTTGACCTTAGGTTTGAATATACCATCTTTGGCTCTTGTGGTCATGGAATGACCATTTGAGGGAGTAACTGCTACTAATTGTGGTGCAGTAGTAGGAACTGAGGGTATAACACCTTGAGATGCTGATCTAGCAGCAGGTGATGAGGGCCGAGACCTATCAGAATTAGCAGTCATAATAGTAGATATAGGCACAGCAGTAAGAGGATCATTAGTAATAGCAGGTTGACGAGCATTAGTAGTTGGGGAGGATTATGCAATAGTAGGAATGACCAAGGAAATTTGAGGAATAAGAGTGGGAGAGTAGGGTAATATAGAAGCAGTGGATAGAAAGCTAGCTATTTTGGCAAAGTACTACAGATAAGGGAATGAGGACCCATCAAAGATGAAATTCCTAGAAATGTATGTTTTCCTAGTGATGCTCAAGCATTTGTAGCCTTTATGTTGTTCAGAATATCCCAAAATAAGCAAAGATCAGAACGAAAGTCCAGTTTATGCTTCATATATGGTTTGACTAGGGGTAAATAAGCACAACCAAAGGGTTTGAGGAAATTATAATCAGGGGCCTGATGAAACAAGGTTTGATAAGGTGAGCTCATTTTAATACAGGTGTAGGTAGTAAATTGATGAGGTAAACAGCAGTGAGGAAAGCCTCTCCCACCCTCTCCCCAAAATGGGAGAGGTAGAGATGCATTGGCTAGTAAGGTAAGCCTAATTTATGTTATGTGCTTGTGTTTTCACTCAATGCTTCCATTTTGGTCATGAATGTGGGGGCAAGAAAGCCTATGGTGAATGCCATTAGCAACCAGAAACTTAGAGAAAATAAGGAACTCCTTGGCATTTTCAGTTTGAATGGACTTAATGCGTCTACCTGGTTGGTTTTCTACTAGATTTTTGAAATTTACAAAGGCTGCAAATGCTTGAGATTTAGTGCTCAACAAATAAATCCAGGTAAACTTACAATAAGCGTCAAGGAAAATTATGTAGAATCGTGCACTAGAAGATGAGTGAACCGGGACAGGTCCCCAAATGTCAATATAATTAAGTTAGAAAGGTTCCAAATAAATAGAAGAAGAGATAGAAAATGGCAATTTATGAGATTTGCCATAGCAACAGGACTTACAAACAACAACAGTTTTATTCATATCAAATGGAACATTACACAAGCGCATTATGTGCTGTACAATTTTGCTAGAAGGAAGCCCCACACGGGCATGCCAAAGAGAAAATACATTGTCACTATTTACTTTGTAAGTGTGAAAAGCATAAGGTACAAGATTAGATGCAGGAAATACAGCGGACTTAACAGAACTAGCATACAAATCAGAAAACACATAGAGTCCATCTTTAATAGTCCCTTGGAGAAGAGTCTCCTTGGTACCTTGTGATTTTACAAAACAAGAGTTAGAGTGGAATTCAAAAAAGATATTGTGGTCACGTGCAAACTGAGATACACTTAGCAAATTTTTGGTCAATACAGGAACATGCAATAAGTTCTTAAGAGCAAAAGAAGTCACAAAAGAAGTTCGGGCAAACTTTGAATGAAGAACTAAATCCCCAACATGTCTAATACACATACCTAAGCCATTACCAACCTGAACACGATCATCACCATCATACTGCAACTTGTGACTGAACATTGACGCATCTGGAGTCAAGTGATGTGATGCACCCAAATCTGGGTACCAAAGCAGACTGTACACAGTTGAAGGAGTTGCCACTAATGCTTTAGACAGATCAGGAGTTTGAGATATAGGTGCAGCAATATATGCTTAAGGATGCTGTTGGGGAGTTTGAGGATACTATTGAGGTCTTTGGAAGTGAGGATTGAAAAAATGGTAACATTCCCAAGCAAAGTGGCCATATTTGCCACAAACCTGACATTGTGGCTTGTTGCCAAAGGAGTCACCTCAACCTCTTCCACAGCCAAAATGACCCTGACCTCGAAAGCCACCTCGACCTCTAGTTTGAGAGTGAGAACCGCGACCTTGCCAAGAGGAATTGGTAGATGCTTGAGCAACATTGGCTTGCACAGGATGTGCAAGATTTGAAGAACTATAATCTGACTGAGTGCACTTTTCAATTCTAGACTCAATAGCCAATAACAAAGCCTCTATTTCATTAATGGAACAAGGATCTAATCGACAGATAATGGAAATTACCACATAATTATACTCAGTAGGAAGTCCATCCAGGAGAATCTCAATGTGTTCTTCAGTTGAGATAGAAGAGCCAATGACAGCAAGTTGATCAGTGATTTTCTTGATATCCAAGAGGTATGTGTTCATGGAAGAAGTTTTCTTGGTGCTGCGAAGCTGCGTCTTGAGTTGTCGAATTCGAGCACGAGTTTGTGAAGCAAAGAATTTCTTGACTTCTCCAAACCTGGTAGGCAAAAACACAGCTTACCATACGAAGTCTTACTGATTCACCAAGCGAAGCAAGAAGCCATGAAAGTAGCAAATTGTCTTGTTGTTCCTAATTCGAGAATTCTGAACTTACTCTTCGTTTAGCAACATCGGCATCAGAGGAATACATAGTAGGGGTTTGATCTTTGTTCGAGTGATTTTGCAATTTATGACCTTTGATTGTGGCCATGGCCTCTTGTTGCTAGAGAGTGAAGTTGTCATCGGTGAGTTTGAACAAGACGAGATTGGAAAAACTGTGAGGTGCAAACACTTGTGAAGAAGAGGTGGAGGAAGCTAGCAATGGTGGATGGAACGATGGCGGAGTTGCCATTGGAGCAGTAGAGGAAGCTTAAAAAAAATCATGAAAAGAATGCTCTAGATACCATGATAGGAGTTGTGAGAGGGAGAGAGAACCTGAGATTTCAAATAATTGAATGAATATGAAAATGATTTCATTATGATAATATTACAGTGGTGTGAGTATTTATACAGAGGGTGTGAGTGTGATGACATCTAACAGAATGTAACTAACTCTTAACTGAATCTCTAACTAACTCTAACTAACTTCAACTGACACATCCCTAACAAAGCCATGTATCACCTTCCCAGTCCTATTTTGTCCTAAAGCTTATATATAAAATCATAGATCAAAGTTTTCACTAACATATAATTAATTTAGTTGTTAAAATAATTTAGTTATTAAAAATTAACTACAAATTTAAATCATAAATTTATAATTATATTTAAAATTATTAGTTATATATATAAATATGAACAAGTAATTAATCAATTAATCATACTGACTAAACAAATGATTATATATACTAATGAATTAAAGGTAGATGCAAATAAAATAAAAAAAGGTAGGGGAAGATTTTGTGTAAATTTGGTGCGTAGAAATAAAGAATAATAAGATAAGATCAATATTTTTCTTGGCTTTTATAATTATGTTATTATTCTTCCAAAATATCATTTTTCTCTTTTAATTTCCCAAAGCATCTCAATTTTTTCGGTGTGGTCCATCATTTTGTCTTTAATCCATGACAGCATCCACGTAAGCTACCACATTGCCACCTAACAGTAAAAAATAATGGAAAGTTAACAAAGGTACTAAATGGAAATAAAAATAATTTTTGAGAAAGTAAATAATTTTTTTTTAAAAGAACCAAATCAGAAAACGTGAATTTTGGGGAAGCCAAAAATATATTTCAATTTATGAAAGTAAACTAATTCCTGTTAGTATTTACAAACATTATTTTATAAGATATCAAAAAAGTATTATACACACACGCACTTACTCTTGAAGAATAATTAGCCGCAGTATAGTAAAAATAAATTAACAGATTAACGTTTTTATCAAATGCAACATTTATTTAAAAAATAATAAAAATTTAATTTTAATATATGGTTAATGTAAATCACTAACATCTTTGCCTAAAAGTGGTTGGTAAAGTGAAAACTGTGGAAGTGGACTATAATCCCATGCAAACTTTACCTATAATCTTAGGTGTTAGAATATTGAGTCGCTTCCAAAAAGAAAAAAAAATAAAATAGAAAATAGGAAAAAAATTTTCCCGAATAGTAAAAGGGATTTTCTTTGGGACTTTTTTTTTTTTAATAGGAGTGCTGGTAGCCTTTTGTATTTAACAGTTATGATTTAATTATAAATTTTATAGATCTTAAAGATAATTAAAAATATTATAAAAAATAGGTAGTTTGAGTTAGCGGGACGTGACAGATTCATAGCCACAAATAAATAAAGAGCACCAATACTTTTGAATTTTATAGGGTTCTGAAATTGATTGGAAAAAAAGATTCAGTGATGGATTTAGGCACAAAATGATGGGGGCACATGCCCCACAAGAATTTGATAATTTATTTAAAAAAGTAGATATATTGCCTATATTATTTTATTAAATTTGATCTAATATTAAGGTAAAAATTATTTTATTAAGTATAAAATTTTTTGTTATGTTTATATATTATTTTGGTTTAATTAATTAGTAGGTTTCTAAAGTTTAATCAAATTTTTAATTAGGCCATTATAGTATAAATATTTTTAATTAGGTCTCTACAGTAGATAACTATTAGTAATCAACTCCTTAGAGTAACCAATAGGTACTCACAATTTATAAACTCAAATGTAAAAATTATTCAATCCAACTAAAAATTTTGTAACAATTGATTGTTTCATGGACTTAATTATAAAAATTTATATAATATAAGGACTTAATTTAAAAAATTTAAACTATAAGGACCTAATTCAAAATTGAGTCAAACTATAGGAATCTGTAGATTAATTAAATTTATTATTTCTGTTACTATTATCTAAATTTTTGGGATCTGTCATTGACAAGATTTGCATTTATTATAAAGGATTTAAATATCATTTTGGTCTCTATAGTTACACCAAATTTTGATTTTGATCCCTATAATATTTTTCTTTTGGTACAACTTTCTATAGTTTTCTACCATTTGAGTTTTGATCCTTGTTGGACCAAAACCAAAATAAATTAAAAGATAGGGAACAATCCTTTGTGAAAAATAAGGAATAATCATTTATATAAATAACAATTATAGGTACTAAAATCTAAAAAGTTAAAAACTAAAAGGACCAATAATTAATTTCAAGGACAAAAAATGAATATTTTGATACTATATGAACTAAAATCTAAATAAAAAAAAATTATAGGGACTAAAACCAAAATCAGTACAAACTATAAATACTAAAAACTTAGAATAAACTCTCAAAATAGTCTCTATTGATTTTCATATATGACAAATTAGTCCATAATAAAAGTAAAAATGAGATGGTTGAAAATTACAAACCAGTATGGGAGTTAGAATCGAGATAGATCAAATTGCATAGGGGTTTCTGGTTGAAAACCCTACTGACAATTAAGAATGAGATGGTTGAAGAACTAGAATCCAATCCATCTGCTTTGAGGAAATGGAGATGGTTAAGTAGCAGAAGATAAATGGTTTCTGCAAAAAGGTGCATTTCGATATATAGGCTTCTATTTTGATATTATGTATTTTGTAGGACTTGTTGCCTTGTGTTCATGTTTTGTTTTGTCTAAGTTACTGGCTTGTGTGCTAGTTTTCTTTTTTTTGTGATGTTGTTTTGTTGTATTTGCTGACTTTGTCTTGCTCCCTAATTTGAGGTGAGCTTTTGCCTATTCATCCAAAAAAAAAAAAAAGTAAATTGATAAATTAGTATCTAATCTTTAAAATAATAGATAAATTAGTCCTAATAAAAATAAATAGATAAATTGATCTTTAATCTTTAAAATCAAACAATTTAGTCCCTAATTTGTTTGACTTTTTAAAATTTTAGGGACAAATTTATTAATTTATTTTTATTAGAAACTAATTTATCCTACATAAAAATTGATAGGGACCATTTTGGGAGGTTTATTCATAGAGTTATTATAAGGCAATAATAGTTACTTTAACTATAATGGGGTCAAACATTGTTGGGGTTAAAAAATAATATATGACTCATGTATAGTTATTGTACTTAGTCACCTTTCGTGCTGAATTCTTCGCTCTATATAGAAGTACTCTTAATTTCATCTATTCATTTAACGATCAACTAGTGTTAAAGGAAGTAACTATAATGGGAAACAGATCTTATCATGTGACCATTTTATAATGCCAGATCAGGCATAGGTTAGAATCTATTTTTTTATTAATAATAAAAATTCGTACATGATTAGCTCTTAAAAAATTTTTATATGAGATAATCTATTTCTAATTATAATGACAATAAATTTTTATGGGAATATATATAATTTCTGAAATGAAAAGAGTGTAAGACGTAATTATATTAAACTTTAAGGAAATTAGTGTAATTTTATTCCAAAAATAAAATCAAAGGTTGCTACATAAACTAATATTAAATTGACGCAAGAGAAAAAAAAAATCAAAATTCATTTACTTTGAGGCATGATTTTAATTTTCAAACATTTTTGGTATTTAAATGACTATAGGCCCACCAACAATACATTAAGAGTTTGTTTAATTCGTTTAATAGGATAAGATCTGATAATATAAAATTAGATAATATAAGACCTAATAATATAAGATTTATTAAAAATTTAATATTATACAATATTTGGTATGATATTATATAAGATATATTACATTATATAATACAATACTACAATTTCCTGTTATCAGAAATAATTTTAATTATAATCAAATATTTAACAAAAAATATAATAAAATGATCATTTTATTAATTATAAAATAAAAATATTATTTAAATATTTATTATAAATATTCATTAATCTTTATCGTTTAAAATTGTAATTTATTTTAAATTTTATTTGTTATTTATTTCAATATGTTTAATGATTATTTCTTATTTTAGTAAAATATAAAAAAAATTAACACATATAAAATATTTTCTTTCTCTCATATATTTTAATTATATTTAATCAAATTTATATTAAATATTACTTCTCGTTAAATATTAGTTATTATTTATTTATATATTTAATAATTAATTATTATTTATACATTTTGTATTATTATGAATAATTATTTTTTTATATTATTTTACATAAGATAATATTATCATTTTACTATCACAAATAATTCTATTCAAAAGCAAAAAATTTATTAAAAAAGTGTAATTAGAAATAGTAATTTTAATTAATATAAATTAACAAATAAATATTATTATTCAAATGCTTTTTATTTTTTAAGTGTAATCATTTAAAATATCTCTTATTTTTTATTATGTGTAATTATAGTTTATATAAAAATATTTGTTATTCATTTTTATATTTTTAATGAGTAGTTGTTTTAAATAGAATATTAAAATTAACAAAAACATAATATTCTCTCTTTTACATGTTCTGATATTTTCTTTTTTTAGTGTATGATATAACAAGAAAAAAGCACAAGAAATTACATAGTAATTTTTATTAATTATTTAATTATAATTTTAACAATTAATATATCACTAAAATATTTATTATTTTAAATCATAATTATTTTAATTATTCTTAATTTTTATTAAATATAAATATAAGATTTATTATTTTATTAGCGATTTATATACACAAGACACACACACACACACATATATATATATATATATATATATATATATATATATATATATATATATATATATATATATATATATATATAAACTTGAGAGAGTGAGTGAGAGGAAGTTCTTATACATCAAAGTCCAATTAAACCTAATTTTATATCCAAAGATTTGATTTAGTTATATATCATTTTAATATATAAAGAGACTTTAATAAATGAGCTAAAATAATATATTGATTACACCAAACAACTCATAATTAAAATTATAATGTATTATATTAATTTATGTAATTAGACCTTATACATTGGATCGCCTTACGTGACTATTCTCCCACCATCAAGACTCTAAGTGATTATTCACAATAAAAAAAAAGTACATTAAAGATTGGCACAATTACATTGATCCATATTATAGTTGCAAGAAGACAAAAAAGAACATCAAAATATTGATTTAAATTATGAAAATGCATCAACGAGGTTGACTCTAATGAAAGAACAACTATTGTCACATGTGGTATACTGCTGTTCGTCGATTTTTTAATGTCCAATTTTGCCTTTTAACACAGTTGTCTCCGATAAAAGATATATGTAAGAAACTAAAAAAAAAAAAAAATTATGCAAGTATTATTTCTAGAGAGTTTAAAGAATTCCCCGCCAACACCAAAGTCCGAATGGTTGGAAGAGGATCAGGTGGGTGCGTTAACATAAATAAAATATTTATAATCTTACTGGTTGATTATCTTAAACACCCACGTGGCGGACAACGATAAGTGTTTAGTGTTGACCCGGGACGATTAATTTGCAGTTTTCTTAAATTTTATAATAGTTGTGACGATAATAAAAGTCAGCTGACAATCAATCGTCACAATAATTCCTGCGACATGATCGTTTTACTACATGTTTTGGTTGGCTGTAGAATTAAATTTTCTGAAAAAATATTTAAATATATTCATGATCCAAGTAGCGGGGCAAGTCGTTGTTGAGCGCTGCCTTCAGGACTTGTAGGTTTTAATTAGCTGTACCCCATTTTTTCAATTACAAAAGCAGATTTATTTACATGATTTTTTTTATCGAGACCATAACTGTTCTCCAATCGAAGACAATCTTGCTCGAGTTGGATAATATCACTAGAGCGAAAAAGCTCTTCTTGTCAAGTGTTAACAAAGGTGCATATCCAAAGTTCAAATTTAAGATATCTAATTAAGTTAAGATAGCCTCTCACCAATAAATTTATGCATTCATGGTTATTTACATAAAAATCTAGTGATACTTATCATTTTAGTATAAATAATTAACTTATTATGAAACAAATATATGTTATTTATCCATAAAAACAACGGCCATAATTTGTTTTTGATATAACTCATAATTTGCAAATTCATTATTTGTTTGTGAATTATCAACGACAATACATTTTTTATAATATAATTTTTTTATTGAGCATTTTTCATAATATATTGAAACTGACAGAACGTTCTATCGCATGATGGTCGCGTATCTTATCCGGAAGTATTTGAAAATCGTCTTACGATTCGGTTGTCTGTATGATCAAATTAGGTATGACACAGTGACAAAAAAAAAAGATAAGGTATGACGCTTAAATTAAAAAAAAAAATTTAGATCCATTTGTAAAAAGTTTTATATTATTATTATTATTATTATTATTTAATCATGTCTCACTAAATGGATGATCTTTGAAATAGTAATTATACGTGTTAAATATATTTAAATGACAGTACAATTTTTATTTTATACTAGTTAAAAGAAATTGAAGTTAAGAATTTTAAATCTATCATAATACTCAGCATATATCTAATAAGTTAAAGAATTTAATTTGGATGTAATATTGGTGTAAATTTTTCAACAAAATCATTTAATCATCTTTTGTTATGATGTAAAAAGGTGTTTGGCCGGTACAATAATTAACTTAAAAGTCACATGTATAGTTTATATTTTTAATTAATAGCATAAAATATTTTATATTAAAAATGTATAAATTAATCTCATTGATTAAAAAAAAAAAACTCTTGATAACTATGATAAACATAACATATCTACAAAATTTAGGGTTTTTTTTTTTTGATTATCCAACTATATCTGCCTCCCTATTATTGAAGAAGAAGACTAATATCCTTTAACCATTACCTTTCCAATTGATGTTCTTTTTAAAAATCAAATCGAAATTTTCTCTGATATTGTAATATATCTTTACTATTATGCCAACTTCTTTGTTGATGTATCTGAAAAATATTGATAATATTATCAAATAACAACTAATGAACAAGAAAAAAAAAACCCAAGAAGGTTGCTGCTCCACGTAGGAGAGAGAGAGGTAAAATAAATAGGGTTTTTCAGAGACTAGTTAAAGAATTGGGAAGTTTTTGAAGTTTAGTGCACTGAAAACTTGAAATTTTACTTCTCATTCAAAAACTTTCTACTCTTCGTTTTTTAAGGTATTGATCTGAAAAAAACAAATAACTGTGAATGAGCAATATAATTAGTTAAGTGTAATCTAATTTGATATAATTATAAAAAACAATATTTCTCCTCATGAATTTCACGTTGTATGGAACTTCCATAGTTATGTTAAACTAAATTATTTGATAAATATTATATAATATTAATTAGCGTTAAATTTTCATACACTGCTAGTTTAAAATATCTTTACACTAATGAAAAGGTGCCACACAATCCATTTTAAAACTAATTCTAATTCAAATTTAAAAAAAAAAGCACAAAATGGATGATTTGTCACCTTTTTATTGACAATTTACACCATCGGTCCATAAAAATGAATTTCATATAATTATAGAGAAAATTTGTTGTATATAGCTAAAAATAAGTATAGAATATTACAAATTATTATTTTTTACATTTTTTATTTTGTTATGAAAAAAGAAAACATATTTTAAAAATATTAAAAAAAAAGCTTAGTCTGCAAGCTCATTTAAGCTTGACCTACTTAATTAATTAGTTAAACAGGACAACTCAAAAGGATAGTGTTAATGAGCCGATATTATGCCAACATAGAATACTTAAGGCCAGCCCATGGGTCTAAGTCCAGCACATGGGTCTAAGCGATTTGGGTTCTTTATTGAATTGCAATTTTATAAAACACAGAAATAATCATGTCTGAAAGTAGAAATATTTTAAAGATAAGAAACTTAAAAATAATCAAACTTAAAAAATTTAAACTTCACATCTATCATATCAAATTACATAATAAATTCAAAATAAAGTCAATAGTCTATATTCAAATTACGTAATAGTTTCAATCTAAATTATGTAATAAAATTTGAATTTGATTTGTGTTGAATAAAATATTCTGATGACAATGATAAACATTAGGCTACTGAGATATGTTATTAAAAAGTATCACAAAGAACAACAAGGGGAAAACGTGAAAAGTTGGTCAAGTAAGAAGAAGCATAGCAAAAGGAAGAATTAAAAGATTCCTTGTACCAAAAAGGAAACGTTGGAAGGATAATGAAAAAAGTGTCAAAATAAGAATGCAAAGTTTGAAAAATCACAAAGAACAAATGGACAAAAGAAGAGTGAGCAGTATATGTTACAAAAGGTAAAAAGCAAAAGGACATTTTACCAAGGATGGTGAAGGATAATTTGTTCCGCCCCTTGCTCTGGAGTTTCCGATGGTCCTGTGACATAATTACAAAGTAACCCTCGTATTGCTTACGTCACTATTTAAAATAATTACTATTTGGGTCATTTTATTTTATCTCCTGTTTTAACTCATAACATATATCTGACGACTAATCGAAGAAAATAATTTACTCAAATCGAAGTGCTTGTTCTGGAGCCTTTGTGCTGGCATCTTTGTGCTGCAGACGATTTGTTTGTGTGTGTATCTTGTAGTTAGTTTTTTCTTTTTAAAAGAAAAATCAATATTTGGTGGGTACCCTGTATTGAAATAGTTTGAGTTGCTCATGGCCATTTGTATGGTTCATGGTTGATGAATACTATTGACTAGCGCGCTGGTTGGCTTGTATAGTTGACATTTGGTGGGTATTATGCTCATGCTTCTCTACTGCAAATAGCATCCTGAGCATACTTTATAGCATCAATCCCCACGGTACCTCAATAACAAGAGATCACCAAAATCAAACTAACAATCACAAGCATAAACACATACCACCACAAAAAATCAAAACTTTACTCAACTAGGTAATGCAAACAAACCCGTATTCACAATTTCTCTCTAAAACGGGAAAAAAAATCTCTCCATGTTTATATTGGCTGGGTAAAGGCATTTATATATGCCTTTTTTAGTAGAATCTATTATTGGAAATGATTGATTTGTGAGACTGAGTAAAATAGGATACGAATGAAACCTCTCTATTGTTATCGAAAACCAAAATCTCTCCATGTTCAAAAGGTAACATGGCACCAATAGTACAGATATGTGCAAAACTATTGAGCAAAAGCTACATCAACCATCATACTTCAACTATTGCTGATCGAAAAAAAAAAATGAAAGCACCAATGCAAGTAAACCTAACAACCATATGAAACAATGCAAAACAACCTCATTCCCAATTTCATTCATGATTTAACTAACAAAAATAAAAGCTTTGGCATTTTTCTAACATTTTTCTTTCATTGGGTATTAAAATGTCTCAACCTTTCTTCATCATAGTGGTTGTTTGAGGGCTGGGGTCATTACCAGCAGGGAGAGAAAGGGTTGAGGTTGGGCTTCTAGAAGAGGTGGGGATGAATGTCACTTCGCGGTAGTGAGAAGTAGCCATGGCGAAGCTGCCGTTGAAGGGGAGGAGGAGGCTGAGAAAGCATAGGAAGAAGGTGGTTCAGACAAGGGTAGATGAGGGCAGATTTGCAAAAATAAAAACTTGACATGCTCTTAGCCATTTAAAGCCCATCTATGCACATGTTTTATCCCAGCTGTTCGATTTTTGTTACATAGAATCTAATGGTTCATGAAAATAGACCATGTAATGGTCCCAAACATGGTGCGCACCAAGTTATCCGCCACCATCAAGGACCGCTAAGAATATGGCAACCCACGAGAAATGCAAAATGAGACTTCTTGTAATGCTTTGCAACATCTCTTTCCTATGGCTATAAAAAGCAACCTTGGTTGCATGCTACAAACTAGAAATGAGACTAAAATTCCTCCCTCATAAGCTTTAAATTCTGTAAACCCGAGTCTCCATTGTTGTGTGAAAAACTCTTTTCTCATTTCTTTGTTACCTGAAAGCACTCTGAATGTTTGTGTGGGTAAAGTGAAAAGGCCAGCAAGTAACTTTGATATACAAGAATGTCTCATAAAAGCTATTGAGTATTATATTCCGTTTGTGTAAGTTATAGAATGCTCACCCTGCAAAACAGCACATTGAATATTCACCTTTTTTTACGCGGTTGATGAAAGTAACCGAAGTATCGGACGACCAGGAAGTATGCGGGGTTGCTTGCAGTGTTCAAGTGAGCGTGGCGAGTATATGGTACTGCATGCAGTGACCGATTTTTGCCGTAAACAGAATAATGGAAAAAGGAAAACAATTTGTAGGTGAAATTACTCATAAGGGTAAAAGGCCGGGCACGTGATAAAACAACAGTATTTAAGGTAGTAGTCTATGGTGGACAAGTGGGTCGGCTGTCCATGAATGACGTACGGTCCTCCAGGTTGGCTTTAGTAAGTACGAATTAATGATGACAATACATTGATTAATAATTTTTTAAGCAACGAAGTTGATATTATTAGTAATTTTATTTTTGAAGTGTCAAAGTAAATAATATTAAGTACTAGTTAAACAATGAAATTAATTAATATAAAAAAAAATTTAAAAATAATGCTATTGCGCAATAAAGATGATAATTAATAATAGCCAAACAAAATAAGCTTGGATGTGAAATATTATTTGTGCAGAATTTATAAGAATTAAATATAAAATATCAAGATCAAACATAATTGGTCATATTTTTCAGTGAATTGTTTGTAGAGAATATTTTTTATAGTGGTACAGTAATATTTTTTTTATTTATCAAAGAAGGTAATCATTGCATTAGAACATTACTGACTAGACATTTTGTTGTAACACTTTTTTTGACTTTATTAATTCGTTGGGTTACGTATATTTACTCTGGGGAAGTCATCAACAGGGAAATGAGAATAATCTAAGGAAAGAGTTCCATGATGAAGGAGGAATTCAGACGTGATTTCAAATCAACTATTACTAATGATGGAGTTGTCATGAGTTCGCCCTCTTCGACCGGAATTTAGAGTTCGCATTAAAAAGGATTTAACAGTGGAATTCGCTCAGTATTTGAATTAACTATTGTAGTGAAATGCAGATTTTTCACTATTTACGAGTTCATATTGAATGTTGTCCCGAGTTATCATCAGAGGCAATCGGCTGCGATTTTGGTTTTTTTTCTACTGCATTGTTGGAGTTGGCAATTGAGAATGATTCAGCAGCTATTTTGAATAAACTATTTTCTAATGTCATTGGTGGAGTTGATGGGACTTCAGAGGGCAACACTAAATTGAGTACCTGGATGACAACTATGACGAATCCAATGCGAATTTAAATGTGTCCATTGTTGGGATTAAGGTGACTTCGTAGGTTGTATTTTATAGTAGTTCCTAGTTCGCGAATAAGAGCTGGAATTTTGAATCTTGTTGTTCCCGTTGCACTAATGATGGTAGTTCCGTTGTCGCCTACATGATACGAGTTCCGAGTTTCATTCAAAGAGGAATACAGCTGATTTGGAATCTATAATAACAACAACAAATGCATTGTAACCTGGAATCCGGAGCATAAGCAACAGTGGGGAAGTGGAAGATTGTGGCATTTCTTCCTATCAATGTTCGACCCACTAACACTGCAGTTGAGCATTTCTTTTAAATGTTTGTTGTTGCATTAGTATTATTATAGTTGTTATTAGTATTTTGAATTTTGATGGTCCTAGATTACGAAGTAAATGTATAGGATTTAAGTATCTAATCAATTGTTGTCACAAAAAATACCCTAAAAGGCAAATGAAGAAAAAAATTGGGTGAATTACACTGACTTCCCTTGAGGTTCAATGTAATTACACTCGACACCACTCTATTTAGCTATATTACATAGACCTCCCTTATTTCTCACAGGAGATCGAGTTTTGAGTTCCGAATTATCAAGTTCTGAGCTAAACCTCTCTTAATTCATTTCCGAGTTCTAAGTTCCAAGATCATTCCGTGATAATTTATCTTTCTGTAGGCATAATGAATTTGGAAGTGAATTACCACGTTAAAAGATAGGTTTAGCTTTGAACTTGCGAACTTGGAACTTGGAACTCGGAACTCGGAACTCGATCTCCTGTGAGAAATAAGGCAGGTCTATGTAATATAGCTAAATAGAGGGGTGTCGAGTGTAATTACACTGAATCTCAGGAGAGGTCAGTGTAATTCACCCGAAAAAATTTGGATAAAATCTATGAAGAACAAGATTGGTAGCAACCATAATTTGATTATTTATTTAGTGGTGGTAACCATAACAAAGAGAGGCAACTATGTGAAGATTTCCTGCTGTCGAAATCGGAACTAGGACAATAGGGAAATTAGCACGGGAATCATCCAATCGAGAAAGAAATTATCTCAGAACCTTGAATTCCCAACAATAAAGAAATGAAAATGGAAGCTAGAACTATTAACTCGAAAACGAGGACCTATGAACTTGGCTGTCGGATCGAGAAGCACTTGTTGGCCATTTGTGCCACAACACCTACAGCATCTGAACCAACAACCATCAGCACCAACAACCCAGCATTGAGTATGATAAAGTTGTTTCAAAAATTCAAACCAACGAATTCACTCATTTTTTTATTGTTGTTAAATGTTCAATTTCAAATTACCAACTTTAACCACAATCCCTGTAGAGTAAGGCATGCCCTTCTGGAGGCATGACAGTATTGTGGTTAACTTAGACTGTTGGAAACCATTAATTTGATCAATGATTAGATTGAGTAGTTGCCCCCATTTATGATTTCCGACTTTAATCGTGTCCTTGCAATGCACTGGCAACTCATTAACTTGGAACTGGAAATACATAATAGAATATGATAAAGGCATAATTTATTTTTAATAAAACTTCTAAGCAGTGGGCACACCGATATAAATTTGTAAATACTTTATCCTATAGTTTACCAACATTGATTATTATTACAATATTATATGCCAGGTCAATGTACTTGTATTCAGAAGATTAATCCTAGCACATTAACTAACGATTGAAAGAAGACAAGGTTCAAAGTGGGAAGCATCATAAAGCGATAATGTCACGTATGCTAGATATACCCTTATCCTAAAGATACACTTCTTACCACTTAGTCAAATGGTATCCAACACTTAAATTACACAGGTCATTAGATGGTATTGTTGAAAATAACCTTTTAATGTATAATTAGTAAAAAGGTACAAATTTCATAATATCTTTATTGCATTTCCTTTATAATTATTTCATTATATTTTAGTTTAGTTAAATTTGATAAAGTTAAAAATAATATAAAACAATTTAATTTAACTATTAATGTTATTATTAAATTCCACAGGAATCACGAGTTGGGTTCCACAATATACTCTATTCCTTTCAAATTACATCAATACGGAGTAAATCTAGTATATTTCCCCTCTTTTCCACGATAAAAAGGGCAAAATGGACTTCTTACTTCAAATAAGTTTATTATTTTTCAAAACCATAAAGTGCTGTTACCCCGTCCCGAGAGCTACAAACAGGGTGAACATTCAACGTGCATTTTTGCAGGTGAGCACTCTAAACTCCACCATTGTGTTTGATGAGGTTTAATTTAAGAAGAGTTTGAGAATGCTCACCTTAATATATGACCATTAAATGTTCACCTAAATATAAACCATAGATCTAAAGCTTTTCATAAATCGAATGGTGGAAAATGATGGAATAAGTTTAAGATACTAATTGTTAGAATTGGAGCAATCATACTCCATCATTCTCTACCATTGGATCTATAAAAAGCTTTAGATCTATAATTTATATTTAAGTGAACATTCAATCTTCACATCTTAAAGTGAATATTCTATAATTTCCCTTCATTTAAAGCTCATATAATTTGGATTTTGAGAGCCCAAAGAAGCTAGTGTAAAAAATACTCAAGTTTAGTAAAATTCTCACCTTTATTGGTGAGTATTGGATGTAGACTATAAGTTAGAGATTGAACAAGTATCAAATATTTGGTGTTACTTTCTCTTCTCTCACTCCTTTTTACACTTCCTAGTATTTTTTATTTTGTTTAATTATTTATTTTAACTGTTTCGATTTGATAGAACTGATTATTTTGCATATAGAAAACCATTTTACACTCCGATACAAATGCAAAAGCAGTATATCATCTATTTGTCTCATATACTGACAGTAGGTATCTCATCACTTGCTATAAGATACTATGTGAACCTTTTAATTTATGTTTTAAGTGCGTGGAAGTTTTAAAAATCTAAGAATTTGATTCAATTCCCTTCTCAAATCCTCTAAATACCATCAATTTATTTTCAAATGAGTTAATTCATGCATTTCTTTTGTCTTGTTAGGTGTCTTTTTTTAGATTTAAATATTAAAATTAAGTTTTAACTTTTAATTTACCAAGTAATAAGATACATGGATAAACTTATTAATCCATTTACTCGATGAATGACCTAACCAATTTAGAATTGGGATAAAAATAAATTAATTTAAATAAGTTAAGCTTTTTAAGTTTAATCCACCTAATTTTAGCATATAAATAAATTAACTCAATAAGTTTGGCTTATTTTAACAGTCCAATATCAGAGTTTTGTATAATGTAAAATAAAAAAATCATTTTGTGTACCTTCAATATTATATGTGACATGCAATAGTGGAAGGTCTATTCTTACAGGAGAGCTCATTTGACTATGTAATTCAAGTCGCATTTGTAATGGCCGAAGCTGAATCCTGGAGCACTGGTGTGCCAGTTTCTCCAACCCGTTAAGATAATAATAAAAATATTATGACGGTGAAGATCTTGCATAAAAACGATGCGCGTGATACTATACATAGACCGCCGGTCATCAGGTGAACTTATGTAATGAATAAAAAAATGGCACATCCTGAAGGGTCTACAATGGGCAAGGAGTGAGCGGCTTTATATATCAACCCCTTTTTTTTGTTTTTTAAACAATCAATGAACGTGTTTTGAAACATGGATGAATAAGGCGCAGTTTTTTTTTTTTTTTTTTGTCCTTTTTGTTGAGATACACTACGGTTTGGAATGGTCGTTTATAAGATGTGTAGGTAAATTATTTATTACTACAAGAAAAACGCCTACTAGCGGTGGATTTTTTGTGACAGACTTCCGCCTTAAAGATCCAAAAAAAATTTGAAATCAAGAGGAATGTAAAAATTCATTAAAAAAAAAGATTGAAAAATTTCTGCCACTAAATGTGCAAGATTTTTTTTAAAAAATCAATGTGTTAATTAGCGGCGGAATAATGTCGTGAAATAGGAAAAAATGGGTTGCAAATTTACAAATAGCAGGGGATTTTTTACCGCTAGTTATAGAAAAAAAAAAAACCATAACCTTGTTGTTTAGCCGCTGAATTTCTGTTGCAAACTATCAATGAAATAAAAAAAAAAATATAGTTTATAAAATATATTTAGTGGGGGATTTTTGCCACTAATTGCAAAAAAAGAAAAACTTGTTGTTTAGGGGCAAAATTTTTGCCGCTAACTATCAATGAAAATTTTTTAAAATAAAATTTCAATGTTCCATTTTGCAGGAGATTTTCCATAGCTAATCATTTTTAGAATTACTGGGGGATTCTTCACTAGTAATTGGAAAAAAAAAATGATCTTTTAGCTTACAACAAAATTAAAGAAAAAAAATTTCATGTTCTATTTAGCAGGGGAATTTTCTACCACTAATTACAAATTAAAAAAAAATGATCTTGTAATTTGGTGATGGAAATTCTGCCGCTAACTATCAATGAAATTAAAAAGGGGTTTCTACCTTCTATTTAGCAGGGAATCTTCTGTAGCTAATTTTTTTACAAACAATGAGAAATTTTCCGCTGCAAATTACAAAAAACAAAAATGACCTTTTAGTTTAGTGGCAGAAATTCTACCACTAACTAACAACGAATTTTGAAATGGTTTTAAAAAAATTTTTGAGACATATCAGGGGCAAAATTTTCGTCGCTAATTGCAGTAGTTAAAAAAAATTGAAAAATTTAATTTTTGTTGTAGCAAAAAATCCACCACTAAGTTTACTTGATTTTGAAAAAGGAATTCATATAATTTGTGGCAAAAAATCAGCCGAATAATTTAAAATTCCACTGTAAATGGATTTTTATTAGAGACACATTACAACAGTCTTCCTTCATTTTATACTCTTCTCTTTTCCTTTCGTATCATTCTCTCTTACCTTTCTTCGCCTCCCTTCTCCTCCCATACCATATCCAATATTTCTTCTCCTCCCTCTCTTTTTCCTTCACTCTTTTCCTTTGCTCCTCCCTCTCCTTTTTTTTTGTCTATCTTTTTTTTTTCTTTCCTTTCTCTTTTCCTTTCCATGTACAATTCCCTAACCACCATTGTCACTACCACCACCGGCAAGTAGGTTTTTTTTTTTTTTAAAGATTATCATACTGAAATTAATTTTTGTATAATATATATTACTAGTTTTATTGTTGTTGATATTGATGATTATTGAGTATTTTCTTGTTAATGACTCAATGGATAAATTCAAAGACACAATAAAGGTATAAACCTAAAACATTTGGATTGAATTTTACTTTTTTAAACGATTTAGAATCTTTTTGGTATCGCATGTGTTTAAATCTAATGATTATATTTTTTCCCCATACGAGTTGGACATTTGCGACAAAAAATCCACTGTAAAGTTAGAGGGGAAAAATCTGTCACAAAATTAAAGGAGAAAAATTCATCGCACTAATTTGCATGGGAAAATCCACTATGACAGATTGTAGCCCATGTTTTTGCGATCACCCTATTTCTACAACAAATTTGCCACTAGCGGCAGATTTGACCAAAATCCATCACAAATCACATTTTTTCTTATAGTATGATTATGGTGATGTATTTTAGTAGGACACATGGCTGATTCATGGCTACAAATAACTAACGAATACCAGTATCTTTGAATTTTATAGGGGTATCGAAATTGATTGGGAAAGAAGATTCAGTGACAGATCTAGGCAAAAAATGATGGGGGCCATGCCCCCACAAGAATTTGATAATTTTTGAAAAAAGTATATATATATATATATATTCCCATATTATTTTATTAAATTTGGCTGCATACTAAGATAAAAATTATTTTATTAAGTTTAAAACTTTTTGTTATATTTATATATTATTTTAGATTAATTAATTAATAGGTCCCTATAGTTTAATCAAATTTTTAATTAGGTCCCTTTAGTTTAAAAGTTTTTAATTAGGTCTCTATATTAAATAAATTTTTATAATTAACTCCTTAGAGCAACCTAATAGGTTCTCACCTAATTTTATAAGCTTAAATCTAAAAATTTATTCAATCCAAAAATGTAAAAAATTTATTCAATCTAATTGAAACTCTTGTAATAATTGATTATTTTAAAGACTTAATTACAAAAATTTATATAATATAAGGACTTGATTAAAAAACTTTAAATTATAAGAACTTAATTCAAAATTGGATTGATATATAGCAATTTGTAGATTAATTAAATCTAATAATTTTTCCCTCATTAACAGAATTTTTTGGATCTATCACGAAGAAGATTTGCATTTATCGTAAAGAATTTAAATATTATTTTAGTCTCTATAGTTATGCTAAATTTTGGTTTTGATCCTTATAACAATTTTTTTGGTACAAATTTCTATAGTTTTCTACCATTTGTGTTTTGATCCTCAAGGGACTAAAACTAAAATAAATTAAAAGACAGGGATCAATCCTTTGTAAAAAAAATAAGGACTAATCATTTATAAAAATAACAATTATATGGACTATAGGGACTAATAACTAAAATGTTAAAAACTATAGGGACCAATAATTAATTTTAAAGGCTAATAATCAAATTTTTTATATTATAAGAACTAAAACTTGAATAAAAAAAATTATAGGGACTAAAACTAAAATCAGTAAAAACTATAAGGACCAAAAACTTATTTAAAACAATCACAAAGTTATTATAAGGGCATAATAGTCATTTTAACTATAATGGGGTCCAACATTATTATAGTTAAAAATAATATATGACTCATGTATAGTTAATTTAGTTAGTCACTTTTCATGCTAAATTCTTCGTGCGATATTGTAATACTCCTAATTTCATCCGTTCATTTAACGATCAACAAATGTTAGAGGAAGAAACTATAATGGGAAAAGATTTTATCATATGACAATTTTCCACGACCAGATGATGTATAGGTTAGAATCTACTTTTTTTATTAAAAATAAAAATTCATACATGATTAGCTCTAATAAATTTTTTATATGAGATGATCTATTTGTAACAATAATGACAAAATAAATTTTTATGGAGATAAATATAATTTCTAAAATGAAAACAGTGTAAGACATAATTATATTAAACTTGAAGGGAATTAATGTAATTGTCATCCAAAAATAAAATCAAAGGTTGCTAAATAAAATAATATTAAATTGACGTAAGAGAAAAATAAAAATAATAATCAAAATTCATTTACTTTGAGGCATGATTTCGTTTTTCAAACTTTTTTAGTATTTAAGTGACTATTGGCCCACCAACAATATAGTAAAGGTTTGTTTAATTTGTTTAATAAGATAAGACATGATAATATAAGATTTATAATAATTTTAATATTATATAATATTTAGTATGATATTGCATAAAGTATATTATATTATATAATATAATACTATATTTTCTTGTTATCAAAAATAATTTTAATTATAATTAAATATATAAAAAAATCTATAATAAAATGATCCTTTTATTAATTATTTACTTATAATACAAAAATGTTATTTAAATATTTATTATATTTAAAAATATTAATTATAAAGATTCATTAATCTTTACGTTTAAAATTGTAATTTATTTTAAATGTTATTTGTTATTTATTTCAATTTGTTTAATGATTATTTCTTATTTTAGTAAAATAATAAAAAATTAACAAATATAAAATATTTTCTTTCACTTATATATTTTAATTATATTTAATCAAATTTATATTAAATATTACTTCTCACTAGATATTAGTTATTATTTATTTATACATTTTTATATTATTATTATTAATTATTTTTATATTATATTACGTAGGATAATATTATCATTTTACTATCTCAAATAATTCTAATCAAAAGAAAAAAAATTATAAAAAAAAGTATAAATAGAAATAGTAATTTTAATTCATATAAATTACCAAATAAATATTATTCTTCAAATGCTTTTTATTTTTTAAGTATAATCATTTAAAATATCTCTTATTTTTTATTATGTATAATTATAGTTTATAAAAAAAATTTATTATTCATTTATATATTATTAATAAGTATTTGTTTTTAAACAAAATATTAAAATTAACAAAAACATAATATTCTCTCGTTTATCTATTCTGATATTTGCTGTTTTTTGGTATATAATATAACAAGAAAAAAGCAAAAGAAATAAAATAGTAATTTTTATTAAATATAAATATAATTTATGTTAAAAGTTATTTATTATTTAGTCATACATTTTTATATATTTTTTTGTTATTTTCATAAACATAAAAACTAGAGAGAGAGAGAGAGAGAGAGAGAGAGAGAGAGAGAGTTCTTATACATCAAAGCTCAATTAAACTTGATTTTATATCCAAAGATTTGATTGAATTATACATCATTTTAATATATAAAGAGACTTTAATAAATGAGCTAAAATAATACATTAATTACACCAAATAACTCATAAAATTATAATGTACTGTATTAATTTATGCAATTAGACCTTATACATTGGGCTGCCTAACGTGACTATTCTCCCACCGACAATACATTAAGCGATTATTTACATTAAAAAAAGTACATTAAAGATTGACACAATTACATTGATCCAAATTTTAGTTGCAAGAAGACAAAAAGAACATCAAAATATTGATTTAAATTATGAAAATGCATCAACTAGGTTGACTCTAATGAAATAACAACTATTGTCACATGTGGTATACTGCAGTTCGTCGATTTTTTAATGTCCAATTTTGCCTTTTAACACAGTTGTCTCTGATTAAAGCTATATGTAAGAAACTGAAGACAAAAAAAATGCAAGTATTTTTTCGGGAGAGTTTAAAGAATTCATCGCCAACACCAAAGTCCGAATGATTGAAAGCGGTTCAGGTGGGCGCGTTAAAATAAATAAAATATTTATAACCTAACTATTTTATTATCTTAATCACCCACGTGGCAGACAACGATGAGTGTTGAGTGTATGACCTAGGACGATTTGCAGTTTTCTTAAATTTTATAATAGTTGTGACGATAATAAAAGTCAGCCGGCAATTAATCTTCGCAATAATTCCTGCGCCATGATTGTTGTACCTGGTTTTTTGTTGGTTGAAGAATTAAATTTTCTGAAAAATATTTAAATATATTCTCGATCCGAGCAGTGGGGCAAGTTGGTCGTTGTTGAGTGCTGCCTTCCACGATTTGCAGGTTTAATTAGCTGTACCCTATTTTTTTAAATTACAAACGCAGATTTATTTACATGAATTTTTTTTTAATCGAAACCATAAGTGTTATCCAATAGAAAGCAACGTTACTCAAGTCGAGTAATATTATTTAAGCAGAAAGCTCTTCTTTTCAAATTTCTTTTTAAGTTTTAACACAGATATATGCTTAAAGTTCAAGTTTAAGATATCTAATTAAGTTAGAATAATCTCACACCAATTAATCTATGCATTCATTGTTATTTCTTCCATTTTAGAATATCTGGTCAAAATAAAAAAATATACAGATTAAGAAAAAAAATAACTTTGATAATGGCATAAAATTTTATAAATAAATAAAATTATCCCGATTTAAAGATAGTGAGTTAATCTAGCACATTCTTCAACTTTGATTACGATGATATTAGGTGACAATTAAATTAAAGATATAATTGAAAAAAAAATAATTAATACTATCTCAATGTTAGAGATGGATAGATATTCCAAAATCTTAAAATATCAAAATTGGACAAATATTCTGAAGCGGATGAAGTGTTTACATAAGAAATCTCGTGATATTGATAATTTAAGTAAAAATAATAAACTTATTGTGAAACAAATATATGTTATTTACCCATAAAAACAACCCATAATTTGTTATTGGTATAACTCAATTTGCAAATTCATTATTTGTTTGTGAGTTATCAATGACAATACGTTTTATATAATATATATAGAAATTGACAGAAGGTTCTGTCGTACGAAGATCGCATATCTTATCCGGAAATATTTGAAAATCGTCTTATTATTCGGTTGTCTGTATGATAAAATTATGTATGACAATGTGACCATAAAAAAAAAAAAGGTATGATGCTTAAATTAAAAAAATAATTTTGATCCATTTGTAAAGAGTTTTATATTATTATTATTATTATTATTATTATTTAATCATGTCTCATTAAATGGGTGATCTTTGATATTGTAATTATAGGTGTTAAATATATTTAAATGGCAGTATAAATTTTTTTACATTAGTTATGTATTAAAATTAAATTTTGTAAAGCAATTGTAGTTAAGAATTTTAAATCTATCATAATACTCAGCATATATCTAATAAGTTAAAGAATTTAATTTGGATGTAATGTTGATGTAAATTTTTTTATAGAATCATTTAATCATCTTTTGTTATGTTGGAAAAAAGTGTTTCGCCTGTACAATAATTAACTTAATAGTCATACATATAGTTTATATTTTTAATTAATAACATAAAATATTTTACATTAAAAGTGCATAAAAATTACTCTTATTGATAAAAAAAATAAACTCTTGGTAACTATGATAAACATAGCATATCTAAAAAAATCTAGGTTTTTTTTTTTTTGGGTTATCCAAGTGTATTTCTCTCCCTATTATCGGGAAGAAGGCTATTCCCCCTTAAATATAGTCAAATTTGCCTTCTCAATTGATATTCTCTCCAAAAATCAAATCAAAATTTTCTCTGAGATTGTAATGTGTCTCTTCCACTAAACCAACTCCCTTGTTAATATATCTTAAAAATATTGATAATGTCATCGAAGAAAAACTACTGAACAAGGAAAAAAGAAACCAAGAAGAATGCTGCTCCACATAGGATAGAAAGGTAAAATAAATAGGGTTTTTCAGCGACTAGTTAAAGAATTGGAAGTTTTTTAAGTTCAATGTATTGAAAACTTAAAAATCATACTTCCCAATAAAAACTTTCTGCTGTTCGTTTCCTAAATAGTGTCCTTAAGGCACTGATGTGAAAAACCCAAAAATGTGAATGGGCAATATAATTAGTTAAGTGTAATCTAATTTGATATAATTATAAAAAAACAAAATTTCTCCACATGAATTTCACGTTGTATGTAACTTCTATAGTTATTATAAACTAAATTATTTGATAAACACTATATAATATTAATTAGGATTTAATTTTTATATATTAATAGTTCGAAATATCTTTAAACTCTCAGCCAATGAAAAGGTGCCATATAATCCATTTTAAAACTAATTCTAATTCAAATTAAAAAAAAAAAAGGACAAAGTGGATGATTTGTTAACTTTTCATTGGCAACTTTACACCATCTGAAAATTAATTCCATACAATTATAGAGAAAAATTGTTGTATATAGCAAAAAATAAGTATAGAATATTACAAATTAATTTCTTTTTTACATTTTCGCTTTTGTCATGAAAAAAGAAAACATATTTTAAAAATATTAAAAAAAAAAAGCTTAGTCTACGAGCTGAAAAGGATGGTGTTAATGAGCCGATACTATGCCAACATAGAATATTTGAGGCCAGCTATGGGTCTAAGTGAGTTGGGTTGTTTTCTTTATTAAATTACAATTTTATAAAAGATTAAACCCAGAAATAATCATGTCTGAAGGTAGAAATATTTTAAAAACAAAAAACTTAAAAATA
The DNA here is from genome assembly GCA_031439585.1 of Pterocarpus macrocarpus. Taxonomy (NCBI): domain Eukaryota; kingdom Viridiplantae; phylum Streptophyta; class Magnoliopsida; order Fabales; family Fabaceae; genus Pterocarpus; species Pterocarpus macrocarpus. The sequence goes on along the minus strand of CM062520.1, from coordinate 64,050,380 downwards.
ATAAAACTTAAAAAATTTAAACTTCACATTTATCATATCATGTTACATAATGAATTCAAAATAAACTCAATATTCTATAATCAATTTACGTAATAATTTCAATCTAAACTATATAATAAAATTTTAGTTTGATTTGTGTTGAATAAATTATTCTGATGACAATGATAAACATTAGGCTACTCATATGTTATTATAAAGTATCACAAAGAACAAGGGAAAAACGTGAAAAGTTGGTCAAGTAAGAAGAAGCATAGCAAAAGGACGAATTAAAAGATTCCTTGTACCAAAAAGGAAACGTTGGAAGGATAATGAAAAAAGTGTCAAAATAAGAATGCAAAATTTGAAAAATCACAAAGAACAGGAGAAGTTTAAAATACTCTTCTAATAAAAGTAAATATTTAATATTTATTTAATTTTTAATTATTGATCAAATTAAAAAATAAATTTAACAATTAATAATAAAAGAGCACTTATATTTTAAATATTATGTAAAGTATTATAATTAATTTTTATATAATATTAATTATTAAATTTATTTTTTAATTAGATTAATAATTAAAAATTAACTAAATATTGAATGTTCACTTTTGTTGAAAGAGCATTTTAATCTTCTTCCAAAGGACAAATAGACAAAAGACGAATTTGCAGTACATGGTACAAAATGCAAAAGGCATAAGAACACCTCAAGTTGTGCTAAAAAGGATATCAAGGACTGCTTAGAATATGGCAGCTCACGAGAAATGCAAAAAGCGAACTCTTGTAATGCCTTGCAAAGTCTCTTTCCTATGGCTATGATAAGCGACCTTGGTTGCACGCTACGAACTAGAAACGAGGCCAAAATTCCTCCCTCCTAAGCTTTAAATTTTGTAAACCCGACCGTCCATTGTTGTGTGAAAAACTCTTTTCTCATTTCTTTGTTAGCTGAAAACACTCTGAATGTTTGCGTGTAAAGGCTAGTAAGTATATAACTTTGATATACAAGAATGTCTCGTAAAAGCTATTGAGTATTATCTACAAGGTTTAGAGCTCTTGTAATTGGCGACGTGTGTAGCGGTCCAGGCTGAATCCTGGTACACTGGTGTACTAGGTTTTTGGCCGGCGAGCAAATGGTCATTTTTTTTATGCTAATCTTTATCTTTAATTTACCATTTCAACCATCACTCTCCTCTCTCCTCAAATTCCTTCCTCCAACTTATCCTATCTATGCATTCTTCCTTCGACATTCAGCCAAGGAATCTTAGAAACTATTACAGTAGCATCATCATCATCAAAACCAATAACTAACACAAATTGCAAGGAATCACAAAGAAACTAAATTAAAAGAATGAATTGAGATGTACCATCCATTTTTCATCCATATACAAGTAACAAGAACAAATGAATTGACATGATCAAATGGGTTCCATGAATTGATAAGATGAAATTAAAACCATGAGAAGCACCACGCTCCAGAGATCTAAGAAAGCTTTCCACAATGCTAGGTTCCTTCCCCCTTCATAGCAAGCTGCAAGCCCCCGTGACAAAGCCCCGCCACCGCGGCCGAAACCCTGGCGGACAACCCTATTCGAGCCACCACAGACCACCGGACCTCCGCGAACAGCCACCCACGACCCCCTCCCTCCCTCATGATGTGAGCAACAACCTGCCTACTTCTCCCATCGCAACCCTAGTACAGCACACCACCACACCATCAACTCCAACCACTAGATCTAGTTTATTATTTTCTTAATCTTTATTTCTGTTTTTTTGTTTTTTGGTTCATTTTCTTGCCTTTTTCATTCTGTGCAATTGTTAGTGCTCATCCAAATGTTAGATTCTATAAAATGCCATAATGTAACCCATTAAAATATACTTTTGAAATCTCCCTCATCTCCAACGCCATAGCTAGTAGGGGGAGCAGGTTGGTGGCTATTTGAAGGGGGAGGGTGTCCAGGGATTCTTCTAGAGGGAGAGAGAAAAGTTGCTTGGGTAGAAGAGGTCACCAGATTGAGAGTGGGATAATGCCCATTTTTGTCATATCACATTGATCCATTTTTAATTTAATAAACAATGTAACCTGATGACTGCGATGCACGGGTGGTTGTTCACATATTGTTACTATGTAAAATCTATCACACAAAATCCAGATCGTTACAATATTTTTATTGTTATCTTAATGGCTTCAAAATCCTGGTACACTGGTATATCAGGAATGAGCCTGGACCATTTTAAACATCGCCCTTATAATTTGGATTTTGAAAGCCCAAAGAAGCTAGTGTAAAGAATACTCAAGTTTAGTAAAATTCTCACCTTTGTTGGGGAGTATTGGACATAGAAAACAAGTTGGAGACTGAACAAATATCAAATATTTGGTGTTACTTTCTCTTCTCTCACTCCTTTTTACACTTCCTAGTATTTTTTATTTTGTTTAATTATTTATTTAAACTGTTTCTATTTGACAGAACTGATTATTTTGCACATTGGAAAACCATTTTACACTATGATTATCTACTTGTCTCATATAGTGATAATAGATATCTCATCACTTGTTATAAGATACTATGTGAACCTTTTAACTTATATTTTAAGTGTGTAGAAGTTTTAAAAATCTAAGAATTTGATTCAATCCTCTTCTCAAATCCTCTAAATACCATCAATTTATTTTCAAATGAGTTAATTCATGCATTTATTTTCTTTTGTTAGGTGTCTTTTCTTAGATTTAATTATTAAACTTAAATTTTAACTTTTAATTTACCAAGTAATAAGATACACGGATAAACGTATTAATCCATTTACTCGATGAATGGCCTAACCAATTTAGAAATGGGCTAAAAATAAATTAATTTAAATAAGTTAAGTATTTTAAGCTTAATCCATCTAATTTTAGCATATAAATAAATTACCCCTGTAAGTTTGACATATTTTAACAGTCCTATATGGGAGGTTTGTATAATGTATAACAAAAAAAAAAATCATTTCGTGTGCCGCCAATATTATATGCGAAATGCAATAGTGGAAGGTCTATTCTTACAAGAGAGTGCATTTGAGTATGTAATTCAGGTCGCACTTGTAATGGTCCAAGGTGAATCCTGGAGCACTAACGTATCAGTTTCTCCAACCCGTTAAGATAATAATAAAAATATCATGATGGTGAAGATCTTCCATAGAAAATCTTGCATAAAAACGATGCATGTGATACCATACATAGACTGCCAGTCATCAGCTGAACTTATGTAATGAATGAATGGAAAAATGGCACATTTTGAAGGATCTAAAATGGGCAAAGAGTGAGTGGCGTTATGTATCAACCCCTTTTTCTTCCCTTTTTTTTTTTTTTTTACCATCAACGCAAGTGTTTTGAAACATGGATGAATAAGGTGTAGTTTTTTTTTCTTTTTTTTTTTGTCCTTTTTGTTGGGCATATACACTATGGTTTGGAATGGTGGTGTATAAGATACATAGGTAAATTATTTATCACTACAAGAAAAACGCCTATTACCGGCGGATTTTTGGCAGCGAACCTTCGCCTCAATGGTCCCAAAAAAAAAAAAAAGAAATTAGGAGGTATGTAAAAATTAAAAAAAAAAAAAGAGTGAAAAATTTCTGCCACTAAATATGCAAGATTTAAAAAAAATGAAAAATAAATATTTTAATTAGCAACGAAACAATGTTGTTAAATGGGATAAAAATGGATTACAGTTAGCAGGGAATTTTTTGTCGTTAATTACAAAAAAAACCATGATCTCATTGTTTAACGGCCTAATTTCTGCTGCAAACTATCAACAAAATAAAAAAGATAGTTTATAAATTCTATTTAGTGGGGGATTTTTTTGCCACTAATTGCAAAAAAAAAAAAAAAAATGAGCTTTTTGTTTAGTGGCAAAATTTTCACCGCTAACCATCAACGGAACCTTTTTTTCTTTTTTGGGAAAAAAGTCTCAACTTTCTATTTTGCTGGGGATTTTTGCTGCTAATCTTTTTTTACAATTATCGGGGACTTTTTTGTTGCTAATTGGAAAAAAAAATGATCTTGTAGTTTACAATGAAATTTAAAAAAAAATTCTACATTCTATTTAGTGGGGAAATTTTCTACCACCAATTGCAAATTAAAAAAAAACCGTGATATTGTAATTTTGTGGTGAAACTTCCGCCGCTAATATGAACGAAATTAAAAAAAAAAAAAAGGGGTTCCTATGTTCTATTTAATGGGGAGTCTTTTGCCACTAATTTTTTTACAAGTAGCATGCGATTTTTTGCCGCAAATTACAAAAAAATGGATTCTTTTAGTTTAGTGGCAGAAATTCTACCGCTAACTAATAACAAATTTTGAAATGGTTTTAAAAAAAAAATTTTGAGACATATAGGCGGCAGAAATTTCATCACTTATTGCAATGGTTAAAAAAAAATTTGAAAAATTTAATTTTTGTTGTAGCAAAAAATCCGCTATTAAGTTTACTAAATGTTGAAAAAGGAATTCATACAATTTGTCATGGAAATCAGCCGCATAATTTAAAATTCCACTACAAATGAATTTTTATTAAAGATATATCATAACACTCTTCCTTCATCTTATACTCTTCTCTTTTCCTTTCTCATAATTCTCTCTTCCCTTTCTTCTCCTCCCTTCTCCTCCCACACCATATCCAATATTCCTCTTCCTCCCTCTCTTTTTCCTTCACTCTTTTCCTTTGCTTCTCCCTCCCCTTTTTTCGTCTATCTTTTTTTCCTTTCCTTTCCTTTCCATGTATACTTCCCTAACCACCTTTACCAGTACCATTGCTAGCGAGTATTTTTTTTTTTAAGATTATCTTACTGAATTTAATTTTTGTATAATATATATTACTGGTTTTATTATTGTCAATATTGATGATTATTGAGTATTTCCTTATTCAAGGCTCAATAGATAAATTCAAGACACAACAGAGGTATAAACTTGAAATATTTGGATCAAATTTTACATTTTTAAATGATTTTGAATCTTTTTGGTGTTGTATGTGTTTAAATTTGATGATTATATTTTTTCCCTAGGAATTGGTCATTTGCGGCAAAAAATCCGTTCCCAAGTTAGATAGGAAAAATCTGCCATACTAATTAGTGAGGGAAAGTCCACTATAACTAATTAGTACTTTATGTTTTTGTGATGACCCTATTTCTACCACAAATCCACCGCAAATGGCAGATCTGACCAATTTTGTGATAGACAAATCCATTGCAAATCGCATTTTGTCTTACGGTATGATTTATAGCGATGTATTTTAGTAGGACACATGGCTGATTTATAGGTACGAATAACTAAAGAATATCAGTACTTTTAAATTTTATAGGAGTACGAAATTGATTGGGAAAGAAGATTCAGTGACAGATATAGGCTCAAAATGTTGGGCGCACATGCCCCCACAAGAATTTGATGATTTTTTTAAAAAGCATATATATTATTTTATTAAATTTGACCTCACACTAATGTAAAAATTATTTTATTAAGTTTAAAACTTTTTGTTATATTTATATATTATTTAGATTAATTAATCAGTAGATCCTTATTCTTTGATCAAATTTTTAATTAGATTCCTCAAGTTAAAAAGCTTTTAATCAAGTCCCTAATTAGATTTATAAGCTTAAATCTAAAAATTTATTCAATCTAAAAATGTAAAAAATTTATTCAATCTAATTGAAAATCTTGTAACAATTGATTGTTTTAGAAACTTAATTATAAAAATTTATATAATATAGAGATTTGATTAAAAAATTTTAAACTATAGGTACCTAGTTCAAAATTGGGTTGATCTATAGCAATTTGTTGATTAATTAAATTTATTATTTTTGTCTTCATTATTTAAATTTTATGGATCTACCCTGAGAAGATTTGAATTTATCATAAAGGATTTAATTATCATTTTGGTCTCTATAATTACACCAAATTTTAACTTGGTTTTGATTGCTATAATTTTTTTTTTTTGGGTACAAGTTTTTATAGTTTTCTACCATTTGAGTTTTGATCCTTGAGGGACCAAAACCAAAATAAATTAAAAGATAGGGAACAATTCTTTGTAAGAAAATAAGGACTAATCATTTATAAAAAGTAACAATTATATGGACTACAAGGACCAATAACTAAAATGTTAAAAACTATAGGGACCAATAATTATTTTTAAAGACCAAAAATACAAAACTTGATACTATAAGAACTAAAACCTAAATTAAAAAAAAAGTATAGGGATTAAAACCAAAATCAGTAAAAACAAGAAGGACCAAAAACTTATTTAAATCAATCATAAAGTTATTATAAGGGCATAATAGTCATTTTAACTATAATGGGGTCCAATATTATTACAGTTAGAAATAATATATGACTCATGTATAGTTATTGTAGTCGGTCACTTTTCGTGTTAAATTCTTGGTGCTATATAGAAATACTCCTAATTTCATCCCTTCATTTAATGATTAACTAATGTTAGAGGAAGTAACTATAATGGGAAACAGATCTTATCATATGACAATTTTGCATAACCAGATCATGTATAGGTTAGAATCTACCTTTTTTTATTAATAATAAAAATTTATACATGATTAGTTTTTATAAAATTTTTATATGAGATGATCTATTTGCAACATAATGACAAAATAAATTTTTATGGAGATAAATATAATTTCTAAAATAAAAAGAGTGTAAGACATAATTATATTAAACTTTAAGGGAATTAGTGTAATTTCCATCCAAAAATAAAATCAAAGGTTGCTAAATTAACTAATACTAAATTGACGTCAGAGAAAAATATAAATAATAATGAAAATTCATTTACATTGAGGCGTGATTCCATTTTTCAAACATTTTTGGTATTTAAGTGACTATTGGCCCACCAACAATACAATAAGGGTTTGTTTGGTTTGTTTAATGGGAAAACACCTGATAATATAAAATTTGATAATTTGAAATCCAATAATATAAGATTTATAAAATTTTTAATATTATACAATATTTGATATGATATTGCATAAAGTATATTATATTATATTATATAATACAATATTATATTTTCTTACTATCAGAAATATTTTTAATTATAATTAAATATTTTAAAAAAATATAATAAAATGATCCTTTTATTAATTATTTAATTATAACACAAAAATGTTATTTAAATATTTATTATATTTAAAAATATTTATTATAAATATTCATTAATATTTATCGTTTAAAATTGTAATTTATTTTAAATTTTATTTGTTATTTATTTCAATTTGCTTAATGATTATTCTTATTTCAGTAAAATAATAAAAAATTAACAAATATAAAATAATTTCTTTCTCTTATATGTTTTAATTATATTTAATCAAATTTATATTAAATATTACTTTTCACTAGATATTAGTTATTATTTATTTATATATTTAATAGTTAATTATTATATATACATTTTTGTATTATTATTAATAATTATTTTTATGTTATATTATGTAAGATAATATTATCATTTTACTATTACAAATAATTCTAATCAAAAGAAAAAAATTTTAAAAAAAACCTGATTAGAAATAGTAATTTTAATTCATATAAATTAATAAATAAATATTATTCTTCAAGTGCTTTTTATTTTTTTAGTATAATCTTTTAAAATATCACTTCTTTTTTATTATGTATAATTATAGTTTATTAAAAATATTTATTATTAATTTATATATTTTTAATAAGTATTTGTTTTTAAATAAATTATTAAAATGAACAAAAACATAATATTCTCTCGTTTATATATTCTGACATTTTCTGTTTATTAGTATATAATATAACAAGAAAAAAAACACAAGAAATAGCACAGTAATTTTTATTAATTATTTAATTATATTTTTAAAAATTAATATATCAGCTACATACTTATTATTTTTAATCGTAATTATTTTAACTATTTTTAATTTTTATTGAATATAAATATAATTTATGTTAAAAATTATTTATTATTTCGTCATATACTTTTTATAATTATTTGTTGTTGTTTTCATATATATAAAAACTAGATATAAAGAAAGAGAGAGAGAGAGAGAGAGAGTTCTTATACATCAAAGCTCAATTAAACTTGATTTTATATCCAAAGATTTGATTGAGTTATATATTATTTTAATATATAAAGAGACTTTAATAAATGAGCTAAAATAATACATTGATTATACCAAACAATTCATAAAATTATAATATACTGTATTAACTTATGTAATTAGACCTTATACATTGGGTCGCCTTAGGTGACTATCTCCCACCGACAGTACATTAAGCGATTGTTTACATTAAAAAAAAAGTACATTAAAGATTGGCACAATTACATTGATCCGTATTTTAGTTGCAAGAAGACAAAAAGAAAATCAAAATATTGATTTAAAATATGAAAATGCATCAACTAGGTTGACTCTAATGAAAGAACAACTATTGTCACATGTGGTATGCTGCAGTTCGTCGATTTTTTAATGTCCAATTTTGCCTTTTAACACAGTTGTCTCTGATAAAAGATATATGTAAGAAACTGAAAAGAAAAGAGTGCGAGTATTTTTTCGGGAGAGTTTAAAGAATTCACCGCCAGCACCAAAGTCCGAATCGTTGAAAGCGAATCAGGGAGGTGCGTTAACGTTTTATAACCTAACTAGCTAATTATCTTAAACACCCACGTGGCGGACGACGATGAGTGTTTAGTGTTGACCTGGGACGATTAATTTGCAGTTTTCTTAAATTTTATAATAGTTGTGACGATAATAATTCCTCCGACATGATCGTTTTACTACATGTTTTGGTTGGTTGTAGAATTAAATTTTCTGATAAATATATTAATGATCCAAGTAGTGGGTCAAGTTGGTCATTGTTGAGTGCTGCCTTCCACCATTTGCAGGTTTAATTAGCTGTAGCCTGTTTTTTTCAATTGCAAACGCAGATTTGTTTACATGATTTTTTTTTTCTTTTTATCGAAGCCATAAATTTTATTCCATCAAAAGCAATCCTATTCGAGTTAGGAAATATTATTTAAGCAGAAAAGCTTTTTTTTTTAAATTTTCTTTTAAGTTTTAACATAAATACATACTCAAAATTTAAATCTAAAATATTTAATTAAGTTGGAATAGTCTCTCACCAACTAATCTATACGTTCAGTGCTATTTACATAAAAAATCTAGTGATACTTATAATTAAAAATAATAAACTTATTATGAAACAAATATATGTTATTTACCCATAAAAACAACCCATAATTTGTTTTTGGTATCACTCATAATTTGCAAATTCATTATTTGTTTGTGAATTATCAATGACAATACATTTTTTATAATATGCGTTCTGTCGCATGAGGACCGCATATCTTGTCCCGAATTATTTGAAAATTGTCTTACTATTCGGTTATCTATATGATCAAATTAAGTATGCCACTATGATCCAAAAAAAAAAAAAAAAAGGAAGGTATGATGCTTTGATTAAAAAATAATCTTGATCCATTTGTAAAGAGTTTTATATTATTATTATTATTATTATTATTATTTAATCATGTCTCATTAAATGGGTGATCTTTGAAATAGTAATTAGTTTAAATGATTGTACAAATTGTTTTATACTAGTTATGTATTAAAATTAAATTTTGTAAAGAAATTGTAGTTAAGAATTTTAAATCTATCATAATACTCAGCATATATCTAACAAGTTAAAGAATTTAATTTGGATTTAATGTTGATGTAAATTTTTTTATAGAATCATTTATTCATCTTTTGTTATGTTGGAAAAAAGTGTTTGGCCCGAACACTAATCAACTTAATTATATTTTACATTAAAAATGTATAAGAATTAATCTCATTGATAAAAAAAATAAATAAACTCTTGATAACTATGATAAACATAACATATCTAAAAAATTTAGGCTTTTTTTTTTCAGCTATTCAAATGTATCTCCCTCCCTATTATTAGGAAAAAAGGCTATTTCCCTTAAAAAATAATCGGATTTGTCTTCCCAACTGATGTTCTTTCTAAAAATTAAATCAACATTTTTTCTAAGATTATAATATATTTCTACCATTATACCAACTCTCTTGTTGGTATATCTGAAAAATATTGATAATGTTTATCGAAGAAAAACTACTGAACAAGGAAAAAAAAAAAAAACCAAAAAGGATGTTGCTCCACATAGGATAGAAAGGTAAAATAAATAGGGTTTTTCAGAAACTAGTTAAAGAATTGGGAAGTTTTTTAAGTTTAATATATTTTAAACTTAAAAATCTTACTTCTCAATAAAAAACTTTCTACTCTTCTTTTCTTAAACAGTGTCCTTAAGGCATTGATTTGAAAAATCCAAATAAATGTGAATGAGAAATATAATTAGTTAAGTGTAATCTAATTTGATATAATCATAAAAAAACAATATTTCTCCACATGGATTTCACGTTGTATGTAACTTCTATAATTATTTTAAAATAAATTATTTGATAAACATTATAAATATTAATTAGAGTTTAATTTTTATATACTAATAGTTTGAAATATCTTTAAACTCTCAGCTAATGGAAAGGTGTCATATAATCCATTTAAAACTAATTCTAATTCTAATTCAAATTAAGAAAAAAAAAGACACAAAGTTGATGATTTGTCAATTTTTCATTAACAATTTTATACTGTTAATACATCAAAATTAATTTCATATAATTATAGAGAAAAATTGTTGTATATAGCTAAAAGCAAGTATAGAATTTTACAAATTAATTTCTTTTTTTCATTTTTGCTTTTGTCATGAAAAAAGAAAACATATTTTAAAAATATTAAAAAAAAGCTTAGTCTAAAAGCTCATTTAAGCTTTACCTATTTAATTAATAACTTAAACAGGACAAGTCAAAGGATAGTGTTAATGAGCTGATACAATGCCAACATAGAATATTTAAGGCCAGCCCATGGTCTAAGTGATTTGGGTTGCTTTCTTTATTAAATTACAAAACTTAAAAAAATATTTTAAGGCCATGTCTGAAGGTAGAAATATTTTAAAAATAAAAAACTTAAAAATAATCAAACTTAAAAAATTCAAACTTCACATTTATCATGTCAAGTTACATAATGAATTCAAAATAAACTCAATAGTCTATATTCAAATTACGTGATAATTTCAATCTAAATTATATAATAAAATTTGAGTTTGATTTGTGTTGAATATATTATTCTGATGATAATGATAAACATTAGGCTACTGATATGTTATTATAAAGTATCACAAAGAACACCAAGCGAAAAACGTGAAAAGTTGGTCAAGTAACAAGAAGCATAGCAAAAGGAAGAATTAAAAGATTCCTTGTACCAAAAAGGAAACGTTGGAAGGATAATGAAAAAAGTGTCAAAATAAGAATACAAAATTTGAAAAATCACAAAGAACAAATAGACAAAAGAAGAATTAGCAGTACATGGTTCAAAATGCAAAAGGCAAGAGAACACCTCAAGTTGTGCTAAAAAGGATATCAAGGACTGCTAAGAATATGGCAGCTCACGAGAAATGCAAAAAGCGAACTCTTGTAATGCCTTGCAAAGTCTCTTTCCTATGGCTATGAAAAGCGACCTTGGTTGCACGCTACGAACTAGAAACGAGACCAAAATTCCTCCCTCCTAAGCTTTAAATTTTGTAAACCCGACCGTCCATTGTTGTGTGAAAAACTCTATTCTCATTTCTTTGTTAGCTGAAAACACTCTGGATGTTTGCGTGTAAAGGCTAGTAAGTATATAACTTTGATATACAAGAATGTCTCGTAAAAGCTATTGAGTATTATATTGTGTTTGACGAGGTTTAGAGCTCTTGTAATTTGGATTTTGAAAGCCCAAAGAAGCTAGTGTAAAGAACACTCAAGTTTAGAAAAATTCTCAACTTTGTCGGGGAGTATTGGACATAGGGCCGCATTTAACCTGGGCCTCGCTGGTAGAGGTCCACCGCGGACCCCTTGCTCATTGCCGTTGGATTGGCGTGAGTTTCAATAATTGTCAGAATTGCACACCGGGTAACCGCTGAGCCGGTCTTTAATGAAATTGCAAAGTAGCCCGGGCCCCGCCCCAGTTTTTGCGCGGCTTAGGTTTTCGCGGCTTTTTTTTGTTTGTTTGTATATTTGGAATAAAAAGGAGACGGAGCAACTATGCCTGCGTAAGCAGCCGAATAAGGAGCTCGAAATTCATTACAATTAATCCTTGTGCGGAAGGTGAGATTATCCTTTGTTGATGGTGTATTACTTGTGAATAGAATAAATTAAGAATTAAGGTAAGTAAAATCAAAAAAATTAATTAAGTGTTTCAGGTAATAAGAAAATAGCTTAAAAGAAAGTAAGGCCATGCGGATTCATTAGCAATGGGCGGAAAAGTTCAATACTTTTCAAATTTGTGTATCACTGAATTATAAGAATGACCAATATATAAAGGAAATTTTTTGGTGCATTTTTTTTTGCAGTACATAATATATAGAGGAATTGTAGAGGTAAGCATGATTATTTGGAAAAGCAGACAATTCAAAAAATTAATTACAAGAAAAATTGTTAATATTTATAATTTCAGCGTGACATATAAATTGCAGGACCATCAATTCGATAAAACAAAACTTGGAAGATACCAAAGGAGACAATGGCTACGTCCTGGTGTTTAGGATATTCAAGGCTTGTTTGGTATGCCTGATAATATAAGGTCTGATAAAAATTTAATATTATGCAGTGTTTAATATATCACTGTGTAAGATATCGTATTATATAAAATATAACCAAAAAAAGAGATTATGATAAATATAATTTTTAAATAGTAAATTTAAAAATTAAAAACTAATATAATTATTTAAAGAGTTATTATAATTATTTTAGCTATTTTTATTATATATAAAAATAATTTTATATTAAAAATTATTTAATTATTTATAATATTTTCCCATAAATATAAAAAAAATATGAGATAGAGAGAGGGAGAAAAATAGAGAGGGAGTTTTTATACATCAAAATTCAACTAAGCTTAATATCATATTTCTATATTTAGTTGTATTTTTTGTTATATATAATTAAATTTATATTAAATATTATTTATTATTATTTATATATTTTAATAGTAAAGTTTATTCCTATATTTTTATATTAGTTTGAATAGTTATTTTATAATTATTTTTAATAAAATTTTATTACTATGTTTTTTGTTTTTTATTATTTATTTAATAGTTATTTTTCTTTTAATAAAATATATTAAAAAATAAAAATTGAAAAAGCTCTTATACATCAAAAGCTAATTATGCCTAATAGGGCCTCTCTAGACTCGATTAAGTTATCCATCATTTTAACGTATAAGGGAAATTTGATGGATAAACTTATACAATACGTTGACTGTACCAAACAATGGATAAAGTCATAATATATTGTATTACTTTATCCTATCATGCGTAATACGTCATGCCAACCACCCCTCAGACAATATTCATATTATGTATTAAAAATTAATTCAATAAAAAATTAAATTTGAATAATTTTATATTTGACATTAGATTTTTTTAAAAAATATTAAAGAGTGGTAAAGAAATAATAATTTTAAAAATATTATCCTAATTTTTGTTTTGTTTGGATAATCTTATTGAATAATAATACTTGTTCCAGACTGGAGTGTACAAACCTATCTCGGCCCAATGACTAAGCCCAATTGGATGTCGGACTCATCACTATTCGAGGCCCATCTCAGATCCCATATGAACTAGGGCCCAAACCTGGATTGAGGCAAAAGTCCAGATTGACAACCCCCTAATATTGCGGGACAGTACTTACCTTGCATGTTGCCAATAAACTCGGACTCATCCATTAACCCCAAGTTAATGGATGTCCTAAGTTATCTCCTACGATGGCGGAACTATACCCACATCTTCTCAACTACCTACTCTTATATATTAGTCCAATTACGGACTTCAGTTACTTCTTCTACCTATTTCTCATACTCTTAATTACACTCACTTACTTGAGCATCAGAGTCTTTGCAGGTACTCCCACTGTCGTGGACCTCAACTTCATCAACTCGCCAATCACGCCAAGAGCAGTTTGAGATCTCAATCTTAGTTCGAAGTCCTCTCAGGTAACCCACTTCCGAACATTGGTGCCGTCTGTGGGAAACTCAAATGCTGCTTACCATCATACCACGGCAGAAATCACACTAATGTCTTCACACCTAAGGTAAGAACACACGGCGGCACATGGCCTCGCAAGTAACCACCAACCGCTAGTGGACTGTGGCATAGCTTCCGATTCGGCTTCGGACGCCAGAGACCACCACCACAAGCAGAACTCAACGCCTCGCTGCTCTCTTATTTGGGGCGTGGGGAATGTGGTTGCCTCCAAGGTGGAAATCTGCTCTCAGGCCAACACCATCCTGTTCGCCAAGATGCTAACCTTGATGCGGGAGCAAACCACCCGCATTCAAAAGCTGGAACAAAATTTGGATCGCATGAAAGAAGCCGACCGAAAATGACACTGGAAATAGCATCGACACCACTATGATAGGAGTCCAGACCATTATAGAGGCCGAAGCCTAAGGGAACGTAGTCGCAGCACAGAATGCCGTCATCGTGGAAACTCACCACGTGGGAGTATTGCCAACAGCCATAAAGAACCTTGGGTAGGAAGTGTCTGTCGCCACCCCGAACACTCCAAATCTTGACCTTGTCTTCGGTACGATGATAGGCATACAAGGTGTGGCTTGGAATGTTACGAGGACCCCAAGGATGGCGATGACACGCCATTCTCCAACTTCATTATGGGAACCCAACCACCCAAAGGTTTCAAGCCCCCCTTTGATATGGAGCCTTATGATGGGAGTACTGATCCGCAGGAGCATATGGATGCTTTCAAGTCGAGGATGGCACTAACTGGAGTCTCGGATCTTGTCAGATATCGAGCATTCCCGATCACTTTGAAAAAAGCTGCACTCAAATGGTTCAACTCTCTCCCATCTAGGTCGATCAATCGATTTTTCGATCTTACTTCACTCTTCTTGGCCTATTTCACTACCAAAAGGTTCAAACTTAAGCCGATTTTCAGCCTCCTCGGCTTACACCAACGACAAAATGAGTCGCTCCAATATTTTCCCGAGCGGTACAATGCTGAAACTTTGCTCGTTGACTAGGTGTAAACTCAAGCGGCAATTCTGATGCTATTAAACGGACTATGACCTGGGTCATTTAAAACTTCTTTGTCCATAAAGCCGCCAAATTTCCCAGAAGAAATATAAATAAGAGCTGAGAAGTATATGTTTCTTGAGGAAATGGAGAAAGCCACAGCCAACCCAGGAAGGCACCAACCCGATAAGAAGGCCGACGGCCAAGACAAACACCCGAGGAAGGACATATGTTCAAGGGTCGGTAAATACAATGAGTATATCCCCTTAACGTATCCTTATCCAAGCTGTTCCAAGAGGTCGATCAGGTAAAAAGGTTTCCCAAGCCAAAAGTTCTCAAAATGAGGGCCAACACAAACAAGTCTTTGTTTTGCGAATATCACAATGGCTTCAGGCACAGAACTGAGGATTGCTACTACCTCTAAGATACTGTAGAATAATTGATAAAGGAAGGCAAATTGGCAAAGTACATGGCTTCCCAAAGAAGTCCACGAAGACGAGCGTTCGATCAAGGGGACGAAGAAAGGCGAAATCTGAGGAGCCAGAGAATCTCAGAACTAGAAGGAAATCAAGGCAATGATGAAGAATAGATTACCAGGACTATCAACACCATCGCCGAAGGCTTTTCGGGTGGCAGAATGACAAAGTCATCTTGGAAAAAGCATTTGCAAGAAGTCCTTAACGTATCTTCAGGGAAGATAAAAAAGCTAGTGCCGATATTATAGCCAACACCAGATATAGTCTTCTCAAGCTCTGACTTGGGAGGCGTGATTCCGGAACATGATGACCCTATGGTGATTTCTGTAGCAATGGTCAATGCTAAAGTAAATAGGATATTCATTGACCAATGAAACTCGACAGACATTTTATTCTGTGATGCATTTGATAAACTCAGACTGAATAACACTGGCCTCCAAACACACAAGGAAGAGTTGATCGACTTTTTTGGGGAGAAAGTCCACCCTCAGGGGTTCATCACCTTCCACTTAACCCTGAGGTCTCAACCTAAAATTCAGACTGTTAAAGTCAATTTCCTAGTTGTCAACTGCCTCTCAACCTACAATGTGATACTCGGGAGTCTAACATTAAACAAGATAGGTGCCGTTATCTCAATGGCATCCCTAACAATGAAGTATTTTACTGACAAAGGTGAAATCGCCATGGTTAAAGCAAACTAGGTCATGACTTGGTGATGCTACAATGCCAGCCTTGAAATTCAAAGGCTGCAAAAGGTGTCCCAGGGCAATGCCTAACCCCTCAATACTTCAAAAGTCATGATGGTAAAACTGGATACAAGGAAAGTTGAAGGAGAAAAACCAGAGCCAGATGGCGAACTAGAAGAGATCCAAATTGGAAAGGAAAGTGGGCAAATAACTCGGATCAACAAAAACCTCTCGACCACATTGAAACAAGACCTAGTCACCTTCCTCAGGTCCAACGCATATTTGTTCGCTTGGACTGCGCCAATATGCCTGAAATTAATCCAGAGTTCATGTCCCACTGACTCTCCATCTTGCCCGATTCAAAATCGGTAGCTCAAAAGAGAAGAAGAATGAGCCCAGATAAAGCCCTCACAGTTCAGAAACATTCCAAAGTCTCCTGAACACTGGGTTCATACACGAGGTAAAATACTCGACATGGTTATCTAACGTCGTGATGGTCAAAAAGCCCAATGAGAAATGGCAAATATGCGTCGATTACACCGACTTAAACAAAGCCTGCCCAAAGAACCCATACCCCTTACTAAGCATTGACGGGTTAGTAGATGCCGCCTCTGATTTTCAATTGCTCACCTTTATGGATGCCTAATTGGGATACAACAAAATCCCAATATGTCACCTCAACGAAGAAAAAAGGGCATTCATAGCTCCAATGGCCAACTATTATTACAAGGTTATGCCGTTCGATTTGAAGAACGCGACCAAAGGCTTATGAACAAGGTATTCACAAAGCTGATTTGATAGAGGTTTACATTGATGATATGTTGATCAAGACAAGAGAAGAATGAAGTCTCCTATCCGAAATTAAGGTTGTGTTCAGTCGCCTCTGACAGCACAACATGAGACTAAACCAGCACAAGTATGCGTTTGCTGAGAAAACCAAAAAATTCTTGGGATTCATGCTCACACATCAGGGAATTGAAACAAACCCCGATAAATGTCGAGCAATTTTTGAATAAAAAGTCTGACAACAGTGAAAGAAGTACAATGTCTCACGGGAAGAATTGCCTCGCTCTTGAGATTCATGGTTGCGTCTACCCAGAAAGTCATTCCCCTCTTTTCTCTCCTAAAAAAGGGGAATACCTTCGAATGGACGCTGAAGTGTGAAGCTGCTTTCTCTGACTTCAAGGAATATCTTTCTCGCCTTGTTATCCTGAGTAAGCCGGAAGTCGGTAAATCACTATTCTTGTACCTGTCAGTTAGCAACGTTGCCATAGTCGAGGCACTGATTTGAGAAGATTCTTGACAACAGCACCCCGTATACTTCATCAGTAAAGTACTATAAGACCCCGAAATAAGATATTGGAAAATTAAGAAGGCCGCCCTGGCCTTAGTTATAGCAGCATGAAGGCTCCACCAATATTTTCGAACCCATACAATCATCGCCTGAACTGACCAACCAATTTAGCAAATCCTACAAAAATCGGACTTGGCGAGTAGGATGTTATTATGGTTTATGGAACTTTCGGAGTTCGAAATCTAGTATGAACCAAAGACGGCTATTAAAGCTCAAACACTGGTAGATTTCTTAGCTAAAATATTGGACGATGTGAATAACCCAGAACCAGGATGGACGCTACATGTTGATGGAGCCTCCAGCTCTTAGAAAAGCGAAGTCGAGGCGATAGTTGAAAAAGAAAGCGAAATAATCATCGAGCTCTCCATAAAATTCGACTTCTCGATTTCTAATAACCAAACCGAATATGAGGTCCTCATTGCTGGCTTGAAGTTAGCTAAAGACGTCAGAGAATCCTGACTTTTGATATGTAGTAACTCTCAAGTCGTGACTTCTCAAGTAATCATAACGTACCAAGTTAAAAACGTTTTGCTGCAAAAATACCTTCTGAAAGTAAGAGAGCTCGCAAAAGAGTTTTCGGGTGTGGAGTTCTGACATGTTCACAGATAAGAGAATGTCAGAGCCGACATCCTCTCCAAGCTGACAAGCACTAAGCCCGGAGGAAACAATTAGAGTTTGATCCAAGAGACTTTGAGCTTCCCTCAATAACAGAACTTTTTCCAACCTTATCCGTCGACGGAGTTGCAAACCGGATGACTCCGATTGTTCAGTACTTGCAAAATAAAACCCGATCAGAAGATCCCGTCGACGCAAAGAGGCAAGCCAGAGAAGCCTCTTACTACACCATCATCAATAAACAATTATTCAGAAGAGGACTGTCCCAGCCACTACTAAAGTGCGTGGGACCAGATCGAATTCTTGCCATTCTTGAGGAAGTCCATTAAGGATCTTGTGGCCACCACCTCAAAGGAAAGTCACTCGCATTGAAAGTATTGTGAACTACATTCAATTTGTATATGCTTGGTTTTGATGATGCCAAAAGGGTGATAAACGGCTGCAATCAAAGAGCATGAAGATCCTTGAAGACAAACGGGTTCAAGCATCATTGGTATAAATTCTTAGGCCATAGGTTCTTTTTGTTAACAACCTTTCTATTATTAATTCTCATGGCCAAACTTTTTGAAACTTTATAACTCGTGTTTTCAAAAATGTTTTCTTAAACAAGCTACCAAGTTAGATATTGATTTTCTTTTTGAAAACATATTATAAGTTTCTAAATGATTCGTCTTAAAGATGGTTTACGGAAAATATGTTTTTAAATTAAGCAAATGCATGGTTTAGTAAGGTATAATCGATTACATAAAGTTTTCAATCGATTACGTTCGTTAAAATTTTCAAAAAGTCGTTACAACCGCGTTTTTTAAAGCTGTAATCGATTACCATCATATTGTAATCAATTACCATTTTGGGTTCATTTGTAATCGATTACCACAAAGTGTAATCGATTACCATATTCAAAGACTTGCCCAGAAATTAGTTATTTTACAATGGTAATCAATTACCAAAACCCCGTAATCGATTACCACGAGCCCAAACTGCAAAAAACGGCTAGTTATGAAAAGTCATGTTCGTTGGCTACTTTTCTCAAACGGCTAGAACGAAATCTGAAGCCTATAAATAGCCATTCATAACACATTTTTAAGTAAAATACTAAAGGGTTAAAAACTCTTAATCAACTTTTTCCATTCCTTGATTTCTAACTCAGTTTTCTGTGGCCAAAGAGAGTTGCTATTGAAAAGCTTCTTAGTACTTCAAGTTGTATTATTTTCTCTTTTAGAGAGTAATCAATTTCCTTTATTTTGTATCAAATTGTAAGAGGGTGAGGCATCCCTCAAGAGAGAAAAGGGTGAGGTATCCCTTTTTGATTGTGAGAAACTCAAACACTAGGGTGAGGGATCCCAAAAGTGTGAGTACTCAAGTATTGCAAAGGTTTTAAAACCTTGAAGCATTTGACATAGTGAAAAATCCTGAGTTGATTGCTTGGGGACTGGACGTAGGCCACAAAGGGTGACCGAACCAGGATAAATCTGAGTTTGCTCTTCTCTACCCTTATCTTTTACTTAACTGCAAGTTAAATTCATACTGTTTATTGTTGAAGTAATTTGAAACTTGCATTAATTTTCAAATAGTTAATCACTTAATCACCTATTTTCTAATAAGATTTAAAAGAAAAAGATTTTTGGGAAAAGAATTAGGATAAACTTTAGAACTTAATTCACCCCCCTCTTAAGTTCTTGAGGCCACTTGGTAACACCATTGGCCATCAATGATCAAAGACTCGGTCGAATATGCAAGGAAGTGCTCCAGTTGCCAAAAACATGCCATTTTTCACCTCGCCCCTACCGACGAACTAATCTCGATCACGTCCCCTTGGCCTTTCAACAAGTAGGAACTCGACCTAATAGGTCCCTTCCCACTCGCCTCGGGACAAGTAAAGTACCTAATTGTGATAATAAACTACTTTATGAAGTGGATATAGGCAAAGCCGCTTTCCACCATTATTGTCGCCCAAACTCGGAAGTTTGTATGGAAGAACATTTTCACTCACTTCAGAATACTCAACTTTGTCGTTATTGATAACGGAACCCAGTTTATAGATCAAAAGTTTCGAGAATTCCTCTCCAGCCACAAGGTCAAACACCACTTTATTTCGGTTGAGCACCCCCAAGCAAATGGTCAAGCCGAAACCGCCAACAAAGTCGTCTTATGAGGGTTGAAGAAGAGACTCAATGATGCAAAAGGAGCATAGGCCGACAAGCTTGGGAGCATTCTATAGTCCTACCGAACCACCTCGTATTTGACGATGGGAGAAACTCCTTTCAAGTTGACTTACGGGATGGATGCAATGATACCAATCGAGGTCAAGGAGTTAAGCCGACACGTCATGCTCCGACCTACATGCCATTAAGCACTTCAGGAGGAATTTGATCTGTCCAATGAAGTAAGGGAAATGGCTCATTTAAGGGAGAATGCGCTAAAATATTGAATCTCCCAAAGATATAATGCCAAGGTAATACCTCGGACGTTTGACAAAAATGAATTAGTTTTCCGACATGCTGATATTGGAAAGCCTCCCGTAGGCCATGGAAAATTAGCTGCAAACTGAGAAGGCCCATACAAAATTATTGACATCTTAGGAAAGGGATATATAAACTCTCCACATTATCAGGTACAGAAATTTTGAGGTCATAGAACTCTTTCAAGCTCCGAAAATTTTTAATCTAAAGTGTATACCACACGAGTAGCTGTACTTTTTTTTCCTACCTTGGGTTTTGTCCCACTGATTTTTCCTAGTGAGATTTTAATGAGGCGGAACTCCATGGGCCAAGCAGTATTTAGTAAATTTTTCTCAAGTTTTTGCTTTTACATATTATCTTTGTTATGCTTTGATTCATTATCTTTACTACTATTTTAACGTATTTTGCATTTAGTATTTTGATTATTTGTTATCATCTTCACCTTTTTATTTCTCATCACACTTATTGTGGTTGTTATTTAACACTCTCAATACACGTTAGTTCTTATAGGGGATTGATCACCCATTAGTCGAGAAAAACAGATCCCAGTATAATAACTCGGGTACATGATCGCAAAGTCCCGAAGCACACAAACTCGGATACATGCGAAAATCTGATATTATACCTCGGGTCAATCATGCCTCCGGCACTAACTTAAGCGAACGAAAGGAATCCTTAAGTTCTAACCTACAAGAAAATCTAACTCGAATAACATCAAGTTCGGTAAAATAATAAGGTACTGCCAATATTCCCTTCAAGTTATAACTTAGGTGAAAAATAGGCGCATCAATTAGCTAGAAACAAGCATATCAATTAGCTCAATTGACAATAAATAAAATCGTAAAAATTATGGGAAGTTTCATTACAAGACCCCGGATCCCAAGGAAATATTCATTACAAAAGAGCCCACGATAGGGCAAACCAAAAAAAAAATAAATTACAAGTCTATCAAGGGTTCAACGCTGGATCAACTCTGGGGTCCTCGGCACCTTCGTCATCTTCTTCCGGAGCTACCATGATGCGACCATTAACTACGATTTTGTCCAACCCAACCTCGCTAAAATCAGCGTCGGGACAAACAATCTAGTATTGCTCTAGAAGAGACTCCTTAATCTTTTCGGCTGACTTCGCCCATAGTTGCTCCACTCAAGCCACCTTGTCCCTTGCTCTGGCAGTAGCCTTCGATGAGCAGGCACAAGCCCTCTGGAGTTTCGACACCCGAGAATGGGAATCCTCCAATTGCTTGTCCATAGACTCAAGTGTCTCCTTCAACCTGTTGATCTCATCCTACTTGGCTTTCTCTAAAGCCGACTTCTCATCTTGAAGAATGGAGAGCTTCTCCTTCAAGACCTTGACTTCCTCCTTAGCTCGAACGCCAGAAGTTATGACTGGCTTCGAGTAGCGGAGTAAGGCTGCCGACTTCAACATGGCACGCCTAGCCCATTGGAACTTGGCGGCCAAGTACTCATCATTTCTTTCTAAGCACTTGAGGAGGGCAGGAACCATCAGTTCCTTATCTATGAAGTCGAGATAATGAAAATCCTTGTCTATCACGTGGATTTTCGACCCCTCCTTCGACGAGAGGGGGAAAACCCTCGGGGTCGGTAGCCACAGCCTTCTCTTTGGCCGTTTTCTTCGATTTTTGTTTCTTCGAAGGCTAGGCCATCGAGGCTACCTCATCAGGGGCAAGAGTGAACACCGGTTCTCCAGATCCAATTGATTTCGGACTATTACTCCCATCCTCCTCATGGTTCCTCTTCAGTATCCTTCGTCGGAACTTGGCAAAGGCGGACTTCGAAGCCATCTCGTCTACAAAACAGAAATCAACAATGAGTATATAATAAAGAAAGGAGAAAGAAGGTATAACAATAATAGAAAAAGGCAATAACCTAAATATCATATGGCCTCCCCGGGCCCTACGCCAACTATGTTCTTTAAGTTTAAATGATTTTTTCGAAAGCATCCAAGAAGGAAGTCAACGACAGCCTTCTCCTCGAGCTTAAGGGAACTCTCCTCTATCTGGGGAGCACTGAAATGCTTGCACCAGAAGACTGTCCTCCAAGGTTTCCTAGAAAGGGATCGAATTCGAGCACCTAAAAACCTTAAAGTAAACAGACTTGAAATTGTGGAAAGATTCCTCATAGAGAAGGAACACCTTCCGATTAACATGAGCTCGGAAGGACAACCAACCTGAGGTTATTCCGCCACCAGAAGGTTGGGTCAAGGTAAAAAGAAAGAAGAAGACTTTTGGAGATGGCGTTACTCCGAGATACTCGTGGATAATCTCGAACCCTTGAATCATCGCCTAGCTACTTGGGTGTAATTGGGAAGGAGTAGCTTCAAACCGCCTCAGAATCTCCACTTGAAGATGGGTAAATGGGATCCGAACTCCTAGTTTGGAGATGAGGACGTCGCAGAACCACATCCACCGGGGACCCCCTCGAGATTGAGATTACTCACTCTCTTGCTCGGACCAGGGGCCTCTAGGTAATATTTTTTCTCGTACTCACCCTCCGGTGAGATTAGGTTCTTCTCTCTAAAGTGAGTCAGAAACTCCGTGGTTATGATCGAAGGGGTTCCAAGCATCTCAGGATTGATCCACTGGTAGATGAAGTTGATTTCGGGAGGAAATGTTAGAACTCTCTTTTTGATCATTTTTGAGATCTTAGACAACTTACAAAGGAAACCACTCCTATGTAACAAACTCGGGAAAAATCCAAGTCGGAAATGCTAAAAAATGGAGTGGAAACTAAAAAGATAGGCCCCTTACAGTGGTTTCCCTCTAAACATAAAGGCGCCGATGGGCGGGCGGAAGTTAGAAAATGAAGCAGAACAGGGGTTAGAACCACCCCCAAGTAGTGGAAAAGTGCAGTTAATGGTGGAAGGAAACCAAACCACCACTAATGCCACATTTCATCCTATAAAATAGGCATTATAAACACTAGAAATGGGAAACAAAAAAGAATAGGCGTACCTGTTGCAAAGGCTCGAATGAATACTTGAATGCTCAAAAATGGCAAATTTGCGATGTAATACCCACTTTTTCACTAACGGAGGCTTCAGTAAGCAAGAAAGTGGAGGAATGAATAAGCAAAGGGGCATTTATAAACCTAAAGATGCCCTTTTGCAGCGCACACCAAACGTCACTAAGGGCATGACAGGACATTTTGCATAAAGAAGTTGGGGGGCAAAAGTGAAAAAAGAACCCCGATTCAAATGATGAGGCACTCGAAACGAGGCGTCAAAACAACACACGTCCACTTGGGGCAACAAGGCGAAAGGACGTCGCTGCTTCCCGAAGATCCAAAATGTTGCCATAAGCAAACGTCAAATCATTTGAAAAGTGACGATCTATTCTCGGAACATAGAACGTTATATCGGAAAGTCACGAGAAACTCGGCACCCGACGAAGTCACCTCAGTCATCGAGTTGGGGCCATTGTTCCGGACTAGAGTGTACGAGCCCATCTCGACCCAATGACTAAGCCCAATTGGATGTTGGACTCATCACTATTCGAGGCCCATCTCGGATCCTGTATGAACTAGGGCCCAAACTTAGATTGAGGCCCAAGTCCAGATTGAGTATAACAACCCCCTAACATTGCGGGACAGTACTTATCTTGCGTGTTGCCAATAAACTCGGACCCATCCATTAACCCCAAGCTAATGAACGTCCTGAGTTATTTCCTATGATGGTGAAACTATACCTCTATCTTCTCAACTACCTACTCATATATATGAGTCCAATTACGGACTTCAGGTACTTCTTCTACCTACTTCTTATACTCTTACTTGCACTCATTGACTTGAGCGTCGGAGTCCTTGCAGGCACCCTCGTCGTCGTGGACCTCAACTTCATCAACTCATCGATCACGCCAAGAGCAGTTTGAGATCCTAATCTCAGTTCGGAGTCCTCTCAGGTAACCCACTTTCGAACATACTATTTGTAACATCGATTATATGTTACATGAAAAACAAGTTTTTTGATTGGAAGAAATATAATGTAAGGAAGAAATATTTTGTTTGGATAACATTGGTAAAATATGACAAATGCAAAGTTGTATTGTAAACCACAACGTGTAACTTAGAAGCACAAAATTAAAACCCTAAGCTAACATTGTACACCATAAACCATATCTTTAAGCACTAAAGTGTAAATCAAAAACCTGGAAGGACTTTCATGTTGAATTTAGAAGATGCAGAAGAGGTAATGATAACATGGGTTTAATATGTTGATTTTATTTTAAATTTGTTAAATTAAAAATAGCTCACTTTTATATTTAATAAAAATTTATAATATAGGAGCGAAAATAAAATGAAAATTTAAAATAACTTTTTAATTAAGGGCATATTTAAAATATTAAATTAAATGCAATAAAAAAATAATAATAAACAATAAGAAGTGATAATAGATACTTTATAATTTATATGATTTATTAGAATTATGGCATAAATCTTAAACGATGATAATAAAGTAATACATACTTGTAATAATTCAAAAGGCCCTAAAGAATGTATCAAATTGGTTGTTTATTTTTTATTCATTTGCAGTCGAAAATTTTGTATATGTTACTTATTTTCTGCCATTTATCACTATTTTTTTTAATTCAATAAAATCTTCATAATATTTTAATGCGCCAAAGAGTAAATTACAGATTGTTGAGCTATATTGACCTTCAAAAATGTAGCGAGAAATTCGATCGCGAGTAAGATAACCCAGGCCTAAATATTCGCGGAATCGATGATGAACAGTAACCAAACCAGGTGAATATTTAAATGGTGCATGCTCTGGTACATTGCACAAAATGTACATTTTGTACATTTTGTGATAAACGGTCAGATTGTCATATATCTTGCGGTAAGATTGTGAGGTGTATCAATGCACCAATCACCTATAATGTACTATAATAATATCTAATTTTAAAAAAATTTAAAAATATAATTAAATATATTTTAAAAATTAATTATCATAATAGTATAAAATTATATTAACAGTATAAAATAATTTTATACTATCAGTATAATAAAAAAATTTTATCAGTATAATTTTAATTATCATACATCGACAAAGATAAAATTACACTGGCAATATAAAATAATTTTACACTGTTAATGTAATAAAAAAATTTTATCAGTGTAATTTTAATTATCATACACTAACAGTGTAAAATTATACTGGCAGTATAAAATAATTTTACATTGTCAGTGTAATCAAAAAATTTGAGCATTATAATTTTACAAGATCAAGATAATTTTACATCACAAGATATGATAATTAAAATTATACTGATAAAATTTTTTGATTATACTGATAATATATGATAATTAAAATTATATTGATAAAATTTTATAATTTTATACTGTCAATATATGATAATTAATTTTTAAAATATATTTAATTATATTTTTAAATTTTCTTAAAATTAGATATTATTATAATACATCACAGGTAATTAGTACATTAATGCATCTCACAATCTATGGCACGATCCTTATCGTTCATCACAAAAAATGCATAAAATACACACTTTTAATAAGGTAACGTAGAATTCACCTATTTATATTGGATGCCGGACATGATTTTGGTGGCTAATGAGGTGGAAGCGCAAACATCAAAAAACCCGCTTGCATTAGGTCACACGTACGGGGTTCACAAGGGCCAGGACATTTGAGCCTGATCGTAAAAGCCGCCTTGGACATAAACCACAGGTTGGAGATTGAACCTGCCTCAAATATTCGGTGTTACTTTCTCTTCTCTCACTCTTTTTTACAATTCCGAGTATTTTTTATTTTCTTTAATTATTTATTTTAACTGTTTCGATTTCATAGAACCGATTATTTTGCGTATGGAAAACCATTTTGCACTCTGATACAAGTACAGAAATAGTATATTATATCTACTTGTCTCATATAGTGACAGTATATATCTCATCACTTGGTTATAAGATACGATGTAAATCTTTTAACTTATGTTTTAAGTGTGTAGAAGTTTTGATAATCTAAGAATTTGATTTAATCCTCTTCTCAAGTCCTCTAAATATCATCAATTTATTTTCAAATAAGTTAATTCATGCATTTGTTTTCTCTTGTTAGGTGTCTTTTTTTTATATTTAAATATTAAACTTAAATTTTAACTTTTAATTTAACAAGTAATAAGATAGATGGATAAATGTATTAATCAATTTACTCTATGAATGCCCTATATATCCAATTCAAAATTGGGCTAAAAATAAATTAATTTAAATAAGTTAAAATTTTTTAAGTTTAATCCACCTAATTTTAACATATAAATAAATTACCCCAATAAATTTGAATCATTTTAATAGTGCTATCTAGGATGTTTGTATAATGTATACCAAAAAAATAATTGTGTGCCGTCAATATGATACGTGAAATGCAATAATGGAAGGTCTATTCTTACAAGAGAGTGTATTTGATATGTAATTCAGGTCTCATTTGTAATGGTCCAAGCTGAATCCAGGAGCACTGGTGTGCCATTTTCTCCAACCCATTAAGATAATAATAAAAATATTATAACGGTGAAGATATTCTACAAAAAATCTTGCATAAGAACGATGTATGTCATACTGTACATAGACTGTCGGTCATCAAGTGAACTTACGTAATGAACAAAAAAATGGCACATCATGAGAGGTCCAAAATGGCGAAACAGTGAGTGGCATTATGTATTAACCTTATTTATTTATTTATTTTTAACAATCAATGCACGTGTTTTGAAACACGGATGAATAAGGTGCAGTTCTGGTTTTTTTTTTTTTTGCTGGGCCACACTACGGTTTGGAATGACGGCGTAAAAGATGCATAGGTAAATTATTTATCGCTACAAAAAAACGCCTATTAGCGATAGATGTTTTGTGGGGGACTTCTACCTCAATGCCCAAAAAAAAAATCAAAAGGTATGTAAGAATTTTAAAAAAAATGAGTGAAAAATTTCTGCCGCTAACTGAACAAGATTTAAAAAAAAAAAATGAAAAATGAATATTTTAATTAGTGGCAGAAATTCTGCCATTAATTACAGAAAAAAATCATGACCTTGTTGTTTAGTCTGCCGCTAACTGTCAATTAAATTTAAAAGAAAAATAGTTTCTAACTTCTGTTTAGTTAGGGATTTTCTGCTGCTTATTTTTTTTTACAATTAGTAGGAGATTTTTTGCCATTAATTACAAAAAAATAAAAAATAAAAAATTAGCTTGCTGTTTAGTGGTAGAATTTTTGCCATTAATTGTCAGCAAAAACATTTTTTTAATAAAAAGCTCTCTATATTTTATTTAGCAGTGAATTTTTCACCACTAATTGAAAAAAATATATATGATTTTGTAGTTTTCGACAAAATTAAAAAAAAATTCTACATTCTATTTAGCAGAGGATTTTCTGCCATTAATTATAAATAAAAAAAATCATGATCTTGTAATTTAGTGGCAGAAGTTCCATGGCTAAGTATCAATGAAATTAAAAAGGGTGTTTCTACATTTTATTTAGCGGGAGATCTTTCGCTACTAATTTTTTAACAATTAGTGGGGGATTTTTTGCTACAAATTGCCAAAAAAATAATGATCTTGAAGTTTAATAGCAGAAAGTCCATCGCTAACTAGCAATGAATTTTGAAATGGTTAAAAAAAATGGAGACATATTAGGGGCGAAAATTTCGTGAATAATTACAAGGGTTAAAAAAAATTGAAACTTTTAATTTTTGTTGCGACAAAAAATCTGCCACTAAGTTTACTTAATTTTGAAAAGGAAATTCATACAATTTGAGGCAAAAAAAATCAGCCGCATATTTAATATTCCATCGCAAATAAATTTTATTAAAAATGTATCAGAATACTTTTTCTTCATTTTATACTCTTTTATTCTCTTTTCTCATCATTCTCTCGTCCTTTTCTTCTCCTCCCTCCTCCCCCACAGCATATTCTATATTCCTCCTCTCTTTTTTTCTTCATTATTTCCCTTTACTCCTCCTTCTCCTTCTCATTTTTTTTTCTTTCTTTTTTTCTTGCCTTTTTCTTTTTCTCTCGACACACACTTCCCCAACCAACTTCACCACCACCAACAACTGACCAGCCACCACCACCACTACCAACCAGCCACTACCATTGTTGTGCGAGTAGTTTTTTTTTTCTCCTAAAGATTATCTTACTGATTTTAATTTTTATATAATATATATGACTAATTGTAATGTTGTTGATATTGATGATTATTGAGCATTTCCTTGTTGAAGACTCGATGGATAAATTTGAAGGCATAATAGAGGTATAAACTTGAAACATTTGGATTGAATTTTACTTGGTTAAATAATTTTGAATCTTTTTTGTATTGTATGTGTTTAAATCTTATGATTATTTTTTTTCCCCTACGAATTGATCATTTGTGCTAGAAAATCCACTGCAAAGTTAGAGGGAAAATTTTGTCACAAAATTAGAAGGGAAAAATCCACAACACTAATTAGCATGGGAAAATTTAGATTAGTAGCCTATATTTTTGTGATGACCCAACTTTCATCGCAAATGGCCAATTAGCAGCGGATTTGACCAATTGTCTGCCGCAAATCGCACTTTTTCTTGTAGTATGATTATGGCGGTGTGTTTTAGTAATTGTAATAAGTTTGTAAATAAAAAATCTCATTAATAAAAAGTCAATAAATAAAAATCAACGCGTTTAATTTATACAATGCTATATATGTTGTAAAAATAATTTTGAACACTAGTATTTTAACTTTAAATAATAAGAACAAAATGACAACAACAATAAGAAGTAGTAGAACAAGGTTACCACGAATCATGCAAAGCACTGTCCCTAAGGGTTTAATTTCGCCCTACCCAAAGCTATGCCCGGTGGAATAGCGTTGACGGTTAACCCTCCAGGATTAGACGTGGGTCTCGACAGGAAATCATCCACATGATGGTCCCGGTATATTAAGCAGCAGATCTTGCAAGAAGTAGAAAACGTAGCAGAAGCAATGGGGTTAGCTTCTATTGCGCAAAAGAGAGAATGAAGAGATGATTGTTGTTCTATGTATTTGTTGTGCCACATAGCAGGCTTTATATAGGGAAAATAAATCGCTGTTGTACAAGAGCCGTTGCAAACTAGCCATTGGATAACGGTTAGAAAAGAGCCGTTGGAGTATTAAAGAGCTGCAATGGTAAAAAAAAAATTTGGATAAAATTAAAAAATAAAATTTATACTGGTAGTAAAAGCTTAGCAGGCCCACACGCCCGCGAACGAGATGAGACAGGGCGGGGCGGGGCGGGGCATGCGTGTATATTTAACTAAGGCCCAAGTTTACAATACTACCTCAATACCATAAGGTATTTCTTGATGAAGTACCATCATAGATAAATGCTCATTAAAACATTTTCATGAGCAATGTGAGACTTCTTTAATAGTTAAATACACATAGGTAAACTAAGTTTGAAACACATTAAAACCCATATATATACAACAATATACATTGTAGAGTTTTATAAAAAGCTTTTTATTATTATGTAAGCTATTAGCGGAAGTAAAAAATTATGGAAATCGTACAGGGATACAGTACTTCGATTTGTGATTATGTTAATTTAAGTGGGTATCTGAGACGATGCTCCTGAAGCAATTTTTTCGTGATGAACTAACGTTTTATTTGTCAATTGTAATTACTTGAAAAATGAAAATTTGATGAATTGTGGATTTAAGGGGGTGTTTGGCATGCCGTATTAAGCATGATAGGATAAGGTTATACAATACGTTAGGATCTTATCCGTTGTTTAGTTCAATCAACGTATTGTATAACCTTATCCATCAAATCTCCCTTATACGTTATAATGATGGATAACTTAATACGGTCTAGGGAGGCCGTATTAGGCCTGATTAGCTTTTAATGTATAAGGGTTCTTTCATTTTTTTTATTTTTTAATATATTTTATTAAAAAAATTAATTATTAACTAAATAATAAAAAATAAAAATATATAAATAAAAATAATATTATTTAATAATAAATAAATATTTTTTAAAAAAATTATAAAATAATTATTCAAACTAAAATAAAAATATAAGAATAAAATTTATTATTAAAATATATAAATAATAATATTTAATATAAATTTAATTATATATAATAAAAAATATAATCAAATATAGGAATGTGATAGTAAGCTTATTTAGATTTTGATATATAAAAACTCCATCTCTCTTTCTCTCTCTCTCTCATATTTTTTATATTTATAAAAAAATATTAAAAATAAATAAATAAATAATTTTTAATATAAAATTATTTTTATATATAATAAAATAGAGCTAAAATAATTATGATAACTATTTAAAAATTATATTTATTATAATCTCTTCTTTTGGTTATATTTTATATAATATAATATCTTATACAATGACATACCAAATACTGTATCGTATTAAATTTTTATCATGCCTTATACTATTAGCTCTTATCCTATCAGGTCTTATACTATCAGCCTTTATCCTATCAAGCATACCAAACGGGCCCTAATGTTATCCGGAGCTCTAGTTGATAAGAGTGGGGAGATGCAGGTTCAGCCCGTTGAGGTAGATCTGGTTTAAAATTTAGAGTTTAGGATTTATAGTTTAAGTATGGAAGAAAAGTTCACCGGCATAAGGTGAATTATGTGGAAGAATTGGTAAAAAAAAAATGAAAGATGCTAATAAGTTATGTACGTAATTGAGCAAATATAACTATTGTAGCGATTTCTGAAAATAAGCTGATGAAAAACAGTAAGAAGCAAAAGAAGTTGTTCAGAATTAATGACCAATGTTTTTTCATAACACTCTGTAAATATGTGAAGTGGGTTGGTGAATTGTTTTGAAAGTGGACGATTGACAAAATCGGGCAAATTAAGTATATAGATACGTAATTAGTCAGAAGGCTAAAAACTTTTTTTTTAATCATGGAATACTCATTCAGCTTACAGAAAATTTATGTCTCTGTACATTGAGCCAAGTATTGGTGCATTGGGATAGGGATTTTATTTTATTTTATTTTTAACTTTTGATGATGCATTTTTTGTAGGGATTGATATTGAATATTCAACGTTGAATATTGTATTAGCTATTTGGGCTTTTCTTTTTTGGTTTAGATTAAATTTTTTAGGGTACATATTAAAATTTTTCTTCCGCGATCCTTGTTGAGCAACGTTTAATTTGGAAATAGAGTATTAGAAGAAATGAATGTAGGAGTAGATGGTATATATGTAATATATATGTACTATATAATAATAAATGATAATAATGTATCATAACAATAATAATCATAATAATAATAATATATTAGATAGAACAGTATGCCCAATTAGGTTTGTAATATATTATAAATACCATTTAATGAAAAGTAGTTAGTATGCAACGTGCCAGCTATCATTGGGGATTAGTAATAAATATATATTAGTTATGTGATTGAGAAATTGCATGCCCGCTACTTTATGCCTTTGCCCATCCCACCCAGTCAATAAGGGTGGCATTTGCAATGGTCCAGGCCGAATCCTGAGCACTGGTGTACCAACAATCACGGCAGGTTAGGACTTGATTTACTCCAGGATTATGAAAGAATTTTTCCCAATACGCAACTCATTTATTTATTTTTTGTCAATTCATAGTCGTTTGCAATTAAATAGCGACTAAAATATATCAACTAATGCATTATATTTTGATGTATTATTAATATACAATATTTTATATTATTAATTAATCAAAAAACATTATATTTATGACTTTTAATATATTTTTAATAAAAATTAAATATTTTTAATAATATGACAATATATAATTAGATGTTTATATAAACAACTTTTATATTGATGGTTCTTCAAAGTTATATTGATATTGATATATTAAAAAACAATCAATATTCTTCCTTCCCTAATTTGTAGTTTATTATTAGAGTTTTGCTATATTATTTTAATAATTCTTCTAATATTTAATTAAAAAGTATTAAATAAAATAAAAATATACTTAATATCTTGTAAACATAAAAAAATATTTTAATATTTCTCTTATTTAACAATTAAAAAGATTATTAGGAGGATATTTAAGAAAAATTTGTCATTTCTTTTCCTATTATTATATGAAATAAGTCTTTTGTATGTGAATTTGATGTGACTTATTATATTTAATTAGATGATTTTTTGCTTTTAAAATCAAATTCCTTTAGAAGATTTTACTCGCATAATTATTGCAGAAAATATAATTAGACAGATAAAATAAGTAAAACCATACAGTTACTGGCAAGAATTTCAATTATTTTTTTCTTTTATCAAGAAAGGGAAAATAAAAAACTTCAAACAAATGAAAAAAGGTCGAGTCTGTGTCTCTGTAAGGTATGTATAAAAACGGTGTAGTCCTTGCAAGTAATAACAGTATCGTTAATGCATAACTAATACGAATTGCATTCAAATTAATTTTACTGATCACTGTGTATTGTTTTTCGGTGACTCGATGGCTTGCGATTTTGATACCTTGCTGGAGTCAAAGAAAAGCAATGATAAAAAATTATAATACCTTTCGCGTGGTATTAATTAATTTTCAGTATAAATTTTAAATTATTTTTTGGGTTTTGCTAATCAATGCTCATAAAAAATTAAGAGTGGAAAGTTTTTGGCACTTCAGATGCAATTAATATATTAAAAACTTTAAAAAAACTTATCTTTTCAATTAAAAATTTTATACCATTAATTTCTCAATCAATATCCTTAAGATACTCGTTAACAAAATTCTTATTCTTTCTGGCCCCTGTGTATTGTTTTTTAGTGATTTCACGGCATCCGATTTTGATGCCTTGCTGAAGTCAATGCAAAAATTTTGACTGCGAAGGGTTCCAACTGTCCAAATGTTAAGCCACCAAAGTTACGTACAACTTCTAGCATATTTTATTTGTTATTTTAAAATTTAAATAATATGCGCAAAAATTTGAAATTAAAGTTTAATTACAATTTTTTATTAATTATATTTTTTATTAAAATATCTCTATCCAATTTGCAACATCTCTAATTACACAGATTTATTAATGCCACGATACATTTTTCAATTGACATTAAAATTATAAGAGTAAAATTAAAAAGTTAAACATACCTTTTTCTTTTAATATACATGAAAATAACAAATATTATAGACTATTTTTTTTTCCAAAATGCTAAATAAAATGAAATGGAAGAAATAACTTTTATGACACGATTTCATAAATGATACTATTAGTGGATAGGTCAGCTGACGGGAGGTTTTAATACACATGCTTCTTCAAATGCACATCCTCACCTTATGAATGGCTTAATATTAAATATAAGATATATTTTGATATCATCTTATAATTATAAATTTAACTCATGATTCAACCTTAAAAATTAACTTATGAAAAAAAAAAAAAGTTGTCAATATCTCTAACCAATGTAGGACCTAACATTTTAGAGATAAATTAGTATGATACAACTCTGTATGAAAGTTACCTCTGTACCATCATTTTTTACACCAAAGAAAAAATTATTATATAAATATAAATTAGCATCTCATATTTAGTTGTTTTCACAATAAAATTAAATTTTACTTTGTTTAACTCACTTATTTCTTAGTTTTATTAATTTTGTTGTTAGTTTACCTAAATATAAAATGTTAAATTTATACTTTTGTAAGTATTTTAAATGTGAAAAATCCTAAATTATTTTTATATAGATATAAATTTAAATATATTATATTTATCTATACTCACAATAAAATTAATAATATTTAAAATATAATATAATTTATATATACTATTAGTGTAAAAAATTATACAAATATTTAATTATATATCATCATATTAATAAAAATATTTGATTAAATTATCCACTACCTTAAAAGTCTTATAAATACAACTATTTAATTGAATGATAATATAAAACTCTTTTAAATTATCAATATATAATAGTTAAACTCTTAAATATAAAAAATAAATATTTCTTAAATAAAGTTCTATCCTACTATAGGGTTATAACGCCAAAGAGTTATATTATTTATAGATAATTTTATAATGCTTAATCGAATATCTCTCTCAAATAAATATATACAATACTTTTTTATCTCAATACATATATATCTTAATATTTACCCATATTTACATATTTATATATTATATCTATATTTATACGTAAGTGAGAGAAATAATATTTCTATGTGCCAAAATAATATACATACCAGAAATCTCGAATCCTGATTTCTCTATAAAATGGGCTTATGTGATCGGTGCTCCGGACGAGTGCCAGTAGAATAACAAGTACTGTGAATCGTTGAATCTCAGTAGTAAACAAATTAAGTTGAACTCAACCTACGCGCTCTTGTCTTGTTTCATAACCATCTTCTCATCAACATTTTCCGCTTTTCCGGCCGTTTACCATTCACCGCTCATCCTTTTTTCTTTCCCAACCGCCAGCAACACAAACCAAAGAGAGAGAGAGAGAAATAAAAAAAGAAGAAGATGGATCTGGCCGTTGATGATGACCTGGTGGAGGAGGAAGCCTCGGATCGGAAGGAGGACTTGTTGCGTAAGAGGAAGCATTTGTTGCATAAGGGAGCCTCGGTTCAGAAGGGTGGCTTGGCGCATAAGGAAGCCTTGGATTGGAAGGAGGGCTATGTGGAAGACGCGGTTCGGAAGAAGGGCTTGTTGCATAAGGAAGCCTCGCTTTCGTCCGAGGTAATATCAGGTTTAGATCAGCCCTGGAGCTCGTCTTCATACAGAGAAGCCATGGGAAGAGACAGAAACACGGCAGAGATCGAAGGTTTTGCAAACCAAGCGATCGGTAGAGAAAAGGAAAAGGAGGAGATTATACATCAACTGATCTTGTCCCAGAACACAATTGGTGGACGTGATGATCCTCTTCCAGTTCCTGTGGTTGCCATTGTGGGGATTGCAGGAATAGGGAAGACAGCACTTGCCCGCCTCGTGTACGAGGATGAGCAAGTCAAATATCTTTTCGGATCGCCGATTATGATTCGTGCCGGTGAAACCTTTGATTTGCGATCCGTCGAAGAACTTGTAAGTGAAATAGCTATGACGGGCCGGAAGCGCCCCCTGCTTGTGCTGGATGATTTGAGAATTCATAATCTTTACGGAAGTGATGTCATCGTCGAGTTGCTGAGGAAATTGTCCGTTGGGGCGATACTAGTAACTACACGTAGTGCCGGTCTTGTTGCCACGGCTACGTATGTTTTGCACTTGCAGGGGCTTGATGAAGATCACAGTCAGTTTTTGTTCCAGCAACTTGCAAATGATTCAAGCCGTATCAAACAAGGTGACGAAATCACCAAGATTGTGAGCAAGTGTGGAGGAGTCCCTCTAGCGATAATGATCGTGGCAGGGTTGTTCAACTCTGGTGCTGATACTCTCCAAGTAGCTGAATTCAACGAGGCGCTTCTACGGAAGTTAAAGTCTATCTATTACGATGATCTTCCCGAGCCCCATCATAAACAGTGCTTTCTTTATTTTTCACTGTTCCCCGAAGATAATTTGATTGATGCTGATAGCTTAATTGATCTCTGGCCCGCCCAAGGATTTCTCACAGCGGATCATTCGAATCCAGAAGAAATTGGTCGTAGGGTTTTCAATGACTTCGTTGACTTGTGTACTTTCCAAGACGTGAGAAAAGACGAGAATGGTGTCGTGAGGAGCTGCAGAATGCACCCCTTAATTTATGACCTCGCATGCTTCGTCGCCAAGAAAGAACACTTCACCACCGCGGACTTGGTGCGTAAGGCACGCTCGGATCGGGCGAAGCGCTATGTCGCCTTGGCTCTGTTTAAGAAGCGCTACGTAAAAGCAGCGGTTCGGAAGAAGGGTTTGGTGGATGAGGAAGCCTCGGTTCAGATTCAGGAGGGCTTGGTGGATGAGGAAGCCTCGGTTAAGATTCAGGAGGGCTCGTTGGATGAGGAGGCCTCGGTTCAGATTCAGGAGGGCTCGGTGGATGAGGAAGCCTCGCTTGCGAACGAGGTCCAATTGGTGGATGAGGACGATATTTTTGGGAAAAGCAGAAGAGTAGAAGCGATTGGTAGAGAAAAGGAAAAGAAGGAGATTATAGATCAATTGATTTTTCTCCAGAACAAAACTAGCAAAAGTGCTGATCCTCTTTCAGTTCCTGTGGTTACCATTGTGGGGATTGCAGGAATAGGGAAGACGACACTTGCCCGCCTCGTCTGCGACGATGAGCAAGTCAAAGATATTTTCGGATCGCCGATTATGGTTTATGGCCCTGGTATCTTTGCCTTTGATTTGCAATCCATTGCAGAACGTGTAAGTAAAATAGCTGTGAAGGGCAGGAAATCCCATCTGCTTGTGCTGGATGATATGAGAACGCCTATTCTTTACGGAAATGATCTCATCACCAAGTTGCTGAGGAATTTAAGGGGGGTTGGAGTGTCTGTTGGGGCAATCCTAGTAACTACACGTAGAAAGAGTCATGTTGCTAAGGCTACATATGTTTTCCACTTGCAGGGGCTTGATGGAAAGCAAAGCCGGTTTTTGTTTCAGCAACTTGCAAATGATTCAAGCCGTATC
This sequence comes from Pterocarpus macrocarpus, assembly GCA_031439585.1. NCBI lineage: Eukaryota > Viridiplantae > Streptophyta > Magnoliopsida > Fabales > Fabaceae > Pterocarpus > Pterocarpus macrocarpus. Next base: position 64,013,161 of record CM062520.1, on the reverse strand, counting down.
ATACGAGATGACGAAATCAGCAAGATTGTGAGAAAGTGTCGTGGAGTCCCTCCAGCGATAATGGCCATGGCAAGGTCGGCCAAATATGGTGCTGTCAGCCTCCAAGTAGCTAAACTCAACGAGTTGTTTCTACGGGAGTTCTATTCTATGCATTGCGATGATCTTGTCGACCATCGTAGGCAGTGCTTTGCTTATATTTCATTGTTCCCCGAAGATTATTTGATCGATGCTGATAGATTAGTTCGTCTCTGGAGGGCGGAAGGATTCCTCACAACTTTGGATCATTCGGATCCAGAAGAAACTGGTCGTAGGTATTTCAACGACTTCGTTGAGTTGTGTATTTTCCAAGACGTGAAACAAGACGAGGATGGTGTTGTGAGGAGCTGCAGAGTGCACCCCTTCATGCATGACCTTGCATGCTTCGTCGCCAAGGAAAACATTTTCAACCCCATGGATCCAGAGAATATGCGCGACGGGTTGCGGCTAGCTTCATTTGATTTCAGATTAGCCATTTCTCGTCGAATCCCGGATTCCATCTTTAAGAGAGCAAAGGGACTGAGCACCATTCTTTTTCATGCAAAGACTAAGTCGCCACTTCCACCGGAGGTGAAGATGAGTGAGTCAACTTGTGAAAAGATCTTCACCTCCTTCAAGAGGCTGTGCGTGTTGGATCTCCAATATTTGGGCATCGAGATGGTGCCGAGCTCTATTGGGAAGCTGAAGTACCTGACATACCTTGATCTTTCCCATAACAATATAGAGAAGCTTCCCAGTTCCATTACCAAGCTTTCCCACTTGGAGACGTTGAAACTGTCCCAGTGTCACGTTCTCAAAGAATTGCCAAAGGAATTGAAGGATCTAAGTAAGCTTAGGCACCTCGACATAGAGGGTTGCCTTGATATTACTCACATGCCACGTGGAATAAACAAGTTGAGTTCTCTGCAGACATTGTCCCACTTTGTGATTAGCAAGAACTACCCCATGGGAGGCCTTGACGAACTTAATGATCTCAACGAATTGAGGGGGCACTTGGAAATTTTGTACCTGGAGAGGTTGAAATTCCAAGAACCATCATCGAGGTGTTTGGAAAATAAACGACACCTTCAGTGCCTGACTTTAAGATGGGATCAATATGAGGAGGGAGTAAGGCACCCCCACCTGGAGTTGCTGAGACTAAGGCACCCGCACCAGGAGTTGCTGGAAGCTCTTGAGCCACATCCGAATCTGAAAGTACTACACGTTGTGGGGTACAAAGGTGGCAGGTTTGCTAGTTGGCTCCCTTCCCTCCATGGCCTAGTCAAGTTTAGTTTATACAACTGTGCCAGATGCAAATTTCTCCCACCATTGGATAAACTTCCATCTCTCAAGATTCTCGAACTTCGGAGGATGTATTCTCTAAAATTCATTGCAGGAAAATGTGGCAACGACGTTGAGGTCGGAGGAATCCCTACCTCCTCTTCTTCCGTTATCACACCAACAGTTCAGTTATTTCCATCCCTGAAGGAACTAACACTCTGGGATTGTCCTAACCTCGAAAGTTTGTGGAAAACGGATGACAATGTCAGTCGGTCAATCTTCAGTTGCATTTCAAGCTTACGGGTCCAGCACTGCCCTAAGCTGACCTGCATGCCACTGTATCCCGATCTTGATGAAATGCTGGTACTGGTGGATACAAGCTTGAAACCAATGCTGGATACACTACATTATGCAACTGAAGAAGCTTTTGTTCCACTCTCCAAAGTGAAGTCCATGCAAATAGCAAGCATCAAGCAATCCCCACCAGAGTCTCTACGCCAAGGCCTCAAGCATCTAAGATCATTGCAGAGTCTCACCATTGAGAACTGCTCCTTACTTCATCTAGAGAGCTTTAGTGATGAATGGAAGGGTCTAAGAAACCTTCGTTCTCTGATCATAAGGAAAATTCCAGAGCTTAAGTCCCTTCCTAGTTGGCTTGAAAACAATACATCGCTGCAAGAAATCAGGCTCCATGGTTGTCCTGAGTTAACCTCTCTGCCAGAAAGCATAGGCAAGCTCACCTCACTTGGTAGACTAGAGATTCGTGAATGCTCCAGTTTGGGTTCCCTGCCCCAAGGAATGGGAAAGCTCAAGTCTCTACATACCTTGATCATTAAGGACTGCCCCTTGTTACCGCCAAGGTGTCAGCCGGAGACCGGTGATGATTGGCCACAAATTGCTCACATAAAAAATATCCTGGTGAAACAAACTTCTGAAGACTTTGAACTTGGGAAATCAAGACTGTCATCATTTAATTATATATTGTAAAACTTCTTGTACGTTATCATTTGTTTGTATGTTCTATATTGCCAAATTAGCAAAGAACTTTTAGTCTTCTACTATCACAATCACTACTTACAATGAACCAAATCTAAAGTCATTCATTATTTCATTTGTGATGCGGTTTATTTTGGTGCTCAAACTGTTGCGATGATTGATTTTCTAAGGTTTTTCAGAAGCAGGAAATTGTGTAAGAACATAAATGCACCCCACCTTAATATTCTCTCTCCTCACTTTCACTGTTGGATTATGTTACTGTTTGACGATATGAACTACAAATATGAATAACATATCTATTGTGAGCCGAACGGTATTTATTCTGTGGTTGAGTTTCAGAGCCTAAGCTAATCATTTATCCTTATTGGAAGATGAAGTGATCAAGTAACTTCCTGGTTTCAACAGTGGGCTTGGAGGGCATTATCTTAATTTTGGCAGTTATATCCCAGGGACTGTTATGGAGGAGCTGTGTCATTATATGCACTTATTTTGGAAGGAATTATGAATTCTGAAGTTTATCCTGTGGAAGTTGCTATGGCCCTTAAAGAAAGACATGTTAAGAACTCTTTGATGCTGTGAGTTGGACCGTTATTATGTCTCCGCCATTCCGATATTTTTATATTCGTTCAATTAGTTCAACGATGGTTTTGATGCTACATACATGTGTATGGTGTGTCAAATGTTTATTACGATTTGATGATGAAGCCTCTCTTCAACAAAAGTTATTACAAGAAGTCTACAAATCCAAGGAGATCATGATGATTGAAGTGCTTCAGATGCTCATCAGCCAGAGTGATTGTATGCGCGTGGTGTGTTGGTTGCTTCACTAGTTATCTTTCTGTCACTTATGGAATGCAGGCGCATATATAATTTCAGGGCCAATGCAGATTGTTACTCAGAATTTTCTGTAGAGAACAGATGTCAAAAGCTTGATTGGTGGTGGTTATCTTAGTGTAGGGAGTTCTGTTATCGATTATAATTATGCTGTATTCAGGGTGTTCTGGTTTTTTTCTTTCTTTTGTTAGATGGCTATATCTAGCATGTCAATTGGTTTGTTTGGTTTGTTTCTGATACCTCAGACTTCTTTTGGTCTTCACCGTTGAGCTTCGTCTATGAATCCATTGGGGGCCAAAAAAAAAAAAAAAAGAGCTTTGGTTAATGGCCACTTATGCTTCAGTGCCAATGTATCTCCCAATCAGTGATGAGATGCTGACTGAAGACAGGTTACAGCTGAAGAGGATGCTGAACTTAACAGACAGGGGAAGCCTGCTGTTAATAAACTCAAGAAGTTGCCTCTTTTAACAGAAATCCTCTCAAAGTAAGCAGTTGATTTTCTGCCACTCAAGTGTGCAGACTGGTGTTTCCTTGATCTTTTATGTTTCTTTCTCTTTAAGTAACTTTCCACCAACTGTTTTGCAGGAGGCTGCTTCAAACGGAGCTTTTAGATCATGGAGTGCTAACTTTATTGAAGAATTGGCTTGAGCCACTTCCTGATGGCAGCTTGCCAAATATAAACATACGCGTAGCAATTTTGAAGATCTTGACTGACGTACTGAGTTTCCACCATTATTAATATTTTAGATGCAATAAAGTTGTTAGATTCAAAGTTGTTTTATTTTCTGCAAGATATATATAGTATTTATGCCTGAGAAGAAGAAAACTTGGGTGATCTTCTCTATCGTGTTTTAGCTTTATGTTGTGCTCTGTGTTTTACTGTTACTAAAAATTACTGATTCTTGAAGATATTATTTTGTGTATGCGTTTTCTCTTTTCATGAGTTTGTCTATTTTAATGCAGGTGTAGTTTTCTACTTTAGAATCAAAAAACTTAAGTATATCATTTTTGCATTGTAATTGCAGAGCCGACCTATATTTAATGAGAGTACACGGTTTGAAGACATGAAAAATGCTGAGGATGACGGGGTTCCTTTCAGTAGGCCATCTATTAAAAAGTACTCAACCTTTCTGTTTTTAATTGCCTGTCTCTTGCAATATTTGATTTACTTATTGCAATATGTTCACTTTATCTTATGTTGTTGAACTCTTACAGGCCAGCAAATAAAGCTGCGGGAATGGATTCTAGAGATGGTGATCTTGATTTGGTGTTTTCAGTGTAAGTCTTGAATGACATTTATATACTATTTGTGGAGCAGTGTGAACAGAGTAGTCACCAAATAGTGTTTTGGATGCTAAATTTTCTTAGTGTAATGCAGGCGTAGGTCTGGACAGTCCTCTTCTAGGCAACATGCATCGAGGCCAGAAGCAACACCTTCAGATTTTGCGAACCGTCCCCAGTCTTAAATTGATCCAGAAGAGGTTAGAGCATGAGCAAAACAAGCTGCACAAGATCAGCAACAAGTGAAGGTTTGTGCTCTATTTTGAGAAATCTGGCTTTCTGTGGTTCTTTTAGGTGTAAGATAGTATGCAAAATGCTTTAAAATGAACAATTTTTAATTGTTTTAATTTATCTCTTTGCTCCATTTTCCAAAATCTGAATCCACAAGCAGATCCCTTTAAGGTTTTGTTTGTGTGGGGTTACACTGATGGTGAAGTGTTAGCATATGGGACAAAGAATAGGGTGGCTTTTCAATGTAAATAAATGTGTGTGCGCAAACGAAACAGATAATAACCTCAGACCAATCAATCAAAAGTTGATTAATATGTAATCGATCGAACACTATTTGAAAATGGCTATTCTGCTCGGAAATGAAATGTTCCAAAATGATATGGCCATCCACATCAAGATTTTGATAAATTTGCAATATCAGGTGCAATATCTTGGATTCTTTCTTAGAGTCTCATTTATAAATAATTGGACCATTCGAATATTGGGTATCTGGATGTCAGTTACTCAATATTGGGTGGCCATTGCCACTTGACTGTGTCCTGCGGGGATAGCTTCTATATACATAGCCTAGGACTATATCTGTGTTGTATTTCTCTAGTTCTTTGATTACTAGAATGTAGGACATGCAAGACTGGCATTAACATGCATGGTTAAATGGAGGTCTGTTGCTATGGTGATTCCCTGCAATTCTTTAATTTCAAGAGTTTGGAGAGGAGAACACAAAGGAAAAAGTAATAATACGGTTACTGAAGAGGATAAGTAATGGAATAATGGTGGAATCATAAGAAAGTGTAGAGATGAAGTGGAGATATGGATATATGATTTTTTTAGATTTATAACCTCAAAGCTTTTATTAATTTATCTAACAAATATTTGATTTAAATAATTATATTGGTTTTGAAATTGTTGAGACAAATATGAAGATTGCAAACTATATCCCCTGTTATCTCTAGTTCTCTGTTGGTGGAGACGTGGACCAATTTGACCAGTGTGGATTCTTAACTGCAGATGAATAAGAAGTTGCAGCAGTTGAGGGCACCAAAGAAGAGGCAGCTTCAGGCTACAAAACCGAGTGTGGAAGGTCGTGGTATGATCAAATATTTGTAAATGTGGCGATTGGATGAATTGTTCGTCCTGCAAGCTTGACATAACTTGCTGCCAGAATGTGGATGGATTTTTAAGATTGAACTCTCCCAAAAGTTTACGTTGTTTGGTAGAGATATATAAACAATTTTACATCCTAAAATGGTAGAGATATATAAATAATTTTATACCATAATAGAATTATTCTAAAGGAGGATCCGGTTACCTCCTTTGCAGGCCTTTGTTTGGTCTGAATTGTTTCGTGGGGATGCCATGCATGAAAATGGCCCCCATTACCGCCGCCCATTTGTTGTGTATTCGTCAATTGCAGAAGTGATTCCAAAATATGGGACAATAATGCACTTGTCTGTTATTTTTGTCGAATAATCAAGCTTCGGTTTGTCATCAGTTTAATGAAAATATGGATTATGCATACGTAATTAGAAGTAATTCTCGAGTCTTGACATTATACTTGTCTTTAATATTGTAAGTCCAAATCTATTATATTATTTCTTTTTCGCCGATTGGACCATTATAGTTACAGGACTGCGGGTTTAGTTTTCACTGATAAACAGTCTCAAGTCTGGAGTTGAAATACTATAGATACTTCGTCATAATTTTAATGTCCAAACTCGAATTCAATTGAATCTCGGTGTGGCCTACCAAAAGAGAAAAAAATGAATCTCGTTTTGTGAAAAATTGAATCTCGGTGTGTTGTTAAGCAGGAAAACAGGTCTAGGGCTATCTGTATAACAGGGTTCCAGTTTTATTAGTATCAAATTTTTGCTGCTCTCTATTGGTTTCTCAAGGGCATAAATGGACGTTTGCTATAAAAGAGAATGGAAATTTGTCGCTACCATTGGTTTGCTTGCATGTTGCTTGTACAGTAAAGCAGAAATTTTATTCCACATAAAGTCGTGAAATTTACATTCGACAAATTCTTAGTGCTCTCAATATTTCATTCAATAAGGTATTTTATTTCATTCAATATTTTCATTTTATAAATTATTGCTATTTTTTTAATTTTCGCTATATTTTTAATGTAAAAGTTAAAGTGTTGAATGATGAATGGAGTAAAGTACCATTATTCCATTTTAACGTCTTGTCTCTTAAATATAAATAGGTGTATGTATTGAAAGTGTTAATATATTATAATTGAAGAGCATTAGCATTCATCAATTTATCCAATAAGTCTTGAAGATCTTCCCTTTTGTTAAAGTGTCTCTGCTGAACAGGTCACTTTCTCACAGCATTTGGGTCCAATAACTTCCATAGGTTTGAACTTCACATCATCCCTTTGGTCATAGAAAAACTCTTGGTAGAAGTACATTACTATAAAATTTGATGAAAAAAAGTTATATAGCCCTAGAGGAAGAGTATTTTTTCCCTCAAGATCAATCTAACCAATATAGATTGAAAAGCATAATAGAGAAAAAAAAAATTAAAAATTAAATGGATAGTTTTGTTACTGTATGAGGATTTTTTTTCTCTAATTCTTGGAATACTGCAGAACGAAGAAATGACGTATGGAAAATTATGTGTCATATTAAAAATATATCTATTTTTATGAGATATACTCAAAATAATGTTATATGTATATGTATTTTTTGGCCTCGGTGCTGATATACGTATATCCACTATTGGATGGGACGTGGAATCCAAATTAAGTGGATTTCATACTCTATTCAATGGTGGATGTACGTGTGTTAGCACGAAAATCGAAAAAATGTATATACAAAAAATATTTCTCCACTATTATATTGCTGTACTCATCAACTTGACGCTTCTACAAACTTTTCACCACCATTGTACGACCACACTATTGAATTTTATGAGGAAGATAGCCCAAAGTGACTTAAAATATGTAACTTTTTTTTTTTTGAAACCATAGATATCTATCTATTAGAGACAATTTTGCTCGAGTTAAATAGAATCACAAGGGCGGCTAATGCTCTCCTTTTCGAGTTCTAAACCAAAGACATGTATTATACATTATTCAGAGTAACCCGACACCCATTTCGTGCATAATTACATTACGTTCCAATAAATCATGAATGTTTAAATAAGCAAAGATTTCCGTACAGAGTGGTTAACCTTGCATAACTTTTTTGATACATTAACCTTACATAATTTATATAAGCGTGAATGCAAATAGAAATTGAGTTTTGTCGTTTGTATATAATTTTGAGATAATAAAATACATTACCCTCTCATATAAGTATACAATGCATTATCTTATTTTGATACCTTGATATTCAGTCACATTCAAATTGATATAAGGTGTCCTATACTACCCCTATATATATGTGTAATGTTTAAAATTCATTTCTCAAAATTTTTATATGCTCACAAAACTTCGTTGAATTGATGAGTGGAATAGAGTACTGACTCTTTTGTTGCTACAAGAGAGGCTAAGAATTTTTCGCTTAACGGATGGATTCAGATGATATGAATCGTATCCCTACTTTGGAAGTCACGTCCAATGAACTGAGATATAATGTATTTAAGTATGCCTCAATTTTTTTAATTATTATTATTCACTGTGTGGGTCATGATTAGTGTGAGAACACAGAGTGGGATAATAGAGAATTTTTCTATAAGTATAGGATTGTATCAAGGGTGAACTTTAAATCCCCACCTTTTTACATTGGCCTTGGATGTATTTACTAAACACATTCAAGACTAGTAGGAGAATGGCAAGAATAACTAAATGGGAAGATAGAGTTGTGGAGACAAGTTTTTGAAATAGGTGACTTTTGTACAAGTACAAACAAGAAAAAGTATATGGAATATAAGTCTGCAAAGTGAAAATTCTAATTTAGCAGTGAAAATTGGGGATAATGCCATATCACAACTTATAAGATTTAAGTATCTTAAGTCCAATATCCAAAATGTAGAGGAAATAGAGGGAGACATAAACTATAGAATTCAAGCTAGATGCTCAAAATGGAGAAGCGCTTCACGTGTCTTTTTGGGACAAAAAGATACTACTAAAAAAGGGGAAACTTTACCGCATAGCTATAAGATTGACTATGTTGTATGTGACTGAATATTGGTTAGTAAAAAGTCAACAAAAAAATAAACTAAATGTTGCAAAGATGAGGATACTGCATAGGATAAGTGGACATACGAGATAAGATAGTATTAAAAATGAGTGCATTAGAGAAAAAGTTGGGTTAGCGCCTATTATAGAGAAGATGATAGAATCTCATTTTAGGTGATTTGAATATATTTGAAGAAAATCTTTAGAGGATCCAGCTATAAGGAGGGTGGATCATATGGTGGATGGTCTAATAGCTAGAAGTAGAAAGAGATCTAGAAAAGCCATAGTTGAAACTATTAGGAAAGATTTAGGTGTTAATGACCTAAATATAAATAAGATTAATGATAAAATACTATGATGTTGCCTGATACATGTAACTAACCCCACTTTGTGGGATAAGGCTTGGCTTAAATGTTGTTGTACTATTTACCATGTCCTCACTCATGAAATCGCGTAGAATAAAATGGAGTATAGTATATGTTATTTTTCATTAGAGTTATGGCATTTGAAGATAGATTTAGATAGTCAATAAACATTTGATGATTATAGTTTAAATAAGTGTTAATTTTAATAATGTAAATGTGAACTAACATGTTAGTTTCATGAGCAGCATACATCTATCATCAATTAGCATCACATTTAATATTCATATAACTAAAATTTATATTATTGATATACTGATCACCGTGTATAAATATGAATGTGTAAGTGTTATGCACAAACAACTTTTCCCTTTTTATTATTATTCAGTGGTGAAGGCACAAAGACGCCCAAGCACCCCGCAGCCTGCTGAACCAATGATAACAACGAGAAGTAAGTTATATGAAAAGTTACATTAATATATAGATAAGTTTTTAACATCACTTGTATAACTCAATACAAAAAGAAAAAAAATCATACATCTAGATTGCTAAGAGTTCTCATCCAAGAACTTCTCTTCTTTCTTAACGGAAATCTGCCAAAGCATTTGAATAATATCCCAAGTAAGTAAAAACCCACCTCTTTCAAAATAGGCCATATTGTAGAACCGAAGAATTGAAGGAAGAGGCGCAGCTGCATTGGCACAAGCACTATAACCGGAATGCTCGCGAGACCCAATATGGTTCGCACTGTGCCTTGAGGGTATCCCTTCAGCATCATACCAACCGCGGCACAAAAGGCAACGAGCATGGCCACCACAGAGGAAAAAAGGGTGACGAGGCCAAGCATCAGCTTCCAAGGCAAAGAGTAGCGGAAGTCATTCTCAGCGTAACGCGACGTAAGGATCCCAATGAAAACCAGCACCGAAGCGGTGGAAGTGAAGAGTGACGCCGCATCTGCTACGGCGAACACGTCAAATATCCTGTTATGCGACAAGGAGGGTATTCCCGTTTTTGGGTCGTTTCCACCGGGGACAGTGAATGCCGCGGCGAACATGATAGTGGTTATGAGAATACCAACGAGTATGAAGGAACTAGCTGTGTCTTTTGCCCATTTCTCACCGGCTTTCACCAGCTCTGCGTGTTGTTCGGTAAATACCTCGTGGGGCTTCTTGCCATCTTTGTTCTTTGTTTGCTTGCACTTGGGGTGCACAAGTCTCTCAACCGCCTGCAATGATTTGATGATGTCTTAACGGAGGCGATTAACCAAAGACACCATAATCATAAGTTAATACATTTTTTTGGTACACCATAAGTTAATATCAAGGTTTTGAAAACTGGACCAAATATTGAACTAGATAAGATATTAGTTCAAAGATTTATTGATTTAATTGGGATTTAATCGATTGAACTGGAATATAATAAATATATATTTATCTAAACATAAACACAATTTGTTATTTATAAAGTTTTATTTTTTTATACAAATAAAATTTCTATTAATGATTCACATTGGAAAAAAAAAATAAAAATCTATTAATGATATTAATTTTTTTTTGTCGAGCTATTAATGATATTATAATGCAATCATTTTTAAGTCCATTAGTGTTTGTTTTGTTCAATAGCCCATTAATATCCGGTGTATATAACCAAAAAAAAAAAACTTTAGTATAGCCCAAGAAATTAGCCTAAAACCTACTAACCTCTCAAATGAGAATGAACCTTAGCATATTACTAAAGAGCTCCCTCATGCTAAACAAAAAAAAAATGGTGCTCCCCGTCTCGCTCAATCTTGCCTCTCCATCTTCTCTCTTCTACCTCCCTCTCATTTTATCTCTTTGCACAAGACCAAATTCGGCTAAAAATTGTCACCGCCTCTCCCATTAAAGGCCGTCAACCAAATGCTACAGCGAAGATCAGTGGCAGCAAGGTTGAACAGCAGCAGCAGCATGGTGGCTGACATGGCTGCTCCTCCTCATGGTGGTTTGAGTGGTGGCATCCTCATCTCTCATCAATATTTTTTTTATTTGTTGAACTGTCAGTTTAGTGAATCGCCTTTGGTTTCGGCAATTTGTCGATTTTTCACTAGTTTTTTATTTTTATTTTTGATTGGTTCTTAATAAATGAGTATTTCCAGTTGACCAAACTGGAAGGGTGTCTAGTTTCTAGTTTAACCAAAAAGACCGATGATCCGGTTCGATTTTCATAACATTGGTTTATATTTTAGTTTTCTTGAAAACAAGAGGCTAATAACAACATCGTTAAGTAAGATTTTATTTGGCACACGGAAAGTGTTTTACATAATAGGATCAAGGAAAAATTCTGCCATACTCATTTATTCTTCTTCCATAGTAGCATCTCAACCCTTTTTTTCTTCTCTCTCCCCTTCTCTCTCATTTGTCCAAAAAGAATCAAGGACTCACAAATATTTTTACCATTAGTTTCGCACCTCTTTTAATATTTTTGAATACTATAGTTCTTTCCTTGTTTACCTCATTTCTCTAAAACAAAGTTAAATTTTAGCATAAGAAAATATAGATTTGTATAAAGGTGGTTTCTATGGTACCCTTTCAATTTGAAGGGGTATGAAACCCTTCTTACATGATCCATTAATTTTATGACACATGTATATATATATATATATATATATATATATATATATATATATATATATATATATATATATATAACTTATCCAAATAACTCAATGACATAGCAAAATTTATAATATTTTTAATGAGGACTATAAAAATTTTTGTTTATTTTTTAATCCTTAAAGATCTTTTTAGTAGTAATATAATTAATTATATTATAGAATTTAAAAACTTCTCAATTTTTTTCAACTTTTATTAATCGATTTGGAGCAATTTGATGAACCCTAACTTTTTAAAGTCTTCCCAATCCCAGAGACAAATCCCTATCTCACCATTAGCATCTTCCTCTTCAAGAGCTTCCACAGCACCTTGTATCCCCACCAGTGCATTTAGGCTCTAGTCCCTTTGAAATCCTTAGCTACAGATCTTGGTTCCATGACCATGTAAATGGGGAAATGTGTTTTGCATAATCTCACTTGCCTCTCAAGGTTGGTAACCGCCCAATTAAGATCCTTAGGTGATTGAGTAGGATGTTGTTGCTAGCATTTCCAGTGTAACCCCTATAGAACCATGACCATGTCCTAACCCCAATCGTGCATCACATATTAATTCTGTGTCCAATTTTTATTTTTGAAGATTTTGATAAGTTAATTTACCATCAAAATTTTAGAGAAGTAGCCCCAAAATGGTGCGCAAGGATGCAAAAGTAACCTATGATTTATAGTTGATCATAGGATGAAGATATTGCCCCTTGGAGAGTGCACATTTACTTTTGCAATCAACACCAATTCTTTAACTAATTAAATAAAAAATTGGAGACTAATCCAAGAAAAATAAAAGCACGGGTGGACAAATGGAATAAAGAAGGCAAAAGGAAATAAGGAAGAAACAAGTGGGGACGAAGGAGAGTAGTAAGGAAATTGGGAAATAAAAAAATTAGGGTTCTTCAAATCATTATTAGTAAAAGTTGGAAAAGATTAATAAGTTTTTTAAATTTTAATGTTTTAATACATGGATTTAATATTTAATTACATAACTGTTAAAATGATCTTTAAGGATTAAAAAACAAATAAAAAATTGACTTTAATTTGAATATACTGACAGTATAAAATAATTTTACACTGTCAGCTAATCGAAATAGTGAAAAGTGCCAACTCACACAAATAACTACCCATTATAATGATGGATCCACCATAATTTCTCACTTTCCCCTATTTCTATTGGTTGACAGTGTAAAATAGTTTTACATTATCAGTGCATGCCAATTAAACTCTAAAAATTTATATAGTCCTCATTAATAATATTATAAATTTTGCCACATCATTGAGTTATTTGGATAAATTATATACTTGTGTCATAAAATTAATGGGCCATGTAAAAAGGGTTTTAAACCCTTTCAAATAAAAGGGATAATGTAGAAATCACCTTGTATAAAATCTATGCTTCAATTAGATTACTTATATGCCTCTACCTAAAAGTTTAATCTTTTGAAATGGATAGTCATGTGTAGTTAATCGTCTTAACGATATGTTATATATAAAAGAAGGAATACTATAAATAATGAGAGAAGAGAATGACCTCAAACCATTGAAGTTCTCTTTGCATTTGCAGAGCTGCACCGGAACTGCGATCAAGCGCAGAGGAAGGCCCTAAATGTCCTGCCAAGTGCAACAGGTTATTGCCAAAGGTGTCTGCGCGAGTTTTGATTATTTCCTTCCGTCCATTTATACCATGTATGAGTTGGAAGACCTCTTTTCTACGATTCAGAACTGCATGCGAAAATATGCCTCTCTTGTTTTTATCAATGGCCCACAAGAGGTCAGGATTAGCCTGCCTCATTGCATGTATGAACTCGATGATTCCGTACTTGGCTGCCTGCAACATGGCACCATAGGCACAAGTATTTTGCAGCTGTGCTTCGTTCAAACTCGAAATTCTTTGGCAGAAGCAACTCAATATTAGAAGAACTATATGATGGGTCAATTTCTTATCATATATTTTCCGCATTCCTGAGAGAACATTGGAGGGACTTAGTACAAGGAAATGGCCAAAGTACGTACATTGAGAGATAAAGAAGATGAAACAAAATTGTTTGCTTCGGTTTTATGTACCAGGGAGATATAGAAGTATTGAATTTTGGAAAAACAATTGAACGGATCTGAGCAGTCGATCTGAAAAATAATAATAATAATAATAATCAACAAACATAGAAGCACGTTAATAAAGTATACATATGTGTACATATGGAAATAATTTTTAAACTCACGAAGTATACATATCATATATTAATGTAAAAGTGCATATATATATATATATATATATCAAAATTATATGAGTGTATATGTGTATGTGAAAGTGATGCTACATTTGATATTTAATTGTAATGTCTAAATAACACTACTTTGTATATATATGATGGAAGTAAGAGGCGTTTGGCGTAAAGTTCAAAAGCAATGTGCATAATCTATGTTATGATAAAGTCCCGTATCCAACAAATAAGTTCGAAGCTTGAATCATAATAATTGGTATTTTCATTGAAAGTTGAGTTATAAAAATAGCTTCCTGTAGATTAGTATTTTGGGTTATACTTTTTTCATGGCTTAAGTCATAACAATTTATTTAAATAAGTAGGACCTACTTTGACGGACGTTACAATTGGATACCAAATATAACACTCAATCTTTATAAGTGAAATCTAAAATTATAAGTGAACAACACTCTATCTACATATATTTTAATTGAAGAAGGAAGTTATAGATAATACTGATTTAATTTCTTCCAAAAAAAAAAAAAGATAATACCGATTTAATTAAGTGTATCGCTTGAGTTTTTTTTTTTTTTTTTCCCAAAGACATTCACTTAAGTTGAAAGAAAAAGAAAAACTACTGAATCAATTCAGCCTAAAAAAAAACTGACCATTTGCAATATCCAAAATTTAACAAATTTTAATTAATTTGATTTGAGTTAAGTCAATTTATCATAATAATAAAGATAAATGACATCAATTTCCTTTAAGGTTAGATAATATTATATATGACATCACTTGATTTACAAAAATATATATTAACCTATCCTAATGTTTCAATTATATTTTACTCGATATGTTTATATTTTGTAAAATATAATATTAAATGCTTTTATAAATACAGCACTGAATATTCTTATAAAAAATATCAATATAAACATGATAAATATAAAAAAGTATCGTATATAAAATCATCTATCTGTGAAAGAGGCTAATATAATTTAGCCTAAAAGTATAGCCCTTTTATCATCAATTCTGTCTATCTATAAGACTGAAATTCAAGCTTATACAGGAGTGTCTAAACCAATTGAATTAAGTGTTATAAGTACAATTCATACGTACATGCTATGGAATTCCTACGTAGCCCTTGTCCTTCGTCATTTGCAACACGTCGCAGGATCTCATTGGTAATGCCGTCTGACTCGCTCCATATTGGCCCTAGTATTAAAACTGTGAACCAAACTAGAGAGATTAGTACACGGATTACGTGGGTGCTGTTGCAAACCCAAATTTGTTTAGGTCCTGTTGTCTTAAAACCATGGACACAAATACCTGATTTAGTGAACCGAAGGAGGCTTGGCCCGTTGGCCGTCAAAGTTGCGAGAATGAATGTTCAATTTAAAACTTTTGTTTGCTTTTCTACTTATACGGGCATTATGTACAATTAATTTAATCTTGCTAGCTAGGGCAACCTATTTTTCTTTTTCTCTCAATTCCTTCGTTTCGTTTTTTTTTTTTAAATTAAAGTACACATTTATGGGTGTTACATTCTAATAATAAGAATGAATATCCTTAGTATCTAATCATCACCAAAGCATTTTAGAATTTTTTAAAAGAAAAATAAAAAAGAAAGCTAATTTTAAATACATATATACTTTTTATTTTTTATAAGGATTTTTTGAAATCTTGTTTCCATTTTTTTCCTATGATTTTATGTTTTGATTATTTGTGTATTAATATTTGTAGTTATTCTTTTTAGTATAACTTAATACAATGATATATCATTTTTATAAATTGAACAAGAAATTTAGTTATAGGTACTTTATCTTTTTGCAACCATTTTAAAACTTATTTGTATTTTTAATTTATGTGTCATTAGTTAAATGTTTTCAACTGTTGTCTTGTTTTATATATTATATATTACTGTGAATATATAAAATACAAATTAATAATATAAAGAGTAATTAAATGTCAATTATCAATTATGTTAAGAATATTATTTATAATAGTATTAAACATGGATATTTATACTAATATTAATATTAATATTAATATTAATATTTAAAATTATTTTAAATAAGCTTAAAATATTTTTAATAATATAATAGTTTATAATTTAATGCATACAATATATTTTGTTTTTTATTTTTATAATTTTATACTATAATTTATATTTTTTACTTTAGAAAGATTATTTTAATAATTTATTTTAACATTATTATATTTTTTAAGCTAATAAAATTATTATATAAGATTATTTCTTTAAATAATATCACATTGCCATTTAATATATAAGGTGACATTAAGTGACATTTTAATTAATATGTATTTTTTTAATTAAATGCCCCATCAATATTTTATATATTGTGACGTCAAAAAGTATAAGAGTTCACTTTGATATATAATAACAGTAATAATATTATTATTGCCGAAAAATATTTATATAACTTATACAATATAGATAAAAATAAATAATGTGATTTCAAACACATCTTTAAGGTCCATTTGTTTGGCATTAAGATAGCATTTTTTTAATTAAAAGACATGTACAAAAAATTAAGATAATTGCATAATTAAAAAAAATGATAATCCAAAAAATATTTTAATAATTCTTCATAAATTACTAATAGTAAATTTGAAAATAAAAAAGTTCAAAAAACTAAATAATAAACCATTGTTTTCTAAACTTAAACAAACACACCCTTAAAATTACTAATTAAAAATCAGTATGAGTCGAGAACAATTATGAGTTGAGATGTGTTGTTATGAGTCTTTGTCACTAGAGGCGGTCAAGGAGGAATCTTGTGCAAAATACACATATGATACAATGGAATAATATTAGTATATAAAAGTTCCACGTCTTGGAACATAATTAAAGAGATGAAGATAAAAAGGTAGTAGATATTGAAAGACAAAGGGCGGCGAACTTTTATATCCTTCTCTCTCTAAAGATGTCTAATTTTTAATCCAAATTGATTCCCGTATGATATAACTTGAAGCAAGCTATATCCCTTTATTTTGTTGCTTGATTTCAAGTTCAACGCAAAAAATTATAGCCTGCTAGCGAGAGATGTTAATATATCCAAATAAATTACTTTTCTTTTTATCATTCTCATAACTATACCTATTTGAAATGATTTTGTTAGTTCAATTTATTTTTAAAAAATGGCTTTTCATATTTGTCTCCTATTGGCATCCCTCCTTTTTTCTATAAACGGATAACAAATTATTTCATCTAACATGAGTCATATAAATGGTTTTATACTTTAACAAAGACTAAATGAAAACTTACTCCTGTAAAAAAGTTGTTGTATACATCCAAATCGGCTACCGCTAAGGAATGCAGAAGGCATGTGTGCCAATGCGTTTAAGGACTGGAGGACATTGGATTCATCGGTTTGGAGCAGTTCTGGGATAAGTCGGAGTAGACTCAAAGCCACATCTAGTACATCAGACCAAGCATTCGAAAAATTAATTTTCAGCTAACTTCTACGAGAAGTACATTAATTACTGAAATTAATGAATTTTTGTGTTCGGTCAAGCTTCGTTTGGAGAAAAGTAGTGTCGTAAAAGATGATAGGTTTGGTGTGAGATAAACAATTAGGTTTTTTCCTTTTTTCATATGTATCCTTCACTCCAGACAATTTTGTTTGAGACGAAGTTTAACACTAAATATATACACCTCTCATAGCTAAGACTTAACTATGATTCATTACATTGTAAAAGACCAATCTTTTTTTACTAGACCCAATCCTTTTTATCTTAACTTTATAACTTATTGACTAAAGACTTCTTCTTTATTTTGATTAGTAATTAAATAGAAATTTAATTATTATATCACATGATCTACTGATAAATTTGACATCTTATGTATATTAATTTTATTAAATGGTGTAATAACACATCATTGAATATTACGTAAGATATTGTGTTTTGATTATTTTTAAACTATTAAGTAAGATATTGTCATTTAAAATTTTTTATTAAAAAATGTTTAGTTAATAGTAATGATTAATGAAAGTTGAATCCATTAATTTGTTTCCTTTTCCTATCTAAAATATTAAGGTTAATAACAAGGCTCGCCCCAATTCAAAACACATGCCTTTAAACTAATTGAGCATTTATATATAAAGATACCTAGAGACCACAATTGACTAATAAATTCACGAATCGAATCCAAATCATGGCGAGCGGAAGCTGATCAATCGACTTAGTTTCATGTCGAGACTTGTAATTTTTTTTTTTTTCTTTTTCTCTCATCAGAAGTTTAAATTATCAATATAATGCTTAATTTTCGATAAACAATTTCACTCCCTGCTTGTATATCCAGATTCATTCATTTATTTATTTGTTAATGAAAGGGTGAGGGCATGCTACTCACCAAATATTTCGGCGGCGACGCACCGTGTAAGAAGCAAAACGCCGTTTCGGATATTCTCTCCGACCAACTCGCCCCGGGGCGTATTACGGAAAAGATAGCGAGTCATTTGTTTGTCCCCGCTAGCAGCGGCAACAAGAACAGGTATTTGGCCGTCTTTGGTCCTAATGGTTACCAGGTCACCGCACTTTTGTACCATGCACTCTGCTATGTTGGTGTTCCCTGTTAAATCAGCGGCCAGAGCGAGAGCGGTGTAGCCACGGCAGTCTTGCATTCTCAACAACCTCTCTTCCCCTTGTTTCACCAAAATGCTTACGATGTCTTCGTGCCCGGCAATTACTGCAACGTGAAGAACGGTCCTCCCCCAAGAGGAAGTGGAAAATAAAGCCGTCGAGTCCGAATCGATGAATGATCTTGCAGCTGCCCAGTTACCGCTCTCAACATACCTGTGGAGCCTTCTATTTAGTTGGAGACTGTCGTCCGCCACACCTGACATTTAGTATAATTCATTAGTAGTCTTTTATTTATATTAATGGTGACAGATGATGAATCTCTCCTGAAGAATTATAGGGAACATTATATGTTAATAATTGGAAATTTCAGTTATTTGTGAATTTGATAAACAAAATAATCGCATATATTATTAGTTATAGTTACATGCAATACCAAATTCGCAAACAAGATAACCGAAATTTATAGTTATTAACGTATTACTAGCCACCAAATATATTAATTACTAATATAATCTAACTAAAATACTCAATTTTAGATACATAACTCCCAAATATAGAAGTGATATTAACAAATTTATGTATAAAAAACATTATCTTTATTTTATTTGTAACATCAAATAACATTTTTAATGTAAAAAGAGTGAAGATAATAATAACTCTAGAAATTTGTAAATATTTTCAGAGCAATTAAAGAGTAATATTTCATATCATACAAAAATTAATACATCAATTTTGCAAGTTGTCAATATATTTTACTTTTAGGGGTGTTTAACAAACCTAAAAAATCGGATAACTAAGTACAGTGGAATTTGATTTTTAATAAAAATTTGGTATCTGTTTAAATATTTTTAAACTAATTTTTATTTGAACTAATTTGAGTCTAAAATTAGTATTAGAAAAAATTAATCTTAAATTAGTTTTATTTCATCCAAAATTTTCTCTTTCCATTTTATATTTTCTCACTATTTTCTTCTCACTTCGCACCAATCCTTTTTTCCTCCATTGATCTTGTCAACTATCCGCCGTCAATTGCCACTAGCCAGCATCGTTCGTCCCCATTTGTTGTCGATTGCCACCATTTGCTCCTAATAAGATTGTGCTAGTATGTTGCATCTTATTAGATGAGAAAATGAGATAAATTAATTTTTTAAAGACATGGTTAAGGAGAAAGAGCTACAAAAGAATAAGCAAAATAATACATATATTAAAACTAATGTTTAAGTTATCGAACTAAACAACGTTTAATAAAAAAAATAATTCATTTTTATATAGGTTAATTGATTTTACTTTGTACCATGTTAACTTAATTTTTCAAGTTGTCAAACGTCGCTTAGTATTTTTCAATATAATAATTGATACATTAAGATAAAAGAATATTATAGAGTATCACCTTTTTTATCATTATTTCGAAAGCATTTAAGAATATTTCTGATAACTCACCTAACTTATGTGAGCAAGCTAAATAATATAGAGGAACTCAGCGTGGACCAAAAAAATTCTCATACAGATTTACATACCTTGCTCGATATCTGGGATGGCTTGTAAGTCTGCGCCAAATGAGGCCTTCAAGCAATTCCAGGCTTCTTTGGCCGTTTCAACTTGTTTAATCTGAGAAAGAACCTCTGAGTCACATGATAATTGAATGATATGCAAAGCCCTTGCGTTTTGCCTCTTCCATGCGTCATATTCTTCTATGTTTTCTTCGTCAATTTCAGCATTACTCTCCACAACGTCCCACAGACCTTGTCCCATCAGATAGTTTTTCACAAGAACGCTCCACTCTTCGTAATTTTCTTTTGTGAGCACTTCATGAACTATTCCATGGGATCCAACACTTGTGGCTGACATTATATATAGCTGCTTCACAATCTGAGGTCTTTCTCTTTTCCTGCATTATTTAGATGATGAATTAATAGATTACTACATATGAAACAAGAAGAAACTAGTTTCGTCCCCTTCAATTTGTGGACTGGAAACTAAGATCATTGGATGAGCAGCTTGAGCTATTGGGTTAAGAAGGAACACAAGAGAGGAAGTAGTGATTACCGAATTGGTAAACTTAGGTACCCAGGATGCAGGGGTTAGTAGAACTTGTACATAGTACGTACGTCGAGTCATACTGAGCCTCCGGGCTGCATTTATAAAAGAATACTCGGTGTAATAATGTTCATTATCTTCACATTTATATATTCTTTAAAATAACTTCAAGTGGAAGCACACACAGAATGTGGCAATAATATATCATAGCACTAACTTTCCACGAATTCAACTTGTCTACTACAAAAGTTTTTTATATATTCATCTCTTTCCTTGGTAGAGGAACCAGTCGTTCTTAATGAAGGCACCAACAGTCTGAACTAATTTTATTAAGGATCGCTAAAGTAAATCTAGCTATTAGCTGCATGTATAGCTATTCAACGTTTTTTCAGGTAAAAAACAAATTCATCGTTAGACTTTTGTGGACTTCTTTTTCCTAGCTGGCATGGTAATTTATTTTTGAGAAATTTTTAGATGTCTTAAGGATAAGAAAAAAGTTTTTCTATGTACTATTATACCACTTAATACATCAAATCTTACATTAAAAATTGATGTATTAAATCATGAATAATATATCATAGCATCTAAAAAATTTTTCTTTATTTTTTAGTTCATAGGTTGTTAGGTTATTGGGGTATCTATAACTACGATTTGGCTAATGTTAAGCGCAGTATGTCCTTTATGAGATGTGGCGATATCACTCTGACACGCCTAGGGATGTCAAAAAAACCAGACTCATGGATACCATGGATAATACTCATGACAGGCGGGTATGGGGAAGATTTTGTAGATGAATCTTAGGACAAGGATTTTAAATACCGTGTTAAGCGAGGCGGGGATCATTATCCCCATACCTGCGGGTACCGGCCATGAAATTACTATTTTATCCTTAAATTATTAATTTAGTTAAACTAATATTATTGTTATTTAAATTGATTAAACTAAGGTTTAAATTTATAAGTTAGATTTATTTGTATTTATTATATATTAGATTAATGATTGGATTACTATTATGTATTTATTTTTATTTTAAGTATTTTAAGTTGATAGAATTTAGATTGTAGAATTGGATTATTGTACTTATTTTTATTTATTTTATGTGTTTATTTTTATTTTAAGTATATTAAATTGTTAGAATTTGAATTGTTAAATTAGATTATTATTTATAATTATTTTAAGTATTTTATGATATTAGAATTTTTATATTTAATTTAAAATTTTAAAATTTTTAAAATTTTAACGGGTATCCATGGATATCCACGGGTACCCGTAAACCCGCGGGTAAGGAAAAAACGGGTACCCGCACGGATATGGGGCGGGGGACGGGGGCGGGTAGTTACTCGCGGGGCGGGGGACGGGGGCCTTACCCCCGCCCCATTGACATCCCTAGACACGCCTATAAATTCGACTTTTGGTAACCAATGTTCACGGGTTAAAAATTTAATAGTGGAAAGTTTTGATTGAAAAAATGCCAATTTGATTTTTGTTTTCATTTTATATATCTATTTTCTATTTTTAGAATTTTATAAAGGCAATAGTGAAAACAAAAAATAGGATTCTAGTGTTTTTAATAGTTCATTTTATAAAATCTTAAAAACAGGAAATATAAACAAAAACTAAAAGTAAATATTAAGCAAACCCTGGTCTGTTTGGTTTCTATTTCTTATTTTCTATATTTTATGTTTTTAGAATTTTGTAAAGGAGGAAGTAAAAATAGGAAATGAAAATAGGAAATAGAATTTTATTAATTTCACTGTTTCCTTCACTAAAATTTGAAAAATAGAAAATACAAGAAATAAAAATAGAAAATAAACATAGAAACCAAATAAACCCTAAAATTTTTAAGTTTCCAACACATTCAATGTATTAAAAATTGAAAATGTTAAGACTATCCACTATTATAACACCTTAACAAATGGCCCCTCATTATTTTACCCTCAATGATGAGTTTCATTAACGCGTTATCTCCTACTAATTTCACTCCATTAAATAGAATTAATTTCATTAACTTTAGCAAAAAGATGGGATTAAACACAAATAGTTACACAATTGAATAATTTTTTTATTGAAGATTTTAATAAAAGTCACAATTAAATTGAAAGTTTATATATTATGTATTTATAAAATTTTGCATTAATCTAAAGAATTTAATTTAAATGCACTAATAATGTAAAATAATTTTACACTGTCAGTCAATAGAAATACAGAAAGTGTCAATTTATACAAATAACCACCCATTATAATAAGGGATTCACCATAATTTTTCATTTTCTAACATTTCTATTTACTGACAATGTAAAATTATTTTACACTATCAATATATCCCAATTAAATCCTAATTTAAAATTATTTAATATTTTTGGGTAAAGCTTTATTTACGTTTCTTTAGTTTTACAAGAGTTTTAATTTAGTTTCAAAAGTTTTTTTTTATTCTATTTATATCTTCAACGTTTTCAAAATGTTACAATCTTGCCATTTTAATAAATAATAACCAAATTATAAGTGAAATAAACTTATGTAAAGGTCAGATGACAATATTAGTGATGTCTAAACACTACCAATGAAAATTGTTTGTCCCCAATTCTCTAATAAAAAGTTTCAAGTATGGATTTTAGTATAAAAAAGATTAATTAAGTGTTATAGAAGTTTTACATTAGAGAGGAAAACTATTCATACGTACAAAAATATAGGAGAAAATGATATAGTAAAAAATATCATCTCACTTCAGATAAATAACTGATAACCTAATCTCAACATTAGGCTTTTCTCTTTATAATTTGGATGTAATCTATCAAAAAGGTAAAATTAAAATGTTTTTAAAATGTTAGGGATATAGATAAAAAAAATTGGAATTAGATCAAAACTTTTGTAGAATATAAGAGATGTAAATAAAATTTTATTCTAATATATATATATAAAAATTAATGTAGTAATAAATTCTTCTTAAATATATAAAAAAAACTATGAGTTTAATTGGTATGTATTGATATTGTAAAATAGTTTTATACTGTCAATCAATAGAAATCTTGAAAAAGTGAGAAATCATGGTGGGTCCCTTATTATTATGGGTGATTATTTATATGAGTTGACACTTTCTACTATTAGTTGACAGTGTAAAATTACTTTACACTATCAATATAACTGTCAATATATTTAAATTAAATTAAAAAACTATTTATTTACATTCACTATAAGAAAAAATGGTAATTAGCAGCGGACTTTATATCGGGAAGGTTTACTACAGATGTTGTGGCGGCAAAAGCGAATGGAAACACTTAAAAAAAATTTAAAAGGTAGCGATCCTATTTGTGGCATATAAATCCGCCACTAATATTTAAGTTTGTCATTTTTTTAAATTAATATAAACCATATTAGCAGCGTACAGGGTAGCCCAACAATGTTTAGCAGTTAGCGCTAATTAACCAAATTTTTTTTTTATAAAATAACATTTTAAGGACCATTTGTGGCAGATATTGCCGCCACTAATCGACCATGCATCTTTGCATGGGAAATATCCGCCGCTAGCGAGCAAGTGAAAAAATAAAAATAAAAATAAAACAAAAACAAAAAACACTACTTGTAAGTTGTCACAACCGCGGCCATTGCTAAATTGGAAAAAAAAAAAAACAAAAATAGTTTGCTTTTAATTGAAAAAAATAAAAATAAAAGTTATTTTTTGCTTTTTGGATTTTTTTAAAAAATAAAAAAATTGAGATGGCAATAGCTGGCACCAAAGATAAATAATAATAATAATTTGTGATGGACTTGAACATCGCAAATTTTTGGATTTTTTTTTAAATTTGCAATATTTACAAAAATAATAAAAACTAAAATTGATTGCCGCCGAAAAAAATAAAAAAAATAAAAAAATAATTTGTGACAGAATTAGTTGCTATAACCTTCTAAATTTAAAAATAATATGAATAAAATTTTAAATTAATTGCCACAAATTGAGATATTTAAAATCTCTTTAGATTATAATATCCTTTTCTCTCTTCTTTCTTTCTTTTTTGTCTCTCTTCCTTTATTCTTCCTTCTATACCACCCCAACCACCGGCCTCTGCCCAACCCCCACGCCTCACTTACCGCCTGCCGCAAATAACCAATAGCAGCCACCATGACTCGTACCCACCATAGCTACACCTGTGACTGGCAGCCTGCGTCTACCATAGTTTTATGCCAACTTACCGCTGGTAGCTGCCGCTGGTACCAGTTTTGTACAGTATTTTACTATTTTTGTTTAGTTTTCTTTTAAAAAAAATATGTTGTCATTATATATTGCTAATTTTAGGATTGTTCAATTATTTTTTTTTTTTGGGTGCTATGTAGCTTGTTCTTATTGTTGAATACGTGGACTTCTGTTACTTACATATTGTGTAAAGTTTTGTCAATTATTGGGAATTGTTAAAGCTTTTTTATGGTTCAGAATAACATTTGTTTTATTGAGTTATACTAAATACTAAATTGTTGTGGAGTTGATGATTGTTAAGTACTTGTGATACTAGTGTTAATTGTTTGTCTATTTTTATATCTTGATTATGTGTTGTTATTTGATATAAATTGAAGCATTTGAATTGTTGCCGACCCTTTGAATTGAAGCACCTGAACATTTTTTTTAAAAAAATGTAGTCATTTGTGGTGGCCAATTGCGCCGTTAATCAATGAGGGACATATGACTGCCACTAATTAGAGGAGGATGGCACGGCCACCACTACTTAGAGGGACATTTAGAGGGAAAAAAATTGCCTCTAATTAGAGGGAGATGAGGATACCGTAAATTATCAGGGGATAGCCGTCCACCACAAATTAGCAGTCAGAGGCAGGCGATTGCTATTGATTAGTAGCTCGGGTTTTAACTGGTGCTAGAGATCTGACGCAAATGCTTTAATAGCAGGGCCACCATAGATCACTATTTTTCTTATAGTAATTTTTATTGACATTCAATTTTTGAAAAAAAAAAAAGTTAACACAAGTAATCAATATCAATATAATATATAATTATAATTAAATGGTATATATATATATATAACCGAACTCCAGAAGAACTTTTTTCTTCATTAAATATCTTAATCTTTTATTTATTTATTTATTTTTTCTTTCTTACACTTCGTCTATAGTTTTTTTTTTTTTTTTTGTTATACATCTAAATATGTAATGTTTTTATTCAATAACTACCTAGCTTGGAGAGTTGTACATCGTACTTTTTTGGTTCATTAACTTTTCTTTAGATTTTCAAATATGATAATGTACAAGTGCAATTAACATTATTGCGAGACTAACATTTTTTCTCTCTCTATAATTTGCATAGAAAGGGCTCAAACTCACTAACTTAAGTAAGGAGCTATAACAAAAGTTCACTGCTATCAAAACCATACAATAAAATAGGACAATAGAGAATTAGAGAGACTAACATTTTAGACAATGTTAAGGTACAAAATAATTCATATTTCTCTGCTTAACATACTAATAGCTTTGGAAGATCATATAGTTCATGATATGATATTAACTTCTATAACCAAGTGATTTAGGATTTGATCTTTATTATCTCTATTTTTCTAAATAAATATTAAATTTAAGCATAAGATGAAGTAGGGTGTATGCATTGTCCATGCTTTAGGCGCAATGGACTACTTTCATTTTCCCTTGAAAATAAATGTATATTTAAATTAATTTATTTTAAGTTTAAAACAGTTTTTGCTCATACTAAGTTTATGTGATCCGAGGATAACAGGCTAAATGTATTAGTTGCCTATATATGCTAAAAGCTATATTGGAACATGTCCTGTCTAACTTCAAGAATGGATTTTTATGAGTTGCTGATCGACAATGTTAAGACCATTTAGGGTTGAGTTGGTACTTATTCTAGGTAGTGGGTCACCCTTTTATGACTATTTAAGAGATTATTAATGAAGGGACTGTTTAGATATTAATCAATGTGCATGTCAGGCTTTACTTAATTCTATTGGGCCTAAATAATCTATAGTTAATAACTTAATATTTAAAGAGTTTTGATATAGCCCTTAATAATCAACTTAAAAATCTTTTTAATTCAAAATCTCACTCATAATAGCATAAGTTGTACTTTATATAATATCTGAGGACTATTTAATATATGTGAATAAGATTTTGAAATAGGAGAACTTTTAGGCACACCAATTAGGAGGATTTAATATTTCTCTTAAATTCATTTTGTTTCGAGAAGTTGATGCCAATTACCCAAGTGATTTTGTAAACATATAAATTTTGTTTTTGTAATTTAGTCCCCTTAAATTATTCCCAATAATTTTATCAATTTCATATGTCATCAAAATTTCTAAATCTTTGGATGCAACTTGCGATTTTCTAATTTATTGGTTATAATTTATTACGTCATATGATATTATAACAATTTTTTAATGTTCAAAACACTGACCACAAACATTAATATACAACAACCATCCAGCGCAACCATAATTATATTACTCTCATTCAATTACGGTACATTCCTTAGTCGGATGACACCAACTTAAAAACCACTATTTCCGCCATTTGGTTATGTACTCATTAAATTTGTTGTTCCCCTTTCAAGAAATCGTTGTTCCGTGCTTGCTAATGCAAGAGAATCAGCACATGATTACGTCGTCTCTTATTTCAAACGAGGTAAACGGCTCATAACTAGAAAAAGTCAATCGTCAGAAAAATTCAATTGGCCATTCAAACATCACAATAAGGACTACAACATGATTTATTATTATTATCATTATTATTATTATTTTGTTGGTTGAAGATTTAAACTTGCTAAAAAATATTCAAGTCAATTCACGTTTCCAAATTCTGTCAAAAAATAAGACAGAGACCCATGCACAGACCTACTTAGTATTGGCGTTCCATGATTTGCGGTTGCCTATCAAATATTTATTTATAATATAACTAATAATTTGTGCAAAAATATATTATATTAAACAAATTACTAAATTTTTTTAGCAGAAAAATTGAATTCTAAATTATAATATCGATATAGTCCATGAGTTTATCCAGATAAATTAATTCCGGTTAGCTTGTGTATATATATAGGCACACATACTATTAAAGAATCAGTAACCGCAATATAATAAAAATAAATTAACAGATTATTTTTTGTTAATGTCTTGTAGGTATTTTTTATTAGAGATAATACTGTTTAAGGTACAATAGGGTAATAATAGCATGTTTGGATCTACGTTTTGGGCAATTATAATTGATTTTGACCGCTCAAAATTGATTTTATCAATTTTTGATGTTGCATGTGTTTGGGAGCCTATTTAGACTTCCTAGAATTGATTCTAGATCCCATAATTAATTCTGGGGGGTTTTTGATAATATTTGGTTATTCATTTTCAGAATCAATTTTGGCCTTTAAAATTGATTTTTGGAAAAGTGAAAATTTTTTACTTTTTGTTAGAATCACTTTTAAATGAACTATCAAACATAAATGACTTTATCTCAAAATCAATTCTAACTAAATCAATTCCAAGAAAATCAATTTTATCTAGAATCAATTCTACAAAAGCAGAATCAAACACATTAGTTGTTTGATATGTAGAAATTAAAATCAATTCTTGTCTTTAGAATTAATTTTGAAAGAAGTGAAATTTTTTTACTTTTTGCCAGAATCACATTTACAGAAACTACTAAACACAAATCACTTTACCATAAAATTAATTCTAATCAAATCAATTCTATCTAAAATTAATTCTATAAAAATAGAACCAAATATGTTATAAGTATTGGCACCTCTCCCATTTAAGCTTCAAATCGTGATTTGCCGCATATAGAAGACTAATAGCATGTCTGGAAAAACTTCCAGCACCACTAGAATCAATTTTGAATGGCCAAAATTGATTTTGATCAAATTTTGGGTTGTTTGGTTATATATTTCTAGAATCAATTCTTGTCTCTAGAATTAATTCTGGGAGAAGTGAAAATTTTTTACTTTCTGTCATAATCACTTTTAAAGAAACTACTAAATATAAATCACTTTATCTCAAAATCAATTCTATAAAATCAATTATCTCTAAAATCAATTCTATAAAAGTAGAATCAAACACGCTATAACTTTTTTCACTGGATCCAATTCTCATTAGTATAAATTAACAGATTATAGTTTTTATTGAATGGAACAATATATTTATTTTTAAAATGATAAAAATAGTAATAATTCAATTTCGGTATATTTTTAGCATAATTTTTTATTAGTAATTAATTAAATATGATCACATCATTAGTAGAATGTGACTTTTAAAAATATTTGTACTGACAGTCAAATATTTTAAATAACATGAGAATACATGATTGATTAATGCTTTAAGAAAATTTATGGTTGGTGTTTCTGGTATCTTTTATAGTTTAGAAAGAGTAATGATAATTTATTAGTTTAAACAAATCATATAAAAATAAAAGTAAACTTTGTTACGTCAAGTCGGAAACTAACCTTAAATTGAGGAAAGACAAAACGAAAAGAATAATAAAATAAAATAAAATAAATTTGAGGCTTGCTTTCCAGTTTTTTTAAAATTCTAGTAGTTGGCTATCATGTCAGCACACCAAAAAAGTTTTTTAAAATTCTTGGTATTTAATTGACCATTAACCTACCAACAATACATTAAATTATAACAATTTACATTGTTTTGGCAGGATGCCGTGGGAGTTGCATTGCCACGGGGAGCCTGTAGTTGTTTGTGTGCTTTTGGGTGCTTTGACATCCCGCGAAACACCCAAGAAAAGAACGTTGATTTAAAGGATACTAGTGTATTAGCCCGTGCTGAGCACGGGAATGAGATTTCAATGTAAATGAAATTAAATAGGGTAGAAAATTAAAAATCCATATTACAAAAAATGTATTTGGCTGCATAAATATTACCCAAACAAAAATGTCTTCAATGTTAAATTCTTCACTCATTTGCTTGAATCATCTGCAAAATAAAAGATCAAATGTGGTTAGTTGAAGAATGATGGTTACATGCATTAATTTTTCATAAGCTTTCTAATTAAGTACCCTTTATTAAAATGTACATACCATTTTAAATAAGATTCTCAAATATTTCTCTATATACTACATTGATTGTGCAATCCTCGCTCATTCCATCACTATTATCCAACGGTATTTTTAGGCCTTGCTTATTTTTTACTCTAGAAAGCGCCACATATAATTATCCATGGATAAACACTGGCCTTGGTAAGTATAATCCAACTGTAGATAATGTTTGATCTTGAGACTTGTTGATGGTCATGGCAAAAGAAACTATTATGGGAAATTGCCTCCTTTGGAACTTGATTGGAAGGGCTTCATTATTTGGAATCATATTGATCCTTGGTATCAATACTACCTCTCCAATCCTATTGTCGAAGAGTCAAACATACAATCACATGATTGCCCATTCTTCTTATTTGTAATCTAGTTCCACTCCAGAAATCATTTGATTGATCTATATTTCTTAGCAACACTACTGGAACGCCTTCCTTTAAGATCAACTTATGGGGAGGTAGTCTTGAACAGTTGATTCCATTTAAAATTTCAAGTGAAAAAGCATGTAACTTAGATTCCATGTTGCCTTCTTCCATGCACAACGAATCAGAACTTAAACAAATTTTTTCGTCCCTAGGAAACTTAGACATTATGTAGTTGTTGGCATGTGCAACAACCTCCAATGTAGAAGCAAGAAGAGACCTTTCCTTGAAGTAGTTAGCATTTCTTAAATTTGCCAACATGTTAGGGAAAACAAAATCTACAAGTTCATCAAAGGCAGTGTCTGAATTTTTTTATAAGAATATCACCTAGAATTTGAACTTTAGCAATTCCATCTCCAATTTGCAACAACCATTCACTAAACTTGATTAACTCATCATTATCTTCACTTGTTGAACCAATTCCAAGCCTCATGTTTTTTGAAAGTTTAAGAACTTTGCAAAAAGACTACAAATATGATGAGTTGATAGATGCTTGGACAATGTCTTCTCTTGTTCCCCTTGGAATCACAAGTAGAATTTGCCTGAAGTCTCCACCCAGAACTATTGCTTTACCACCAAATGGCAAATCACCATTATAATTAGGTACAAATTTGAGTACGTCATTCAAGCATCTATCCAAGGCTTCATAACAATACTTACTCAGCATTGGTGCTTCATCCCATATAATCAATTTTGCCTTGCTCAACAATCTTGCATGACTGCTGCCTTGTTTAATATTACATGTAGTGTAACACCCTAGCCTGAGTGCAATTACCTGTCGAAACCGGAACCTGAAAAATTCTAAGTCTGAACCCTATGCCTCCTTGGAGGGCTATAGGTTTAAGGCATTTTCTTAAGATCAAAAGTCTCGGTAATGGTTCACTAAGCATCAATGAGTTGAAGAAGGATTTTTAATGAATTTTAGGGAATGGATAACCCTTTCGTTTTCAGCCCCCAAGTTTATAAAAACGCAAGTTTTCAGAGAATTGTACTAAAACTCAAAAGTTGGATTCTAATTCCTAAGGATTTTATATTTTTAGATATTTTTATTGAATTTTTGGAGTTGGTAATCGATTACAGAGGATTTGTAATCGATTACAGTCCTCTCTGTATGCCCACAAGTTGAAATTTTTCGCGTGGTAATCGATTACCAGTATTGATAATCGATTACCAGTTCTTCATGGTAATTGATTACCAGCCCTTGGTAATCGATTACCACAGGCCAATATATAGGCTCGGACGCATCCCATGCCTCATTTTTCGAAATTCTCCTTCTCTCTCTAACCCAAACTCTCTCCCTTCTCTCTAAAACACATCTCCCTTCATTCCTAAACACAATCCTTCACATCTTTCCATCAAATTACACCATTCCCATTCACTTAAACTCAATTTCTTCCTTTAATCTCAAATCACATCTTCAACAAGAAATCAACACATTTGGTCTTGGAGCTTGGAAGAGGTGACACCAAGGCTCTCAAATCTTTCTTCTTCCTTTCCCTTTTTAAAAGGTAATTCTTCAACTCCTTTCCTCATCCTTTCCTATGAAATTACGAATTATTTTCCCCTATAGTGAGTTTCTAGAGAACCCTAGGTTAGAAGAATTAAGAATTTTCATATCTGGGAGTAAAGTAGATTAATCCGTAATCTAAGGGACTGACCTTGAATCAAATTGTCATATTATTGATAGTATATGCCACTGGATGACTGGCTTTGGCTCTCTGAGTTCATGGGATTAGGATTCCGCGATTGGCGCTAAGTTTGTGAGTGGATAGCTTATCCCTTTCTTAGTTTTAACGTATTTTTGTCTATATATATATTCATATGCAAATGATTTGGTATGTCTTAGCAATATAATTTAAATTTTGGTAGCTTATTTACTTCGACTTAATTACATGAGACAATGACTTGATTTTTGGGAAGAAAATATGACAAATGTTTGTTGCGTTAGTTTCCTATTCAACTTTGGAAAATTCTCTTTGTTTTGAAAGGTTTTTGGATAAACGCTTCCGACTTTTACTCGTTTTTGATTTGTTAAAGTGTTAAAGCTTTACTTTCTTTAAAGTTACGATTTTATTGTTTTATATAAGGTATATTGGTTTGTTTTATAAGAATCTTTATTAAATATTCTGTATAATGGAAAAGAAAGACTTGGAAAAGTCTAGACCAGGATCTGTAGGCTAACGGCAGTAGGCATTAGCCCTGGGTGCACCTAGGATGTTGGATTTCATGGCCACTCAAGGGAGTGGTGCGTGCCTGATATTCACGGCCACGGGAAGAGTGGTGCGTGCCTGATTACGGGATTCACATGAAGGAATGGCCACCTAAGTGTGTTTCCTGACGGATTTATCCTATAATAGATGAACTCTGTTTTTGGAAAAGAAAATTTGGATAATATTGATTAAGATTTCTATTTTTGGTTTTCGTTATACATATTATAGTATCATCTTAATATCTAAGTTTGTACATTGTCTCATGTGGGTTAGGGACATTCTATCTCTCACTAAGTTTCTCAAAACTCACCCCATAGTTGTTCTATCCTTTTCAGATGCAGGTTTAGGCTTGGGGGCCGATTCTTTAGTTCAACATCATTTGATTCCTATCTGGGTGAGCCCTATTTAACAATGGGCCCTGATTTATAATTCTATTTCTGTTGTAATCTTAGTATGTAGCTCCATAGCACTACAGGCAGGGTCTGACCTTGTTCTGTTTTTGTTGTTGTTATGTATTCATTCATATATATATATATACTTATATATATTTCAACTTGTTGGAATTAAAGTTATGAAAAGGATTTGTTTTCTGAAGAACTTGAATTATGTATTTTACATATATATTTAATCATTATACTGTGTGCTGAGGGGTGTATTCTGAAAATACCTGGATCCCTGATGAAAGATTGTGTCTGTTTATCTTGCAGGGTAACCTTTTGTAATTGGGAAATATCCGAATTACAAAGGGGACTCTGTCGAAATTTTTATAAAATTCTGTGGTGGAAGGCTTGCATAGGGACTTGTCCCTATGCGCCGGTCACGGCCCGGCTTTGGGTCGTGACATGTAGAATCCTCATTGATATTCAATGGAATCTTAAACCTTGAATGAGTTGTTCTTCGAAGTAGTAATGAAGCAATTCCACTGGAAGCCATGTTTAGTACAATCTCACCTTTTGACCATATGGATGTAGACAAAGTTTTCCACAAAAATGTTTTGCTTGTGCCACCATAACCATATAAGAAATAAAAGCCATCCTTGTTACCATCAACAGTATTCATTATTTCGTCATATGCTCTTCTCTACTCATCTATCATGCCTTGCAAGTATTCTGCCAATTCATTACATAGAGCTTCTCTATCAAAGTTTAATTTTTCCATTATTAATCTATCTTGCATATTAGTAATCACTTCTTCTGAAGGAAAAGGTATATCAAAATATTCCCTTAATGACCTTCCATGTGATTGAAGTAATTCTTCAATATTAGCAAGAGGAATATTTCTTATATGATCACCTGACAAAATTAAATCTACACAAAAATATAAGTTAGAAATTTCATTCTTATTATAATTAGTATGTGATAACCATTAGTGTTAAAGTACCTATTATGAGTAAATATTTAATAAAAAGATAGTTACCTTGAGATTGCAGAATTCTTCGTTGTTTGTACAACACATCATTAGATAGATGTTGCCAACATCTTTCCCATACAAACTCAGGTCTATTCATGTTATTTGATATCAATAATATCACAAATAATCTCCTTAGACATGTAGCTGAAGCCCATGAACTTGCTTCAAGGATTGCATCAATGAGCTCTTTGTCATCTTGAAGTAATCCTAGAGCAAGCATGCATCCTTAAAAGAATTATGAACAACACCATCAACAATTCTAATGTCTTCAAATTTGTACATCCTTTCTAAAAATTCAATAGCAACCTAACATAATAGTCTTCACCATTTCCTGTTGGTACATGAGAAATTCTACCTATAGCAAATCCCTGTTTTCTTGGCATCTACATTGAAATTTCTTCTTTCCAGACAAACTTGGTAGGAAACTCATTTTATGTAAGGTTTCTTGCCTCTATATATAACCTATTTGCTTCCATCCATCCTAATAACATTGTCCTCTTATGATTTGCTTTCTGTATCACATCTGAAATATTTTCATTATCTCTAAACACAATTGTTTGCTACTCAGGCAAATAAAATGGTAATCTGATAACTGCAGGCTCTTTAACTTAAATCTCAAAGCCAAATAATCTCCATGCAGCCTCACATGCAAAAATATACCTGTAATCATAATAATTTTGAATCTCATCCACCTTCATATTTGATTAACTTGATCCACCAGTTTGGAACAAACTTGCCATCACTCTATCATTCCCCTTATGAACATACTTGAAAAGATATTTAATTGTAGAGGTCTGACAAGTATACTCAACATTGATATGACAACCATATTTTAGAAGAAGTATAGGATTATATGGAACTATGTAAGTATTATTCAAAACACAATTTCTTTTGTTAATGGTCCTACCATGATCCTTTCTTCTATACTTTGGAAATCCAGCTTCATCAATAATTATTTTAGATTTGAAAAATTTTGGGAAGAATTTTGAGCATTTACCATTTACCATGCCTACATGAACCATGAACCATGAACTTCTCAACTGCCATATATAACTTTGGATAACTTTCTTTGTTTGGAATTTCTTAATAAATGTACCTATCTATATCATCAAGTGATTCCAGCTTGAATTGTGGATGCATGAATAAGAGAAAGTGGGCATGAGGCAAACCTCGCTTCTGGAATTCAATAGTACAAACATCTGAAAAATGTAAATGAATTTAGTTAATTTGAAGTTATGCTATACATATATAGGATAGCTATTACTTACATCCATTTATTCTACCAAAGACATGGCCTTCTTTCAAGTCTCGTACTAATTCATCCAGTTTCATTTTGAATAACTTACCTAAAATGTTAGGCCAATCTTCAACATTTAAGTCCCTTCTTGTAACAAACCTATTTATTTCCTTCCATTCTAAGTTACAAGTAATTGTGATAAAATAGCTTGGATATCCAGCATATTTGCATATGGCAAATGCATCTTTGCAATTATTGAACATGTATCTTGGCCCTCCAATAAAGGAGCTAGGCAAAATAATTCTTTGCCCAATAGCTGCAGCATCTATTTCTCCTCTAACCAAACATTCATGTAATCCTTTGTATTGATGAACTCTTAACTTTGGTTGATTATGTCTTACATATTTCAACCTCTCAGATTCAAACATTGTATAGCTATCAACCAAGAATTGTTGGAAAAATCTTCTAGATTGAAGAATGATGGGGGATTCATGAACTCTATCTTGGATCTGATATGCAAAATACTTTCTCATGCTTATTCTTACTTTTTTACTCCTTGATGCACGATTTGAGGACAAAGTTGTTGATATATTTGGCCTATAACCATCTTCTCCATATGGAAAAAAACAAAGGATATTGTAGGCCAAGATACATAGGGTGTAGAACATCAATTCTTTTAAGCATCCTAGATTGTGTTTCAATTATTAAATCTCTATCTGTCATTGACTCATCAATATCACCAACAATCAAAACAACAATTTCTGATATTGTAGGAAAATTGTACCTCCTTCCATCTGTATTTCTTTTTCTTATTAACATCAGCTTGACTTCTGAAATGTTTCCTTTGTTGTATCTGTCTCTAGCATATCGAAATGACTTTTCCAACACATTGCTTTCATCAAGCATCATCTTCAAAGCTTGCACAATTTCGTGATCAATTGCATCTATATTTGCTCCTAGTCTAAGAGAAGTGGAAAAGAATATTAAAAGGTTAGATTCAAGATAGTAATGGGAGCACACTTTATTCCCATAAGAATAAGTATTAATACATTCATGATTGACTAAATAGTGAAAGGTTCATAATAAATTGCATTACTGCATTGATCCAATTTTCTATTTCATTATCTGTGTCATATATGTATAGTTGTGCAAATTTAGGTCTCTCATTATCTAGTGGGATAAGACTTCTAATACAATGATAATTTTGTCCACCAAGTAGGAAGATAGGTGGTCCACTACCATTGTTAATCCGGTGGTCTACTTTTCCAGCCATCGATGTAAATGAGAATATTCCATTAAAAACTCTTATATTCTTCAAAAAATGCTTACTCTTCTCATCACCTAAGCTATGTAAATCATGCAATACTTTTGGTGGATGTTGCAAAGATGGTAATTGCATTTTTCCTTCCATACAACACAATGAAAACCTTGGGTTGTTTGTCCTTTTGGTTTTTGCAAATCTTTCAGAAAACCATGTTAATGCTTTGCAAAATTGACATTCATATACTAGATCCCCAAAATCCCATGCATCTATATATTCAGCAACAACATAACTTTAAAAATTAACGTTAATGTAAATTTAATATGTCTGTAGAACTTAAAAATAGTTGCCTTGTTCGGGAAATATATCAAATTCCATGGGAGCTTCTGCATGAATAAAACTATACTACATTAGATAGGCATTAAGACTAAAAAAAAAAAATATACTAAAACAATACTGCTAAACAGAATTTTATGACATTATTCATACGTACCTCCATTATTATGATAACTAGGAATAGGATAATCATCAATATCTCCTTTGAAATTTATGTCATCGAAACCATTGACCACTATATTATAAGGCAAATAAAAGCAATTAATATGAAAGAAGGTTGTGCAATTATCATATCATATTTTGCATTTGGAAATTTTACATCATGAATAATATCAACTATAGAATTACCTTCAAAATCCTTTAAAGGATCAACTGAGTCAAAGTTAACATAGCTTGAAGGATCGTTAGAGGATTAATCGCTACAATATTCATAATTCGGAAACATTTTTGTAGTATTCATCCTTACAGATTCAATTACTTTTGAATTTTGTGTCACATGCATCCCATATCAATATGCTAGCTACAATGGCAAAGTAATTAGCAAATTTCACCCTATCCATTCAAAATTAAATATTAGTCAACTTTAGAAATACCTTGAACCTAGAGATGTCATTATAGATCTACCTGGCATGGACTCTTGAATTCTTGAAGTTGCATCAGCATTGTATAGTTGAGGAGTTGAACATTTTATTGATGTACCAAATTCACTAATACCTTCGCTTGATATATTAACTTGCTTCTTTCCTAGGCAACAAAAAAAAAAAAAAAAATCACAACATAGCAAAATCATATAAATAGAAATTAACATATCACTTTGGCCACATTATTTCGTGTGTGTGTTTTAGCTCAGTAGGATTACCTGAATTCTCAAAGTTCTGAGTCCTGAATGTGCTATTCTCCTTTCCACCATTATTTGCTCTTACACGTCTTCGAGGAGTATGGTTAATAGTCACTGGTTATGTTAAAAGTCAAATTTAAATAATGACTACATTTAATTGAGTTGACATGTAATGACTTAAAATAAAAAGGTAATAGAAACTAAAGTAACCATTTGATATGTAACTAAAGGGTGTTCTCATGATATTCTTACTATTCATAGGTGTACATAAAGGGTTTCCATTATCATCTTCATTCATCGAAGATTGATATAATTCTAGATTCATTTGTACTCGAACAAATCGGCCAACATTGCATGAAGAAAGTTGCATAGTATTCAAAGAAGTTGGCATGCAACCTGTTTCTTGATTATATAATGTATTCTCTTGAGAAAGACTAACCAATCTTCGCTTATCCGAAATAATGGAAACCAAAAAATCTTAACGACATAGCAGAAGAAGTAAACTTAAAGCCTACACTATTGTTTGTACTTTTGAAAGGAACTTGAAAAGTAAAGCCAAAAACTAACCATTGTTGATAAAGGTAACATTTCCATGTATAGAACTTCACTTTCTCTTGCTGTTTAGAATTATCTTCCTCCTTAATCTTGCCAACTTACAATTTAAAGGCCAATCTATATTCTCCATGATAGATGGGTACAAAAAGTATTATGAAAGGTGTTTATAGAAAGAGAGGAGAAAAAAGGAATTCAGAAAGGCAACTCCTCTTCTATTAGTAATAGATAAGGATCGAGTTGACAATCGTAGAAAGACAACTTGTATCTAGAATAGGTCGGTAGCCTACTTATCTTGAAGAAAATGGAATCAGAAGCTAATTAACTAACCATTGCATGGTTATTGTCTATTGGTCAATAGATATGCAATGATGTAGTTTTAGGCTCAATGATATCTTTTGTTCTACTCTTGTGCCAAGCATTAGAAGCATTAGGAGACTACAACCTTTCTTAATTCGAGATTTGATTTTAATTACAATTTAAAATCTTAACCATTTTTCAATGATTATTTATTTAATTAGTAGTTTAAACATATGGTTTTAATCTGGTTCATTTTGTTCGTATGATGCCTTTTATTTGGTTCTGAATCATGTTACTAGTATTTAATCATAAATATAAAGTTTGTTTCATTAAAATTCAATTGGTCTGTTGATATATAATAGAGTCGTGAAGACTCTTTTGGATTTTGTGTGTTAGCACCCTTAGCCAAGAATTTACACTTGCATTTTTATGCCATTGTTAATGTCCACCTCAGGTTGGAAACGACTTGTTTCATAATCAATTTCACCATATCTCAAATGTTGGTAATAGTTAACTTTGCATAGAGTTCATGATTCAAATCCTTTTTTTTAACACTTATAAATTTGGCCTAGCAAAGTCTTGGTATTATTATATAGTTATTAGTGATTTTGGTTTTGGACCATGACCACCAATTATAAAGGCATATAGTATTAACGATTGCATTTATCCTTTTCTGATAAAGAATTTACATTGAATAACACTTGATGTTACTGCTTAACTTAGAAAATAATTAAAGAATGCTTTAAAAGACATATATATATCATCACAAATAAAAAATCCCTTGGTAAAGTATAGAAGAATATGTACACAATGAAGCAACCAATATATTGATCTAAACAATCATTACCATTAACCCAAAGTTTCTACATAAGACTGTTACATTGTTCAAAAAGAAAAAACCAATTACCAAAATGCAAAAAAAAAAAAAAAAACAAAAAGCCTAAGAACAAACATTAGGCACCAAGACCTGTGATACACAATCAAAACCCCAAAATAACCTAGGCCTAATGACAATCACTATGGACTAACTCCACAAAGTAGAAAATCCATGATACAAAACAACCCAATGAAGATCATAACCAACCTAGCACTAAACTTATGCATGCCATAAGAAGATGGTACTTCAGAAGCCAATGTGCTTAATCCTCATGTTCCTTAACAACCTTTCTCAGCTTGTTAGAAGACTCACTAGTTTCATTAGGAGATATCTTAGATGGTTTTGCAAACCATGCTTCATTAGACATTACCTTTGTAGGAGTCAGAAAAGAAGCTGATTCACATTCTATTAGAGTCTCACATGATTGAGACCAACATTACTGAACAACCAAAGTTTTTACGAAAAAATGAGGATTCCTCTGTCTAATATGGAGAAAAAAATTCAACACATTTAGCAAGCAATAAAGTCAGATTACCTTGTTAAAGTCTAAGCAATCTCCAGGCTGGCTTAACAACTTAGAGTTATTAGGCATGAAAGAAAACTAAAACCAAAAAAACCATAAATCAGAATCTGTACTTAATAACATGAATTAAAAAATGTAGATAATAATAAGTCCAAATCATTCATACATCATAAATCTTGTATTTTTCAATGAAAATGTAACATCCATTGAAATTTTTCTTATCGTTTTTGGCCTAGTTATTCGATTTTTATCGAATAATTGAAATAAATTAAATCGGACTAAGTTTTTATTTAGAATCACTTGATTAGCAATTAATTGAGTTTAGATATGAGGGAATTAGGTTAGAAGTATAAAAGATTTCATAGGAATTTTCTTAAACCGATTTACCGATTTGAAGGAAATTGATAAGATTACGGTATTTTAAACTGTCGGAACCGAACTAATAGAATCACATGCCCAAAACCTTATGACTTAAGGCTGAATACTTAGCCATTTAAACCCCTAAGTGTGGCACCACTAAGGCCATAGGCTGAATACTCAGCCATTTAAACCCCTAAGTGTGGCGCCACTAAGGCCACAATAAGAAGGAAGTATGGCTGAAATCACACCACAAAATTTCAGCCAATCACAATTCATAATTCTAACTACCTCTTTTTATTTGAATCAAATTTTTCCTTCCTCATTCCTTGCTGACTTCGACCCCTTTCCAGCAGTCTTCCTCTCTTTTTTTCTTCATCCTCTTTATCTCCTTCCTCCCCTTTCAGCCTCCATCAAACCTCTTGGATCCATATCCTTCATTAAAACTCAAGGCTAGCTAGTTGTTGCTTCAAGATAAAGGTAGACATTCAACTTTGTTCTTGTTTCTTGGGCATGGGTGACTGATTCGGGGCTTTTGTTTCTTGCTTCTTGATGTGATAATTGGATGTATATGATGATATTTGCCTGTTTGTTGGCTGTTTGTGATGTTGAAATTGATTAGAAAGCAAGAAAGGATGAAGGTAGGAAGATGTGAGAAGCTGGGAAACCAAAACCCTTCGGCAGTCCGTATGGCAGAGTGTACGGCTCCGCCTACCGCAGTTTAAATTTGATAAACCATTTTTATATGAAACTAGACACTCAGGGCTTTCCATACATATATCATATAAGGCATTGGATTAGTGTAGAGAAAATTTTGGAAGTTTGACCTAGGTTTTTGAGTTTGATTCTGGGCAGACTGGGTTGTTTAGGGCAAAACTCGCCCTATACTACTTGGAATTGAATGAAACTAACTTTTTTAGAAAGCTTACACATAGGAAAATATCCCATAAAAATTTCAGAGTTAGATAAGGTCTCGTTTGCTCCTAGTGGTCCAAGAAAGTTGCCTTATGTCCAAACTAGGCCAAAATAGGGCAGTTTAGGAAGGTCAAATTTCAGGGCTTATAACTCGAGCCCTACTATAGCAAATGGAATGGAACTTTTTGCAAATGAAAGATTGTCTTGTTAGCTTTAATATGAGATGATTTGGACTAGTTTTCAATTTTTAGTGGAATTTTACTTTTAAGTGTGTAATTCTGGCCAGCTACAGGGCAGACCGGGATAAAACTTAAATAACTTGAGCTATATTAATCAAAATTAGATGGGACTGAAGAGGTTAGAAAATAGACACATAACACTTTAACATATCAAAAATTCAGGTCTAAATGAGTTAAAATGAATTTAAGGCTTAATTTCTAAAGACGGACAGAGTTGAAGAATGTGAGCAGGATTTCCAAAATTAAAAGGATTTGGCACCTTAATGCATATATGAATTCAATTAAAGTCTAAGTGTTACAATTCCATGTTGATGCTTGAAAGATTAATGCATTACATTTGATCTCTTACTGTGATTGATTGTCTGCTGAAATTGGCACTATTCATGGGAAAACAGATTTGATCTGTTATGCTGCCGAATTTACGGTAGAATTATAAGGAAGATATGAGCATTTATATGTTATGAATATGTATGTGGAAATTCTATATGCAAGAATATATGAAGGTAAATGAGGAAGCATATGTATGAGTGCATTCAGCATGTCTATGCATGATTATGTATGAAAATGAAAGGACATGAACATATTAAATGTGGATCCCTTCATCTGGAGGCAGTTATGAGATCCCTCATTGTGAAGGCAATTAAATAAGATAAGATTAGGTCCCTTCACTTGGAGGCAGTTATTTGGGTCCTTCCAGGTGAAGGCAGTTAAAAGATAAAGATGTTGGTCCCTTCACTCGGAGGTAGTTGCACATTAGGTCCCTCAATGTGAAGGCAGCTAAAACTTTTGGGTCCGTCTATGTTAGAGGCAGTTGGCCAACTGAGTCTCTCCGACCTAGAGGCACATGGGTGGGTCAGTACTGTGTGACGACGGTCACAAGTTGAGCTCACTCCTAGATAGACTACCCAAGGGCCGTAAAGATTAAAGATTAAAACATATGCAAGCACCCTAGGGACGACGATATGTAACGCCTAGGTGTGCCAAGTAAAGGAAGTCAAAGAAAGTTAACAGAAGAAATAATCACTTGCATCAAATGTATGGTTACACTCATAAATGCATATTATTTAGTTGTTCTTTGATCTGCTATGTTTATACTTCAATTCCTTTCCCTGCTTATTAAGAGATTAATTGTATCTATATGCAGACGTTAATTATTCTGCTGCACTTATGTTTAGATTTTTCCTTTGATCAACAAGTACATGAATAAAATGAACTCTGCTTCGGATAATACAATTTTTGAACTATAAAACTGAAAAGTCTATTAACATGTTCACCTTTTTCATAATAAACCTAAGTAACTGGAGATAATAACGATGACACAGCATAGGATAGTTTAAGGAATCCTACTGAGAATTTATAATTCTCACTCCTATGTTTATTTTCGTGTTATCTCCGGATAGTTCAGAAGTTTCGAAGAAGGTCCTCCGAGGCGAAGTTGACTAGTAAGATTGAAGGTGGCCAAAGGTTGCTGCCAGATAAGGTCCGATTAAGTGACAGTAACAACTCCTAGGCGAGGTATTATGACTTAAGCATAGTACCATACTTGGGAGGGTGTTATAGAAAGCAGACATGATTGCCTCATCTGAACATAGCTTCATAATAGTTATGACACATGGCTGAAAGGAATTGAGGTCCTTAATCCTGACAGAAACTTTGAAAAGGAATTTCTTGTCCTTAAAAGCATTAAGTTCCTCAAGATAATGATTCTTATCCGCACTCTAAAACATATTTTTATATAATGAGATCAAATAAACAAAGAACATATGTTTATGAACAACTTAAAATAATCAAAATAAATACCCTAGACACATAGGAAGCCCTAAGATCAGATGTTGAGATGTTCAAGAACTTGGCAACCTCCCTATCATAGATTTTGAAGCAATTAGAGTTTGTCTCATCAACCACCCTTAAACGAATGTTGTACCTGCCATGATTTTATTTGCTCCATAAACATAAAAGTTCTATATTTAATCTATGAACTTGTAACCAATTCTGAAATGTAATTTAATAACATACCTTAGAATGAATGTTGTTGGAGAAGTATTACACTTATTACAGTAGAAAGATGTGGCACGTTCTTTCAAACCTTGGAAACATTTCTTGCAACCTTTATACCACGAATTACCATGACTTTCATTATCCTTAATAGTTTTGATGGTGACAAAAATGGATTTCTAGCTTTACGAAATATAACATAATGGAAAAAATGTAATACATAGCATAACCATCAACAAATTAACATAGTAAATAAGACGAAGTCAAAAATAACCTCAATAGCTTCTTTCAGATCACAAATAAGTTTGTATATAGTTTGATTCAGGAAACCTTCCACTATTGAATATGAAGGTTCACGATCTCTCTGACTGACTTAAGTCCCTGATGGAGAAGCAGATTGGGGAAGCCTAATGATGTAAAATAAGTTAGGATTTTGCATTGCACATAATATTTGAAATACATTGAACAATAGTTAAACCAACCTTAGATTAGCATTTATGAAAAGTTTGGAAGTATAGTTGGTATTAGACACTCCCATCATTCCTGTGTTATAATAAACAAACATGAACAAATAAAAATAAATACAACAATATCAGGTTCAAGATTAGTAGATATTGACAAACATTCATTTTACCTTTGTAAATCGTCATTTTGCCAAACTGAAGAATCACTACATATTCAGGTGCAAGATGATCTCATAGATGGTTGACAAACTGATTGGCAAAGTCCTCCCATAACATACATTTAAGCCTTTCATTCCCCTTTTTATTGATACATAGATGAAAAAATAGAAAATATAAAATTATAACCTATCAAATTTAATGCATTATTCTGGTACGAAAGAGTTAAAGTAATGAACTAATTATTCCTTATTAAAGATCATCAAGTTCAATAACAATGTAATTAGAAGTCTTATCGTTCTTTGTATACTGAATGAGTTCTCCTTTGGCAGTAAGTAACCTAATTACATCTACAAAGAAAAAGCAAAAATATGTTATAACATTCTTTATAAAACTTGTACATAATAATAAGATTATTTTCTAATATTACATACCAACCAAGTGATAATCCTCTTGTTGTTCTGATAATATGACATTACTAGGCACAAAATCGAACCAGTTGACTGGTATGATTGAATCTTCAATATGTTTGATTAGAGTCTCCTTCTTAAAGAAGAACTTGAATTCGTGCCTAGTTGACTTGAACTTCATAGAGTTCGAGGCAACAGAAAAATTAGAAATAAGGTAAACATTTCTTTCCTTAAGCTCATTCTCAAATAACTTCACATGTGGATTCCTTACAGAGCACTGAATTCGATCATACTATATATAAAAATTAATAGCAGAAAAAAAATCTTTATTATATGAATCAATTAGTCACATAGATATTCAGCATAAACTAATTTAAATGAAATGAAGAAATAACCTGTTCATCAAGCACAACCATTTCAAGAATAGGTTTTATGTGTCTATCATTAAATATAGGAACTGTCCATAGCTTGATAATTCTTACTTTAAGCCTCCAAACCTTATTGTCATATTCTGCATTAACATCCCTGACTAAATCATACCTTGCAGTCATGGTGAAGATGGGAAAAATAGGACGCAATGGTTGTTTTGTATCTACTGTTAAACTTCAACCTCAATTCATAATAGGAATAAACAAAGATGAAAACATATATAGGCAAGATATGGAATATGAAATAGATAAAGATCCAGGGATTTAATGATGTCATTGGATTGCATGCCTAA
This sequence comes from Pterocarpus macrocarpus, assembly GCA_031439585.1. Lineage (NCBI taxonomy): Eukaryota > Viridiplantae > Streptophyta > Magnoliopsida > Fabales > Fabaceae > Pterocarpus > Pterocarpus macrocarpus. The sequence continues at coordinate 63,968,285 of CM062520.1, read as the reverse complement.
CATTACCACTCCTCATTTAATGATTTGTGGTCTTAATGCAAATAGACAACAAAACTTCAAACTATTACATCGTAGAATAGCCTAATGCAGGAAAATGACTATAGACCTAAGACATGTAGCAGCCAAGCATGCAAAAGGATTAGAACAACATGCTTTAAAAATTACAAAGTCAATCAAATGACATAATTAGTACAGCGGCAAATTTAAAGAATGATAGCTTAAGATGGCTGAGATTGCATAGGAAATGTACAAAATTTTTCAATGCAAGAAGGATGCACAATTTTTAAAGCATATATGAACATAGGTTTAGCTTTTTGTACTGGGTGTAGAACAAAGAGGGATGCAAAAAGGATAACATCTAAAGGATCTATTATACAACTGTATGCTGCAAGCTTAATTAGCAGTGTTATGAACTAACCCTATACCAAATGATTTCAAACCAAAAGTATAGAAGCTTCTCTTCAATATAGATGTAATAAAATAAAGCAAATTTAATTAGTCATTCAAAAAGTAAACTCTTAACATTTTATTTTAAACCCTATCAAATGATAAAGATGTTGTCCATCTAAATTGCATACCATATTGTTTTTTTTTTTTTTCAAAAAAGAACAAAGTTTACACAACAAAATGTATGAATATCAATAGTACAATGTCATTCTTCTTCATCTAAGTGATGACATATATAATACATGAATGTATTACTCAAAATTAATAGAGCAGTAATTTCATTGGTTAAACATTAGTGAAGTACAATTGTTATAGTCCTATTTAATAAACTTTGTTACAATATGTGATAGTAGCTTAATCAATTGGTTAACTTGCATCACAAAACTTCATAATATACATGTTTACAAAGTTTCAATCACACATCATGTTTCTTGTCAGAACTAAAACTTATGCAGAAAATTCCCTATCCTTAAAACATCCATTTTTATATTTAAACTTGAGATCTAAATAGCAGATTCCTCACTACAACAAAAGACCCATCTTATGCTACTTATGCAAAAAAATAAATAGAGCTAAATTAGACAATTAAGAGGTAAAGCAAAAATATATTTCATTAATAGCCAAAACCACTAAGCAGAATTACAATGAGATCAGCCAAAACCATTCTTCATTGTCCACAAAAACAAATTAACTTAGAAACAAAAAAATATTCTACCTAAACCATGAAACTGCATGTTCCAATTATACATTCACCACTTCTACCAAAATCAAACCCTCATTGGCAGCAAAAACCTTAAACCTAACTAAACTACCACTCCTAAGATGATTATCCTTGCAAAACTGCATCCAACCCTTTGTCAGATACACCTCCCTATTCCTCCTCGGGCTCCATCTCAGAAAAGCATCATATGATTTACCACCAACTTTTTTTAGCTCCAATCTAGTTAACCTGGAAAGAAATGCTTGAGCGATAAAATTAGAAGGAACAGTCTGCATCATATGAAAACATATGAAATTAGAAAATCACACAACATTGCATATATTATAAATAATAAGTAAAAAAATTAAAAGAAGATAAAGAAATTAGTAGACAACTACAACCAGCTTGATAAGCTATAAGGACTTTCTCAAAAGTGAAAATTGCAACACCATCAAGGTCAACATCAACCATATCAATTTCCTCATCAGGATGGTCATCACCACCAACGCCATTACCTCATCAACATTATCAACAACAGGGTCAACAACAACATGTTGCTAATCATCAACAATGAAATCAACAACTAAATCACCAATATCATCAATAGGCTAAATATCTTGAAAATGAATAGGGTCACTAACTACTTGTTTCACAGCAAAAGCAGATGGTTTATCATCACCAAAAGGATTATCAAAAACCTCAATAAAAGGAAACACAACATGGTTACCATCAACTATAGCAACATCAATTCTTACAAGCTGAGGAATAAGGTCAGTTTGTGGATCACTCACACGAAGACATTGAGGTATAAAGTCAAACTTGATATCAAGATTCAACGTTCTTGGAGGATTCGGATATGCTATGCTTTTCATGTTTATATCCCTTACACTTATATAAAACTCATTATTACCAGCATAACTAACTTTTAGCCAACCGCCTTTATTCAGATTATACAACTCGATCATCTGATGATACCCATCAATGATATATCCAAAATGGATACCTTTCTCCAATATTAACTCCATCTCATTGCCATGGAAATCCTTGAACAGCAACCTTGAAGACATTTCATTTTTGAACTTTTGGTAAAATATGGAAGGCAATTCACTAACATACTGCAAATATTAATGAAAGCAAAATAACACAAATCAACAAAAACTTTCGAGTGAATAAAGTGAAGTAAGTATTTACCATAAATTTCCATCGAAATGTTTTAACTTAGAAGAAGGAAAGACTTACAGCTTCCAGATCCAACTCCATGTAAAAGACCCATTATAACTTGTTGCAGAGTCCGATCTTGAAGAACTCGACATCATTCCTACCAAACCACATTGTCAAAGTTAAAATAGCAGAAAAAACAAAACACAAAACACAAAACACAAAATAGAAAAATGGAAAAGGAATTGAAAGATTAAGCAAGGGAAACACATTACCCGTTAACTGCGAATCCAATATTGAAGGAGCCGATGAGAATAAGAACAATAATGAAGAATGGGACCAAATGGAACAAAAGACCACATGAAGGAATCCACACTACGTGGACGAATGCATTATTTATAGCTGAAATGTTGTTACAGCTTCAAAGCAAAATCCAAATCATAAGGGATTTAATGAAAAAACCATTAGAACTTGGATAAGGGACATGAACTCCTCCTTATTAAATGCTATGGCGATTCCCAACAATCAAAGAGCCAATGAAGCATACAGTTATTTAAAACATGTAACAACAACCCATTTCATTGGTCAAGAGAAACAGCAAGCATGCCAAAGCAATAATGAGGAAAAAAGCATGTACCAATACCATGGTTTACAACCTTCATTATGTATATTCTCACATCCAATGAATGGGAATGATTGTGGATTCATTTTTGAGGGAAAACCATTCAAGCTATGGAGGACATGTCATTCATTCCACCATCTGTAGAACCGGGCTATAGAAATGGATATATGATTTATTCCGTACTTCTATAAAATGTAAGAATATTGGTACTTTTTAGTTATTTGTAGCTAAAAATTTGTTATGTATTCCATTAATTTAAATTTTTAAATTTTTAAAATTATTTTTAATTATATTTAAAATTCATAAAAATTATAATTAAATCACAACTGTTAAAAATAAAAAATACGATTACATTTACAAAAATAAAGAAACAGAAGAAAATCCCTGATTTAAACTATGAAAAAGCTATGTGTGTAAAGCAGTTTCAAGAACTCGCCACTAATGCCAAATTTGAAACAATCCAAGGGGGCTTTGCTCGTTTTCTATTTAGAAGTTAGAACGTTAATCACAGTTAGCACTTAAGTTGCATAAAATTCATTCATATATGTATATCTCTAATTAAGGTTCAATTCCAATAAAGGGCGAAACTGGGGTAGTTACTTAGTGGTGTTTTGTCTATTAATGATTATGCTTTGTTTTGATTTTTTTGTTTCGTTTTTCTGGACTATATATGTTTCTTTGCTTCCCTCTTGTTGGCATATATATTAATTAGCATATATATTGCATCTATTAATTATGTAAGCTCAATGCTCGGTAACACATCCAAGTGAATCTATAGAGGTTATGTTAAACATCAGTCTTAGCACACTCTTTGTCTTTAGTTAACTGTGAGGGATAAAATGCGAAGAAAGATAATGATGCTGACTCAGCGTAATGCTTTAAAGCAAAAAGATGAAAGGAAATAGAATTAGGAATGAAGAAAAAGCGCGAGAGGTAATGGTCCTAAAAAGAAAAAGAAAGTGGCGGAAAATGAAAAATTGTAGATGATGAATAATTGAAGTTTAAAATACGATATTGAAAAAATTTAAAAATATTATAATTTTGGGGGATCTTTCTGTCCGCTTGAGCGCATAGCAGTGCACACTCCCATATACGCATTAGATTATTTCATTTATTAAAAAAAGTTTAAAATTATGTTTTTATTTATTTTTACCAAAATATCTTTCTTCTATTTAAATTAAAAAAATAGTTAACGTCAGTTAATTTTTTATTACTCATATTAATGTTATCAAAATTTATTATTATTAATTTAATTATTTAAAAATATTAAATTACTATCTGAGTTTCAATTTTTAAATAGTTATTTAACGTAATTATTTAAAAGTAAATACTAATTTTTTAAAACTTTTTTACAAAATAATTATCTAAATAATATACTAACAGTGAGTACTTTTAAAAAAAATAATAAATAAAATGAATAAAAATAAAGATGAAATAATAAATTATAATATACAACTATATAACTTATTTTGTAATATCTAATGTTTATATAATTTAAAAAAACCATTAAATAAACATATGATACCATGGTTTATTATTATTGACCACTAATTTTTACTATAATGTTTTTTTCATTATTCCTATTCTTAAAAATTAAGGTAACCCGATACACTAAAATAATTATTTAATCACATTAGTGAAAAGCACTATATCAAGTTGCCTTATTTTAATGTATCATTAAAAATTTGTAATATATATGTATTTCTTGATAAATATATCTCTCTATGTGGATCACATCCTTTAAAATTTAAATTAATTATTATTAGTGTATCTAATATATTAATTATGCTTAAATAAGTTGCAATAATATATGTAAAAAATATGTACAAAATGCAAATTAAAGGAGAGTATTTATATATGGAGAATGCTAATCTTCATATTTTCATGTAGAGATTAACAAGCTTCACATCTTGTTTAGGACAAAAAACCCACTTTGCTTTTTTTCAACCAATTTATATATATTTTTTTTACAAATTTGTAATTTAACTTTTCCTCATTTTAAGTACTATTTTAATTCTTCTCTCACCTAAATGATATTTGCTCTATGCTATTTTTATTTACCTAAATGATATTATTTTTTTCTCTATTTATCTCCTATCTAAATAATATTGATATATGCTACAATATAAATGATTAAATAAATATAAAATTTATTTATGTTGATAGTATATTAATTTTTTAATATAGGAAAAATCCTAAAATTAAATACTTATAATTATCTTAAATTAATATTATAAACACTTAATTTTGACTAAGATACTAATTAGTATGAGACTAATTTTTTAATATTATTGTTACGATAATATTTTCTTAAGAATAACATTCCAACAATATCAATTACTAATTAATTTAACAAGTCTCTTTTTCATATATTTTAAAGTTGTTTACATATATTATTATTTTTATTTAAATATAATTCATATATTAGTGATGAGTTAAATTTAGATACTAACTTTATTCCTCATATTTAGTGTTTTAGTCCTCTTTGTTGCATGTTTGCTTTCTAATTATAAGAATTTCATAGTTCGATACTAATTTGCCTCTTTTAACAATTCTTGCATAAACATACTTTTTTCCTTGATTTTGTGTTTTCATGCATTCCAAGAGTTTTGGATCTTTATATATGTTATTTTTGACTTGTAGGAACCTAGGAGGGATTTGAGGCTTAGAAGTGATTGGAAGCTCAATTTCAATGTTGCTGAAATTTCAGCTTGAATATGATGCAAAGATCAAGCCATAACTCTCTTATCTCAAATCCAAATGAAGCAAATGAGGTGTCCATTTTGAAGCCAAGAGAAAGATCTACAACTTTTATGAAGACATTGAGAGCTAATTCGGAGGTTTTGGGACTGAAATTAATCATGAAAGTGACTAGAACATGTAATTCTGCATAATTGCTATCAAGAGCATGATGCAAAGATCGAGTCATAACTCTCTCATCCGAAATCCAAATGAAGCAAATGAGGTGTCCATTTTGAAGCCAAGAAAAAGATCTACAACTTTCATATAGACACCGAGAGCTAGTTTGGACGATTTGGGGTCAAACAGGGCTCGAAAGTGCCCAGAAAGTCTAATTCTGCATAATTGCTATCAAGACCGTGCGCTATAGCGCAAATTAAAGCTGAAACACCTCCTGATTTACTGATTGTTGCACTATAGCATAGCATGTTGCACTATAGCACAACCAAAAAAGTGCAGAGCAGCAGAAAGGTTGCAATCTTGGGTTTTGGGCCTCTTAGGCCCACTTTTGGAAAAATAATGCACGGAAATTCATGTATCAATACCTAGAATTTTACCAAATTAAGTAACAAGCTCATTTTAGAAAAATAACTCTCTTTCTCTAGTTCTTAGGTCTCCTTTCTCTCTAGTTTTTCTTCTTCTTCTAAACTTTTCTTCTCTTTTCATCAAGGATTGTAAGAACCAATTTGTAGTTGTTGTTTGTAACTTCCATTACCATGGAAAAGTAGACTCAAGCTAGCTCAAGGGACTTCCAAAAGGCTCATAGATTGTATCTTGAAACCCTATGCTACATTTATGATATATGATATGTTTTCTTTAATTCCTTGCCTTTTTCTCTTATTCATTGCTTACATTGAATGGTATTGACATTTTAGTTTTGAATGGGATCATTAATTGAGTTTGTGTTAATTGGTTAATTAGTAAGGACTCAATTAGCTAAGGAATTAGGAGTTGGGTTTGGGTTTAAACCTAGGCTAATGCAATTGGAACTAAAAATCAATATAGGTTAATTAGAGTTGAGGTTTTAATTTCCTAATTGATGTCATGTTGGTTGAACACCTAAAGGTTTTTAGGTAGAATTGTGGAGTTATTGGTAGAGGTCTCTCTAGTAGATCAATTAGCCATAAATCATGTGTTTAATTATTTGTGCGTTGATGATTGATCAATCTTATGCTATAGGAACTTCTTGAGCTAGTGCCTGAATCATATATAGTTTCTTATTTTAGCTTTTAAACCATTGCATGAAACATAAAAACCCCCTTCTTACTAATCAAATAACATTAACATCCACATGAGACGACCCGAGTTGTACCACTTTGCTACAAATTTTAGTGCAATTGGTTATTGTAATTTGGGTGAATTGCGACATTCACCACCAATTAGATACAATAACACGCAATTAATTTATTTTTAAGGGGATATAACTCACGTCGAGGGATGTATTTAAAAAAAATACATATATTACAAATATTTTAATGACAATTGTTTATGAGTTTTATAAAAAAATATTTTATTAAATTATTATTAAAATATGAATTTATTTATATTAAAAATATATTAAAATTAAATTCTTATCATTATCTTATTTTAAATATTTAATCTTGCTTAAGATATTATATATGATATCAATTTTCTAGTATTGATGTAATAATAATACCTTTTTTAGAATTACTTTTTGACAATATTAACTACTAATCAGTTTAATAAGTCTCATATTTTATATATTTTAAAGTTATTTACATATATTATTGTAATTTATTTAAACATAATTAATATATTAGATTTACTAACTGTTCTGATATTTTTTTCTGAGGTCGTCCGACATTGTCCTCTGCAAGGCCAAGCTCTTTGTGTGCTCCTCCGGTAGGAGACCTGCAAGAGACTCCGATACTTAAGTCAAAACTTCGTTCCACTCAAGTATAAGTAAAAAAGATGTGTTACTTACTTTTGGCTCTCCATGAGCCCTTCCTTATATTCCATATTTGAATTCGTGCTCCCCCTAGTTTCGCGATGGTTTCTCATTCTCCTACTCTCAAGGGATTCCTTTATGCTCAATAACTGCCCTTAACGGGTTAACTACTTTTATGCACTGATTCAATTTAAACTTATCCAGGGGAAGTTCCTTCTAGAAGGGTCATTGCTAAACTTCTTTGGGCCGAGCTCTAGAGCCCAATAAATTTGTTCAATCAACAACCCCCAAGCTCAATTGTTATTATCAATAATGATCCAAACCTATACTCTAAATTCCTATTTCCAAGCTCTATGGCTAAGCTTAAGCCTTTCAGCTTTCTTTATGAGCTTATGTTTCGAGCTCATATTATCGACTATATTCTGGAAACGTTCCAATTACTTAAATTGCGGGGATTTGTTTTTAATGATAGGAACCATTTTAATCCGTTGGATTATTTCTAGTGCTCTGAAAATGGGTTTTATGTCCCATTCCTTCGAATTCATTCTCATATTCTCTACTTTCCTCTCAATTTCTCTGTTGCTTCCTGCAACCTTTCTACTGTTTCCAAAACTTGTTCCAGTTCTGGCATTTTGCTCACCGCTTCTTCCTTCTCCAGAGACTACACAATAAGTGCTTCATTCCTTCTTCTTCTTGTTCTTTTTCATTCTTCACATTTTTTGTGATTTCCCCTTGAAAACCCTAGGCTAGTACATGATTGGTCTCCTTTTCTCTTTCCCCCATTTATTGGTTTCTCCTTTTTGTTTCTACATTTTTTATTTTAGCCCCTGTTTCCTCTGTTAAAGATGCGAAAATGTCCTCAAGAAAGTTCCATTGAGCCCTCCATGCAAAAGAAAGGGAAGTTGGATTTCTATTTTTGGGTGACTGATGAGGTCAAGAATGCTTATTCCTTATATGCTGATCAATATATCCTTGATCACTTCTTCAGGGATACTAGGATAACCTATTCCAGGGAAGAGTATCTAGTGATATACTTGCCCTGTAAGCTCAGCGACCAAGTTTGCCGCCTTTATTGACTTAGAACCGAACTTCTTTTTTGTATATGATGTCTTTTTTACCACTCTAGGTCTTAGGTTACCCTTCATTGATTTTGAGATTGAATGTCTCAATTTTATAAACATAGTCCTATCCCAACTTCATCTGAATAGTTAGGCCTTTATCCGCTCTTTTGAGAATCTCATGAAGTTCCTAGATTCCAATCTAACCATTGGAGCGCTTTTTTCGTTGTTTCAAGTAAAGGACGTTGAGAAAAGGAAATGGATCTCCCTTAGTGATCAGCCTAGGAAGAAAATGTTTGAGCTTTTCACCTCGAATTTCAAGCGATTCAAAGATCAATTCTTCAAGAATTTAGCTTCCAAGCATGAATTCCCCCTTTTTCTTGGATGGAAAAGGTCATGCGAAGTTCCCCTTTTACTAAAATAAATTTTCCAAAAGGGTTCTCAGCATTGACTATCATAGCCTCTCCTCTTACGATCAAGTCGTGCTCAATTTTCTTTATAAGCACTTAACAAGTGGGAAAAAGGTGCTTTCTTGCACTGATTTGTTAAAGTGGGACACTGATAGGGCCAAGGTGCTCAAACACCTCAATAAGCTCCTTGGCAATTTCGTTTCCTTACTATATTTATTACAATTGTTTCCTAACTCCTTCTCTGTGGTTTATTTCCTTTTGCAGGAGAAATGACCACCAAGCTATCCAAGGAATCTCTCCATGCTACTCTCGCTCGTTGCCAATTTTAGGCTGCACAGGGTGGTGCTGCAGGGTTGAGCTCTCATCATGAAGCTGGGAAAAAAAAGAGCTCCTACTAAAGTGGTTGACTTGGAGACCACTTCAGATGCCAAGTCACTCTTCCAACCACTGTAAATGCATCCTCCTGGTTGAAGAAGGTCTACTTCGTTCCTTCTGAGCCTTCCCACCTCCTTAATGATTTCCTCATAAATGCTTTACCCTTCTCCCTTTGGAGCCCTGGCTTCCCAGTTCAACGAAAAAGGGACAAACTCCTCAAGTGCTCCTTTGATCTCGAAATGTTCGATGTTGCTGGAGTCATGGAGGATGTTTAAGTGGATTCAAGTGGCCAGTTTTTGCTCCTGCGCAATAGCTCGCCATCTGGAGTTTAAGGAGCGTCCTGGGGAGAAGACCATCTCTAAGCACAAAGAGGAGCTTGTAAAGTGAGGGAGCCTCACATTCGGGAGATTCGTTTTCTATAAAAGAAGGTTAAAAAGGCCGAGGACAAGTGCTCAGCTAAGGAAAAATAGTAGGAGGCCCAGGAAAAGAAACTCCAACATAAGGTCGTCTCCTTGGAGAACAAATTCAAGGAGTATAAGGACTTCTATATCACTGAAGTGGCTTAACTCAAACGCATGCTCAAGGCCAAGATCCAATATGCTGAAGGCCTTGAAGGGGAGGCAGCCGAGCAATATGCCAAGGGTTTTGATGAAAGCCCTCAAACAATTCACATTCCTCTATGTCCACTTGGACGTTTCCTCTTGCAACTATTTTAACGAGGTCTGAGATAGGCAATTGGTGGACAAGCCTTTCCCCAAAGCCAATGTCGCCACAAGTGATCAAACAAAAGCTCCTGTGAATGTTTTTCCCCTTGGAAACCAAGACGAGGAACAAGTAGACAACTTTCCAGCCGCCTCCTAGTTTTATTTTTTCCTGTAATTGAACAATATTTCTTTTCTTTTTGTAAATTTTAAATGTATTTTCCATATATTTCGCTTTGGTTGTTTAAGCTTTATTCCAATTTTAGTAGTTCCAAGTTATCCTCGGCTAGCTAGTAGTTTTTATTTTCCAATGCGTTTCCTTTTCGCGCTAAGTATTCTTTCTAATTCTGAATTTGCTAATAAGCAAACAACTTCTCCTGTGCTTAACTTAATAACCACCAACTTCTTTTCCTAACTCATTTCCTTAGACTGTGTAACTTAGACTTCACGTACTCAAATATTAAAGCTCTGAGGGGTGTTCACCCATAAATTTATTATGAACATTTTTCCAGCCTTTTTTTTCAATTTAAATTCGAAGTAGTTCTTGTAGGCTATAAGCTTTCCTCTGGGCTTATTCCTATTCTCCTTTTTTGGACTTACTTTCCAATTAGTTTTTTGAGATCGTCGCCTACAAGTGAGGTGAAGAGTTTAAGTCTTTTCCTGGACTTGTTTCCGTTTAATTTTCCAAGGGATCCTCGCCTACAAGTGAAGAGCTTAAGTCCTTTCTTGGATTTAATTTTCGTTTAATTTTTCCAAGTAATCCTCACCTACAGGCGAGGAGCTTAAGTCCTTTCCAGGACATATCTCCATTTAATATCTCCATTTAACTCTCCAAGGGATCCTTGCTTACAAGCGAAGAGCTTAAGTCCTTTTCTAGACTTAATTTCCGTTTAATTTTTTTAAGGGATCCTTGCCTACAAGCGAGGACTATAAGTTCTACTTTAGACTTATTTCCATTAAAATTTTCAACAGATCCTTGCTTGCAAGTGAGGACTATAAGTCACTCTCTAAACTTATTTTCATTTAACATTCCAATAGGTCTTCGCCTACGAGCAACGGCTTTAAGTCCTTCATTGAAATTATTTCCATTTTGTTTGCTCTTATTCGAGTACTTCTTGTATTTTCTTTTCCAAACACAATTCCATAACAAAATATTCAAATAATTCAAATAAACTTTATTGAATTGAAGAGTTTACAATGATAAGCTATTTGGAAAATATTCGCTTTTATTCCTACTATCGAGGCTTGCACATGCTTGGCTTATATAGGTCATGCCTCATTAAAACCTCTTATGCATGAAAAACCTTGTGGGAAAAAAATGCATAAAAGGAAAAAGAGTGCACCCACCTACATAATTTAAGTATTTCTAACTAATGTACTTCCTGAACAAGGACACACACTGGGTTGTCAATAGTTCTCTTTCTCCCAGTTCAGCTATCTTGTAGGGTCCTTTTCCTATCTTCTGGATAACCCGATAAGGTCCTTCCTAATTTGGCGCTAGCTTTCCTTCTCCTTGGGGCTTCTTAACAAGTTCTACTTTCCTCAAGATTAAATCTCCCTCCTCCAACTCTTACGAGTGGACTTTTTTTGCTGTATTTTCTTGCCATTTGTTACTTAATCACCTCCTCGTTTATCCTAACTTTTTCCCTTTCTTCCTTCACTAAGTCTAGCTCGATTTTTTGAGCATCCTCACTGGATTCCTCCGTCGTAGTTATTATCCTTGGACTTGGTTCTGAGAGTTCAATGGGTATTACTACATTAGCTCCATACACTAATCTATAAGATGTTTCATGGGTCGACGAGTAGGACGTAGTGTAGTAAAGCCATAGCACAGCAGGCAACTCCTCAGCCCATAGGCCTTTAGCCTATTCCAATATCTTTTTTAGTCCTGCCAAAATAATTTTATAAGCAGCCTCTACCAACCTATTAGTCTGTGGGTGCTTTACTGATGAGAAAACCAGAACAATTCCTAACCTACTGCAAAAATCTTTAAATTTCCAATCTGTAAACTAGGTTCCATTATTGCTTGCTAGTTGACAAGGTATTCCATATCTGCATATTATCCTTTTCCATACAAACTTTCTAACCTTCTCCATGGTGATCATAAGCAAGGGCTTAGCCTCAAGGTACATGGTAAAGTAGTTGATAGCTACTACCAAATATTTCAACTATCCCAGTGCTAATGGAAAGGAATCAAGGATATATGTTCCCTATTTGTGAAACGGCCAATTGACCTCCTAGTAATGCAATTCCTAGGAAGGCATGTGCTTCAGCTCTCCAAATCTTGGACATTTGTCGCATTTTCTCACAATCTCAAATAGTCCTGTTTCATAGTGAGCCAAAAATAACCAGCCCAAAGTATCTTGGTTGTTAGGGCTTTGCTTTTAGCATGGTTTCCATCTATACCCTCATGCATTTCTTCTATTACTACTTGGGCACATTCTTGGTATATACACTTTAATAGCGATTGAGAATACCCTTGATGATGGAGCTCGCCTACTACTATAGTGTAAAAGCTCGCCATTCGCTTCTTCGCCTTGGCTTTCTTTTCTCCTTCAAGTAGCTTTCCAGTAGTTAAATATTCTATGATGGGTTGTTACTAATCATGTTTTTGCTCCGTAGAGCATACATTGAGGAGGGATATTATAGATACGCTTAGCTCATCGACTACCTCATGGATGATTGATCTATTATGTTCCACCGTTCTTATGCTCATCAACTTTGGCAATAGACGGCTCGGGTGTTTTGTTCTCTTGAAATATATTCCATGGTACATTCTTCAAATTCTCTAACAAGTTCCTTTACCCAAGCTAAATATTGTTACAACCGGGGTTCCTTAGCCTGAATTCTTCTTTAACTTGGCCAATAACAAGCTGAGAGTCTCCCTTGATAACTAGCCTTCAAATTTCTAATTCCTTTGCCAGCTTTAAACCAGCTAACAGGGCTTCATATTCAACCAGGTTGTTACTGGTTTTAAGCATGAATCTTAGAGATTATTCAATGGACACTTTATTCTGGTCTTCTAGAATTATTCCAATTCCATTTCCCTTATTATTAGATGATTCGTCCACATATAATCTCCATGTCTGCTTCTCTTCTTCATTGGTGATGGATGGTGATAGTTTCACAATGAAATCAATAAGTACTTGGGTTTTTATTGGCCCCCGAGATTTATACTCCAAGCTGAACTCAGAAAGTTGTATTTACTAGGCTATCATTTTTCCAACAAAATCAAACTTCCTTAGTACTTACTAGATAGGGTGCTCTGTCATGACAATGATATGCTAGCCCTGAAAATAAGGCCGCAATCTCCTAGCTCCGATAACCAGAACAAATGCTAGCTTCTTAATCTTCTGATATCTGAACTCGGCTTCTTGTAGTGCCTTACTGACATAATGCACCGGCTTCTATAGTTTTTTCTCTTCCCTTACCAGTACCAAGCATATAACTTTCTCAGTTACTGATAAGTATATGTAAAGAGATTCTCCATCCCTTAACTTGCTCAGCATCAGGGTTCTACTAAGAACTTCTTCAAATCCTGGAAAGCTCTTTCACATTCCTCCATCTATTTGAAGTCTACTTGCTTCTTTAAAAGGCAGAAAAATAGGTGTGCTCTTTCATCCGACCTTGCTAAGAACCTGAATAAGGTGGCTATGTGCCCTATCAATTGCTGCACCTCTTTGACGGTGCTCGGACTCCTCATTTCCAATATTGCTCGGCACTTTTCCAGATTCACCTAAATTCCTCGGCTGGTAAGCAAAAATTTGAGGAATTTTCCTCCTTGGACTTCAAATGCATATTTTTCCAAGTTTGGGCATATGTTGAAGTTTCTTGTCTGGGCAAAGATCTCTCGTAGGTCCTTGCAATGGTCTCCATATCCCATAGTCTTAACGACCATGTTACCCACATAGACCTTCATAATTCTTCCAATTTGATCAGTAAAGACTTTGTTTATAAGTCTTTGATAGGTTGCTCTAGCATTCTTTAATCCAAATTGCATTACTTTATAACAGTTAGTTCCATTTCCATTGTAAAGGCCCATTTTTCCTCATCATGGGATGTATCTTAATCTGGTTATAGCCAGAATAAGCATCTATGAAGCTAAGAAATTTTGTCTTCAAGACTCCATCAACTAGCTTGTCAATACTTGGCAGTGGATAAGTGTCTTTTGGGCACACCTTATTCAAATACGTGAAGTCCACACATATCCTCCATTTCCCTGTAGACTTGGGGACTATAACTACATTAGCTAACTAGGTCCTGAAGTGTATTTTCTTTATGAATCCGGCTTTCAACAACTTCGTCATTTCCTACATTGTCGTCTCTTATTTTTCCAATTCCCAGTTTCCTCTTCTTTTGTGATATAGGTAGGACCTTTAGATCTATTGCTAGTTTGTGGCAAATGACCCTCGGGTCAATTCTGGGCATATCCTTAGGTGCCCACATAAAAAGATCTGCATTTCTCCTTAGCAAATCTGTGAGTTCAGCTTTCATAGCTTTTGGTAGTTCTTGTCCGATGAATGTGAACTTCTCGAGCACTGCTCCAATTTGAATCTTCTGGAGCTCATCATTAGGCTCAAGTCTCGTCCTTCCTTTTTCTCTAGGATCCAGATCCTTCATGTTCATTTTTCTAGGTTAGCCAATCTCAATCACGTGGACTTCCTGTGTTCTTCCTTTTCCTAGTTCATTTCCCTTTTTCTTTAGTGACTTATTATAGCATTGCTGAGCTTTGTTCTGGTCGACATGTACGACTCCAACTTCAGTAGATGAAATCGAGAACTTTAATGTTAAGTGTGGAGTTGACACTACAACTTCCAAGGTATTCAAAGATGGTCTCCCCAGTATCATATGGTACAATGCTCGGGCATCAATTACCAAATATTGAACATCTATGGTTCTGATATTCGGCTTGATTCCGAAAATGGTACTCAATTCAATAACTCCCAGGATATTGACTTGCTCTCGAGAAAATCCCACCAAATCTCAATAGTATGGACTAAGATTGGATTCAGGTATTTGTATTTTTGTAGGGTAGAAATGTATAGGATGTCGGCCGAGTTTCCCTAATCAACTAGCACCTTCCAAATTATATAATTTCCTGGAACCATAGAAATAACCATAGGATCATGTAGATTATGATCAGTTCCCTTAAGATCGAGATCAAAGAATGAGATTACCGAATTTGGTTTTTGGGCAGTCGAGGGTGATTTGATTCCATAGGCATAATAGCTCAGAGGTGTCTTTTCCTAGCCGAGCTTGTTTCTCCTCTCTCGGCAAATCCTCCCGCGATATAATCAATCACGCCTTGGACTTCTTATGGTTTCCGGTTTCTAGGCTCCTTTTCATCACTCGTCTTGGGTGTTTGTCTTCCTCGGCTATGGCTCTTTCACTGTTTCTTTCTTGTATCCTTATCTTTGTTGTGGGTTCTTCTCTGCCAAGCTATGTACTTGTCGAACAATCCTTACCTGACTAGGCGCTCAATTTGGTCCTATCAGAATGGAGCAATCTTTCGTGATGTGACCATAATTCCTATGAAATTCACACTTTTTGTTCCTATCAACTCTGGTGGGGACCTGCTGTTTCCCCGTATTGTGTAGTAAGCAGATCAACTGAGCATTGTATACTTCCTTTAATATTGTCCCTCTTTTGGTAGTGAGAGGCGTATATTCATCGTAACGAAATTGAGGGAGATAAAATTGCATCTTCCCTCATCTCAGTCCCTCCTCCTTAGGGCAGGTTCTGATTTCCTCTGGTCCCTTTTTTCTTACCTTCAACGTTGCTTTGACTCTTTAGCCTTTCCATTCTCCGTCTGAGCTTCCGCTTTCTTTGTTTCTTGGACCTCTTCCATGTTGATGTACTCCACAGCTCGTTCCCTGAATTCAGTTAGAGATCTTAGGGGTTGATTGCCAATGAGTTAGCAAAATGACCTACTCGTAGTCCTCTTTTTATGGAATATAACTCCATGGTAGGATCGAGATCTTATCTGCATTGCCACGATATTAAATCGATCCAAGTACTCCCTCAATGGTTCACATGGTCCTTATCGTATGGTATTCAAAGAGTTCGAGATTTTCTTGTAAACTCAGCTCGAGGAGAAATTGTTCACAAAAGCTTGTGACAGTTCGGCAAAGTTGTGGATCATTCCAGTAGGTAGAGATGAGAACCACAACAGAGCTGCCATTTCCAAAAATGTCGGAAATGTTCTGCAGAAGAAAGGATCACACGCTCCATTAACTAACATTATCAATTTGAACATGGTCACATGGACTTGAGGATCTCCAGTTCCATTATACGTCTTTAACATCATCGGTAGCTAGAAATTCTTCGGGAGGGCTACCAACATAATAAATTCTAAGAATGGCCTAAAATATATCAGTAGGCCTTGAGTAATGGTCATCTAAATGGTTTCCTCTCTCCCACTAATGTTGTTGGTGTTGTTTTCCTCCTTATATATAGTGGGGTCATCACTATTCTGATGGCTG
This sequence comes from Pterocarpus macrocarpus, assembly GCA_031439585.1. Taxonomy (NCBI): domain Eukaryota; kingdom Viridiplantae; phylum Streptophyta; class Magnoliopsida; order Fabales; family Fabaceae; genus Pterocarpus; species Pterocarpus macrocarpus. Next base: position 63,951,684 of record CM062520.1, on the reverse strand, counting down.
CCAGCCTTATTCTCCCTTCTATTGTTCTTTCGATTCATTACAGCCATTTGAGGTGGTTAGCCTTTCATTCTAATTCTAAAGTTGTTAGACTATTAGATACAACCCTTCTACCATGGGAGGTTGAGAAATGTTGTTCACCTCGTTCTTGTTATGTTGATCATGTTGGTTGTTATGTTGATTATGCTGATTGTGTTGGTTGTTACCAACATTCTCAGCTATGTTCATACTTTGACTCCTTGTGGTGACCATTCAACTTGTGTGGGGCTTATCTCCGACCCCATGATGGGCACCAATGTTCTGACCTATTTTTCTGAGGTCGTTCAATGTTGTCCTCTGCATGCCCGAGCTCTTCATGTGCTCCTCCGGTAGGGGACTTGCAAGGGACTTCGACATTCAAGTCAAAACTCTGATTCACTCAAGTGTAAGTAAAAAGGATTAATTACTTACCTTTGGCTTTCCATAAGCCCCTCCTTATATTCCTGATCTAAATTCGTGCTCCCGTTAGTTCTGCAATGGTTACTCATCCTCCTATTTTTAAGGGATTCTTTTGTGCTCGGTAACTACCCTTAACGAATTAGCTACTTTCATACACTGATTCAATTTTAGCTTATTCGGAGGAAGTCCCTTCTAGAATGGCCCTTGCTAAACTCCTTTGGGTTGAGTTTTAGGGCCTAATAAATTTGTTCAATCCACTAACAATAACTGATTTTTTTTTTTAAGTGATGTAACTCACTTGGAGAAGGTATTTTTCAAAATATACATGTTAGAAATTTTTAATGACAATTATTTGCAAGTTTTATGAAGAAAATATATTATATCGGATTATTGTTAAAATATATTTATTTAGAATATAATAATATTATTTTTATTTTAATTATTAATCCCTTTTTTATAATGGAGTAGCGTATTCTTCTTTTTCTTTTAAGTTTGAAATTTAGTGTCTTTTCTAAAAATATGAGAGAAGTTTTTTTTTTAATCAAAATTATTTAAATACATTGATTAGGTATATTAATTAGAGAACAATTAGTGGGGTAAGTTGGCTGATGAGTGCCGCCTTCTACAATTTGTAGCATTTGACTTTGAAGCTTATATAATCCCATTCTTACGTTAATTTGCCTGTAATAGATGGCATTTGGCTTGCAAGAATGGAAATGCAATAAAATAGTAGCAAGATTTTTGCTATTTCAAATAACAAATGTCAACTTACGCATTTAGTTGATATTAGAACGACAAATCTCAGCGTTCCGTCTTTAGCAGCGCAATCAAAGTGTAGAGAATTCAAGTAGCAAGCAATTATAAATTAAATTGCATAATCAATTCTCCTGGGTAAATTGATTCGTTCAAATTTTATAACCAAACCTTGGTGCATGATTGATACAAATTGCATTAAATATCAATGCAAGTAATTTATTCTCTCCTTTCGTGTGATATTAATTAATTCTTAGTATAGTTTTAAAATTATTTTTACCGACCACTAGGTATTGTTTTTCTGTGATTCCATGGCATCCGAGTTTGATACCTTGTAGAAGTCAATCAATAGCGGAGCCAGAAATCTTCTATGGGAGGGGCCAAGACAAAGTACTAACATATAACCTTAATATAAAAAAAACCACATATACTATAACAAATACACAGGAAAAAAAAATTTTGCATGTAGGAAGCCATGGCCCGTGGAAAACCCCACTCGGCTTTGCCCCTCAAGTCAATGTAAGCAATGATAGACTTCGTCAACTTAGTTTTTTGTCAGTTTTACACTCATCTCCACCCTGAATTTCATAAAAGGGGCATTGTAGATTTAATATAACATTTCTCCAATTTTAAAATGCCGCTTGTTTTGTAATATTTTCACCAAAATATTTTCCTTTTGCATAGCAGCATATTGAATTTAAAAGAGTTGCGTTATTTTTACATAATTTTTCAGATACCAAACATATAGATAAAATACTCATAACATTTTTTATTTAGATAAACATGCACTCAATAATCACCCAGACTTAGATTCATATACTATTTTTTTTTTTTCACATATATTTTTTCATTGCAGGCAATTTTATTCGAGTATTATAGAGTACTTAAATGTAGATGATTCTTCCGACTAATATTTACATAGTAATTTGACACATTACGGTGGACTAACCCCCTTATTGTTAGACTAAACCTCAATTGATATATTCATATACTATGTGTCTAATATATCTATGCATACTATGTACAAATCATACTTCTCTTTAAAGTAATAGTCCCTTGATAACATTGTCTTACCCACCAAACATCAACTAACGATCAACTGACATTGTGGATGTTTTAGTTTCCCCTCATGGGATTTCTACTCGGATGGTCTTACAAATAATATCATCTTTTCTCTATTTTTTTCCTATCCAAATAATATTAATATATGTTACAATATAAATGATTAAATAAATATAAAAATTTATTTATGTTGGTACTATATTAATTTTTTAATGTAGGTAAAATCCTAAAATTAAATCCTTATAATTATCTTAAATTAATATTATAAAGACTTAATATTGACTAAGATATCTTATTACTATGAGACTAAATTTTTAATATTATTCTTATGATAAAGTTTTCTTAAGAATAACATTCCAACAATATTAGCTATTAATTAGTTTAATAAGTCTCTTTTTATATATTTTAAAGTTATTCATATATATTATTGTAATTTATTTAAACATAATTCACATATTAGATGCAGCAACAAATAATTAATGTATTTTTAAGGTATGTAATCCACATGGAGGGATGTATCTTAAAAAAAAACATATATATTACAAATCACAAATATTTTAATGACAATTGTTTGTGAGTGTTATAAAAAATTATTTTATTAAATTATTATTAAAATATGAATTTATTTATATTAAAAGTATATCAAAATTGAATTATTATGATTATCTTATATTAAAGATTTAATCTTGGTTAAGGTATCATATATGATACTAATTTTTTAGTATTAAAGTAATAAGAATATCTTTTTCAGAATTGCGTTTTGACAATATTAACTTCTAATTAGTTTAATAAGTCTCTCAATTCATATATTTTAAAGTTATTTACATATATTATTGTAATTTATTTAAACTTAATTAATATATTAGATTCGCTAACAATAACTTATTTATTTTATATATATGAAATTTTTAATGATAATTATTTGCTAGTTTTATGAAGAAAATAATTAAAATATATTTATTTAGAATATAACACTATTATTTTTATCTTAATTATTAATTTTTTTATATTGGAGTACCATTTTTTTTTATAAATTTAAAATTTAGTGTTTTTCTAAAAGTATGAGAGAAGTTGTTTTTTTTAAAATCAAAATTATTGAAATACATTGACTAGGTATATCAAAATTAAATTCTTATGATTATCTTATATTGAAGATTTAATCTTGGCTAAGGCATCATATATGATACTAATTTTTTAGTTTGACGTAATAATAACATCTTTTTTAGAATTTCGTTTTGACAATATTAACTGCTAATTAGTTTAATAAGTCTCTCAATTCATATATTATTTACACATATTATTGTAACTTATTTAAACATAATTAATATATTAAATTTACTAATAATAACTGATTTATTTTTTAAGAGATGTAACCCACCTAGAAAATGTAATTTTCAAAATATATACATACATGTACATACCCTTAATACACACACACACACAATATATCTATATATATACGAAATTTTTAATGATAATTGTTTGCTAGTTTTATGAAGAAAATAATACTATATCGGATTATTATTAAAATATATTTATTTAGAATATAATAATATTATTTTTATTTTAATTATTAATTTTTTTTACAATGGAGTAGCATTTTTTTTTATAAATTTGAAATATAGTGTCTTTTCTAAAAGTCTCTCTAGAAGTTGTTTTTATTTTAATCAAAATTATTTAAATACATTGACTAGGTATATTAATTAGAGAACAATTAGTGAGGCAAGTAGGCTGATGAGTGCCGCCTTCCACAATTTGTGGCAGACACGTTTTAGGAGGGACCTGATCCACCGTAGACCGGACATTTGATCACATTTTTTTTATCATTTAACCATATTTGATCCATGGTGAACCCAAAGTTTTGGGGTCCACTCTAAACGCTGCCTGTGTAGCAATTGACTTTTAAGCTTATATAATCCCATTCTTACACTAATTTGCTTGTAATAGAAGGAATTTGGCTTGCAAGAATGGAAATGCAATAAAATAGTAGCAACTAAGATTTTTTCTATTTCAAATAACAAGTGTCCACTTACGCATTTAGTTGATATCAGAACGACAAATCTCAACGTTCCGTCGTTAGCAGCACAACCAAAGTGTAGAGAGTTAAAGTAGCAAGTAATTGTAAATTAAATTGCATAATCAAGTCTCCTGTATAAATTGATTCGTTCAAAATTGTATAACTAAATCTTGGTGCATGATTGATACATATTGCATTAAATATCAATGCAAATAATTTATTCTCTCCTTTCGTGTGATATTAATTAATTCTTAGTATAGTTTTAAAATTATTTTTACCGACCACTAGGTATTGTTTTTCTGTGATTCCATGGCATCCGATTTTGATACCTTGTAGAAGTCAATCAATAGCGGAGCCAGAAAATTTTCATGAGAGGGGACTGTTAGGAAAAATAATTTGAATACTAGTAATTTAGCTTTAAATAATAAGAATAAAATGACAGCAACAATGAGATGTAGTAGGAATTATTCTTAATCGTCGTGACCTTTATGGTTTAATTCCGCCCTACCCAAAGCCTATGCTCGGTGGAATGGCGTTGACGGCTAACCCTCCAGATTAGGCGTGGGTCTCCACTGCGAACTCCGCCCACACGATTTGATCCCAGACGCTGGCGGCCAGATTTTGCAAGAGGCGAACGCATAGAACAAGTGGGGTAGCTTCTCATCGCGAAGAGTGAGAATGAAGAGATGGGTGTGTTATGTTATGCAACGTGTATGAGGTTTATATAGGGAAAAGAAATATTGTTATAAAAGTAGCCGCTGAATAACGGCCAGAAAGAGCCGTTGGTAACGGTCAAGCAGTGTAGTTAGCATTAAAGAAACAAATTAAAAAATTAAAATTGGCAGAGTAATAAAGTTTGGCAGCCCACACGCCGATGGACAAGACGACGGGGCGGGCGGGCATGTGTGTATATAACTAAGGCCCAAGCCCACAATTGTACCTCAATATAAGGTATTTACCTAGCAAGTACCATCATATATAAATGTTTATTAAAACATTTTCATGAACAATGTAGACTTTCCATAGTTAAATACACATTATAGACAAAACTAAGTTTGAAAGAAACACTAAGACCCATATATATATACAACAATCCCCCACATGTTTCAAACTTAGAGGAATAAATAGGAATGTTATGCTTTAGTGTAGTATCCAAAGGATTTGAACTTCACCTTAGGTACAGGTGGGTGACAACCCTAGGAAATTTGGTAGAAATCTCTTTGAACCAAACTTAAGATAGCAGTTGAGCACGTCCACCAACCACACAACATCCCATAAGATATCTGCTCTTAGCCAGCTTTTCAATTAAGGCCATGCGCTATCCTGGAATCATGAGAGCTCTAGAGTTTTATGCCCATACTCATGGAAGACGGCCTCATCTCCACTCTCACTTAGGTGGCATCCATCAGGAGTATGCTACGAGATACCCCACCCCCACATTGAGGGCTATGGATCCATTAAGAGCTTTGCTCATCCTAAAACACCACCGTAGCGCTGGCTTTGTCATACATCATGGGAGGAACTCTTCACCAATCATCTCATGTAGCGGCGAAAATAGTAAGAAGCATAATACCCTTTATGAGACTCATGACCCGTTTACCACATTGAACCACCTTCATGGGATCTCCAATCACAGTGGTTGGGTTTCCATCATACGCCTTAAGTTATAGGCATCAGTCCCATCCCCTCGATGTTTCACTTACTAGCCCTAGTAAGTGGCAAATCAATGGGTCGACCAAGTTCTTTTCGACCTTACAAAATCCATGGATATCACATTGTTCTCAATCAATCGCCTTACAATATTATGTCTCGGTCTAATATGCCGACTTTTTCCATTATATATTTTGTTCTTGCTCTCGGCAATGGCAGCTTGACAATCACAATGAATAGACACGATGCGTGTTCTATCCCATAATGGTATGTCCACCAATAGGTTTCTCAACCATTCACATTCTGCTCTTTTCTAAAGCTATAAATTCCGACTCCATAGTGGACTTGGCAATACAAGTCCTGCTTTGGTGGACTTCAAGAAAATAGCCCCACCGCCAAAGATAAAAACATAACCACTTGTAGACTTTAATTCATCGTAGTCGAAATCCAATTTGCATCACTATATCCCTCTAATACCGAGGGATAAACTTGAATACACTAAACCAAAATCCTTAGTACCTTTTAAATACCTTAAAAGTCTAATTAAGGCATTCCAATGGATATCATTAGGATTATGAGTATATCTACTTAGTCTATTCACAAAGATATGCAATATCCGGTCTAGTACCATTAAATACATCAAACTACCAATTATGTGCATATTCAATTTGTGATACACTATCACCTCTGCTTTTAACTAGATGCAAACTAGAATCATAAGGAGTAGATACAGATTTGTAGTCAAAATATCCAAATTTCTTAAGCATGCTTTCAACATAATGAGATTGAGATAAAATGAATCTATCATTTTCCTTACTCAATTTTATTCCAAGTATAACGTTAGCAACACCCATATCTTTCATATCAAATTGAGGAAGACAAAAATTTTTAGTTTTAGTTATAGTATCTAAACATGTACTAAAAATCAGTAAATCATCAACATATATAGGATGATAACACCAACACCATCATTAAACTTGCTATATATGCATTTATCGGATTCATTTGTCACATACCCATTGGAAATCATAACATGATCAAATTTTTCATGCCATTGTTTTGGAGCTTGCTTTAAACCATAAAGAGATTTAACAAGTTTGCATACCTTGTTCTCCTTGCCCTTAACCACACATCCTCAGGTTGTTCCATGTAGATTTCTTCTTCAAGATCACCATTGAGAAATGCGGTTTCACATCCATTTGATGCACAACAAGTTTATAGATAGATGCAATGGCAACAAAACTCTAATAGATGCAATTCTAGTAACAGAGAATAAGTATCAAAGTAATCAAGATTCTTTGTTGCTTGTATCCCTTAGCTACCAACTGGCCTTATATTTATCTACACTACCATCTGGTTTTAGTTTTTTCTTAAATACCCATTTACATCCAATAGGTTTTGTCTTAGGTGGTAAATCTACTAATTCCCAAGTATGATTGGCCATAATAGATTCAATCTCAGCACAGATAGCATCTTTCCAAAAAGAAGCATCAATAGATGTAATAGCATCATTATAAGTTAAAGGATCATCGTAAACAAGATAAGCATAAAAGTCATCACCAAAATCTTTTTCTTTCCTTGTTCTTTTACTCCTTCTCAATTCATTATCATTTTGATCAACTATATCCTCTGATATATTCTCATGTGAGTTTCTACTATGCTTTTCTTTAGTTTTCATAGGAAATACATGCTCAAAGAATGATGCATTACAAGATTCAATTATGGAATTATGTTCTAACACATCACTTTTGACAACAAGAAATCTATATGAAACACTATTTTGAGCATATCCAATAAACACACAATCACATGTTCTGGAACCAAGTTTCCTTTTCTTAGGTCAGCAACATTACCTTAGCTAAACACCCCCACACTTTCAGGTGTCCTAAATTAGGTTGTTTATCAAACCAGAGCTCATAAGGTGTTTTACTAAGTTTCTTATGTGGTACCCTATTTTGTATATAGCAAGCTGAGAGGATAGCTTCCCCCCATATATAGTTAGGTAATCCCGAACTAACAAGCAAGGCATTCATCATTTCTTTAAGAGTTCTATTTTTCCTTTCGGCTATACCATTAGATTCAGGTGAATAAGGTGGAGTTATTTCATGTATTATACCATGTTGTTCACAAAACTCATTAAAGGAGTTTGATTCATATTCACCTCCTCTATCTCCCATTCTTAATCTTTTAATTTTCTTACCAAGTTGGTTTTCTACTTCATTTTTATATTTAATAAACTTTTCACAAGCCTCATCCTTAGATCTCAACAGATATAATTTAGTATATCTAGAATAATCATCAACAAAGATTATGTAAAACCTTTTACCACCTCTTGTCATTGTGTGCTTTAAATCTCCTAAATCACTATGTACTAGCTCTAATAATTCACTTTGTCTTGTTACTTGTTTAGATGGTTTCTTAGTTATTTTAGTTTCTACACAAATTTCACATTTATCCAAGCTAGTATTATCCAATCTATCAATTAGTCCCATTTCTTTTAATTTTAAGATATACAGAACATTTACATGTCCTAATCTACCATGACAAACATCAAGAGAATCAAGCAAGTAAGCGAAAGAAGAGCTTCCTTCATTGTAATTAGTAACTACATTCAAAACATACAGACCATCATTAAGATAACCTTTACCAACATATATGTCATTTTTAGATAAGGTAACTATGTTACTATCAAAGGTTACCTTCACATTGGCATTGTTAAGAAGATGGGACCGACACCAGACAATGTTTAATGGCGGTACAAAGAGTACTTCTGAGACAAAGACATGGTTTTCCCAGATGTCATTTTTAATGGCACCTTTCCTTTACCTAAGACTGAGATTTTGCTTGAATCTCCTAGGTAAACATAATCCTTCCCATCCTCTATGGGAGAAAACTCGAGAGAACATCTCCTTCTTAGCACAAATGTGCTTTGTGGCACCAGAGTCACAATCCATCCCTTGGCTTCCTTCACTAAAAGCATTCGTAGACACTATCACTATAACATCATCTTGATGTTCCACCACGCTTGCTCCTTCTGTCTTTGATGATGATCCTCCTCCTTTATTTGCGCCTCCTTGATTGTTCCTTCTCGGTCTACAAGCGGATGCAAAATGACCTGTTTGCTACAAATAAAACAAGCACCCTTCTTCTTTTGTTGTTGGTTAGAATCATGCTTGAAATGTGGTTTATGAACTCTAATGTTATGATTTTTAGAGCCATAAAATGATTTTTTAGACTGCATATCCTTAGCAATGTTAGCTCTAGCATGCATATCCTTAGCATTTTGTTCACTAGCCATTAGTCTATTTTCTCCTCAATTTTAATATGCACAATAGTTTCTTGCAATGTCATAGCTTTTCTCTTTTGCATGAAATTCATTTTATAATCTTTCCAAGATTCAGGTAGTTTATCAACAAGAGTTTGAGATACAAACCTTTGAGTGCAATATCTCCTTCTTTAGCTAATTCATCTACAAGCTTAGTAAATTCATTAATTTGAGAAGCAACAGATTTATTTTCATCCATTTGAAATGCATTATAATTATGATAGAACCTTTTTACTACCTTCTTCTTCATAAATATATTTTGAACTAAAGCATCCCAAATATCCTTTGCATGTGCATAATGACAGTAAATATCATACAAATCATTTGATACAGCTCTTAAAATATTATGTTTGCACAATTTATCAAGCCAATTCCCAATCCTTCAAGGCTTGTTGATAATTTTGAATCATGTTAGGTTTAGGATCTTGTAAAACAAAATCGATTTGAGAAAAGTCTAAAACTTCTAAAATTTTGTGTTGCCATCGTTTAAAATTATTTCCATCAAATGATTCAATCCTTGAAGCATCAGAATGACCTTAGCAAAGAGCTAAAATACTAGGATCCATATTTAAACCCTTAAGAATGTTATGAAAATAATTTGAATACTAGTAATTTAGCTTTAAATAATAAGAATAAAATAGCGGCAACAATGAGATGTAGTAGAACAAGGTTACACCGATATGGCGTATGACCCCAAGGGTTTAATTCGCTTCTACCCAAAGTTTATGCCAGGAATGGCGTTGATTTGGCTAACCCTCCAGGATTAGACGCGGTCTCCCCACAGAACTCGTCCACACGATGATCCCGTGACGTTGAGCAAGCAGATTTTGCAAGAAGCGCAGTAAAAAGCAATAAACAAGGGGTAGCTTCTAACTGCTGAGAGTGAGAATGAAAGAGATGGGTGTGTTATGTTATGCAATGTAAAGGGTTTATATAGGAAAAGAAATAGACATTGTAAAAGAGCCGTTGAATAATGGTCGGAAAAAAGAGCCGCGTTAGCAGTCAAGAAAAGAGCCGTTGGAGCATTAAAGAGCTGCAACGGTAAAAAATTAAAATTGGCAGAGTAATAAAAGTTTGGCAGGCCCACACGACGGACCGAGACGAGATCAGAGCTGGCGGGCGCGTGTGTGTATTTAACTAAGGCCCAAGTCCACAATTGTACTTCAATACCATAAGGTATTTAAGTTAAAATACCATCATATATAAATGTTTATTAAAAACATTTTCATGAACAAATGTGACTTTCTTAGTTAAATACGTATAGACAAACTAAGTTTGAAACACACTAAGACCCATATATATATACAACAGGGACAAGACAAAGTACTAACGTATACCCTTAATATAAAAAAACCACATATACTACAACAAATACACATAGAAAAAAATTTTGCATGCAGGGAGCCATGCCCATAGAAAACCCTCCTTGGCTCTGCCCCAGAAGTCAATGTAAGCAATGATCAACTTGGACTTCGTCAACTTAATTAGTCTTTTGTACCAAATCAAACCAAAAGACGGAAATTACAGGGATAAAAAAAGAGAAAATATGAAACTTAAAAGAAAAATCCTGTTTGGTCAGTTTTACACTCATCTCCACCCTGAATTTCATAAAAGGCGCATTGTAGATTTAATATAACATTTCTCCAATTTTAAACTGCCGCTTGTTTTGTAATTATTTTCACCAAAATATTTTCCTATTGCATAGCAGCATATTGAATTTAAAAGAGTTGTGTTATTCCCACATAATTTTTCAAATACCAAATATGTCTCTCTTACATAAAATACTCATGATACTTTTTATTTTGATACACATGCACTTCGATAATCACTTAAACTTATATTCATGTACTATTTTTTTTCTTTAAATATATATCCTCCTATTGTAAACAATCTTAATTATTTGAGTAATATGAGACACTTAAATATGAATGATTTTCTCGGCTGAGATTCGTACTCTAATTTGTCACTTTGTGATTTGTGATAAACTAACCCCCTTACTTTTAGATCAAATCTTAACTGATATATTCATATACTATGTCTAATATGTCTATACACACTATGTATAAATAATATTTCCCTTTAAAATAACAATCCCTTGGTAACATTGTCTTACCCAACATCAAATAATGATCAACTAACATTGTGGGTGTTTTAGTTTTTCTTTGTAGATATTTCTATTTTGATAATTTTAAAATAACAATGACATTAGGATCTATTTTGAATGGAAGCGTAATATAATTTTAAATTATAGTATATTTTATGTTAGTCTCTAATATAAAAAGTGCTTAGATGCCAATAATCAGAATGAGTAGAAGCGGAATCCCAGTAGTATTAACAAACAAACCCAAACCTACGCACTCTTGTCTTGGTTCATAACTATCTTCTCATCAACAATCCAGCTTTTCAAGCTATCATCACCATTCATCCCTTTTTTCCCCGCCAACACAAACCAACAGATTGAAAAGGACCTTATATCGAGAACGTTCACAAAGATAAGAAGCTGTCCTGGTTAGGCCCATCATTCAGCTGTCACAGAAAAGTCATGGAGTTCGCAACAGTCATGGGAAGAACCACACACAGGAAAAGAGTAGAAGCGATTGGGAGGGAAAAGGAAAAGAAGGAGATTGTAGATCAACTGATGTTGCTGCCAAGTGAAAAAAGTCTTGCTCCTGTTCCTGTTCCTGTTCCAGTTCCAGTGATTGCCATTGTGGGGATTGCAGGAATAGGGAAGACCACACTTGCTCGCCTCGTGTGCGAGGATGAACAAGTCAAAACTCGTTTTGGGTCTCCGATCAAGGTTCATTGCATGCATGAAGCCTTTGATGTGGAATCCATTGCAAAACGTGTCACTGAAGAATCAGCCGTGAGAGGGAGCAAAAGCAAACGCCACCTCCTGGTTGTGCTGGATGATTTGAGAGCAGAGATTCGTGACGAAAGTCTCATCACCAAGTTAACGGAGGACGGTATGTCCGTTGCGGCAATACTGGTAACTACACGCAGAATCAGTTCTCTTTCCAAGGCTACATACGGTTTGCACTTGCAGGGGCTTGATGACAAGCAAAGCCGGTTTCTGCTTCAGCAACATGCAAGTGATGATGATTCAATTTCAAGCCTTTTGAAAGATGGAGAGATCAGCAAGATTGTGGGGAAGTGTAGAAGAGTCCCTAAAGCAATAATAACCATGGCAAGGTTGCTCGACCCTCGTGGTGGTGGTGGTGCTGCCGGTTCCCTAGTAGGAGCTGATTTGAATGAGTTGTTTCTAAGGAGCTTAAAGTCTATCTACTACGATGATCTTCCCACGGTTCAGCATAAAGAGTGCTTTGCTTATGTGTCGTTGTTCCCCGAAGGTTATTTGGTTGATGCTGCTGATAGGTTAATTCATCTATGGATGGCGGAAGGATTCCTCGTAACAACACCTTCGGTTCCTTCTTCTTCGAGTCTAGAAGAAATTGGTCGTCAGCGCCTAAACGACTTCCTCGAGAGGTGTATTTTCCAAGACGTGGAAAAGGATGAGGATGGTGTTGTGAGGAGCTGCAGAATGCACCCCTTAATGCTTGACCTTGCACGCTACGTGGCAAAGGGCGAGAACATCATTGTCACCACCACCATGGATCCAGAAAATGACATGCATGAGCACGACAAGGTGCTACGAGCTTCGTTTGATTTCCGCTTACCCTTTTGGTGTCAAATCCCGGATTCCCTCTTTGAGAAAGCAAAGAAGCTGAGGAGCATTCTTTTGCAGACGAGAACTGAGTCATCATCAGTTCTACAAGAGGTGAAGATGAGTGAGTCAACTTGTGACAAGATCTGCACCACCTTCAAGAGCTTGCGCGTGTTGGATCTCCATGACTTGGGGATCAAGGTGGTGCCGAGCACTGTTGGGAAGCTGAAGAACCTGAGATACCTTGATCTTTCCCATAATAATATGGAGAAGCTTCCGGGTTCCATTGCCAGGCTTTTCCACTTGCAGACGTTGAAGCTCTCCCAGTGTCACTTCCTCAAAGAATTGCCAAAGGACTTGAAGAGTCTAAGTAAGCTGAGGCACCTTGACATAGAAGGATGTCTCAGCATCACTCACATGCCGCTTGGAATGAAGATGCTGACCTCTCTACAGACGTTGTCCTGTTTTGCGGTTAGCAAGAACAACTGCATGGGAGGCCTTGATGAACTCGCTGATCTCAACAACTTGAGGGGGCACTTGGAAATATTGTACCTGGAGAGGTTGAAATTCCATGCACCATCACCCTATTTGAAGCAGAAACAACACCTTCAGCGTTTGACTTTAAGATGGGATCAAGATGATGATGATGACGAAGGAAGCTACCCCAGTGAAGAGAAATCACTGGAAGTTCTTGAGCCACATCCGAATCTCAAAGTGCTGCACGTTATGGGGTACAAAGGTGGCAAGTTCTCTAATTGGCTCACTTCCCTCCGAAGCCTTGTTAAGTTCAACTTGTACAACTGTCCCAGATGCCAATTTCTCCCACCACTGGATCAACTTCCATGTCTCAAGATTCTCGAACTTAGGAGGTTGAATTCTCTCAAATTCATTGCAGAAAACACAGGCACCCCTTCCTCTTTTTCCATTGCCACACCAACAGTTCAATTCTTTCCATCCCTGAAGGAACTAACAATATGGGATTGCCCTAACCTCGAAAGTTGGTGGAAAACGGGTAACAATGTCAAAAGGCCAATCTTCAGCTGCATATCAATTTTACGAGTCCAATACTGCCCTAAGTTAACTTGCATGCCACTATATCCTGGTCTTGACGAAATGCTGGTGTTGGTGGATTCAAGCGTGAAACCAATGCGGGATACAATACATTATAAAACTGAAGAAGCTTTCGTTTCATTCTCCAAGTTGAAGTCGATGCTAATAGCAAGCATTGAGCAATCCCCACCAGAGGACTGGCTCAAAAAATTCACTTCCCTTGAGAACCTTCACATTCGAGAGTGCTCTCACTTAGAATCTCTACCCCAGGGTTTCAAGCATTTGAGCTCACTGCAGAATCTCACCATTGAGAACTGCCCCATACTTGATCTAGACCGCTCTATTGACGAATGGGAGGGTCTAAGAAACCTCCATACTTTTATCGTAAGGGAAATTCCAGAGCTCAAGTCCCTTCCTAGTGGGCTTGAAAACGTTACATCTCTGCAAGAAATCAGGCTTTATGATTGTCCTGGGTTAACCTCTCTGCCAGAAAGCATAGGCAACCTCACTTCACTTGGTAGGCTAGTGATTTGTAAATGCTGCAGCTTGGATGCGCTACCCAAAGGAATGGAAAAGCTCAAGTCGCTACATACCTTGATCATCATGGACTGCCCCTTGTTATTGCCAAGGTGTCAGCAAGAGACCGGAGATGATTGGCCACAAATTGCTCATATAAAAAATATCCTAGTGAAACAAACAAATGAAGGCTTAGGACTTGAGAATTCAAGACTGTTACTGTAAAGAGAAATATTTTTTCAAATGGATATGATTGGTTGAGGGCGAAAATAGGGTAAAAATTTTTATGGACGAGCTCTATATATATTTTTATATATAAAGCTTATTTATGAAACTTTTCATGTTATTTTTATTCTTTAACTAAACACATCCGAAAATTAGACATCAAGACACACACACATAGTTGTCAATTCTCTTTGCAGTAAAAATAACATATATATATATATATATATATATATATATAAAGCCATTTTTCCTTTGGTTGCTTTTTCCCTCTACTTCATCTGTACTTCTCTTTCTTAATAGAACGCATTTAATCTTAGAAAAATGTTATATATACATAATATTTTTTAGATACTGTTCGAGCTTACACTTTATCTATTATTAAATGAAATATGAACTTCACTTAAATTAGATTCATATCTCATCCAATAGTAAATGAGATGTAAATCAAAAAATATTATATTCACATAACATAACTCTTGATCTTATTGTACTATTGAAAATCTCAAGTAGCGGCTTAGTTGTGATGGCACGAATACCATAATCAGAATACTTGCAAGTGACATAGCTACTATTACGATACCTTTTAATATTGTCATCGAGAGATTCTTGCATAGATACAGTTCAAACACTTTATAATAAAAATGGGTCTTACTAACTTTATCAAGATACACTCATTAGTTTATAGGTCTTATCAATTTTACTGTAAATGTTCCTAAATATTAGTTATTAGAGTTGTTACTATCCAAGAATTTTTTATTGCGTAGAGCAGCACGAAGGCAGTCGTCATGGGCCCAACAGACAAAAAGAGGGTAACAATTTTCGATGGCAAGGTCTTGAGGAAGTCCTTTCCAGCGTAACGCGATGTGAAGATCACCAAATTCACAATAAAAACCAAGAGCGGAGTAGAAGATGCCACGAGAGACACCGTCTCATCTACAATGATGTACAAAGTAAATAACTTGTAATGCAAGAAGATGGGTATTCCCCGCAGTCGCCTTAACAAGTTTCGTCCTCCCCGAACTGGGGTCTCGTTATTGGATTGGATCATTCAGATCATCTAATAGATTGTCTCAGAATTGAGTTTCTAAACTGAGAAAATACGTGTTTGTACTTACATAGTTTAATAAATTGTAAGTACAATGCACTTTATTAATTTAAAAATAAGTATACCTTTATATTCTCACAGACTAACTGCATTTAAAAAAAAAAAAAGACAAAATAGATCTTTTGATCCCTTAACTTATTTTTATATTTTATTTTGATCCCTTAACTAATTTTCATATTGTTTTGGTTTCCAAATTACTAAATTTTCCATTTATTTTGGTCCTCAATTAATTTTCTGTTTATTTTGGTCCATAATTACTAAATTAACTAAAAGCGAAACATAAAATTAATTAAAAGACCAAAGCAACTAAATAATTATTTCCGAGGCTAAAATAAAAAAGAGAAATAACTTAAGGACCAAAAACTCCATTTTATCAACGACTTATTTCTCATTATCCTCACGTCTCCATGCTTTTCCTCTTCTTTTTTTTTTTCTAATCTTCAAGCTCTTATTTATCAAACAACAGAGGCACATGAATACAGAAAAAAAGCTGCTGATTACAAAATGACGAGGGCAATAAATAAATAAATCACTTGGGGTAAGATGAATAGATGATATATCTTATCCCACGAATATGATCAACTCGCAACACGTAAAGCAAGTCTCGGATCAGCAGACCCCAACCAAAGTGAGGCACAGCATATTGGCATCATTTTGTTTGTTACGTTCTTATTTGGATATGATGTTGAAATGAATTAGTTCATTTTCTAGACAGATACGACCAACACAAGCAAATTCAAAGTGCTTGTACTTCAGACTAATTGTCAATTGACAATAGAGCCATCCAAAAAAGGGAAACAGGCTTGTTATGAAACAGAAATAAGAGAGATTCATTCTCTTCATTATTTTCCCGATGAATTATTTGTATTGTACAGGAAATCACATAATGGGTAACACCAAGGTTCATTAATTACATATAGCTTTAACCCGAACACTAGCTTTGAGGCTGCAGATAAGTTATTACACAACAGAATTCACTCTCTACACACAATCCAGGCTGTTTTGAATGGAAAAAAAAAATGCCAAATTAGGAATGAGGGATCATATAACATAAACATATCCTAAGACTATAGATGGTCAGCTTTAATACAATTTGAACTACAAGCTATCTAAAACAAGAAGTTGCTCTTGCTATTAAGTTAGGTTATCTTCCTGAAGAGGCAGCATGCAGAAGGCACATAGATTCTAATGACCACCCTGCACGGCCTCTGCCTGCCCGCTCTCTTGAGTGTCATCACCCACGGGCTGATCATTCCTTCCAGACCTAACATCATCATTCCCAGGTAGTTCTCCAAGTCTCTCCTGTAGATTATATCGTATGGTAGTCAGACAGCATGACTTTGCATATATGTTTTCAGATATTAAAAATGGAATATCGGGAGAGTAGTCGAGGTTATTAGTTAGAATGGTCATACTCCTCCATCTAGGCCTGTCTATTTTGTTTGCTGAATCAACATTCAAATATGTGTAATTTATCGTTTTGGTATCCTTTGCTAGCTATCACTCACTAGCAGCAAGTGTGCTTATCAATTTGCAAAATAAAACAAAAATCCAAACATCAAAGCATATATGCTAAGGAGAGAAAGGAAGGAAAAAGTTACCCAAACCCTAGTTTACTAGATTTTTTAATGAGGGTAAAGGAAGGGAAGTGTTCGCCCCAAACCCCAAGAGTTCTACCCCCCTCCATCCCTTCCCTTTCTTTTCCACAGCTTCCTTTTACTAACATCCAAACCTAGCAATGTAAGAATTTAACATCACCTTGAGAGCAGCATTTTCAGAGAGTAGTTGCTCATACTCACTCCTGATCCGACTTACTTCAGACCGAAGAGAAGCATTTTCCTCTTTCAATGCCTCAGCATGCTGAGCTAGCTCATCACACTCAGCCTGAAAACAGCACACTCAAACAGGAATCAGACACATGACAGAAATGATCATGCAACGACAGTAGGAAAAGGCTATAGGTTGCTCTCCATCACCTGCTTGCGCAACCTGGATCTGCGAGCAGATTCCCTGTTGGACTGCTTCCGCCTTTGTCTTTTAAGCTCTCTTTCATCCTAAAAGTTATCCAGAAAAGATAAAGATTAAACGAAGAGGTTCAAAGAGTGTAGTAATGCAACAATAAAACTTTAAAATCAGGTCTCAGACAAATGTCAAGAGCAGTGTTGCAAGTTCTAAATGGAGGTCAATCAAGGAAAAAAGTAAATTTAAAAAAAAAAGTAACAAGGTGTGAGTCTAGAAAAAAGGCAATGGGCAGTTCAAACCTCAAGGTTACCTATTTATTTATTCTTTATCCAAAAAAGGGACCAGCGAAGCTAATTGTGTAGAGTGTTGACATATCAAGCTTAATATTGATTACCACATAGAGTCAGTTACAACCTTTAAATTCTCCAATTCTTTTTTTACCCTTCAACATAATATCCTACTCTATTTCTCAGCTTTATCTTCTTTCTATCTTTCATGTAAATAGTGATAATTTTCAGAATGAAGTAGTTTAAGTCTACAAGCTTCCAACACACAATAAAAGCTAAAAAGTTCTCAAGATGTTTCACAGTTGGACAACAAGTATTCCTTCACAATTAGGGTTTAGTTATATATATTCAAAAAGGTAAACCAATTAACTTTTTTCTACATGATCTGGTTCATTGAACATCATAATATGTAATCGAGGAACAGACATCATTTATCTGTTGTCAAAATTAACCTGTGGCCAAAGTTGTGACTGAACACTATCCCGTGATCCAGCAGTAACCATCCCTCCAGCAACTGCAGTAGATGGAACCTTTCCACGCAGTGCAGGAATGTTAGATGAAGTTGGCGTGCCCCAATAATCCATTCCAATATTTAAGTTTGTTGTGGGACCAGGAACTGCTCCAGGAGCACCACCAGCAGTGATAGGTACGACAGACATAGTTTGATTAACCACCGTATGAGGTGTTTTAAATCCCCCATTCTGAGGAGCATGCGCTGAACTGCCATTTTGAGATGGCTCATCTGTGATTCGCCAAAAAGGACACATTCAGCTATAACACACATACTTTACAAGTTTACATATAACATTACATAAGAGAAACTATATTAGAACAGCAGAGTGAGTAACCATGCCAAACCTTCGAAAGAATCCTGCCTGCCCCCTGATTTCATTTGAGAGTCCTACATTAAAACAGAGAAATCAGTACATATGGTAATTACCTGGCAGTTGAAGAGTACAAAACAAAAATTTATACAGGGCATCATCCAGAAGATATAGTTCATTGAGAGTTCAAAACACAAGTCACAAAAGCCACATGATTAATGCACTGCAGACCCAAGTCATTTTCTTCACCCAACATATGATTTTTAAACATATTTGACATTTATAAATGATGAAATCATTTATCCAACAGATTGACATTACGTAATAACAACATTGAGCATCCATTAGTATGCTGCTTTGTGACAAAAACTTGTAACAAGCCTCATGATTTGTTACACTGCATTATAACAAACTTTTACTAAGCTACATAAATTTTCGTCATTTTCTCAGACATGCAATTCAATGGTTTTTCTTTTTTGGATAAAATCAATTCAATGGTATTAATTTCCCAGTTTTTAAAGAGAAACAAAAATCTTCAGAAGTCGTTGAATGTTTATGCCCCTATAACCTTATCTATGTTAGGCCAATTGTAGTTCTTTTTCCAGAATAATGTAATAACTAATGCTGCTTTCCGGATAGCAATCCTACAGGAATTATATTTCAGCACTATATAAAGTGTTGCACCATTCTCTCCAGTCTAAATCCTCACATCACTCAAAATTGCGCTAAATATTTTTTCACATATCTTATACTCCTTCAAATTTATAATTGATGAAAAATAAATGTACATGGACATGTATTGGCAGCTTAGTAGCAAATTGACATATGTCATCAAACTTACATTCTGAGAATTGGCATCACTTCCTTCACTGGTACCTTCACTTGCACTCTCACCACTGAAAATCCAAGATTTCCTATCAGCATAGGTAGCTAATATGCAACCACAAACGGCAAGCCCATATACTCCCACAGGCTCAGAAAAATAAACCAGAAAAATAAACCACTGGCCATTGCCAAACCTACTAAGACATTTCCTATCATTGACAGAACAGTACAGCTACTAGATTGATAAAAGATGTAAATCAACTAACTGGGTAAGGGTTCAGGCATTAGAAGATAAATATTAATGCAACTTCTGCAATCTAAATGTCAAACAAACAAACAAAAAAGTCCAATAAAGTTGTAAAACAAACCTTTCATACTGTATTAAAAAACTGCAATAAGTCAGATAAAAGAAACTAAAAGAACACCGATGAAGGAAACGCCAACTTCAAGAAGTTGCTAGTGTTTTATTTCCCTATATCACATTTAGAAACCTAGCCACAGCTCAACACCAAAAAAAAAAAAAGGGTACAGCATAGTTCAGAATCCCAAGTTCATTTATCATTGCAGTTCAGATAATAATAGGCTCTCAAAAGCCTGCAATTAAATCATGCATCAAGGTGGGCCAGCAGGGAGTTGCTTTTGTTTAAACAAACAAATTTCTAGCTTTAATTGCATCATCTGGAATAACAGAAAAGCAAGACCACTTATTTTAGTAATTTAAGAGAAGTTGAGGTTTTTCTCACACTATAGGAATACGGATGCAAATGTTACCAATAATACACAGGCAGCATATTCAATAGTAGTTCAAATTCACCCATCCAATTCTGAAGCCAAGACTTGCTCTAGGACATGTCATGCTACAAGAAATTCCATTAGGTACAAAATCTAGTCCTCCAAATTAGTTTTGGATGGATCATTTATCTAGCTTGAGAAACAATAACTGATGCCGCAGACATATCATAGCAAAACACTATTCCATGTCAAAAGAGAGGAATCATTATATTATGTAGTGTAGCCTCAACAATTTGGCACAACATTTGGGAACAGAGTGTGCCTTTCTTTAGCCATGCCGAGTTACTATGATTCAAATACAAGAGGACATAATTCAACAACTAGATTGATCAACACACAACATCTTACCTCTTTGAACGAATTCCATTGGCTGATGCCCTTGGTGTTTTACCATGCTCATTATTTTTCCCTGTAATCATATTCAAACTACCCAAACTTCCTTTTGATCTTTTGATTGGCAGTTTTTCCTTCACCTCAGGAGGCTTGCCATCAGCTTCCATGCTGCCAGGGGTATTTCCCTGCATGTAAACTCATAAATAACTTTTTCATGGCTTGGATAAGGACAAGCCCTTTCACTGAAGAGGGAAAAGACAGAGAAAGTAAAAGAGACTCAAAAAATGCAGAAGGGGAAAGACTCACCGAAGCCTCAGCAATACCATTTGGAGAAGGCATAGCAAAAGGACTAAAAGGATAAGATCCCTGTATAAATTTGAGGCAATTGACAAAAAGTGGTTGATGAATTAGTTATTCAGTAACAAAATGATAACTTCAAGAAAGTATATTTTAAAAACAATACCGGAGGCATGGATGGATGAGCATATATGCCACTGTGGGGATACATTGCAACATAGGGATGTGGTGGAGTACCATAGGGAGGCATAATATGCTGCAAATAAAAATTTTATCAATGAACCAAAGAAAGCATGAGGCAGAATTCAGACCAGATATTTCATAATATTAGACACTTACTAGGGTGAAGTATAGACTAGTTGCAACACAGCAGAGAACAATAGAAAGACAAAGTAGACCATTCAACAATCAAGGACCAAAATCTAAAAAAATTCATGTTGCGTAGGTAAGAGTTCTTGTTCCACCCCTAATTAGGAGTTCAAGCCTATTTATTAAGACATGTACAGTTTCCTCATACCACCAAACTAACAAAGTAGTATACACCTAAGACATGTAAGGAATTAGTGTCATTATTAATCATAATATACAAATATTGGTCAAACATTTATTTCCCCAGAGATACTGCCCGTAAGGATAACTGACAACAAAGTGTCAAACAACTAAAAATTTACCGAACCATAACTTTATATGCTGCCAACCACCAGCATTGCTTTGATTCCATCTTTACAATTGTCACCATCTAGAGAGACTACAGATACAATTATCATCATCATCCACCACTGTAACCAGTGCCATTATCAATGTTCAATTGATATACCAAAACCATCATTCTGGCCACTGTCACCATGATTGTCATTGCCTAACTATTTATGCTGTCGTTACCGCCCTACCCACCCACATGCCAACACTACAGAAATAATGAAAATTTACTAAACCTGAAACAGTTTTATACTCAGCTTTCACTCTGCTCACAGGTTTCAACCAGGTACAGAGACACTGTCCTGAAACACTAATATAACACCGAAATAATCAATTTGTGAACAGGATCTACCCAATTCCTTGCAATCAACATAGTATTATAGGGATTTTTGTAATGCTTGTTAGAATACAACATAACGAATGCTAAACTAGGGATTCAACTTAGTAGGTAATGAAAAAATTACAAAATCCTTCTCACCGATGAATATAATAAGGCTCAAACACAACAACAAACAGGCTAGCCGTAACCAAATCATGAGGCAAATTTCCTTTAACTGATGTGCTACTCAATTCCGTCAACTTATTATAATAGCTTGAAAAGGAAAAACAATTAATATTTCAAATTTTCTTACATTTGTGATTGGGCTACAGCTTATGTATAGAGTATTTTGGTCCAGTTAGGTCTATAGGTTTGACCATTAATACACAATTTGATAGGGTTGACTTTCAATATCCTATACTATGTGTGCATGATAATGGGCATTTATAGCGCAAGTGACAATTACCTGGACACCCCACATATATGGGTGGGCTTGGGGACTTGATGCCAAGAACCCATGAGGAGGTATAGGAGAATATGCCTGTAAAACGAGGGAGCTAAGGGAATCAAAATCCAATCTTGACAATAATCAAAACATGATATGCCACCAATAAAGACTTTTCATTAAATACCTGAAAGCTGGACCAGTCAGGATTAATTGTTCCAGTGCTGGTGGTCAAAGACTGCTCCTGAAAAAACAACAAACGTTTCTGATGTCACACAAAAAGTACCATTAACTGCCAATACATATAAAACAAGAGAAACTCAGTTAGACCTGTGATGTAGGTGGAGGTGTCTTTGACTCCTTCTCTTTTGGGGTTTTATCCATCTCGCTGCTGCCCATACTTTTATGTCACTATCTTACAAAATTATAAACTACACCATCCTGCACCATAAACATAGCTTACGTTACAAGGCAGCTTAAGTGACACCATTCTCCTTCAAAACAAACAACCAAGTCCCACCAATGTAAAGTTAAGACTGTTAGACAAAACACTTAGCACCACATCCATCAATGCTGAATTTCTATACAAAGTTACAATCTTTATATTGCATGAATCTGGTTGTAACGACAGGAATGAACCAACACATTACTCCCTTTTCCATCCCAGTCAATGCAAAACCATCCAAAATCTAACCTTTGATGGTGCCCTATGTTATCCCCAAACCCTGCATGGCAGCTATAAGTTCTGTTCACCCCTACCAATATCCTAATAGATTAATCTATATTAAAAATTGACAAAGCAACGATAATCAGAGCTCTGAAAACCCAGCTGAAAACCAAACTTGCAAAGTGAAATTAAAACGATTCAACAAGCTGGCAATTCCAATAATTCAACTTAATTCATGGCGAATAAAGCTGAAAATTTCTCAAATTACCACTCAGGGAGGCTGAGGGATCCTCCAAAGGAGGAGCAGAAGCAGAACCAAAACCTGATCTGCAGAGGATGATGTAAACAAAGGAAAGACGAGACAACTGAATATGAGAAACAAAAAGAAATGGCAAGAAAAATAGAATTTATGTGTTAATTTGTACTCGTATTTGGGAGTCACAGAAAGGATATGATTTTGATTTCGTAAGATAGTATTGAATGAGAAGGGAACAAAGGATTGGGGAAAGATCAAGAATTAGGGTTTGTTTTTGGTGTTCACCCAGATGAGCTCATGGGGCGTCGTACGGTGTCCCTGTCCAGTGTAAATTTCGTTCCCGTTCGCGTTTCACACCAAATGTGAAATCCCCATTTACTCCCTCTGCCCACAGTTTTTTACAGTTATATTTCTTTTTTTTTTCCCACATATACTGTAGAAAGCAATCATGGTCGAATAATATAATATATTTAGAGATTAACTTGTATATATTGATAATATAAAATTATTTTATATTATTAATTGATAAAAATAAAAAAATAAGAAATTATGGTAAATTTTTTATTATAATAGATAATTATTTGTGTAAGTTGACACTTTTTATTATTTCTATTGGCTGATAATGTAAAACTATTTTACACTATCAATATGTTTAAATTAAATTCTTAAATATAAGTGACATTTTTAACCGAGATTCAAACTATAATTTGTCATATTGTGGTAAATTAAGACCTAATTTTATAATACTCTTTAATAAAGTGTTCCTGCTTATAAAAATCATAATCTAATTTTTTTCGCTTGATAAACAAAAAAGTTATAATATTTTTGTTCATGATTTTTAAAAGTCAAAAGTGCTCTTAAGAGCTCTTTATTGGTACCTTTTAGAGTTAGATTATATTTTTTAAAATTTTAAAAATTAATATAATTTTCCACTTTTTACTAATAATGAAAGTAAAAAATTATTTTTTTTAATATTTATATTCATTATAGTTACTTTAAATTTTTAAGAGCAACTTTATCAAATAATATTTTTGTAACTTCTACTTATTAAAAGCAATTTTTATATTATTTTATTAAATAATATTATTATAAATTTTTTAAAATAACTTTTAGAAAATTTAGAAAGCTCAACAAATTAAAGAAAAGAACAAAATACCAAATCGAGCTTAATTCCCTTATTGATAGACCAAATTTTAGTTAACCTTTTTTTTTTATTTTGTTGTATTGTATTTTGATATTTTATCTGATATACTTTTGCGTTTAATTGATATGCATTGATAATATAAAACATTTTTACACTATTAACCAATAAAAATAGGGAAAAATAAGAAATTATGATAGATCCCTCATTATAATGGATAGTTATTTATATGAGTTGATACTTTCTACCATTTCTATTGGCTGACAGTATAAAATTATTTTACACTGTTAATGTATTTAAATTAAATTCTATACTTTTTATCTTTTAATTCATTATTCATCATTATTATCCTTATTTTTGGTGAATATTATTCATCATTATTATCATATCATGTTATTGTTATGTTTGTATTATAATTTTTGTCTTTTTTATCTGATATATTTTTTATCTTTTAATTCATCATTCATCATTATTATCGTATCATGTTATGGTTCTGAAAAGAAATTCCAGCATATTGCCTTAATTCATTCTTATCTTTTATGAGTCTTTTTTTTTTCGTTACATTATCTTTTATGGGTCTGTATTTATCATTGTTCTTTTATGACTTTTTTTTATTGACATTGCTGCTTCGATTGCATAATTTGTCAAGAAAAAAAGGTACTTCTTAGCCACAAAAATATGTTTTTTGGGTTTTTTTTTCTTTTGTGGGGCAGATTTGTTTGATAAAAGTTTAAATTAATATAATAGCATTCAGATCAATAAAATAAAGAATATAGTGGCCAAATAAATTATTCCTAATAAATATTACTCAATTTTAATATTTCAGAGGGATAAATTTGATTTAATCACACATGACCAATATCTCCTATTTGGTTTGTCATCAACGAAAAATTTCACCAAATCTAATAAGACTAAAAAATCACCACATCAAGTTGCTCTACTATTTGTTAATTTTATATGAATTTAATAGGTATGTATTAATAGTATAAAATTATTTTATATTATCAACCAATAAAAATAAGAAAAAATAAGAAATTATGATAGATCCCTCATTATAATGGATAGTTATTGATATGAGTTGGTATTTTCTACTATTTCTATTGACTGACAGTGTAAAACTATTTTATACTATCAATATATTTAAATTAAATTTATTTTATATATATTAAAAATTTAAATTAAGAAGAAAATTCGTTCAAATTTAAAATAAACTTTCAGTCCATCAATTATAGCAATACTTAAAAAAAACTTATCAAAAAATCTAAAACTAAAACTAAGTCAAAGCAAAACATGGGCATAAAAGATAGCATCACGGTAACTCCCTAATTATAGGACTATAAACTAAGGGTGCATTTGGATAAGATTATTTTGTCTAAAAATTATTTTTTTACTAAAAAAATTATTTTTAATATATTTGAATAAATTATTAAAAATAATTAAAATTTCAAAAAAATTTATTTTCAATTTTTCTTAAAAGTTAAATAGAATAATTTTTTTTAAAAATTAATTTTTAATATTTTTAGTTATATATAAAATTTTTATTTTAAAATTATTTTTTTTAAATTTGAAACAAACACATCCTAAATCAATGCTTTTTCAATAAGGCCAAATGTAGATCTACTCATCACTTAAATTTTATCTAGTAAAAAATTATAATGAAGTAAAAGACGAAAAGTATAGTACTATCAAGTTCAAAAGCAAGAAATACGAAGACTGTGAGTTCAGGGAGTAAATGGGAATTTCACCTCAATCTGCAAATTAGGGTTGCAAATCTCGCTAGACAATGACACCGTACACGATCCATGGGTTCGTCTCCGTGATCAGCCAAAGAGGGTGCGTGTTACGTTAGTCCAGGTAGGTTTGGGAGTTATGTTAGTCCCAAATAAACATGGTGCATTATTCTTGCTGACAACCGTTGGATCAATTTTCATTTAAGATCGGATGGCTGAAGTTATAACCCCTATTTAGTGGCAGAGAAATAATTTTAAAATGTGAAAAATGTAAAGATTTGCAAATAAACCCATAGATTTTTGTTAATCTGAGCTGTGTGTGCTGGGCTACAACAGCGGCATCGCAAACATACCCTCCACCATCGGACTCTTCATACTACCACCACTAGCAGTTGCAAGCCACCACCAACCACTTCTTCTCCCATCCGCCACCACATTCCAATGCAAAATCCCTCAAACCAATCAAAAGGATGAACCTTTCCACCATAGCCATGGCTTACATTCATAGTAGCACATACACTTTGCCTCGATAACCCACTACACCACCATCTACTCCATTTTTTTTTTTGGGAGGGGTGGAACAAAACCAGAACAAAAAAGTGCCAGAAAACGAATATCAAATAAATACTTACGATTTTTATACTCTAAATTGTGTTGTCAGCTTCTTGGTTGGTGTTGATCAGATAATGGTAGGTGTAGGTGACGAGGCCTGTACAAGATTTGAAAGTAGCCGTAATGATTGAAGGGATACGTTGAAATTGAAGTGAATGCAGGCAAGGGGATTATTTTGCAAATGTTTGCCAAAACGGTCGTTTTTGCAATATAAATGTGGGCTTATTTTGTAATTTTTAATACTAAGAGTAACATAAGTCCCAAACATGTTCGGACCAATTTATCACTCACCGCCAAAGAGACATTAACCTTAATGAACCCTAACTTTTCAATCTGTCCCCAATTCTTCTCATCAAATTCTCTCATTCAAATTTCAAGATCAAATTTTTACAATATTCCCCTGATAAAGGTTCCCGATCAAGCTTGGTGCTAAGCACCAATTCTTCTTTTCTTCCCATTTTTGTCAAGTGTGCAGTTGTTGCATCTTTTGTTTGTTTTCATCATCCTTTGCAGATCAAGTTTTGATTTTGTCCCTCCTCCAGCTTTGGAGGTTAACAATGTCTAAACGATGATTCGAGAAATTTTCAGCTTTATTTGCCAAGAATTGAGTTTAATTTTTGATATTGCTAGCTTGGTGAGTAGTATGAATTTCACTTATAATTCTAGGTTTCATCTGAGTTTTCATAGCTTTCATCATTGCTGCCTTGTCAAATTCTGATAGAGATGAATGTAGTAGTGTTATTGTTGAGGTGAACAGAACTTATAGCTGCTATCCTGGGCTAGGTAAGGGAACTTGAAAAGCTGAATTTTGGATGGTTTTGCATTGATTGGGAAGGAATAGAGAGCAGTGTATCGACATATTCTCATTCCTTTTTGATATAACTTATTCATGCAATTTAAAGATTGCAAATTTGTAGAGTAATTCAACATAGAAGCATGTGCTTGAAGTGTTTTGTCAACATGCTTTGACTTCGGTTGAATCTGGCTGGTCATTTTTGAAGGAGAATGGTTTCTCTTAAGCTGCCTTGTAACGTAAGTTATGCTTATGGTGCAGAATGGTTTAGTGTATATTTTTTGTAAGATACGGTTATAAAACTATGGGCAGTAGTGATATGGATAAAACTCCAAAAGAGAAGGAGTCAAAGATGCCTCCACCCACATCACAAGTTTAACTCTTTTTTTTAATCTATCTTGACAGTTAATCTTACTTTTGTGTGACGTTAGAAGCCTTTGTTATTTTTCCAGGAGCAATCTTCCTCCATTGGCACTGGAGCAATTAATCCTAACTAGTTGGGCTTTTAGGTTCTTAATGAAAATTCTTTGTTGGCATATAATGTTTTGATTGTTTTCAAGATTGGATAAGGTTGGATATTGACTTCCCCAGCTTCCTCATTCTACAGGCATATTCTCCTATACCTCCACATAGGTTCTTAGCATCAAGTCCCCAAGCCCACCCATATATGTGGGGTGTGCAGGTAACTGTCACCTATATGAAAAATGTCCACTCTCATGGGCACAATAGTGTAGAATATTGTAACTAAACTGTACTATTATATTATTATTATTGCTTATTAATGGTCAAATCTAAGACCTATCTGGGCCAAAATACTTCATAGTCCATGTTTAAAATATGTAGCTATTAATTGCTTTTCTTTTTCAAACTATTATCATCAGTAAACAGAACTGGGAAGCATAGCAGTTAAAGGAAATTTGTGTTATACTTTGGTTACAGCCAGTGAGTGTGTTTTTTTTCTATTTGAGCCTGATCATATTCACTCACTAGAAAGATTTTATACCTTCTATTTTTGAGCCTGCTAAGCTGAATCCCTAATTTACCATTCATTGTATTGTCTTCAAACAAGCATGACGAAACCCCCAATATTACTATGTTGATTGTAGGAATTAGGGGTTATGGATTATCCTGTTCACAAATTAACTATTTAGGTATTAATGTTATATTGTGTGTTTCAGGATTGTCTGTTGTGCCTGCTCAAATGTTGAGTAGAGTGAAAGCGAGTATGAAACCATTTCAACTTTAGTAAATTAACTATCCCTTTAGTGATGGCATGTTGGATGGTGGGACAGCAATGGGAACTTCAGTAGTTAGGAAATCAGTCATTGTCAGTGGTGGTGATAGTGGTCAGAATGATGTGTTATGGTATATCACTTGGTCTTTGGTAATGGCACTAGTTATGGTGGGCTGGTTATGGTGGTGTGTGATGAGGAGAATTAGATTTGTATCCTGTCTGTACGATGATAATTGTAAATATGGGATTAAAGCAATGGTGGTGGTTGATAACATGTAAAATTCTTGTTTGGTGGATTTATATAGTAAATTGACACTTTATTGTCGTTATGGGCAGTGTTTATAGGGACATAAATGCTTGATCAATTTGTATATTATGAGTAATGATTAATTATTAATAATGCCCCTTATTCTATTCCCATCTTAGGAGTATACTATTTGTTAGTTATATTGAATCAGAACGCAGAATATGTCTAGGCTTGAACTTCCTAATTAGGAGTGGAATAAGAGCCACCCTTACCTCTGCAACATGAATTTTTAGATTTTGGTCTTGAATTGTTGAATGGTCTTCTTTGTTTGCTTATCATTTTTTGGTTTTTCCATTGTTCTCTGCTATGTCTGCTACAAGTCGATTCCTCACTCCGCTAATACAACGAAATATCTTATTTGAGTTCTACCTCATACCTCCTTTGGTTTATTGACGAAATTTTTATTTACAGCATATTGTGCCTCCCTATGGGACTCCAATACATCCCTATGTTGTAATGTACCCCCTTGGTGGCATATATGCTCATCCATCCATGCCTTTGATATTCTGTTTTACCATGCTTTCTAGAAATTATCACATTGTGATTAAATCGCTATTTCAGCAACAACTGCCTGTCTATTGTCTCAAATTTATACAGGGATCTTATTCTTTTAGTCCTTTCACCATGCCTTCTCCAAATGGTATTGCTGAGGCTTCAGTGAGTATTTCCCCTTTTATTATTATTATTTTTTTGTGCTCTTTATTTCTTCTATGCTGGACTTTCCTTATCAAAGCAAGGAAAAAGTAACCTATGAGTTTATGTGCAGGGAAATACTCCTGGCAACATGGACGCTGACGGTAAGCCTCCCGAGGTGAAGGAAAAATTGCCAATCAAAAAATCAAAAGGAAGTTTGGTTAGTTTGAATATGATTACAAGGAAAAATAATGAACCTGGCAAAGCACAAGGGACATCTGCTAATGGAATTCATTGAAAGAAGTAAGAGGTGGTATTTTGGTCAATCTAGTTGTTGAATTATGCCCTCTTTTATTTGAATCAAGGTAATCTGGCATGGCCAAATCAATGCACACTCCCTTCCCAAGTGTCCTAAATTGTGATTCTATGCCACATTAAATAATGCATCGACTCTTTGGCATAGAATAGTATTTTTGCTATGATAATCACCACCATCAATTATTGTTTCTCATTTACTCCTCTAGTTTTCTAAAAGAAAAGTCAGCGGAATGATTTGATTGGAGCTTATTTGGAGAACTAGATTGTGTATGTAATAGAACTTATTATATGTCCAAGGGTAAATTCTTGGCACTGGAGAAGTAATGCCTGTGGATCCTACCCAGTACCTAGTTATTTGATTTGTGTCATTCGTTAGTCTTGTGGTTGTATTGTCCTATCAACAATAGGAAATGTTTTAGTAGGTTTGCTAGTGGTTTATTTTTCTGAGCTTATTGAGTACATTGGCTTGCTATTGGCAATTGCGTACTGGCTACTTATACTGACATGAAAACTTGCATTTACAGTGGTGAGAGTGCAAGTGAAGGTACTAGTGAAGGAAGTAATGCAAATTCTTAGAATGTAAGTTTAGTGCCAGATGTCAATTTTGTACACTATTGTTATTATATGTACATGAACACTTATTTTTGCTGTACTTTTAAATTTGAAGAAGTGTAAGATATGTAAAAAAAAAGGGTTAAAAGAAATCCTATAATATATGTTTATTTAGCAAAATTTTGAGTGATGTAAGATCGAAGACTAGGGAGAATGGTATAGCTCTCTGTACTGGTGAAATATAATTCTTGTAGGATGCTTTCCTGACAGCAGCAGTTAAGCGTTACACTATTCTGAACAACAAATATAGTTTATCTAATATCAATGATGTTCATGGGGCCTAAACATTCAACTACTTCTGAATATTTTTGTTTGCCTTTAAAAGCTAGGAAACTAAAAGCACTGAATTGCAAGTATGAGAAAATTGAAGAAAGTTTACGTAGCTTACTAAAGATTTTGTTATAAATCACCATAGAGTAGTAACAGATGTTCAACATTGTTATTACCCAATGACAATCTATGAGATAAATGTAGATCTTTGAGATATGTCAAATATATTTGAACATCAGATGTGGGGGGACTGATAATGACATGGCTCTGGGGTATATAGCTCATCTTTAATTTTTATTGGACTCTCGATTGACTATATCTTCCGGATAATGCCATAAATGAATCATTTGTGTTTTGTGCTCCTCAACTGCCCGATAATTAGTATATGTATTTATTTCTATATTTTTTGTAGGATTCTCAATTGAAATCAGGGGGAAGGCATGATTCTTTTGAAGGTTTGACATGGTTACTTTCTGTTGTTCTAATATAAGCTGCTATTATGTAGTGTTGTATGTCAAAAAGTATTTTGTGTTACAGCTGAAATGTACCTCTTTTGCCGAATTACTGATGAACCATCTCAAAATGGCTACTCGATACATGCTTCTCAAAATGGGGGACTTAATACACCTCATGCAGTGGTTAATCAAACTATGTCTATTATACCTATCACTACTGGTGGAGCTCCTGGTCCCACAACAAACTTAAATATAGGAATGGATTATTGGGGTGCACCAACTTCATCCAACGTTCCTGGACAGTGTGGAAAGGTTCCTTCTACTGCAGTTGTTGGGGGGATGGTTGCTGCTAGATCACGAGATAGCGTTCAGTCACAACTTTGGCTATCGGTTAACTTTGACAACAGACCAATGATGTCTATTTCCTTGATAACATGTTATGGTTGTTCAATGAACCAGATCATGTAGAAAAAAATGAATTGGCTTACCTTTTGTTACCTATACAAGTATAACCAATGGCAAAATTTTGAATTTCATAACACTTGTGTTCTTGTTTTTGAGTGTTGGCAGTGCCATAATGGGCATAGTGCATTTTTAAGAATCAATGGGCATTGTTAAATTGATCGATTCCCCCTTATTTCTTTCTTTTGCCCTCCTTATCATGTTCACCATATTGCTTCTGGTTAGAGTTAATAATTTGATTTAGTTCTTATCCAGTTAACTTCTTATTCCTTATTTTTACATAGAGAAGTAATGGGTAACCAAGAATTTAAGGTTTCAACTACTCATTGCCTTTTTCTAGACTTTGGCTTAGGGAAGATCACTAGTTCTCTTTTTGGGTGGAGTTGACTGATAACTTGAAATATTCATATTTGTCTGAGACCTGATTTTAAAGTTTTGTTGTTGCATTATTGTGTTTTTTTTCTTGTAGCTCCTTTTCTAATCTTTATCTTTTTCTGGTTGATTTTTAGGATGAAAGAAAGCCTAAAAGACAAAGGCGGAAGTAGTCTAATAGGGAATCTGCTCGCAAATCCAGGTTGCGTAATCAGGTGACCAAGAGTACCCTATAAGCCTTTTCTTACTATACTATGGTTGCTTAATCATAAGTCCACATTTCTAATTCATGTTTGAGGGTGCTATTTTCAGGCTGAGTGTGATGAACTAGCTTAGTGTTCTAAGCCTTTGAAAGAAGAAAATGCTTCTCTTAGGTCAGAAGTAAGTCGGCTTCGGAGTGAGTATGAGCAGCTACTATCTGAGAATGCAGCTCTCAAGTTGATATTAACATCTTACATTGCTTAGTTTAGAAGTTTTTAAAAGGAAGGGAAGGGAGGGGAGGGACTTATTTGACTTCCTCTTGTTTGGATGGTGAACTAAATTAAGGAGGGAAATAAAAAAAAACTCACCACCCCTTATTCGAGATTAGTAAGGGATGTAAGATTTATTCCCCTTGCTCAATTTTAAAATAAACTGAAAAATGCTTTCCCCTTTATTATCTCCAAAATTAAGGGGTAAAGAACTCTTGGGCTTGGGTTTACCATATTTCCCCTCATTAGAAATCTTGCAAACAAGGATTTGAGTAACTTTTCCCCTACTTCTTCCTCCGTATCTCCCATCCAAACATGGTATTTATGCATTGATATATTTGGTTTTTGCCTTTTCTGCAAATGGATAAGCACTCTTGCCGGTGCAGAGTGAATTCTAACAAAGGATAGGTGGACAGCGAGAAATTACACGTTTGAATGTTGAATCAGCAAACAACATAGATATTCCTAGATGGACGGAAATTGATCCTCTCATGTAAAAATTTTACATAACTTGTTCATGTGTTGATTTTTACTATTGATTAGAAAAGTGGACCCTAGTCTAAGTCACACAAGAGAATCTAATCAATAATAAAAACAAACATATGACCCTTCTAATTAAACAACCTTGTCTACTCCTTTCTTAATATGTGAAAAGATTTATGCAAAGGCTTGACTATGCTAGTTGACTAACATACAATGTAATCTAGAGGAGAAACTTGGGGAACTACTTGGGAACGAAGACCTTAAATCTAGCATGAATAATCAGCATGTGGGTAATGACACTCAACAGAGCAGACAGGCTGAGGCTATGCAGGGTGGTCATTAGGATCTATGTTATCCTGCTGCATCCTGCCTTTTCAGGAAGATAATCTAACTTAATAGCAAGAGCAGCATCTTGTTTTGGATAGCTTGTAGTTCAAATTGTATTAAAGCTGAACATTTATATATAATCTTAGAATCTATTTATGTTATATATGATATCTCTCTTTCCTAATTTGGCATGCTTATTTTATTCAATATAACCTAGATCGCTTGTAATTTGTAAAGTGTGAATTCCGCGTCATACCTTGTATTGCAGCTTCAAAGTTAGTGTTTTCACCAAGCAATATATAGTTATGTTCATGAACCTGGGTGGTTCATTATATGAATCCATGTAGAAATATTATTCATCCTTCAAGAAAAAGGAATATCTATGCAGCTGGTATGTTTTATAAACTATAATTTCATCATTTGAAAAAAACTATAATCTATAATGAGTTTTTTTTAATTATTATTATCTTTTAAAATTTTTGGTCACCTAATCTATAATGAGTTTGAGTAATGATTTAGTTGGATTCTTACGTATCCTAATGTAAACAATTGAGTTAAGTATCATTTTAGTCCTTGAAATTGTATTCTGTCAATCACTTTAGTTGCTGGTTAGTTAATTGTCAGTCAACTGTTACGGTTTTGCTGATATATCGGGTTAAATGGCATGTCAGCATGTCACTTGGCACGCCACGTGGCACAACATCTGACGTAGCATGTGTTCGGAGGTGGGTTTACTTGAGAGGGCTCCAAATCGAGATTGGGGTCTCAAGCTGCTCTTGGTGTGATCGGTATGCAAGTGAGGTGAAGGTCCACGATAAAAAAAAATGGGGTACCTGCAAGGACTCCAACGTTCAAGTCAGTGAGTGCAGGAAGTATATAAGAATTAGGGTTTATCGGCAACACGCAAGGCGAGCGCATTCCGCGATGTTGAGGAACTGTTGCCTTTAATTCGAGTTTGGACCCCATCTTGGACTTGGGCCCGAGATGAATACTAGACGACCTCTGCATGGACTTAGAAATTGGGCCAAGTTGGGCTTGTATACTCTAATTCGGAATAGTGCCCCCAACTCGGTTAAGTGCTAATGTGGCAACGTGAGATCTAATAACGTGTCAAAATCTCATGTTGCCACGTCAGCACTTAATAGTACTCAATTGACAGCATGGACTAATATTGGTAACGTCTGAAAAATAAGAGGCCAAAATCAAGCGAAAATTTTTTGAAGGAC
Organism: Pterocarpus macrocarpus; assembly: GCA_031439585.1. Lineage (NCBI taxonomy): Eukaryota > Viridiplantae > Streptophyta > Magnoliopsida > Fabales > Fabaceae > Pterocarpus > Pterocarpus macrocarpus. The sequence continues at coordinate 63,916,734 of CM062520.1, read as the reverse complement.
CAAATCTGAAAAATCAAATATTTAGAAAGATTAAAAATATATTTAAGCCTACAATTTATATTCAAAAGCCCGCCCTCACCTTTCAGCAATTTAAAAAAAAAAAAATAGTAAAGCAACTTGATGCGGTGATTTTCAGTCTTGTTAGATTTGGTGAAAATTTTCGTCAATAACAAACCAAATAGGAGATATTGGTCGCATGTGATTAAATCACATTTATCTCTCTGAAATATTAAAGAGTTTAATTTAGGTGCACTGACAGTGTAAAATTTTTTTACACTATTATCCAATCAAAATCTTCCATTTATATGACTATTTAAGTAATAGGTTGTTATGTCAAAAAACTTTACTAATATGACAATTTATGATTGGATATCTATATAAAAAAATTTTACAGTGACAATATATTCCAATTAAATCCAATATTAAAATTGCGTAATATTTTCCAGGAATAATTTATTTGGCAATTATATTTTTTATTTTATTGATCTGAATGGCATTTTATTAATTTAAACTTGAATCAAACAACTCTGCCCCCACAAAAGGAAAAAAAAAAAACCAAAGAACAGATTTTTGTGGCTAAAAAGTACCATTTTTCTTGACAAATTACGCAATTGAAGCAGCAAAGTCAATATAAAAAAAAGTCATAAAAGAACGATGATAAATGCAGACTCATAAAAGATAAGAATAAATTAAGGCAATATGCTGAAATTTCTTTTCAAAACCATAAAATAATATGATAATAATGATGAATGATGAATTAAAAAATAAAAAATATATCAGATAAAAAAGACAAAAATTATATATACAACCATAACAATAACAATGAAGAATAATATTCACCAATAATAATAATAATAATGATGAATAATTAATTAAAAGATAAAAAATATATCAGATAAAAATATAAAAGTACAATACAACAAAATAAATAAATAAAAAGACCAACTAAGGTTTGGTCTATTGATAAAAGATTTAGGCCTGATTTAGTATTGTGTTCTTTTTTTAGAACTGTTAAGCTCTCTAAACTCTTTAAAAATTATTCTTAAAAAATTATAGTAATATTATTTAACAAAATAACATAAAAATTATTTTTAATAAGTAAAAATTAAAAAGATATTATTTGGTAAAATTATTTTTAAAAATTTAAAATAATTATAATAGATATAAATATTAAAAAAAATAATTTTTATTTTTATTATTATTAAAAAGTATAAGATTATATTAATTTTTTAAATTTTAAAAAATATAAATTAAATCTAAAAATATCTTATAAAAACCCTCAAAAGCACATCTAGCATTTAAAAGCTAATAACAAAAATACTGTAACTTCTTTATTTACCAAATGAAGAAAATTAGCTTATGATATTTATAGATATGAATATCCTGTTAAAAAATATTGTCAAATCAAGTCTTAATTTATTATAATATAATAAATTATGATTTGAATCGCTATTAAGAGTAAGGTACATTTAAATAAAAACTGTGAAAAATTGCGGGCAGAGGGAGTAAATGGGGATTTAACATTTGGTGCTGGACGCGAACTGGAATGAAATTCACACTGGACAACGACACCGTAAGAGGACCCATGAGCTCGTCTCCCTGAACGCCAAAAACAAACCCTAGTTCTTGATCTTTCCCCAATCCTTTGTTCCCTTCTCATCCAATACTATCTTACCAAATCAAAATCGTATATTTTCTGTAACTCCCAAATACGAGTACCAATTAACACATAAATTCCATTTTTCTTGGCATTTCTTTTTGTTTCCAATATCCAGTTGTCTCGTCTCTCCATTGTTTACATCATCTTCTGCAGATCAGGTTTTGGTTTTGCTTCTGCTCCACCTTTGGAGGATCCCTCAGTCTCCCTGAGTGGTAATTTGAAACATTTTCAGCTTTATTCGCGATGAATTAAGTTGAATTATTGGAATTGCCAGCTTGTTGAATCGTTTTAATTTCACTTTGCAAGCTTGGTTTTCAGCTGGGTTTTCAGAGCTCTGATTATCGTTGCTTTGTCAATTTTTGATATAGATTAATGTATTAGTGTATTGGTAGGGGTTAACAGAACTTATGCAGGGTTTGGGGATAACATAGGGCACCATCAAAGGTTAGATTTTGGATGGTTTTGCATTGATTGGGACGGAAAAGGGAGTGATGTGTTGGTTCATTCCTGTCGTTACAACCAGATTCATGCAATATAAAGATTGTAACTTTGCATAGAAATTCAGCATTGAAGGATGTGCTGCTAAGTGTTTTGTCTAATAGGCTTAACTCTACTTTGGTGGAATTTGGTTGTCTGTTTTGAAGGAGAATGGTGTCACTTAAGCTGCCTTGTAACGTAAGCTATGTTTATGGTGCAGGATGGTGTAGTGTATATTTTTGTAAGATAGTGACATAAAAGTATGGGCAGCAGCGAGATGGATAAAACCCCAAAAGAGAAGGAGTCAAAGACGCCGCCACCTATGTCACAGGTATAACTGAGTTTCTCTTGTTTTGTATGTATTGGCAGTTAATGGTACTTTTTGTGTGACATCAGAAACGTTTGTTGTTTTTCCAGGAGCAGTCTTCGACCACCAGCACTGGAACAATTAATCCTGACTGGTCCAGCTTTCAGGTATTTAATGAAAAGTCTTCATTGGTGGCATATCATGTTTTGATTATTGTCAAGATTGGATTTTGATTCTCTCAGCTCCCTCATTCTACAGGCATATTCTCCTATACCTCCTCATGGGTTCTTGGCATCAAGTCCCCAAGCCCACCCATATATGTGGGGTGTCCAGGTAATTGTCGCTTACATTATAAATGCCCATTATCATGCACACATAGTATAGAATATTGTAAATCAACCCTATCAAATTGTGTATTAATGGTCAAACCTATAGACCTAACTGGACCAAAATACTCTATACATAAGCTGTAGCCCAATCAAAATGTAAGAAAATTTGAAATATTAATTGTTTTTCCTTTTCAAGCTATTATCATAAGTTGACAGAATTGAGTAGCACATCAGTTAAAGGAATTTGCCTCATGATTTGGCTACAGCCAGCCTGTTTGTTGTTGTGTTTGAGCCTTATTATATTCATCGATGAGAAGGATTTTGTAATTTTTTCATTACCTACTTATCTGAATCCCTAGTTTTCCATTCGTTGTGTTGTATTCTAACAAGCATTACAAAGATCCCTATAATACTATGTTGATTGCAAGGAATTGGGTAGATCCTGTTCACAAATTGATTATTTGGGTGTTATATTAGTGTTTCAGGATTGTCTGTGTCTGTACCTGGTGAGACCTGTGAGCAGAGTGAAAGCTGAGTATAAAACCGTTTCAGCTTTAGTAAATTTCATTATTTCTGCAGTGTTGGCATGTGGGTGGGTAGGGCAGTAATGACAGTATAAATAGTTAGGCAATGACAATGGTGGTGACAGTGGCCAGAATGATGGTTTTGGTATATCAATTGAACATTGATAATGGCACTGGTTACAGTGGTGGATGATGATAATAATTGTATCTGTAGTCTCTTACTCTCTCTAGATGGTGACAATTGTAAAGATGGAATCAAAGCAATGCTGGTGGTTGGCAGCATGTAAAGTTATGGTCCGGTAAATTTGTAGTTGTTTGACACTTTGTTGCCAGTTATCCTTACAGGCAGTATCCCTGGGGAAATAAATGTTTGACCAATATGTGTATATTATGACTAATAATGACACTAATTCCTTACATGTCTTAGATGCATACTACTTTGTTAGCTTTGTTGTATGAGGAAGCTGTACATGTCTTAATAAATAGGCTTGAACTCCTAATTAGGGGTGGAACAAGAACTCTTACCTCAGCAACATGAATTTTTTAGATTTTGGTCCTTGATTGTTGAATGGTCTACTTTGTCTTTCTATTGTTCTCTGCTGTGTTGCAACTAGTCTATACTTCACCCTACTAAGTGTCTAATATTATGAAATATCTGGTTTGAATTCTGCCTCGTGCTTTCTTTGGTTCATTGATAAATTTTTTATTTGTAGCATATTATGCCTCCCTATGGTACTCCACCACATCCCTATGTTGCAATGTATCCCCACGGTGGCATATACGCTCATCCATCCATGCCTCCGGTATTGTTTTTAAAATATACTTTCTTGAAGTTATCATTTTGTCACTGAATAACTAATTCATCAACCACTTTTTGCCAATTGCCTCAAATTTATGCAGGGATCTTATCCTTTTAGTCCTTTTGCCATGCCTTCTCCCAATGGTATTGCTGAGGCTTCTGTGAGTCTTTCCCCTCCTACATTTTTTTAGTCTCTTTTACTTTCTCTGCCTTTTCCCTCTTCAGTTAAAGGGCTTGTCCTTATCCAAGCAATGAAAAAAGTAATCTATGAGTTTACATGCAGGGAAATACCCCTGGCAGCATGGAAGCTGATGGTAAGCCTCCTGAGGTGAAGGAAAAACTGCCAATCAAAAGATCAAAAGGAAGTTTGGGCAGTTTGAATATGATTACAGGGAAAAATAATGAGCATGGTAAAACACCAGGGGCATCTGCTAATGGAATTCATTCAAAGAGGTAAGATGTCGTGTGTTGATCAATCTAGATGTTGAATTAAGTCCTCTCGTATTTGAATCATAGTAACTCAGCATGGCCAAAGAAAGGCGCACTCTGTTCCCAAGTGCCATGCCAAATTGTTGAGGCTACACTACATAAGATAATGATTCCTCCCTTTTGACATGGAATAGTGTTTTGCTATGATATGTCTCCGGCATCAGTTATTGTTTCTCAAGCCAGCTAGACAAATGATCCATCCAAAACTTATTTGGAGGACTATATTTTGTACCTAATGGAACTTATTGTAGCGTGACATGTCCTAGAGCAAGTCTTGGCTTCAGAACTGGATGGGTGAATTTGAACTACTATTGAATTTGCTGCCTGTGTATTATTGGTAACATTTGCATCTGTATTTCTATAGTTTGAAAAAAACCTCAACTTCTATTAAATTAATAAAATCAGTGGTCTTGCTTTTCTGTTATTCCAGATGATGCAATTAAAGCTAGAAAATTGTTCATTTAAACAAAAGCAACTCCCTCCTGGCCCACCTTGATGCATGATTTAATTGCAGGCTTTGGGGAGCCTATTATTATCTGAACTGCAATGATAAATGACCTTGGGATTCTGAACTATCCAGTTTTTTTCTTTTTGGTGTTGAGCTGTGGCTAGGTTTCTGAATGTGATATAGGGAAATAAAACAATAGCAACTTCTTGAAGTTGGCATTTCCTTCATCGGTCTTCTTTTAGTTTCTTTTATCTGACTTATTGCAGTTTTTTAATGCAGTATGAAAGGTTTGTTTTACAACTTTATTGGACTTTTTTGTATGTTTGACATTTAGATTACAGAAGTTGCATTTAATATTTATCTTCTAATGCCTGAACCCTTACCCAATTAGTTGATTTACATCTTTTATCAATCTAGTGGCTGTACTGTTCTGTCAATGATAGGAAATGTCTTAGTAGGTTTGGCAATGGCCAGTGGTTTATTTTTCTGGTTTATTTTTCTGAGCCTGTGGGAGTATATGGGCTTGCCGTTTGTGGTTGCATACTGGCTACCTATGCTGATAGGATATCTTGGATTTTCAGTGGTGAGAGTGCAAGTGAAGGTACCAGTGAAGGAAGTGATGCCAATTCTCAGAATGTAAGTTTGATGACATATGTCAATTTGCTACTAAGCTGCCAATACATGTCCATGTACACTTATTTTTCATGAATTATAAATTTGAAGGAGTATAAGATATGTGAAAAAATATTTAGCAAAATTTTGAGTGATGTGAGGATTTAGACTGGAGAGAATGGTGCAACACTTTATATAGTGCTGAAATATAATTCCTGTAGGATTGCTATCCTGAAACCAGCATTAGTTATTACATTATTCTGGAAAAAGAACTACAATTTGCCTAACATAGATAAGGTTATAGGGGCATAAACATTCAACAACTTCTGAAATTGTTTGTTTCTCTTTAAAAACTGGGAAATTAATACCATTGAATTGATTTTATCCAAAAAAGAAAAACCATTGAATTGCATGTCTGAGAAAATGAAGAAAATTTATGTAGCTTAGTAAAAGTTTGTTATAATGCAGTGTAACGAATCATGAGGCTTGGTACAAGTTTTTGTCATAAGACAGCACACTAATGGATGCTCAATATTATTACCTAATGTCAATCTGTAGGTAAATGATTTTCATCATTTATAAATGTCAAATATGTCTAAACATCATACGTTGAGTGAAGAAAATGACTTGGGTCTGCAGTGCATTAATAATGTGGCTTTTGTGACTTGTGTTTTGAACTCTCAATTAACCACATCTTCTGGATGATGCCCTGTATAAATTTGTGTTTTGTGCTCTTCAACTGCCAGGTAATTACCATATGTACTGATTTCTCTGTTTTAATGTAGGACTCTCAAATGCAATCAGGGGGCAGGCAGGATTCTTTTGAAGGTTTGGCATGGTTACTCACTCTGCTGTTCTAATATAGTTTCTCTTATGTAATAATGTTATATGTAAACCTGTAAAGTATGTGTGTTATAGCTGAATGTGTCCTTTTTGGCAAATTACAGATGAGCCATCTCAAAATGGCAGTTCGGTGCATGCTCCTCAGAATGGGGGATTTAATACACCTCATACGGTGGTTAATCAAACTATGTCTGTCGTACCTATCACTGCTGGTGGTCCTCCTGGAGCAGTTCCTGGTCCCACAACAAACTTAAATATTGGAATGGATTATTGGGGCACACCAACTTCATCTAACATGCCTGCACTGCATGGAAAGGTTCCATCTACTGCAGTTGCTGGAGGGATGGTTACTGCTGGATCACGGGATAGTGTTCAGTCACAAATTTGGCTACAGGTTAATGTTGAAAACAGAAAAATGATGTCTGTTCCTTGATTACATATTATGTTGTCCAATGAACCAGATCATATAGAAAAAAGTTAATTGGTGTACCTTTTTTAATATATACAACTAAACCCTAATTGTGAAGGTATACTTGTTGTCCAACTGTGAAACATCTTGAGAACTTTTTAGCTTTTATTGTGTGTTGGAAGCTTGTAGACTTAAACTACTTCATTCAGAATCTGAAAATTATCACTGTTTACATGAAAGATAGAAAGAAGATAAAGCTGAGAAATAGACTAGGATATTAGGTTGAAGGGTAAAAAAAGAATTGGAGAATTTAAAGGTTGTAACTGGCTGTATGTGGTAATAAATATTAAGCTTGGTATGTCAACACTCTGCACAATCAGCTTCTCTGTTCCTTTTTTTGGATAAAGAATAAATAAATAGGGAACTGCCCATTGCCTTTTTCTAGACTCACCTTGTTGCCGGTCCCCCCCCCCCCTTTCTCTGATTGACCTCCATTTAGAACTTGCAACACTGCTCTTTTGTCTGAGACCTGATTTTAAGTTTTATTGTTGCATTACTACACTCTGTGAACCTCTTTGTTTAATCTTTATCTTTTCTGGATAACTTTTAGGATGAAAGAGAGCTTAAAAGACAAAGGCGGAAGCAGTCTAATAGGGAATCTGCTCGCAGATCGAGGTTGCGCAAGCAGGTGATGGAGAGCAACCTATAGCCTTTTCCTACTGTCGTTGCATGATCATAATTGTCATGTACCTGATTCCTGTTTGAGTGTGCTGTTTTCAGGCTGAGTGTGATGAGCTAGCTCAGCGTGCTGAGGGATTGAAAGAGGAAAATGCTTCTCTTCGGTCTGAAGTAAGTCGGATCAGGAGCGAGTATGAGCAACTACTCTCTGAAAATGCTGCTCTCAAGGTGATGTTAAATTCTTGCATTGCCAGGTTTGGATGTTAGTAAAAGGAAGCTGTGGAAAAGGAAGGGAAGGGATGGAGGGGGGTAGAACTCTTGGGGTTTGGGGCGAACACTTCCCTCCCTTTCCCCTCATTAAAAAATCTAGTAAACTAGGGTTTGGGTAATTTTTTCCTTCCTTTCTCTCCTTAGCATATATGCTTTGATGTTTGGATTTTTGTTTTATTTTGCAAATTGATAAGTACACTTGCTGCTAGTGAGTGATAGCTAGCAAAGGATACCAAAACAATAAATTACACATATTTGAATGTTGATTCAGCAAACAAAATAGACAGGCCTAGATGGAGGAGTATGACCATTCTAACTAATAACCTCGACTACTCTCCCGACATTCCATTTTTAATATCTGAAAATATATATGCAAAGTCATGCTGTCTGACTAACATACAATATAATCTACAGGAGAGACTTGGAGAATTACCCGGGAATGATGATGTTAGGTCTGGAAGGAATGATCAGCCTGTGGGTGATGACACTCGAGAGAGCGGGCAGGCAGACGCCGTGCAGGGTGGTCATTAGGATCTATGTGCCTTCTGCATGCTGCCTCTTCAGGAAGATAACCTAACTTAATAGCAAGAGCAACTTCTTGTTTTGGATAGCTTGAAGTTCAAATTGTATTAAAGCTGACCATATATAGTCTTAGGATATGTTTATGTTATATGATCCCTCATTCCTAATTTGGCATTTTTTTTTATTGTTATTTTTTTTTTTCATTCAAAACAGCCTGGATTGTGTGTAGAGCGTGAATTCTGTTGTGTAATAACTTATCTACAGCTTCACAGCTAGTGTTCGGGTTAAAGCTATTATATGTAATTAATGAACCTTGGTGTTATCCATTATCTGATTTCCTGTACAAATAATTCATCGGGAAAATAATGAAGAGAATGAATCTCTTATTTCTGTTTCATAATATGCCTGTTACCACATTTTAGATGGTTCTATTGTCTATTTACAATTAGTCTGCAGTACAAGCACATTGAATTTGCTTGTCTTGGTCGTATCGGTTTAGAAAAATGAACTAATTTATTTCAACAGCATATCCAAATAAGAACGAAACAAACGAATAATCGCAATGTACTATGCCGCATTTTGGTTGTGGTCTGCTGATCCGGGACTTAATTTTTAAGTGTTGCGAGTTGATCCTTTCCCCAGTTCGATGGTTATTCACATGGAAAGAGAACTCGCAACTAAATAAATTCGTGGGCTAAGATATATTCATCTACTCATCTGACCCATAATGATTTATTTATTTATTGCTCTCGTCTTTTTGTAGACAGCAACTCTTTTACATATTCATGTGTCCTTGTTATCTGGTAAATAAGAGCTGGAAGAGAAGTTAAAAATGGAGACAGATGAGGATAAGGAGAAATAAGTTAGTGTTGGGAATAACTAAATTTCGGAATTAATTTGATTTAAATTAAATTGATTTGAATTAATTTGATTTATAAATTAAATCTTATGTTCGGAATAATTATGTAAAAACAGAATTTGAATTGATTTAGAAATTAATTTTTATGTTTATAATATATGATATTGTGTTTGGAATGGCTAAAAATATAATTGATTTGATTTGATTTATACTTAAATTTTTAAATCAAATCAATTCCTAAATAAAAAAAAATCAAATCTTATGAATGTATTTGGAATGTAAAAAAAATTGAAATGATTCGATTTGGAAATCAAATCTTATGTTTGGGTGTTTTAAAAATAAGAAATGAATTGATTTCTAATTCTTATAAGAGTTGATTCTTTTGTATTGGAAATTCTATCAAAATTGAAAGAATTTTATGAGAATTAATTTAATTTTAAAATTTAAGTACAAATCAAATCAAATCAATTCTATTTTTAATTATTCTAAACACAAATCAATATATTATAAATATAATAACTGATTTCTAAATCAATTTAAATATTATTTTTACATAATCATTCCAAATATAATATTTAGTTTATAAATCAAATCAATTCCAAAATTTAGTCATTTCAAACACTACATTACAAATTAGAAATCACTTCATTTTTTATTTTTTAAAATATCCAAACACAAGATTTGATTTCCAAATCAAATTATTTTCATTTTTTGTTACATTCCAAACACAAAGACAGCAAGAAGGGGAAATAGGAGTTGAACATAGAAGACAACTATTATCTTGTAAGCTCGACTGTTTGAATTAATTTTCAGTTGAAGATTTAATTGATTTAAATAATATAATCTACATAATTTAGATTAAATTTAATTTGGATTTAGAATTTTATCTAATTCAAATTAAAAAAAAAAAATTCATTCACTACGGGGCTAAAGCCCCAAAAAATAACTTACAACCATTGCTTACAGAGTCTGCCTAAAAAGTCTAAGGAGCAGCAAGCAGGTAAGCTATCAAAAAATATAATCCCCTTAGGTACCCTGTGCCCTGCCTTAGCTAAACTGTCCGCTCACATTGGTAACCCTGAATTCTACGTGTCAATAATCCTCACTATACAATTTACGTAAAGTGCTGCAAGCATAATGATCAGGGACTCCTAAGGTAATCAAAGAATATACACAATTAGAATTTAGTTTCAAGTACCACATTTTTAAAACCCATATTGTGACCCATATAAAGTCCCCATAGCTCAGCCATTGTATTGGATCATGAACCCAAATTCACTGCCTAGACAGACACAAAAGAAAGATCCTTCTTGATCTCTAATAATCCCCCCACAGGATGCTTTTAATAGCGAGCCATCAGAGTTTATTTTTAATCCAATGCTATGGAGGGTGTATTCAAGCCACTCGCACCTCCTTGATTGAAGCAATACTTGATCTAACAACTGCTTGTACCAAACTGAGATTTTGATGATAATCCTTAGCCAGATTCAGGATTTTACAATCAGGAGACGAGTATAAATAGAACGCTAATAAAACGCTAATTATTAACAAATAAATAGTTGAATTAAACTTAAATTATATAGAGTATAAATAAAACGCTAATTATTAATAAAGAAATTAATTTTGATATATTGTTAATATAAAATATTATATATTATCAATCAATTGTATCTTATATTTGGCATAATTTTTGAGGTTGTTATAGTAAGGGTCGATTTTTGGTCGATTTTTTCTTTTGGTAGAACTTTTTTTGGTCGATTAAAAATAAAAGGGGAGGTTAATTCACGCATTCTTTTTTGCCCACACTATTAGGGAAATGTTAAATTTGTGTTTGGGCCAACTAAACATCGGGCTTTGCCCACAGAGAACATTCCTTGTTGTCCGGCCGTGAACGCTTCATGCCGCACTGTAAATGTTCGCCGAAAACAAAAACAAAAACAGTATTTTGTTGACGTGAAAAACAAACAAAAAAGAAAGTTAGATCTCCCAAAAAGTAACAAAAAGTCGACTTTTGAAAAATTGTTAATGACCAAAAAAACAAAAAGAACAAACAAAGTGTTAACTGCAGGAATTATTGTTGTTACCACTTACGAGTTCCCCTAGATGGTGGAATTTAAAGTTTGTTGAATTTTAATTAATTTAATTTGAGCTAGATAGAGCTACTATAAAAATAACAAGCTAAGCTAGCGATAGTAATAGTGTGTTTGGTTTTGTATGTATAGAATTAATCCTGAATAAAATTAACTTTGCTAAATTTAATTTGATTAGAAGTAATTTTTAAGTAAAATAATTTATATTTGAATCTAAGAAATGATTTTAACAAAAATTAAAAGAATAAAAATCTAGAAGTGATAATTTATCATTTCCACCGGAATTGATTTTGAGGATTGCAAGTGTATAACCAAAAATGCACTAAGTAACTACATTGTTTCACTCACATTTCATTAGTCATAAAAAGAAAAAAAAAAGTTTTGCTATTTATACAATATTTTTTTACATAATATTATGAGTTAATTCATCTAATAATATATACTAGTTATTACATAATATATATGATGATTATATAATATCTAAATTACTTAAAATATAGGAGTGAAATACACTCACCTTCTTGAGGTTTAAGAAAATAACACTTTATCCTATTTATTCATAAAATATATATACACTCTATCTTATACAGAAACTCTCACTTAACACCATTAGTCCCCTTTGTTTCACTAACCTAAATTAAATGCCATAACAAAAACACAATCTTATCTACCTTGGCAATAAAACACAAGAACTAGAGAGTCTTGACCTCTTCACCACTCCCACGAGAAGCACACCATCAACAGGGCTCTCCACTTTGATTCTTCTCGTGTTCAAGTTACTCTTCTTTCTTTCTTGTCTTCTCGTTCAGTTCTTACATTTTTTCATTTTTTTAAATTTTTCTTGACTTGGGTCTCTACTTTCTATTATACTTTTGGGTTTATTGAATTGAGTTTCTAATTTCTATTATGCTTTTCAGTTTCTTGAATTGGGTTTCTAGTTACTATTCTCCATATCAAGTTGCTTATATTGGTATGCTTCATATACTGTTGCAGTAAATTTTATTGGAGTTAGGATAGCATAAAAGTTATATTAAAGTATGGCAATCATTTCGATAGATGCTTGTACCATCTAAGTGTGAACAAAAACTGACCCATATAATGCGTGGCACCAACATCTATGCTAGTTTTGTCTTCACTACACTTCAACTAAATTAGTCAGGGTTTGACATCAATGAAAATTGACAAAGAAATTAAGGCAATATACTTTAGTATTGGTCACTTGAGAAGTTTTATATAGTGGAGGTGTATATTTTTCTTTCAACGTAAATTACAAGTCCATGGTACTTGTGATATTATTTTCACTAATTGCATTCCTTTGACAATTAATTGTAAATTGAAACAAATTGCAATTCAAGGCAAATTAAAGGTACCAAAGCCATAAATAATACATTAAGACATCTTATAGAAGCATCCTATAATATAATAAAATTTGATTGCATTTACCTATGTCATATGTCATTCTACATGCCCGCAAGAATGATACGAAATAAAATAATATGAACATGATAATGATAAGGAGATTGAAGGTTGCTTGTTAGAGCTCCAGTCCATCATATAATTAAAAAATGTCGAAACTATTAATTCTTTACATTATGTTACATTGCTCTACTAAAAATGAGTTCTAAATTAACATTTGTAAAATTTTACATACTCGTGTTATAATTCTTGGAGATCTTCAATAAATATTTTATAGTCTAATATGTCAATGCAATGGTCTCAAACCAAAAATGCAGTATATGAAGCACACTTCAGATATACACCTTCAATGTTACTGTACATTGATCTTGTTGGAATATTCCGTAAGGACATTTCAACACTGTTAAGTGGGTGTTAATAAATGGGTTAGAGTATATATTTTAAAGTGTTATTTTATGGAATCTTAAGAGGGTAAGTACATTTTACACTAAAAATAATAATTATTTACTCTTTAATTAGAATAATATTATATGCTAATTGAATTTAATTTATATATATTGATGGTATAATATTTTTTTATATTATTATTAAATTATATTTTATTATATCAATAAATATGATTAAATTTTATCTTTACTAGGCCATATAAATTAAAAAATATAATTAGTTGATTATGTACAATTTTTTTATATTATCAATACATAATAATTAAATCCATGCTAATTATTAACTATATAAATTTAAAAGTAATAAATGTATACAATTTGCTGATATTTTTTATCTTTCCAAAAATCAATACTAGAAAATTGAAGGTTTTGCTGGGTGCAGTTGTGGCCACTGAGGCGAGCTCCACTTCCATTTCCAACCCCCCAAAATCCGAAAGTCCAAAACCACTGCAGAGCGAAAAAAACCGCCGTTTCCTCCAATCCCACCCTTTCTCAATCTCAACATCAACAACAACAACAACAACAACAACAAAGAATCAATGGCAGCAACAACAGAGCGAGACGAACAAGAAGCCCTACGCCTCAAGTCACTCGCACAGTCCAAATTCAAAACCTCCAAAGACCTCAACTCCGCCCTCAAGTACGCCCAGCGTGCCCAGCGCCTCGCCCCCAAACTCCGCGGCGTCGCCGAGACCGTTGCCGCCCTCACCGCCCTCTCCGCCGCCGCCAAGTCCCCCTTACCCGACTGGTACGGCGTCCTCGGCGCCGAGCCCTTCGCCCCCGCCGCCGCCCTCCGCAGGCAGTATAAGAAGCTCGCCCTCCTCCTCCACCCCGACAAGAGCCCCCACGTCGCCTCCGACGAGGCCTTCAAGCTCGTCGGCGAGGCCTTCCGGTTGCTCTCCGACAGGGCCTGGAAGAAGGACTACGATGCCAAGCTCAGGTTATACCACTGCTTAATGATAGTTAGTTATTGTGTTAGTTAATTCAGTTAGATTCTGTTAGATGGGTGGTGCTGTTGTACATAGGGAGCATGGACATTATGGTGCTCTTGTCTACTTGTGTGTAAACTGTGTACATATTGATGATGCACATATTTCAGAATCTAACGTTTAGAGCATGGGCGCTATGGTGGTCTTATCTCCTTGTGTATAAACTGAGCGTATGTTATTGATACAGGTTGAGGATTCAGGAGGAGAAGGAGAAGGAGAAGGAGAAGGAGGATGAAGAGGAGAGGGATACATTTTGGACCGCGTGCTCCACTTGCAGGCTCTTGCACCAGTTTGAGAGGAGGTACGTGGGGCACAGTCTGGTGTGCCCCACCTGCAAGAAGAGCTTTAAGGCGGCGGAGGTAGTTTCGGATGATGATGAGTCTCAGGAAGAGGAGGAGGAAGGGAGGGTTAAGAGTAGGAGTGGGAGATTGAAATCGAAAGAGAAGGTGGATGATGGCGAGAGATTGGGGGACTTTGTGTTAAGGAGAAAATCCAAGGGTGTGAAAGGGAAAGTGGGTAGTGAAAAAGGTGAACGCTTGAAAAGGAGTGGGGTTTCGAAAGGTGGAGTTGAGGGTGATGAAGTGGGGACTGGGAGTGAAGGAGAGGGTGCTGGTGAATGGGGCGGTGGAAGGTTGAGAAGTGGGGGTTTGAGGAAGAGGATGTGTACAGTTGGGGAGGTGTTGGAGAGGTCCAAGCCCAAGAGGTTTAAAACTGGGGAGGAAATGATGACGTTGGCTGAATTTCAGTCTGAAGTGAAGAGGAAGGCTCTACAGAAGAAGATGAAGTCGAAAATGAAGGAAAAGGAAGAGGATGGAACAGAGAAGGGGAGCAAACAAGGGGAGAGACTTGCAGGGTTGAAAAATAATAAGGGTCTAGAGGTTGGGAAAGGTAGGAGTATGAAGAAGAGTGTGAAGCTAGCAATTAAGGAGAAGAAAGAGGCTTCTGTGAAGAGAAAGGAAGTGAGACTTGAGAAACACAGGGATTCTGGTGGAGGAGACTTGGAGAATATGGCAGTGGTAGATTCGGATTTTTATGATTTTGACAAAGATAGAACCGAGAGAAGCTTTAAGAAAGGCCAAATGTGGGCTGTATATGATGATGATGATGGAATGCCGAGGCATTATGCCTTGATTGACGAAGTTGTTTCAGCAAATCCTTTTGGAGTGAGAATAAGTTGGTTAGATATACAAAATAATGGGGTTGAAAAGATGATTAGCTGCGAGAAAATGGGGTTTCACATACCTTGTGGGAGATTTAAAGTTGCCCGGAAGGCTTCCATAAATTCGGTAAATATATTTTCTCATGTTGTGGACTGTGACCGGGCAGCGCGTGAGGTTTACCAAATTTATCCAAAGAAGGGCTCAGTATGGGCACTTTATGGTAAGGCAACTCTTGATGCAGATGGAAAAAATTTTGCAGCCGAGGGCAAGAGATGCTATGACATTGTTGTATTTTTGACAAGTTACAGCGAGATCAATGGTCTGAGCTTGGCATATCTTGAGAAGGTTGATGGTTACAAGACTGTGTTCAAGAGACAAGAGATGGGGAGTCATGCTATTAGATTTCTTGGTAAGGATGACATCTGGTTAGTTTCTCATCAGATTCCTGCACAGAAATTACCTTGTAATGATTCTCCTGAACTTTTGAAAGACTGTTGGGAACTTGATCCTGCTTCACTTCCTTCAGATTTACTTACTGTAGGTGGCATAGATAATTGAGGTTAGAAAATCTTTTTGGTGATGCGACACTGAATTTTGAATTGAAAGGCTATGGGAGCTTGATAGTTGATCCTACTTCAGTTCCTTCATGTATACTTACGATGGATTAATTAATGATCTTAGGAATTTCCAAAAGAAAAGAAACGATCTTAGGAAACCTGATTGCTTTGTATAGCTTGAATTTGTTAGATTTGTAGATCATCTGTTCATGAAGTACTAGTATACTTGATTAACTGTTCATTTTATATATTTTTACAACTGTATAATTTAGTTATTATGGTGAAGCCATGCTAATGGTTTATACAGTTACCACTTTCCATTGATGGGGAACAGTGCTCAAAAGTTTAAACATGTTAATACCTGTGATGGAAGTCCTTTGTGTGTAGAAAATATCACAGACTAATCAAACTTTAGTTCTCCGTACTTCTCTTCAAAGAACATGTGTAAGTAAGAATCTGATTCAGTGAACTACTTTTCCACATTGTATTGTTCTATAGTCAAATGAAAATTTCTCATTTGTAATTTATCAAAACCCAATTGTCCTTTTTGTTTCTGTTTATAATCAATGAGATACTATAAACTTCTAAATGGTGGTGGTGAGAGCATGTGGAGCTTAATTGCAGTTTCCAAACTTGATGGTATCAGATTTTGTTCAAATCATTGATAAGTGAGCTTTTTGAAATGTTTTATGAAACTACACATAAGGGTCCATGGTCAACCTGGTTATGTCAATTTTGTAATATGTCTTTTCTTCAAGACACAACTGGTGTTCTTGATTTACTTTCATCATCTTTCAGTTCCCTGACTTTGAGGAAGGAATGCTCACTGCTCACCGCTAGGTAAATCTTCCAATTCAATTACTACTACTTCTGGCTTGGTGTTATATTTTTCATCCTTAAATTAAGCACTAGCAATATCACCCAGTTAAGTAAGAAGGGTGAATTCGGTCAGAAATTGTTATTTACGAAGTATATATCTACTACATCAATTGTTGTCTTGCTGACTGCACATCATGTTCAATACAATCTATCCAAACAAACCCAACAACTCAACAACCAGTGTTGGAGTAAGTTGAGAGTTTAGTAGCTTCAGCTTGAGGGAGAATGTCAGAATATTAACATTTGTGCAAATATTAGTATTTATGGTAGAATATATAATGAGCTGTATTTATATTGATTAGATTGGCATAATCATTTGCTGATTATTAGGCTGCAGATTTATGTTATTTTAGATTACTCTTTAATTGATTGTATCCATACCAGAACATGAGTGTAGACAACACACAATTTTTCTCAATCACTCTCATTCAACACGATACTTAGAGCTTTATGCATTGTGCCTATTCCTGCTGTTGTCGCTTGACTTGATCAAATTTATTAGCTTGAAAAATTAAACAAGGTTTAGCTGAAAGATCCCTATTGACCCCATTTTTTGACTGGAAGCCTTTTAGTTTCACTTGATTTACCCTAGCTTGAAATGATTTATTTCTATATAACCATTTTACAATTTTGCAAATCGTAAAAGTACTAGCTTTCTTTGTTCATACTTGGTAGTTCAGTTAATATCTCTTTCCATTTTGGGGCCTCTTTGTTCATTTGATTTGGGGGGATGTGTGGTACTACTCTAGCAAAGTACCTGGAAAATTATGTTGTGGATTAGAGCCTTTAACAAGCCCATGCGTAGATCAAGTTCTTTGCTTATAAACAGGTGAAAAGAAGTATCAATAGAAGTTTTATTTGAATAGGAGTTTGTATGTGATTGGGGTGATAAGTTAAGCAGTAAAGGGAGAGATAAATAAACATGAAAATAATTTTAGGATTTTGAGACCAGAACGATGTTGAAAACGTTAGTGGAATAGCTTTGCAGTATGGAAGAGATACATATAATTCCGATATAATATGTTTTCATTCAGTTGTGAAGAATGGTGATTAATAATCAAACTTGGTTATCACTCTGCATAGCTATGGTTTCACATTCCTGCTTGCATCATTGCATGCTAGGATAGAGCAAGGAAGATCAAGAGAAAACTGACACTCTTGAGCTATGCTTGTTTGAGTGTTTAGAAGTGAAAAAATGCCAAAAATTTATAACAGATCACTTGATATTACTTGGTTAACATAATATCCAAGGTTAAAATTGAAATGCAACTTATTTACTCATCAGTTCACATATTTTTGCTCCGCACTCAGGAAAGAGTCTCATTAGACATTAAATTAAAATACCAAAGTACAACTCTCTCACATAAGTTTTGAATATATGTATATCTCACTTTAAAAAAAAAATGTGTGTATCTCGATATTTATCTATACTCATATTAATATAGTGTCTTCTATGGTGTCTATACATCTCAGGTTGAAAAATATTTTTCCATCATGAAATTGAGTTGAGAGCAATATTTCAATCTGAAACAAATAAACAACAAAATGAAAAAAAAAAAAAACTATTTCAATCTGTTTCTCATTCGTCCTCTTACTTTTCACAATCTCATTTTTAGCTATTCAAACTAACATAAAATTACTAGGAAAAGGTTATAAAAAAATTTGATGCACTATCGCCCGTGATCGTATAATCGTATTTCTTTACAAAGCAATGATGACCTTTCCGTAATGAAATAAACGAATCATATTCTTAGCGATATGTTCAAACACCTTTGACAATATTAATTAGAACAAGCTTTCACGGAATTAATATTGTATTATGCCCCGGCTTAGTTGGTGTGTGGGGCTGCTGACTTATTGTCAAACAAAATGACAAGGTTTAGAGTGGTTCACAAGCTTACCGTTCAAGCTTTGCTTTCCAGACTTGCTCCAATTTGGGTGTCATTAAATTCAATTGACAATAATTGATTCATGCATGTTACCTTCACGAGCTCATTTTCTCAAACGATGCTATGTTGATATTTAACTTGGCTCACGCTTCACATCCTAACGGGAGCAGGTTGGCCATGACTTCTTCTTCGTCTTCTTCTTCTTATTATTATTATTATTATTATCATTAAAATCAAAATGTCTAACAAATTTGTACCATAAACTTGATATTTTATTTATCTCTTAGGGTGCATTTGGTTGGAGATAAAAATGGAGGGAAATTTTCATAAATGAGCTCTTACTTGTTGAATGAAGCTGTAGTATTTCCTTTTAGGTGTTATTTTTGGGAAAATATTATTTGTATATAATGAATTAGACATTCAATCGACATCTAATGATCTTAATTTAAATAAGTATAAATTTCAATTATGTAAATATTGAACGTAATATTAATTAATAATAAGACGTATACTACACATAAAGTCAATATTTCGATTCAATATTTATATAAATAAAATTGACATTTATTTAAACTACAATAACTATGTATCTATTACCAAAAATAATATGTCAATTTAACATTTATATAACTAAAATTTATATTTATTTAGACTGTGATTACCGAATATCAATTAAGATGTTTAATTCACCATATACAAATTAACGCAACTCCTTTATTTGCCACTTTGTTTATATTGGGTAATGATTGCGTGGGTTGTTTTCCCATCAACTTCATTATCTGAATACATTTCTCTCTAGCTTTTGTAATGAAGAAGCTTTTCTCATATAAGCTGTCATGCATCCATATTCAACTGGATTTGTTATGGGTAATGGATTGTTAAATGTAGTGTTACTCTTAATGTATGCTCAATGATTAATTATGGCACGGCAGAATTGTCCACTTCTATAGGCATGCTAAAAGCTCTCATTGAAAGTGGGTCCACTGGTACATAGCTTCAGCCAAGGATAACACCATCCTATAAGGTGAAGGAGGAGTTGGTTGTGACTTGTCAATGAAACATGCTTGGAACCCTTTCTGGTTTTTTTTATGAACAACACCTACTAAAAAGTGAGAGCGGTACCTTGCTCCTCGGTCTTGTAAAAGAAACGTATAATATGCACATCATAATAGAAATGGCTTATAATGACGTGTATACTTAATCCATTTTGATGCTAATTTTGTCCAATCCGTTTCATTGATAAAAGCCTAAAAGTAACTCAATTAATAAATACGTTTGTGCGGGTTGTTTTGAAAATTTTCTGCAATGTTAAGGGTTTGCATCTGAAAAAAGTATTCGTGAGAATGAGTGATTAAATATTTGTAAATAAAAATTTATATATATAATCAGTTCCACCTTATAGTTGAGTGGATGGTTGTCTCGTATATATTTTATTTGAATTTGTAATATTCTATATTTGACTCTCATCTCCTCTCTCTCAAAAATATCTCGTAAGAATAATTCATAATTTTACTTACTTCATTAACTTTGTTAACAAAAAAAAAAGAAAAAAGAAAAAATCGATTCCATCCTTCAGCCATGCTCTACTGTACTTTTTATTGATCACTTAATATTATTGTTAGCATGAAATATTATCATATATAGCCCGTAATTCAATCAGTAGTAGTTAGTAGTTAGAATAACCCAATTGAATGTCTAATTTATTCTTTGGGAGATACCTTCATCCATACGTTGTCTGCCTATATCAAAGAAATGGCACTTTACATATGTTCATTTTCTATATCATAATGTCTCTTTTTTGAGGTGGAATATCGTAATGTTTCTTAAGTCAATGAATTTTTGTTTAAAACCAAAGCGTACTCCGAACTTTCTACAAGCCCATATGAACCACATCAATGTTGGTTTAGATGGCAAATTTACTTCTCGTATTTCGATTATTCCAACCAGGAAGAAAATTAGCGACGGAAACGTAAGAATTTTGTTTGCAATATAAAAATAATCGCTGAAATACATTATGTAAATTATTTTACCCTTTTTTATTGTCATAGATCGGTATTGACACCTTGAAAACTGTTAGTAAAGTAACGTCAATAAATTAATAAATTGAGGAATTATAAATTCGATGCCTCATCTGTTAAAGATAAGGCCTTACACTATTTTATGTCCAGGGGTCACTAGTTGTGCTATGTGTAGTAGTTGTATGTAAAACTCATATTATACTGTTTTCCAAAAATGCTATGCGAAGGAACCGATAGTGTATTATATTGAGCAAAGGAGTTAATGGCATAAAACACAAATTTTATAGTAAGGTCATGCAAAGTTAGATGATGATCAGTTTTTGTTAATAAATAAAAGATTTAATTTTGATTCAGTGTAAGTATAAAACAATTTTATATAATCATTTAATTATAATAATCATGTCATTAAAAGTATTTAATTTGAATAATTATTTTAAAAAATCAAACATACAATAATATATAACTTTTTTTTTCACATGTACAATAATATATAACTGATTGATGATATTGATATTAAAATGTATTAAAATTAAACTCATCAATAAATCGAATCTTGTCTATAATATTTATCCTTTTCTTTATAGGTTGTTCCATCGATTCTACTTTTTAATATAAAATCTACTTTATATCAACTATCGGCTGATTCTAACTTAGATGGCAAGGGATTTTGCTCTTTGGTTTATTATCTTGATTTCGAATTTGCTTGAAGGCTATGAAAAGCGAAATTCTCATGAACTTGCTATGCTCGATGCCCTTTTTTTTTTAAATATTACTGGGTGAAGTGGAAAAGAGGGGACACTTACTCTTTTCAACTATGAATCATATGTATTTTAACTTTTATATTTTAAAAAAGTGTAAATTGATTCTATAAATTTTTTTGAATCTGTAAATTAATCCTTTAATTAATTTTTTCATCAATTATTAATAAAAGTAGTGCACATTTAAGAAAATTTAATGTATCGAGTTCCACATTCAAAAAAGTTCAAGGGTCAATTTACACATGATCCAAAGTTTAAAGGGGGTATAATATATTTATTTTGATTAAAATATATATTTAAAAAAATTTAGATAATTAATTTATATTTTTTTTAAATATAAAAGTTAAAGTATATATAATTTATAATTCAGAGAGATAATATATTTTTTTCCCTGAAAGAAAACCTCAACATGAATTTTCAAAAAAAAATCACACTCACTCGTTTTTATAATAAAATTTGAATTACACTGTTTCAAACGAAACACCCAAAACTCACACCAAACTCGTCATACACCTGAAAATCTATAACTTAATAGCAGTACCCTTTTTTTTTGACGTGGTAATTAATAGCAGTACATTTTGATAGGAATTAATAGCAGTACATTGATTTTTCATGTGAGGGAATTTCGTGTGTTTAAAATAGTAACTTATATGTTTTATGTTGTGATTTTTTTTTCTCTAAATTATAAATGTGTGAAATTTAATAGACTTGAGCTAATTTAGTTTGTCAAATTGACCCATTATAAAGTTAATCAAAAAAAAATTAACCCACTGTAAAATTAAATGAGTTTAATTGGTATGTTGATAGTATAAAATTATTTCACAATATCAATCAATAAAAATAGGAGAAAATGAGAAATTATAGTAGGTCCCTCATTATAATGGATAGTTATTTGTGTGAATTGGCATTTTTCACTATTTCTATTAGTTGACAGTGTAAAATTATTTTATACTATCAGTATATTTAAATTAAATTTAAAATAAAGTTATCTCATTATTAATTTTTTTATTTATAATACTTAAACTCAAAATTTTATTTAAAGATAGTAAATATCGAATAACTTGAGTTAATAAATATTAATACTGGTTAATCGTAATTTATTTTCTGCTGGGATCAATCGTAAAATCATAGAGCTACTATTTTGTTTATGACATTAAGTACTTGATTTGATTGTGTTTTCACGGCTCTACATTGTCACCGTGTCTGCTCGACAAATCATGAACAACACGAATTCAGCAACCTTTTTGCCATGGAAATAGCAGATATCCTGACAACATTTGTCCGGATGTGTGACAAATCATGAACAATTAATTATCGAACCTTTAGCCATGGAAAATCGCATATATAGTGACAAAACTTGTGCGCTAATCTTTTGTACATAAAAAGCTCAAGAAACGGATTGAATGTTTTATAACTAGGACAGAAAAGCAATAATCTTTATGCTTGACCTATATCAATGGAGTTCACTTTCATTTGAATTCGTGCACAAAAATAGAAGAAAAAGTGATAGAATTATGGCGGCATATGCTATGCTCCTTGCCAAGATTGGTGCACCACGCACCATGTAGATCATATAGTAAGGATTGATGGTGCATGAGTGCAACCAGTCACTATGAATGCACCCTCACATGTTCCCATGCTCTCTCTCTCGTGCTCGCTTTCTCTCTCTCTCTCTCTCTCTCTCTTGCAGCTCCTGAAACTGCCCCACCGCCACCCAGCTCTCTTTGCTTTCGCCGTCGCTCTCTCAAAAACCACCATGTCACCCACTATCTCATAGCCACGAAGGTTGCTTGCAGCAATGCCGCCATCATTATGAACAAACGAGCCACCACGACCTCGGTGGCAACAATGGCCACCATCTTGCCACCACGGAGGTCGACATCACGAAGTCATCCTTCAATCTCGGAGAAGAACTCAGATGTTGGGGCAGGTGATGGAGAACATCGAGTGGCCGGCCACGACGAAGGACTTGCCCACCGCCATTGTCATCGCAAGACTACATTCCGACGTCCAGTGGCTCCTCCACGTCTCCGCTTTCAACGTCCGACAGCGATGACAGTTCTGATGTCCAGTGGGTCTCAGTTGCAGTCAATGCCACTGCCTTCCTCCTTGCCGAGGGCCGTCACCATAGGAGCCACTGAATGTGCGCGGCCTCTATGGAAGGGATGAAGTCCGCGGGGAGCTGGGAGCGGTGTGGAGGCGTGGTGGATGAAGTCGATCCTGGTAGATATGGGCGGAGGGGTGGTGTGGAAGCAGCCGGTGGAGGGCAGGAAGATACCCGACGAGAGGATGTCAGAGAAGGAGGATTGAGGTGAGAGATGAGAGTTGTGTAGTTGCTAGAGTACACCACTAACAGCTAGGTGTACAGAAAATCTATCAATGTGATACTTTAGATAATAAAGTGCATCATACACCAAACTCACCAGGGTGCATTACGAATGCCGCCTAGAACTAGATAGAAAGCGAATTCTTCATAAGATAGAATAAATTTAGAAATTAATTTTAATATACCTTTAATATAAAGTGTTTTATATTATTAATTAATTATATATTGTTATATATGTAACCTTTTAAATAATTATTACAAAAGTTAAATATTTTTAATAATGTAATAATACATAATGAAATGTTGTTTTATACCAAAAATATATCAAAATTTATAAACTTAATCTTATTTGATATGCAAATTGATTAAAAAATACACTTATTGTCCAATTTAAAACATAAGAATATTTGTAATTACATATTATGTATAATACATGAGGGTAATTAAGACACAGCGTGGAAGTAGTAATATCGCCGTTAGTCTCGGATACGCTCTTTCGGCCGCAAATAATGAAGCATGCACCTATCACTTTCACTTCTTTAGAATTTTTCTCTTACAAGGGCTAGGTACTCTTGATTGAGGGACTTTTTATTAGTGAAACTCTCAATAGTTCTTTAATAGAGAGCATAAGATATGAGAGAGAGAGAGAGAGTAGGAGAAAAAATTAATATAGAAAATATTTATGGAAATTAAATTCTATTAATCGCATTTTTTTTAATTGTTATGAATTTAAATAGCATGTAATTATTCAGAATTTTATATTTTTAGATAATCAATGCCGGTATTTTCCAAATGCCCCTGCTTTTCCATGCAAATTACGACAAGACGTGTCCACACACGCCTTCTCTTCACTGCTGGCTACACTTTTCAGTGGACGATAATGCCCATCTAGTGCCGCATGTTTTACCCAACCCTTCCTCATTCCATAGCCACCCCTCCATTCTTTCACATTAAAAACTCCCAAGTAATTGTCATATTTCATATTTCCAACTTGTTCTTCCCAAATATATTCATCTTACAAGTCACAAGCTTGGTATCTAACGCATATTATTCTCTAGTACTCAATTCACGGAAGAAATATACCCATATCGAGTTTGATCATAATAATATGTTTCATTTATTCTCCCTCGTTAATTATTGAGCATGATCTAGTAATTATGTGCAATATCATAATGTAATTGACTTTATGTAATGATAATGATGTTACGATATTTTTCTTTTAATCAAATTCTATTATATAAGTGAAGACCTTGAAAAACAACTGATTGGCTTCATAGTTTGACAAGCCATGCATTAGAAAGCTTAGGTGGGAAGATATAATAATCTTAATTATTAAGTTAGATAAGACGCTATGACACTTTGTAGTACACGTATGAAGTTAATAGGCCATTGCCATCCACTAGAGTTTGCTATGGGGTTCAATTATTTTCCCATATATATAGCAATTAAAATGCTCAGAATAAAAAAATAATAATATTGGGTTCTCATCATGATGATAGGTGATTATTCTGTTTAATTCAAACCTGCAAACGAAACCTCCCTTTAGTATGATACTCAACATGTACACCAGAAATTATTGAATGATTCTTATCATATATATTCGTCGCCACCCCCAAAAATAATTTAGCAAGTTCACGAAATAGCATCTTACCGCCAAAAAATAAAATAAAAAAAAATATTATTCAGTCCAACAATGATAGCAACACCCTAACGATAAGCACATATTCTCTCCTTAAGGCCAAAAGATATTCACAAATTTGCAACCACCACCTCTCGCAAATGCAGCTCCCACACAGTGGCATGCCTCGTGATAACCCCACCCAACCAAGGGCAATGGCGCACACGTGAAGAAAAGTAAAATAAGCTCATGAAGAAATCAAATCCAATTCAAAACCAATTGATTTATTTTTTTTCAGGAAACATATTTTTAATCCTAACATAACAGTTTAATGCTGATATTTTGAATTTTGATATTATTTTTATCTTTTATCAAATAATCAATAATTTTCTATCTTCAACATCATACATAGTTTTCCACTAACCTCATTTATTTCAGTTTGGGTTTCGAGTACATGGGATATTAGAGTTTAATTTTTAATTTATTTATTTTTTAATATTTTTATTATTTTTAAATTGATGAAATGAAAATTATCTCCCCTAACCTTTTAGGAAGGGCAAATAAGTAACATATATCGCACAATACTAACATGCCAATTAAGATGAATTGTAATAGAAGTTATTAATAATTTAATTGAAGGATAAAATTAATATTAAAATTTAAAGTATAGGATTAAATTAATATGAATTTTTTTTAAATTAAATTAATATCAATTTTAAAATATTAAACCTTACTAAAAAAAGATATTTATTTATTTACTTTTGTTTTACATGAATTCAAAACCAATTAATTAATAGCACATCAATCAGGAAGATAAATAAATTAAGAAATCAAATCCAAAACCAATAGCAGCAGCAGCCAAAGACGAACCAACCCTCTCTCTCTCTTCCCTGTGTGTGAGTGAATTCCTATCATCACGGTCGTGTATATAAATATAGAGTGAAGAAGAGAGAAAACAAAGGGGTGTAGGAGAGAGAAAAGAACACAACATCACGCTGAAACGGGAAAACAAATTATTATTAGTATGGATCGCAGGTTACGTCGTTTTGGGGCAATACCCAAAACTCATAAGTTTCTATTATCACTTTCGGTGCTTCTCTTCATCTTCTTCAGTTTCACAAACGCAGCCTTCGACCTAGCCACCATACCCTTCAACGATGGCTATTCTCCTCTCTTCGGAGATGGCAACGTTGTTCGCTCCGACGATGGCAACGGCGTGCGCCTCCTCCTCGATCGCTTCACAGGTAAATTCACATGCGTGATCATTTTTTCATGTGTAAAAATATATGTACAAAAAATTTTATATATGCTTTGTTTTCTGTGGTTATTATATGTTTTTGTGTTTTTAATTTCAATTTTTGTGTAATGAATATACAGGTTCGGGTTTCATCTCGTCCAATATGTACCAGTATGGATTCTTCAGCGCGAATATCAAGCTGCCCTCGGATTATACTGCTGGCATATGCGTGGCCTTTTATGTAAGTAACAAATTATATTCAGGCAAAAAAAAAAAAATTATCTGTTTCTTCAAGCAAATTATGAGATAGTAAATTTTTTATGAAAGTTTATCAATCTTGGTTGAACTCAGTTTTTTTTTTCTTCTTTTGTTGAATTTCTTTAGTAATGGATTATCTTCTGATAAAATAAAGATGGTAAGATTTTTTTTTTTTTCATAGAAATTAATTTCATATGTTTTGCTGCTTTTCCATCATGGGATTCTTTCCTTCCTTGTTTCTTTTGTTACTTTTTTTTTAATAAATTATTTCGTGTGATCAGTAAAACGCGCTAAATATTAGTCAAATTTTACTTTCCTTTAATTTGCTTTAAAAAAAAAACTATTTTTTCTCGTTTCCGAACTTCTAGCAAAGTCAATTGAAGATTCAGAGTCGGTACCCAGTAGACTTCCATTTTCTTACGTTAAGAATTTTCAACTAAAAACGTGTTCAAGCATTGAAGTACACTTTGAGATTTTGCATTCTTCAAGGGCTGCCCATACTGTTCCGTTATGAAACTATCAGTTTCATGATAACTCATCATGATGGCTATAGTTGATTTATTATTTTATTTTATTTTTCCTTCGTATAGACATCAAACGGTGATGTGTTCCAGAAGACCCACGATGAGTTGGACTTTGAGTTCCTAGGTAACATAGCCGGAAAACCATGGCGCTTTCAGACAAACTTATATGGTAACGGCAGCACCCACCGTGGCCGTGAGGAGAGATATCGCCTATGGTTTGACCCTACAAAGGAATACCATAGGTACAGCATCCTTTGGACTGCCAAGAACATCATGTAAGGTTTCTATATTCATATTATATGATATATATTGTGTTTTTTATTAACTAGAATTATTTGTGAAAATTATTGTTATAATTTGTCAAGATTCAAGTGGAATGGTTAGATAACGCGAAGTAGTAAAAATAATGTTATATCATTCGGTAAAAAAATTTGACAACAAAATTGCGGTTGTCTAATATTTTCCTTATGCTTTTCCTTTGTGTGTCTATGTATTGGCTGCTTTGTGCTTGGAAAGCTTTTTTGGCATGTGTATTTATGGAATTTGATTTAAATTTAACGTGGTATGTTTGTGTGATTGAATTGATTTTGTGTGACTTATCGTGAGGGATGGAATTAAAGTGTTTGGAGTTGCGTGTGGGATGCCTTTTGTCTACAAACTTCTGTGTGCGAGCTAGCTAGGATCGAAAGCATGTAGTTTTCGTCGCCAAAAGGATGGTTTTAGATGTCTGTGATGGTTCGGAATTCAATGATTTTTTTTTTCTTTTCCCAGTTTTAGACATGTACATTTGAGGCCTACACTCATGGCCAACTTGAATTTTGTTGGATATGCTTCCAGATGGCTTTCACTCTTATTATCTTCTCTTTATGGTGATGATGATAAATTAAACAAACATTTGAGCTGTATTTATATCATAAATTTGTGCTTATCCTCATATTTTGTGTGTATCATACATGTGACATACGACTCTGTTAAGTCATACATATCCATCATGGTCCTTCTCATTATAATGGGGTTCCCAAACCTTTGAATTGATTCCTTGATGTGAAAGCCTAATATCGGCTCGGATTGTGGGGTGAACAAAAATGCATTAGTTTGCTAATTAATTTATTTACTACATAATTATTATTTATGACAAAATTGCGCTTCTAGAATTTGACTGAAATGTCTCCACTGGGAACAATTCCGTGGACCGTGAGTCTAATTAAAAATTATAAACTACCCAGAAAGCACATTAATTAGAAAACGGTATTGTTATCGGTCGAAATCCAACTGGACCTACACAGTGGCATAAATAAACCTCAGAGAACAGGGAATTAGTTCATGCACTATAAAGAGGCATGTGAACTCCATCTTTTTAATCTTTGTGATCAATGGCAACAATTTTAGTTAGATTACCAAACTAAAGCAAGCTCATAGATTCCTATACCGTTTGCCAAACCTTGTCCCCATAATTCCACCTAATTGAACTCAAAACTAGCTGGCAAATATCTCTCTTTATTTCATGGGAATATTTGCCTATGTGCGAACTACCAAACCATAGGTTTTTTTTTTTTTTCAATTTTTGTAATTTAGCGTAGCTATGTCTCTAATAATATTAACCACCATGTTTGAATTACTGTAGATTTTACATTGATGAAGTTCCAATCAGAGAGGTGCTACGAAGTGAGGAAGTGGGTGCTGACTTCCCATCCAAGCCAATGTCATTGTATGCCACCATATGGGATGCATCAAATTGGGCCACATCAGGTGGAAGGTACAAAGTAAACTATAAGTATGCACCTTTCGTAGCCGAATTCAAGGACCTAGTCCTCAAGGGTTGCTCTGTTGATCCCATCCAAGAGGTCTCCGGCACTAGCGTTTGCTCGGAACAACATGCTGATCTCGAGGCACAAGACTATGCTGCTGTGACCCCAATGCGCCGCCTAGCCATGCGTAGGTTCCGGCAGCGTTACATGTATTATTCATATTGCTATGACACATTAAGGTACCCTGTTCCACCACCTGAGTGTGTTATTATACCCTCAGAGAAACAAAGGTTTAAGGAAACTGGAAGGCTGAAATTCGGCGGCAGCCACCGTCGACAGTCTAGGCGGAGGGGCCGAACCACAACTCCGGTGGATGATACCGACCAAGGTGATATGTAATGAGTGTTGATTGAGATGTAAATGATAGTGTCCAATTTTATCGCTTTGTTTAAAATATTTAATTGTTTGCTAAACATAAATAAACCAAGTGATTATATCAGGCCTTTTCTTCTTTTTTTTTGTTGTTTGGGGGGGGCGGGGGTGTTTGCGATGTGTTTTGGTGTTATGCTAGTGTTACTTAGTGTGTGTTGTTGCAGTAGGTGGAATATAAATCTGAATGAGTGCACTAAAGAATAAGTCCAAATTTTGTGTGTCAAGAAATGCATTGGCGGTCATTAATCATGTGTGGTTGGTCTCTCTACCCATCAACTTAAGAGTGGTTTACATTGAATGCTAAATAAAAACAAGATTATCCCTAAACAAATTTTCTTTTTGTTGAAAAACAAAGCATTGGTCTGCTCTATTAGGGTTAGGGAGAGATAATGAAAGGAAAATTAACAAAGAAAATTTAGAATAATATTATTTTGATCATAGAAAATAGATATAGGAAGAGATATTCATAAAGACAAAAAGATACGAAACCTTGGTTCCACCCATAAAGGCCACTATCAAAAAATCTTTTGTGCCTTTCTCTCTCTACATGTTCATTTTTTATATTCAAATAATATTACTCTTAATTAATACTCAAAGATCTGACATAATATAATGGATAAATTACATTAACTTTTTATAAGATTAGGCAATATATACCCCTTTATTTGCAAAAATATACACTAATTCTCGTGAGATTTAGGTGAACCCTATACCCTTATATTTTGGTGAAATGTGACGCTTAGCACTCTTGTAGATATGACCCTGAGTATCCTTATAAGAATCAGTGTAGGCATAACAAATGGAATGATATTGTGTATAATATCTTCTAACTTCAAAAGAGATCTATGTAATTTATTCTAACATAATTGAAATTCAATTTTTGTTCGATTACATTACACATTTAGGTGAATTTTAATTTATTTTTTCATCTAAGTCATCAGTATTCAAAGTCGACTAAACTCTAACCAATTTTACTTGAGCAAATTAATCCACTGCAGGGATAAAATTCCTAGTGTTAGTTTTTTTATTCACACGAGTCAAATTCGAGGTATTACTTAAGAAAAAATTAAGTGCCAAACTACTTCAACTAGTCAAGCATTAGTATAGGTGAATTTTAATACAATCACACATTTTATCCCAACAACTGATGTCATGCTTGGATTATAGTCTATAAATCATGATTTGACCTAATTAAAAAAAGTTTTTCTTCACTTTGTTTGAAATCTAGGCTAAAATTATATATAAATATAATTTAATTATAATTTTACCAAATATAATATTTGTAAGTAAAACTTAATTAAAATTATGAACATTAAAGTAAATTATAATCCAAAGATGTTATAAATTCTATAGCTAGCTAGCGTAAGCATAATTTATTTTGTTAATCCTTAAACGTGATTTCGTGAAATAAACTAATAGGAAACATAAGGCCGTATACGTAAATATAAAAAATAATAAGTATTGTTTAATTCTTTTAAGTGCTTTGCAAAATTTTTTTTCATAATTTTCTCATCTTATTTTCCGTTCAGCTACTCAACTATATTAATGAAAAAATCATAACAGAGAAAGTTATATTAACCACTATTGTTTTTTCTTTTTCTAAGTGCCAAGTGCTTCCTTAATTTTTAAGCATAACAAGAACCGTCCAATTGGTTGAAGAGATTAAGCCAGAGAAATTTTGCAAGTTAGTGTCATAAATGTTTTTGGTTCTGAAATGACATCGAACCTACCTGTCGCTAACATATGCTAATACTAATTAATTAGCTAGTTCTTTGGCACATCAGCTGGATGAACTAAGCAGTTGATTTAATAATTGTTTCAGGTTGTTATTATGCCCAGGAACGCCGCTAAATGGTAGGGTTTTTTTTTTTTTTTTTATTGGAACGCTAAATGTTAGTTAATTGGATGGGATGATACATAACGTTACGCGAAAAACAATTAAAGAATAAAAAGATATGTTTGATTATTAACTAAACTATCTCAAAAGTTATATAAAAAATAATATATGATTAATTGATAATATAAAAAAATTATATTAATATTATATTAAAATTAAATTTACTATTACGACTTTTAAGAATTAAACAATTTTAATAACATAAAAATATATGATTGAATAACAGTATAATCTTCTCTTTTTTATATTGATAATTTATCAAATTCAATCCTTATAATTATATAATAAATTGTGTAAAATTTTCTTCATATAAAATTGTGTGAAGGATATATTGACATTAATACAAATTTGACACACTTGTTCATTCAATAAAGTCTATGTTAAAAAAAATTATATCAATTTAACTGTTAAATTATAATTATTTATTATTTTATTTTATATCAAATTTTTTTGAATTGAATATTAATAAAAATATAATTAAGCAATTTTTTAAATCTTTGAACAGAGTATTTTTATAGACATTACTATATGAGATTAGTCTTTTTATTCTTGGTACATACCATGAGACCATTCTATTGATGAATAAAATTCTGATTAAGAAGTTTTCTAAACAATTATTTTAATTTTTTTTAAAATGTTTATTTTATTAAAATAATAATGAGACAATACGAGTATTAAATTTTAAGAAATACCGCTATATTATAAACATTAAGTTTTACCAATTTATCTATTGAATCATATGATATTATTTTGATAATTAGACATAAAATATTTCAGAAAATTAGATATTAATAAATTAATAAATGTTTAATATAATAGAAAATATATTATATATTAAAATAAAGTGAGATGATAAAGTATGAAATCATTTTTAAATTATATAAAATTTTATAAACTTAATCTACTTAATAAAAACTTTTAATATAATAATTAAATTGATGAAATTCACTATCCATATAAGAAAGTTACTCTTTATGAATATCTTATGTCAAGACTTGTGATTATGATATGCAGAAAAAAAAAATATAAGTTAAAAATTATTATTTGTTACATGTGCCTAGCTAACTAGTAGCTACAATCCTCAGAAAATCCGATAAAAGATTGTAAGTTTCTTGCAATGGTAAATGGCATAACATGACAAATATAATAGTACAGATACCAACAGATTTGCATGTTGAGGTTAGTTAAGTTTTCAAAGAGTCGTGCTCGTGGTAACGTAATGTGGATCGTAAGTACGAATTTCATTCGATTAATTCCTCTCAAAAAAAAAAATTCATTCGATTAATTAATAGAATGTAATTTATTGGAGTATTAATTTATTTATTACTACGAGGAAAATGAGTAACCTCTTATGTGATTCGAAAAGTTAATGAAAAAAATTTAAATAAAATTTTAGGTTTTGCTAACCAATGCTCGTACCGGTTAAAACCCTTGATTACAATTTTTATCTATTTGAGTTTTAGTTTTTATAATTTTCTATATTGAATCTTATATTTTACTTATTTAGATTTAGATATCCACAGATGAAGTTTTTAGGTCTATATAATTTTACTAATTTAGATTTTACTTCATATACAATTTTATTTTATTTTTGGTTGGGAATTCATATAAACTTTAAAGTGGTCACTTGTTCATTAAAGATTAGTTCCTATTCATTATTTAAGGTACTGGTCTTTTAAGGATCAAACCTTAAACGAATAAAAATATAAGAATCGTTTGGAAAAAAAAATAAAAAACTATATACAGAAATAGAGTGTAACTAGATACAAATAAAAATTTTATTTAAACCTAACCAAAATTGTGATGGAATTTTTTGGATAAATTTATCAAATCTCTACATTTTATTGTCAACAAGTTAGCTCAATGAACGATGTGAGCTAGTGTGAGATCTATATTTAAGAGTATTGTCACATACCTATTTGTTGAGTTCTGAAACTGAACACGAATGAGCTAAAAGTAAACTTGTTTGAGAAAAAATATATAAGAGGACGTTTAATAAAAAGTAAAATATATGCTTTGTAGGGGTAAAAGAAGGCTAGGTTAGGTTAAATTTTAACTTAAATAGATTTGACCTATATGACAAATATTGAGTCCGAATTTGAGCCTATTACTTGACATAGGCATTTTTTAATGCTTAGACTTGGTATTTTTAAAAGTATGACTTGATCCAAAAACTTGTTTAAAAATCTACTTAATTATAAAATTTTTAAGTAGACCAAAAGGTCTACTATTTTTCTTTTGATGGACTATCAGGGCCAAAGCCCAACAAATTACATATTCATAATTCGGGCCTAACATGCCCACGGCAATTAGCTAAACAGTTTACTCTTAAATAAGTTAAAAAATTTCTAAATATGCCAGCAAGTAGATCAAAATAATAAGTTAAAAGACTTTTTAAATTAGTCAAAAAATCTATTCAAAATAAATTATAAGACTTTGATTATCATTAAAATTTGTGAAATTATAATAATAATAATATTATATAAATAAATCAACCTGTTAAATCTAATAAGCTTTTTTCATAGTATATAATTTGGCAAGTTTGGTTTAAAGGGCTTTTTAAAAAGTCTAAATCTCGTTTATTTACTTAAAAAATTAGACTAAATTAAATCAAATATGAGTTAAGTCAAATTAGGCCGAATATGGATTAAGCCAAAACCTCCACCAAGCTACCTACCTACTTCCACCCCTTATGCTTAGAAAGAACATGAACGTACAAGTAGTATCCGTTATTTCATATGAGTGTTGTACCAACTATTATCATTTGTTTAACCACGTCTTCTGGTAATTATTATTTTCATTTCATGGGATAGATGAAAAGCTCTCTTAACTGTATTTTTTTATATGGATTATGTGATTTATACATATTAAAAATCTTAATATTCCAATATTTTCTCCCAAATTTTTTTTATTAATTATTTCACTGTTTTAATTTTTTTTTTACAAATTTTTTTTTTCTATCTCTAAGTGTCAAAAATGTCTACTTACTCTAATGATAAATATTTCTCTTCTTCCATGGAGAAGTTTCCAGCAGAGTAGGTGAACATTCATTTTCTTTATTACCGGTGGGCAATGTCACCCAAAAATCCGCCAAGGTTGGATTACTTTTTCTTCCATTTGCTTTTGTCTTTGATCAGGGTCAGATTCAAGAAAAGTGTGAGCATTTTGGAGAAATTATCGTTTTTTTTTTTTTCGAAAACCGTCTCAAAAAATTTATAATTAAATTCAAAATAAGCTAATCTAAACCCACCCTGGTAGATTAATATCTCGTTTTTGACCAAACGTTACTATTAGTTCAATTTTCCACATTCTTTCCTGTATTAAATGAAGCTTTCTTGTATCAAAGGCATATATATTTTTTACTCATCTAACGTTGGTTTGTAAGTTTTTCACACTCAAAAGGACCATTTCAAGCAACGGGACTAATTCTTACGTTGAAATTTTTCGGCAGATGAAAATTTTAAATGCTTTTCCTCTCCAATAATTAACTAATTGGTCAAAACTAAAAGAATTCAGCTTGAGTGTTATGTGAGAACCCTCTCAAATTGCAAAACATGAATTCTCAATTTCTTTGATTAACTCAAATCGTACAATGTTCGTTAATTACCTCAGGTCAAAGCTGCGTCAAGTAAATCTGAAACTTTCTTAAATGCATTCTTCTAGAGAAGTTCATATAGTTGGCCAGTTCTAAAAGCCAAAGGTCGAAGTTGTTGAATTCTGATAGCTGCAGTTGAGCTGCCATGCCAAACGCTTTGGGGATTTTAAAGGTTTTTTGTGCCAAAGAAAAATAAGATACTGCTAGCTAGAGACTAGAGTGGATGCTTAACTTTGTTTGATACTTTGATATTACCTTTTTTCTTATGAGATGGAAACTGTTTGTGACTTGGATGTTAGGAAAGTGGCCTTAAATTGGTGGAACACTCACTTAGCTTTTGTTAATCTTGTTCTTTTTTGGTTTCAACGTCGCTAATTGATTAAAGTTCCCCTGCTTTGGGTGGGAATTTGACCATAATATTGGGGGCCCTAAATTCTAGGTGCAGGCCTAATCATACGACAATATATTCTGGTTGGAACGTACACATCCCCCCCTTCCTCTTCTCTTCTCTGTCCTTTTTTTTTTTTTTTTTGATATGCATGCCCGTTATATATGGATAATGTTATTTATACAATGTTTATTTCATTATTTTTATATTTTTATCAAAAAAATAAGAGACATATATATTCTGATACTCTTTTTATCTTTATTTTTCCCAATAAGAAAAATATAAAAGAAATATGAAAAAAAAATTCAATACGTTGTTAACAACTTTTTATTTTGAACAAGGCAACGTACACCTTTTATATTAACAATATGTTACAAGTATCATATTATAAAGTCATACCAATAAAATATAGTACTTAAATTTAATATTCTTTCACTCAATAGGCTAGTTTTTTGAGTTAGGCACTACTATTCAACGAAAGCACCAATGTTATAGACTCAAATTTAAAAAAGAATCTAATCTATAATGAGAAAGCCCCTAAATTTAAATACCATACTTTATTTATATGATTCTCCGATATAGAACTTGTAATACAATATTTTAAAATTGAATCCTATAAAAAATATGGTGTGCAAATATTTTCTTTTTAAAAAAAATAACAATCGCCCATACTACACAGAAAAGTTTGGCCCAATTTTAAGAGCAGTTTCGGTCAATGGCACATTTTCTACTCCCCTAGTTGAGTTTTCTATTGATGACCCTGTAAGAAGAGGAAATGAGAGCTGGATTAGATAGAATGCCAACAAACTCAAAATGGGAATGAACAACTCTGGATTCAGTTTGAAAGTTACACCAACAAGCCAATTTGTGAACATATTCAACTGGGGACATCGATCATTCTATGACCAAGTAAAATGGGGTTCAGTTGGAAGATTTCATATGAAACTTTAAACTACAAAAATAGTCGAGAATTGTACTGAGTTGTAGTCGCATATGATCCGTTTTAATAAGGGCTGAAGAACACTTAGAAGAGGTCCACTTATTTGTTCAATTATTAAACTTTATCACATTAGAGAAGAAAATGTAAGCAAATCTCCAACCGCGTAGTTTAAAATAAATATTTATGGACCAATATAGACTGGCGCAATGAAAACAAGATGTGTCCTTAATAAAAATAATGTGTGTTTAATCTTTCAAAAAAAATAAATTAAAAAAAAAAACTTTACATAGAAAGTTTACAATGTTTTACTTGCGAGTTCCGAAATAAAGAAAACTGAGATGCTAAGGGAGCCGTGCGTATGTAAGTATAAAGATAAGCAATGTAAAATCCTATTTGTAATAGATAGAAGATAATTTGACTTGCTCAGAAGTGACAAATCAAATGTTCGTTTATTTTAGTTTATTTTATGTTTTTGAGATGGATTGGTCCTAAGGACGTATAAATTTTAATTTCGTTTTGCCTACACCTTAACCTGTCTTTCTTCTTATACCAGGGAATTAGACTTTATTTGTAATAAAAAAAAATTGATTTTAGAATTTTAGAAGTTTAAAAGTGACACTTGATCTGTCCACTTGATATCAAGTTTAAATTCCCTGAAGATTGCTTTATCTCAACTTCAACCAACTTTTTTTTCCGTACTTATTTTTACACCTTATAGTAACTTAAAATAAATCTTTTTTTTATTTGTCGTCAAGTAAATCTGATTTTAAAGTGGAGAAATTTCCTACTTTTCACAAGACATGGAAGAGATAAAACATAAGATTGTATAAAGGGAATTAAATTGTGACAAATTTTGGTTTAACAGTTGCTTTTGGGTTCGATACGTGCTCGCTAAGTACTCTGACTCCGTCAATCTTCCAATTGTTTCCCATGAAAATGGAGCACTACGATGTCCAAGTCATAAGAAACTAGTTTGTCTAGGATTTAATTATAGAAAGAGTTTGCTTCAATCTGGTTTCTCCCCGGTTACAAAGCGGTGACTTTACCGTTGCGCCGAGAATATGCCTCAATCACATAACTATTTGCTTTAAATAAAACCTGAAAACTTTGCAACTAAAGAAACCATGGAAACACGGCAAAAATTTTAGGATGGTTAATAATAAGAATAATTCTACCTAGGCCCGACCTATAATCACGTACCACAAGACCACGAAGTAACAACCATATCCTAACTGATGAAGAGCATAGGAGATTCTCAATGCCATGTCATTTACTCATATCTATCTTTTTTATTTTCACAATTCAAATTAATGTAATGTACCGGGGAAAGCTCCTTCACTTCACATAGCTCCTCTAAAAAGATTGTTGTCACCAAGAACACATAGAGAAAGAATAAAAAGATTGGCAATAGCTGGGAATCCAGGAAGCTTAACAATACTGACATCAGCGTGAACAGATAAAAAAAAACGAACGTATGATTCTTTCCTTTGTATATTTAATCGCAACAGGTTGGCCAACAATGAATGATAGCTACAAAATCTGATTAACCAAAAAGCCTGTCTGAGTTACTTACAAGTGCTACATGAAAAGTGAGCACTACAACAAATAAATCAAGGGAATTGGAAAGATCCTCCAATCTGAGAACTACCTGATGGAGGGTCAATAGCAACCCAAAGGAGGGAGATAGTGATTGATATTAGGCCTGACCATACAAACACAATAGTGGGTGTCCTACCCCTTCTACCCATAAGCCCTTTTGCAAAGGGATATAGATGAGCCAAGACCCAAAAGCTGAAGAACACACCTCCAAGCAAACTGCTCCATTGGCGATCCGAACTGTATATAGTCCTGCTAACTGCAACAGCTATTGCTATCAAGTTGACCATCATGATAGTGATTGGCGGTATCATGAGAGACGTCCACTTGATGACATAGAGATCAGCGAATTCGTCGTTTTCATCGTCGGCAGCAGACTTTGATGTCAAAGTGAACGAGATCTCAATGCCGGCCATCACCTTTAGTAGACCCTGGAGCACAGCAGCAAGATGGGCACTTGTGCCTCCAATCAACCAGAATTGCTCATTCCTCCACCACTCTTCAAGTTCGATACCGGACCACTTGATCTCGAGAGCAGCGAGCAAAACAAGGGTCACGGTGATGCCCAAGAGGTAGACTAGGAAGGTTACTTGAAGGGTCTGGACAATGAATTCACCAGTAAAGAGGGAAAGAGCAGGAACGAAGCAGTAAACAATGAGGAAGATGGAAGTGAAGGGATATATTCCAACATTGAGGTAAGCAATCCTCTGCAGAAATTTCAGTCTAGAGCTAGCCAAAAGAGCATTGTTGCGAGAAAAGAATATTTCGACCGAGCCAGTAGCCCACCGAAGAACCTGGTGGAGCCGGTCGGTCAGGTTGATTGGAGCAGTCCCGCGGAAGGCATCCCTCTTGGTCACACAATATATAGACCTCCATCCCCTATTGTGCATTCTATAACCTGTTACGACATCCTCAGTTACAGACCCATAAATCCACCCAATTCTAATGCCCCATTCAGTCTTGTCTTCATACCAGCATGAGATGACATTGATGGCCTCGGCAACCGTAGCAGCATCGAGAAGATCCCGAGGAAGGGTTAAAGCACCAGGCGGTCTTCCATTTTTGATAGATGAATGATCAGCAAGGGGCCGCCCTTGGAACTCTGCCACTCTGATTGAGTCAACAAGGAGACTTGAGTTGCCAAACCTCTTAGGAATAAGAGCAATGCTCATTTCTTCATCATCTGCAAATGACTGGTCCTCAACAGGACCAGCTTCAGGGACAGAGGCAACTGTTGAGGATTTCTTTTTCTTACGGCCAAAGCAACTAGACTCTTCTTTCACCCGGGGTGGATCAAAGCCATAGAGTGCAGTCCTTCTGAATAGGCAACCTGTGCCGACATATACAGGACCTTGAATCCCATCAAGAGCCCGCATATTCACATCAAAGAAGACAGTGTTATGATTGGCATAGCGATCATTAGGGTCTATTCCTTCAAACCTTTGAGGGAATTGAACATAGCAGATCCTGTCCCCACCACGGTCCATCATGAAGCACATACCTTCTCTCAGTGCCTGGGAATTATATATGTAGTGGTCACAGTCTAGATTAAGTATGAAAGGGCCATTGGACATAATGGCCGAGGCTCGGACGAGGGCATTCATGGCCCCAGCCTTCTTGTTGTGATCATAGCCAGGTCGCTTTTCACGAGAAACATAGACAAGCATAGGAAGACGAATATCAACTTCAGTTAAATCCATGGCATTTGAATCTGATGCTGTGCCTGTCAGTGGTTCATCACTTGGAGGTTTTAACATTACCTGCATTCGATAGACCCGGAAGATTAGCTCATTCAATTTTTGTATCAAACTATGATAGCATTGTAATACATGTATGCGCGACAAAATAAGATATGAACCTGTAAGACTAATGCTGTATGAGTTTTGAACACTGAAAATTACCAATGAGTAGTGAATAATATTATCCTCACAAAGACTGCCAATTACCTGTATGATGCTGGCATGATCACCCCTAGAATGTTCTGGTGCAGTAGTCATCCAAGTGCCCGGCCAGTGTGTACCATCAGCCATCCAAGTAGCTTTAGGAATTTTCACATTCTCCATTGGTTCATCATGTCCATTCTCTCTCCAAAGCTTCATAGCTTTTATCTCCTCTCTGGCATTATAAGCATCAGAACGCCGCCGGATTGAATCAGGAAGGCCATTAATCCGAACCTTGAACTCATCATACTCCCGCTTTACCCTCCTGCGATCCCTTACAAAGTCAGGGCGTACTTTGTTCTTGTAGGGATCTCTCTTCAGACTAAAGTATGATTCTGGGTTCCTTGGTTCAATGCCATGCTTCCGACAGAAAGGAACCCACAAATTGGCAAAACTTGCAGCCTCTGCCATGGCCTCAAAAGTTAGAAGTGCACCTCCATCATCAGAGACATAACATGAGAGTTTCTCAACAGGATAATCAGCAGCTAGAATAGAAAGAATAGTATTTGCAGTGACAAGTGGTGGTTCTTTTTCAGGATCTGCAGTTGACACAAAAATATCTATTCCTGGAAGATCGGACTTGCCAGAAGGATTGCTGGGATTAGGAGTTTCAAACTTCTCTTTTAAAACATCAAGATCGGCGACACGATTTACAGGGAATAGCTTAGGAAGCTGGTCAAGCAGCCAAGAGAAGGCAAACCAGATTTCACAAACAACAGACATACCCCACAGCCAGAGTGCATCTTCATTGGGGTTTCGGACCCTCCATGTTAGGAAGAAAGCAAGAATCACTAGCCGAGCTAATATTATGAGCCTGAAAGTTAAAACAACAAAATGAAAATTAACTTTAGATTAGTTAATATGTTGATTCAGATACTACAACAGAAAGTAGATAGAGCATATATCACACATTGACCAAGTCCAACAACAAGACAAATAGCAATGAAAAAAAGGGGAATGGTCAAAATTATGAACCAGAAAACATGCACCACAAAATGTCACGAAACAGGTAAATTAAAATAATTTATTGGTTGAATGGAATGATGACTCTATTATAAATTTATAGAAGCCAGTTTTCAGCAAATTATGAGAGATAAAAAATTAAATTTAGCTATTGGAGCACTGGTATCATTCGTGCAGTACTAACAGAGTCAATGGAAGGAGATGAAGTTGACATGTAATTGCACCTGGATTGCTTTGGCAATCTGGAGAACATAAGTTGCTATTCAACCATTTATATAGCATGAAAAGTTGTCCAATTTTCTCTCTCCTTTTATAAAAGGTTGTTCTTCAAGAAATATCACACCTCAAAAAAGAGGGATCTGCCATTTCCCAAAAAAAATTAATTCAAATTGGATATAAGATACTAGAGAGATTCCAGCTTGAGTTAAAGTTAAAACTATCATCCAGGACACGTAGCAAATGTTGAATTAACAGTTTGACACAGCAATAAGAAAATCCAGCCCACTAATTCATCTCCACAAACAAGTTAAAAACCATGAAAAAAGAAACTAAGAGGAAAAGGATCTCATACCTATACGGACTCAGAATTGCAGCAGAAATAGTCAATTTCCTTGTCAAAGGCCTCCACGGCTTTTCCTGGAATACATTAGGGTCACCACCCATCCAGTCAGAACCAGAACTGGCATCATTTTCAGACT
Source organism: Pterocarpus macrocarpus (assembly GCA_031439585.1). Classification (NCBI taxonomy): domain Eukaryota; kingdom Viridiplantae; phylum Streptophyta; class Magnoliopsida; order Fabales; family Fabaceae; genus Pterocarpus; species Pterocarpus macrocarpus. The sequence goes on along the minus strand of CM062520.1, from coordinate 63,875,146 downwards.
CTTTTGGCCACATAGCATTCCCATATCCATAGCTCCCCTTGGTTTCAAACAGCCACTGAGCATGATCAAATTCATTAGCTTGGCTCCTCGTCAAGGTCCCCGATTTCATCAACGACAGCCTCCTCTCCATCTTCGACACCCCGGCACCAGGCGGCAAGGGCAGCGCCTGTTGACTGACCACAGGAACATCCTGCATATCCGGCTCCTTGTAAGGCTCTTTACATCCAGGGCAAATCCCATCACCAGTCCTCAAAGCATCCCTATAACAATCCCTACAAATCTTGTAATCACACTCACAAGGGAGTATATCCAACCCCCTCTCATCAGTCATGACCTTCCCATCACAGCCGGGAACTGCACAAGATGACCCTTTTGCCCCGGTCATCTGGGGATGGCTTGATTCAGACTCAATTACCTTCTCCTTCAAATGGGCCCTTGTGACCTGATTGAAACCACCAGTGAACATTGAACTAGATGCATATTGGTCCTCCACTCTCCTTGAAGTAGACCTCTCCAGAGAGATCTCCATAGGCTGGTTATCAGGGGTTGGAGGAATGTGCACTGTGTAGGTAGCAAGGCCAACACTACCATTCTCACTCTCCTGATCGAGATCATTGCTGAGCTGGGTGATCTTGCGAACCATCGATGACCCGTGTTTGAAACGAGGTGACTTAGATGCCATGATCACAAAAAGCCACACACACTACAAGACCTGAAATTTCATTATTCAAGAACACCCCATTCACTACTTCATCACCCTCATGGACTCATATTATATATAAAAGAAAAAAATAATGAAACTTTAGAATAGTTCAAACAACAACAACAACAACCCCCTATGAAAACTGTGTCATATGGCAAGACGTAGTTCATGAATTATAAACAAACGCAATGGCAAAGAAAGTTTCCATCAAAATGTCTTACCAACTCAAAGACAACCGAGCAATTGGAAAAGGCTTGAGAGAAAAGCTGAGCAAAACGCGTGTCTGTCTGATGACGCTGTCAACTTCTTCTCTCTGTCTGTGATGAAGCAAGCAAATACAAGACTTAGTCCAAAACGCAGATCAAAGATTTTTCAAAACCCACACTCTGAAAAACAAAACCCCATTTAATAATTCCAATACACACACACACTCACACAGACAGAATAGAACAACAAGATCAATGCCGGCCCAAAATCCTTAAACGGCCATTGAACTTGAAAGTTGCAAGCTTTTTGAACTTTTTACGTGAACGGTTTTGGAAGTCTGGTAAGGGAAAGACCAGGTTTGGTGGCAATGCAATTTGCAAAATTGTCACCGGCTTTTTGTAAGGTGAGAAAGAACCAAGAAATAAGAGACCAAAATATAATGAAATAATAATTTTTTAAAAACAAAAGAATGTCCTAGACAGAACACAATAATGTAGTAGCATGCTAGTAGTACTAGGTACCAGGAGAAGACAACAGCAAATTTGCAACAAGTGTAGCTTCACGTGATGTTATTTGTATAATTACTGTGAAGAGGTTTGTTCGGAAAGTACAAAGGTTCTGATTGGCACAATGGATTTTACTTCACAAGCGGGTTGTACGCGATGTAGAAATTTTGGTGTGCCATCTTATCGTGACCTTCCTCGCTCTGCCTTAACTTGTTTGATTTTATATTATTATTATTATTATTTGAATAAACAAATTCATTTTTTTACGGGGCTTTTTTTTCACTAAGTTTGAAATTAAAGAAAAAATGGTTGTGGCTGTCAATGAAAATTTTTAATTCGGAAGTCAAGAGGAGGGAAACAAAAATGAAAAGGAGTTTATAATGATAGCAAACGGAAATTAGTATTTTATTTTGTTGACAAATAAGGATGAACAATACTGATACAGTGGAAAATCACCGGTCATTCTAGATAAGAATTTTTATTTTGGAATACCAAAGATAGATATTCAATGCTTCAATGCATTTTGCGATGCTTTTTTAATACGATTCGGAATACCAAAAATTATTATTTATTCCATTTTGACCATTACATGACTTGATAAGCTGTAATCATTAATGAGATTTTATTGGTGTGACTCATATTAATTATGCAATTTTTTTAATAATAAAAGTATTGAATATTGTAATTTTATTTTGTTATATTAGTGTTACTAAAATGTAAACCTATAAGCTCATGAATATTGTATTGAATATTGAATATTTTAATTTGACACTGACAAAGAATTATATAATAAAATGATTTTATTTGCAAATAATTAAAAGAGATTAAAATGAAGAAAATAAATATGTGTAAAATTGATGTACCATTTAAGAATTCACAGACAACTTCAATAATATAAGAATATGTGTCGAATATGCTAATAATTAGACCATGTATAAAATTTTGGTGTAAGTGTTTTAGCACTTGTCTTCCTTAAATAAGGTATTAAATTTGAGTTTTGTTAATAAAAAAAATTAATATTAGAAAGCTTTATTTTTATAATAGGTTGATCTAAGTCAAATTAGTTAGAATCTATTAAATTTTAGATACTTATATGTTAGACCAATATGTTAATAATTATTTTTTGATAGAATATATTACTCCATCTGGCTCATAATATCTGTCACTTTAACCATTTGTATAGGTATTAAAGAACTCAAAATTAAGAGTTGATTGTAAAGATATTTATCTAAACACCTTTATTTAATAGCTAATTTATTGTATTAATATTTTATTATTTATTATGCTTAAAATTATGCAAAGGGTATAATTGAAAACTTTGTAATAAATTCTCTATAAAAATGTGAAAATGACAAATAAATTGAACCAAAGAAATTTACTTAAAATGACAAATAATATGAATCAGAGAAATTAATAATTTGCACTTTTTATTTATTTGTGTAATTTAACGTCAAGTAAACTTAATTTATATGTGGTTGATAAAATATATATGAGTGATAGTTTGACACTTTAAAATATAAAAAAGTATTTATAAAGAATAAATCAAGTTGGGAAGCAATGTTGACCATTGAAAATATAGATATAAACTCAATTTATATTACAGCAATTCTTATAAAATAAAATTGTATAGCTTTCGTATTCCTCCAACTAGAATTAATTTTATAAATAATTCAAATAGACCGATAAATATTAAAAAGAGCAATGATACGAAGGTCTCAAGTTCACATTACAATATATAGTCTCAAGAAGTGGCTGGAAGAACACTAAAGTGATGCAAACAAACTTAAATATACGTGTTCTACCAAATCATTTTCTATATATCTACAAAAAAAAAAAAAAAAATTTGTCTACCAAAAACTTACTTCCATATATACAAAACTTCTTTTATATCATTTTTTAGCGATGTGTAACGGCAATACACATAAAACTTTTCATAGTTATTATATAAAAACAAATATTATAACTTGTTATTTTTTATTTGACAAATGTTATCATTTAAAAGTAATATTATATAAATAGAAAATTATTGTATTAGATCTATGGCTAAGAATAATTTTATAAATAACTATTAATTGTTATTGAAATAATTGTTTGTTCTTAATGAGTAGTTAATAAAAGCTATTAGGCGTGATTTAATGATGAAAGGTTTGAGTAGTATACATAAGATCGAATATTTGTACTTTATTGAAGAGTAGTTAATGAAAATAAATATATTTTTTTAATTAAGGCATATGAAGTTATATGAATATTGGTAATATTTTATTAATAATTTTTTGTTTATATAATATTATTTTTAAATAATAATATTTGTCAAATAAAAAAAGACAGTTATAAATTTGTTTTTATATAATAACTATAAAAAGTTTTATATGTATTGTTGTTATACGTAACTAAAAAATGATATAAAAGAAGTTTTGTATGTATAGAAATAAGTTTTTGGTAGACACAATTTTTTCCGTAGATGTATAGAAAATGATTTGGTAGCGCACGTATATATAGGTTTGTTTGCATCGCTTTACGCTTTAGTGTACTTCAGCCGTGTCTCGAGACGATAAATTATTACGTGAGCTCGAGACCTTGGTGTCCTTGCTCTATTAAAAATAATTTATAATCTTAAAAAAAAATCCAAAGAAATTAAACTACCTACCGTTAGCATCCTCCCAACTAGCAACAAACAATCAAAAGTTCTATTCTATATTTCCGTGGTATGGCCGCAGACTCACAGCTCATGCCCTGTACGCGCTGCCGCTGGTGCACCAAATTCGACCAAATGGATAAGACTGTATAGCCTAACAAATGGCAACATTCATAAATATGACCTAATAAGACAGTGCTTTAGAATTTTGCTTCTTAAAATACAGTGGCTTGTAAATTATAACGATTACCTATTCAATCATTTTCACATATGTTTTTTTTTATTAGTAAATCCTCGTATTAGTCTTCAAAAGAGTTAAGAGATATCAATTTGATCCTTAAAATAGTTATGATATCAATTTGATCATCGAAAGAGTTATGATATCAATTTGGTTCTTAAAATTTATTTTAAATTAGTCCAAAAAAATTAAAAAAATAAATTAGTAAAATAAATTTTAATCTTTTGAGGAATAAATTGATATCTTAAATATTTTTTAGAATCAAATTGATATCCCGTAACTCTTTCTAAAATGAAATGGACAGTACAAATCTTTTGAAAATCAAATTAATGTCTCACAACTTTTTTAAAAATTAATTTGGGATTTTATTCATTTTTTTATTGTCAAATGTAATTAAATTTTGAATAATGGTAAATCTATGACTAATTACATACATCAAAAGTTCGCATTATTGTTTAGATTATGAAATTATGCAAATTCCGTATAAATTGTATATCAATATTTATTATGTTAATATATAAATTAACAATTGCATAATAAATGCGAAATTTAATATATTTGCACTTAATATTTCCATAAAAAGTCTAATATATAAGAATTTGACTTATCTAAAGTACATTTTACACTTTGAAAAATAAAGTACACAATATTAATTCTTAATTACAACACTAAATAGATAGATTATGATACATATATGCTTTATTATACGGACGCATGTATTTTATAAATACTAAACCTTGATTTTCTCATCGTGTAACAATTATGCATTTTAGTCTTCAAAGTGCGGGATGTACTTTATTTAGAATAACCAAATCCAATATATATTTATGTGTACTTAACAATAATACAATTAATTTATAAAAAAAATAACAATACAATAAAATTCATAGCCATTTTATGTACCAACAAAAGTCAAAATAATTATTTTTCTTAATCTTTTCCTCAAAATTTCATATAAAAAAAGACTTAAAGAGGTCGGTAAACAACATATTGATTAATTGTTCGGATTTCCTTGTTAGTGGATCATCTATAACTATCTCTATAACATTCATTGAGCTCAGAGACATTGTACTGACTTTGGTTGGATTGAATCTTTCACTTAACCGAAACTTGTTAATGAAAATATGCAATTACAAAACATGAATAATGCTGCATAATTGAAATTATTTAATGGATCTGTTGTCAAAATTTAATAAAATTCAAATAGGGTGATAGGATAAGTCAAAGGAGCAAAGATCACTTATTCAGCTAAAGATTAAAAATAATGTCACATAATTTAGATGAAAATTATAATAACAAAATTCTTACATTTAGCATTTCCTTAAAAATATACGTAATGCTGAACAATTATATTTTCAAATGTTTTGCGAAGTGGGATGCATGTTTTTATAAAAGTTACAAACTCTTAGGTTATTCTAATAAAGAGAGAAGATATTTCATCGATAAATAAGATTGTTTAAATAACATTTTTATGTATTACTTATACCAGTTTGCAAATTATAATTTGCTGGTATTTGTTTATCATCTTTTAGATCCCTCACCTTAATAAATTTTGGAAAAGCTTGAGAGGAATGAGTGATATATCCCCTAAAAATTTTCAAATTAGATTGTTGTAGTAGTTCAGATGCTCTTGAGACAATGAATCTCAAAATCCCAAATTTGCTCACTTGGTCAACCTTTCATTTATATATCACTATTACTTATGTTTGATTCATGAATACCCTTGTCAGTTTATTTTTTGTAAGTACTTTTGTAAATGCTCATAGAGCCTACAAACATATTTTGCTTTTGAATTGAGATGAATCTTCTTTTCAATTTAAATAATGATGGAATATAAAAGAGTCTTTTATCCTATATAGTAAAACAATAAAAAAATGGGAGAGAAAAACGGTCAAGGCTCGAATAAACTTTAGAGTTTAATTGGTATGTATTGATAGTGTAAAATAATTTTACATTATCAACCAATAAAAATAAGGGAAAGTAATAAATCATAGTGGATCTCTCATTATAATAGGTGGTTATTTGTATGAGTTGACACTTTTCACTATTTCTATTACTGATAATGTAAAATTATTTTATACTGTCAATGGATTTAAATTAAATTCTAAACTTTATTAGTTAACAATTTATAATTTTAATTAGAGGTTAATTTTCATATATTATTAATATAAATTAGTCATATTATCAATTAATCATATATCATTATATATATATAATTTTTGAGATAATTATTATAAGAATTAAATATTTTTAATAATATAATAACATATAATTTATTAATTATATAAAATTATTTATGTTAATAGTACATTAAAAATTAAATTCTTTTAATACACAATTTTATCAATTAAGTTAAGCGCTCATTTTATGTTACTCAACTGTTATGTTTGCAACTGATTTTCAAGTAGCAACCAGAAAAATCAACACATGGAGAGAGGTTCGTTGCCTCAAAATGCAAAAGCAAAGCAAAACCACGTAATACCTTTGATGGCGTCAAATACTCGTAGACAGACGTGTAGATTTGTTTGGATTGTATTTTGGATCTATCATAAGTTCTTCCACAATAACGACGATCATTTTATATCATAATTGGTAGTATTTAGTTTAATTTTTTATTTTTTTATAAGATTTTTTAAAATTTTAAAAGATATTTTAGGAGGTATATCTTTTAAATTATTTTTTATTTTAAAAAAAAATTTTAAAAAAAATTTTATTATTATTTTTAGATTAATAATTAAAAATAATTTTATTTTATTTTATTTAAAAAAATTTATTCTCATAAATTTATTTTTTATATATTTAAATTAAATAAAAATTATTTTTTTAAAATTAATTTCCCTAAAAAAATTTTTAAAAAAAAATTTCTCTCAAAAAAGTTCAATTTGATTAGACGCGGAGAGGGATGGAGTGGAAGGAGGAGAAAAAGAAGGGAGAATGTCCGCATGAACGAGAGAGATACCCGCGTGCCACGTCAGCGAGGGCCGCAAAGGTGTGAATCGAAACAGAGACTGGGTTCGTGGGCCGCATTACGCGGGTCCCCCCAAATATCCGTGTGGGCCCCGCCTCCTGCTCCTTTTCACATGGCTGTCTGTTGGCGTGAAAGTTGAAACCGCGATGGGCTCCTTCTGCGTCGCCGCAATTATTGGCTCAAAATGGGAAAAGTTAAATCACTGCCACACTCCTAAACTCTTCCGTATTTCCGTTAATCAAACGACACATCTTAGCCCTCACTTTCATGTCGTTTCATTTCCACCGTTCTCGTCCGAGCAAATGTTCATTTTGATTTTTAAAATAAATTTAATTTAAATATAATAAAATAATTATTTTACACTATTAATTAATAAAAATAATAAAAAATATCAATTTATATAAATAATCATCCATTATAATGAGAAATTTATCATAATTTCTTATTTTTTCCTATTTCTATTAATTGACAATATAAAACTATTTTATATTATTAATGTATACCAATTAAACTCTTTTAAAATTACATGCACATTTTATTTTAATTTTTAAAATTAATGAATTAATGATTTGATTTATGAAGCTGTAGAATACGATTTACATCAATTCTTAAGGTGCATCTATTACGTAATCACAGAAACTAATTTAAATTATATTTTATAATTTTAAATATTAAATTTATGATAATAATTTAATTTTGTAAAATAATTTATGATAATAATTTAAGAAATATTTTTGTAAAATATTTATTATAATAATTTAATTTTATAATAATTGAACTTAAATTAACTATATTCATTTTTGTTAAGATTTTATGTTTGTGTTATACTTTTAATGTAAATAATCAAGCTCTTATAAGCTAAAAAATGCGAACATTTTATAATGTAAATATAATAAATCTCCGTAATTTACTCGAATGAGATATTATTGAAAGGTTTTATTAAAAATTTATCAAAATAAAATAAAAAAGAAAAGCATCACCTCTCCCTCCCCTTCCTTTTTGGATAAAGAAAAATGAGAAAGAATTCGTATTAAATAAAATGAAAAAAATAAACTAAATAAATTTATGGATTTAGACAATAATTCATTTTTATGGGATATTTTTGAAAGGTATTAGAAAATTTATTAACAAAACAAATATAAATTCGTCACTCCTTTCCTATACTTTCCTGTTTTCTTTTTGGGTAACGAGTAGTGGCTAAAAATTCATATTAAATAAAATAAAAACTCAAAATAAAAGGAATATATATAGATTTATAAGCATAATTAACTTTAATGAGACATATTTAAAAAGTTTTAGTGTCAACTTATCAACAATAAAAATTCTACCATTCCCTTTTATTTTATAAGGATTCTAAACTTAACTCAAAAATATATACAGTTAGAAATTTTTTTTTATCAAAATTCAAACCTTCTTTTCCCAATAGGGGGAAAATGTTATTCCCTCTTCATGCATACTATGTTTTAGTTTAATTATATTTCATGCAAAATTATTAATCCAACATAATGCAATAGACAATTATTTTTAAAAAAAAAACATGTAAGTCTTTGATAAATAACTTTGCAAAATATTTAAGATAATAATTTAATTTTATAATAAGATTAATTTTTATGTACTATCAATGTAATGAGTTTAACATGTCATTCAATTATATACTTTTATTTATAAGACTTTTAAAATAGTAGGTGGTTGAGTCAAATATTTTTGTTAATATGTCAATACATAATTAGATATTTATGTAAAATTTATTTATACTATCAATACATTAAAATTTAATTCTTCTATAATAATTTACATTAATTATGTTTGTTATTGTTAAGATTTTTATATCTGGGCATGTGTATGTTTAGTACCATTGTGAAATGTATATGTTTGGGATCACTCATTTGAAGATTAATATTAATACTGTTGCTAATATAAACGTGTAGCATAAATTATAAACACCTTAGAAGATTACCTATCCCTTGCTTCTTTGAGCCATTAAATCCATGCCATTTTTATTTTATAAAATGTAAGTAATATTGCTTATTAAAACTTAACTTATTTAATCAGAGAGATATAATTGTAAGATATAAATCTATAATAGGACTATTAAAAGATTAAAAATTTAGTATTAATTTAAATTATTTATATTATATCAAAGCTTTAAAAACATATTTATTGTAAGATTAAAAATATATATGCGTTTGAGACCACTTCTATTGGATGTTTTGATACGTGTCGCATTATCATACATCTGACTTCTCTACAAAATAGAATATTTCATTCTAAATTAATTCCTAATTTACTCCCAATTAATTAATTCCTGATGAATGCTATTTCGTTTCGTACATTTGACTTCCTAATGAATATTCTTAATTGAACCTGTGTGTTATCTACAAAATTGGCATGCAAAATTTATTCCTCTACTATTTACTTTTAATTGAATTTTCCAATTTTAATTTGAAAGTGAATTAACAATATTATTCAAAAAAATGTATTGCAGAATGTAACACAATTAAGCAACTATAAATCAGATAATTAAAGACAATTATATGATCGACTTGTTTTCAAATTAGGTAACTATAAATCAGGTAATTAAAGGCATTTATATGATTGAGTGTAACGGCAATTAGCGTTGGCTTCCTAGCTCTGCAGACTACATTTCCATCGTCTGTGCGTTTGTCTCTTCTATTTCTTCTCTTTCACTATTCGATGCGTAACAACCCAGGCTTATTTTCTTTCTTCCCTTCTTTTCAAACTCACTCATCTATTGTTTAAAAAAAAATCAATTACGTTTTAACATCTGATTATTTATATTTATTTTTTATTTTCGATATTTTATTTCAAATATTTAACTACAAATTAAGTACAATTAAATATAGGTAATATATACTTGCAGAAAATACGTTAACATAAATGAAAGCTTTTTTTAAAAAATAATACAGAAAATGAAATAAACTAAGTTTTAAAAATTTTATATAACAATAAATAATACACATAGGTAAAATGAAATCCATGACGTAAATCTTTAAATATCATATGATTTAAGTCTTTTGATTATTGTTACTCGTTTAAAATTCAATTTATATTCATGTTTGGTAGTTCTTAAATGACCTATATTAAGACTAACACCGAAATAAGACAATTGACAAGCTTCACCTTTGAAAAAAAAATTGATGAACTGTACAACAGAGTTTTCCGAACTAAAGCATGAATTTTACGTCTCTAAGGTGGAAATAAATTAGATAAAAAATATTATTATAAATTAACAAATTAATAAATGTTTTATTTTAGTAAAAGTTAAAAAAACAAAAAAAACTTACGCATTCATCCAGCAAGACCATTTCAATGCAATATAGGAGCTTTGAAGTCCCATAACTGGGAACACTCTATAATCGTATAACTTGGTAACAATACACCGAATTCTTTAGTAGAAATAATAATGGTGACAAAGTCGTAGATAGAAGACATGAGCACCAGCACTAAAATATGATATTGGAACGATATACGAAAACAAAAGAGAAGAAAATGAAGGACACTGAGAATTAGGGAGTGAGTTGATATCAATTACTTATTTTGTATTTGAAACCAACTTATATAGAAGCAATGCGTAATGACATAGCACCAATTTTACTAAACACATTCAAAATTGATTATAGAGAATATACCGAATAAAATAATTGACTAATTAAATAATTGATTATAGTTGGTTAGAACGGTTCCAAAATTTATGCTCATTTAGATATATTGACTACAGTTGATTATAACTGACTAATTGATATAACTGATTATAATCATGATTTGTAATTTTCGTGAATTTGGAACGGTGATTATACTTAATTGTTATAATTTATTTAGCATAATTGAATAATTGTTATAATTAACTTAATTGTGTACATTAATTTCCGTATTTGAATTTGAGTTTTAATCAAGGTATATAATTGTGCATGGCATAATATTTATTTTTTTGGTTTGTTGAGGATACTCCCTTCCCTATTACTATGGAAGGAGGCTAATCATTTTTGGACGTAGTTAAGATTGTTCTTTCAACTGGCATCCTATCTAGGAATTGAACTGGCATAATATTTATTAAGAATAAATTAAGAATTATTTAATAATTAAATTATTTTTTAATTGATTAATTAAAATTTTCTAGAATAAATTGTGCAAATGCATGATAGTGCGACATGTGGCAAAGCATTAAATAGAAGTAGGTCTCAATTGTATATATTATAGATTATAGATTATAGATATGCTATTAAAAGTATTTGACTCTTATAAAAATTATCTTAAAAGTTACATATTTGTTAGTATATAATTAGTTGATAATACAAATTACTTGATATTGACAATATATTAAAATTAAAATCTATTTATATATTTTATTAGAGATTCCTTTGGTACTCTTAATAGTTATAAGGGTATTGTCGATGGGGGTTGACTGATTTGGTTAGCCTTCTGTTCATATATCGTTATGAGTTGAGCTTAATTCTTAAGCTTTCCTATTGGTATATGACCTGTAAAAACTTCTATAAATACTTAATGAATCCAGAGACATATTTTAACCCTAGACTATGACAAGTTTTTCCTTTAACCTAAACTTTTTGTTAGTAAAAAAATAGTTATCAACGTACCAATAATATCCTTTACTAATAATGAGTAGCTCACATTTTACCATAAAATCACTTTTTTTTTTTTGGGATATAAACCATCAGTGTTCGAAATCTACTAGATTCCAACTAATCTGACTTCAGTCTGATCAACTCACTATAGAGATAAAGCTCTTCCAATACTATTTTTTTTTTTTCTGTCCACAAGGCACAAATCTAAGACTTTATTTAGAGGGAACAAATGTGAAATCACTTAAACCAACCAAACGTTGGGATAAACTCACCAAGGGTAGTAGATAAACTCCTCTTATTATTTTATATATATTTACACAATCGTGTTTTCACATTATACCCTGTTAAATTTTCATGTTTTCACACAATCATCTTTTGATTGTGCCACCTTATATATATAAGTGTGAAATTATGTGACTCCATGTTGTATATAAAGCATTAACCCATACTATATAAGGCAGAGGGAAGAAACTTTGTTGGTCATCATCCTTTTATCTCTTGTGTTGCAATAATGGCCGAGGATCGTTTAGTTAATCATTAATTTTCGTGTGGAATTATGGATCATTTATTTTGGTTTTGGGTTTGCGGGTGGATAAGGGTAGAGAAGCGTAGTTATCAAGGGTTGGTGGTCAACCAATATGGATGATTACAAGATTGCTATTATACTCATCAATTTCCTTTCCTCCATAGATTTCGTTTTTGATTAAGTATCACTGCGTGTTGTGTCCATGTGCATATCTGCTTCTTTGTTTGCATGATGAAGCTTATGACCACATAGAAACATGAACAAATAATGGACAGCAAAACATTCTCATTAGTGATTGCTACTTTCTTGCGTTGATAGAATTAACTAAGGTCAGGTCCACTCGCAGCAGACCATGATCTGAACCACCACCATCCATCAATATCTAAAAGTCAAAAGTCTAAAACAATTCAATCCAATTCATATATATAATTTAGCTTCCATTTCCATTGGCCATGCCAATTGTATGTTGCCTTTCAGCACAAAAAGGCAACTAGGCTTTTATTGCCAACTCGATGATGTAGTTTACGTTTTGGTATCATCCTTTGTGGAATGAAATGTAAAACAAAATAAGCCTCCAGCTTCCATGTCATTCAACTTCAAATCATGGTGTGAATGTGAATGTGAATGTGAATTCGTGGCGTGTAGGGGATGTTGACCATGACTACATCAACGTCACCTACAAGATAACATAATAACAAGAGTTGTACTATTTATAGTACCAAATTTTTATGGTATGAAATAAGTATGAATTCAATTGTTACTTATAAAAGCTGAAAGGGACGGAAATCATGGCAGGTAAAAAATAGAGAGAGAGAACAAAAAAACAAAAGAAAGACCAATCAAATATTTTCATACAATATTCAAAAAAAAATTCCGTACCAAAAATCATTTTTCATAGTAATATTAGAACAAAAGAAAAAAAAGATATATGAACATAGAACTTTTAGACGTAGTGCCGAACGTGCTTGATTCCAATCTCACCTTTTTTTTGCCTTCATTTCCATATATTTTCGACCACAACGGGCAGTGTGTTGCTGCAAAGGAGTCAAATTTTCACGTTCATATATCATCACTCGAACAAAAACATGTTGCCCAATCAAAAAACTTGTCAAAACTTGAGATGCCTCGACCAATATGACATCTCATGTGTGGTTACAAGTTAACATGTTATGTTGATTTTTCTTTTCTTTTTTTTTTCAGTTTTTATATTGCCACGTTGGCAAGTTAGTTTGGAACAATTCATTCTAGCGGCCTAGTAGCACTCAATTAGATATTACTCACACAATTCTAGTTATAATTGTGCGAACAACACTTACATAGATAATCTAAATTTGATTGATTTGACATAGTCTTTTCATTCTAATGAGACCATGGAAAATATTGTACCTGTATAATTGTGATTTAGTTTATGAGTTTATTTGGTATGCATTGACAGTATAAAATAATTTTATACTGTCAACCAATAAAAATAGGGGAAAGTGAGAAATTATGGTGGATCCCTCATTATAATAGGTGGTTATTTGTATGAGTTGGCACTTTTCACTATTTTTATTGACTAATAGTGTAAAATTATTTTACACTGTCAATATATTTAAATTAAATTCTTTGTTTATTCTGGTTAGCAAGTTCAAAAGAGTTGTCAATGGAGAGCTTATGATGACTTTTTTTTCTTCCGTGTTATTATTATTATTATTTCAGTCATGGTGTTATTTTGTTTCCCAATGGTTTGTAGCGACGAAAACAGTGGGTTAGGGCTTGCCCCACCATCACCCGGCCCAGTTTAGATATGTGCATCCTAGTTTCTCAGCCTGCTCATGCTGACCAAAAGAAGGAAGCCTGATCTTAAGTTTTGTTCATGCATCATTGACCAAAGAATAGTTTTGTTCATACATCAAGCACGTATCCATTAATCCAAAGAAATGATGGAGAAAAGGGGAAAAAAAAATCAAATAAAAATAAATAATATTCCATAAGGAATAATGGAAACAAAGGCATGGAAAAGGCAGGAATGAGAGATAGAAAAAAATTTTGAGAAAAGTGTGAGGGGACAGATTTGTATATACATTACGAGTGTCGTATTTGATAGTCAATTTTATTTTTGTTATTGTTGACCAAGTGTAATATTCTAAGTATATAAGATTTTATTCTGTTATATGCTGGAGAAAGACGAGAGTTGGCACTGTGCTTTCGTATCTTATTGCCTATTGGTACAGTAATAGAATATCATATGCTGCTTCTATTCAATCTGGTACTTGAGGTCAAGTGACACATGATTATAGGCAAAAGGCATGATGGTAGTATAGATTAAGTATAAAAAGCCACTTGAGTGTACCTCACATGATTGAGAAGAACATAGTTTTAAATTATAACAACTATTCCTTTTTTTTTTTTCCTGGTCAATTGGCAAGTATGTTTTTTGTTTTTGGTAGACGTTGCAACAATTGTTTTTAGTCCGGTTCATTGACAATTATTTCAAACCCCCTAAAAAATTATGATATCGGTTGGAACCCTGTTCTTTCTGATCCATTGAGTAAGCCTGGAGCTATTAGATGTGTTAAAATGGGATCACTTTAAGCAAATGAGGCCTAGAGCCCCAAAAAAAAAAAAAAAAACAAAAGCAAAGCAAACAAGGTTAATTTCTTCAGTGAAATGGGCTGCCAACCCTAACTCCCATAGTCTCTCAGTTTTTGTTGGGAGAACTGCCAGCTCCCGTAGTAGATGATTGATGGGCTAGCCAAGTTAGTAAATTTATCTGGCAAAAGAAAAAAAAATTAAAAAAAAGAAGTAGATTTAGTATACAAAATAAATGTTAAACAAAATTCAAATTATGAAAAAAAAAGAAAAAACATTAAACAAAAACCAAAAAACTTTAAATTAACCAATCATGGAATGTTTGACTATGGATCAATTCGTGATATTGATCCTTCTTTACTCATAATAAAATTTTTAAAAACCTGCTTATATACCAATTCGATCCTAATCTCTTAAGTAGACTATGCTAGGTCAGCTAAGAAAGGCATAATTTTAGATAATTTTTTATTGGATTTTGCTAAACAATTACTCGACACTAGTTAAAGAATTAAAAAATATTACATAAAAAAAAATCTTTTTAAATACTTAATACATTAAAAAAAAATTCTTTGACTCAACAGTGGGC
Organism: Pterocarpus macrocarpus; assembly: GCA_031439585.1. Classification (NCBI taxonomy): domain Eukaryota; kingdom Viridiplantae; phylum Streptophyta; class Magnoliopsida; order Fabales; family Fabaceae; genus Pterocarpus; species Pterocarpus macrocarpus. Next base: position 63,859,602 of record CM062520.1, on the reverse strand, counting down.
AAAACCCTTCATCATATAGGAGTAGTTACTTGCTTAAAGCCCTGAGCCTTGACTTGTTTTGTTGTTTTGACACTTTACTCTCATGTGCATGAAATCCAAATGTCAATGGGCTAATTGAGCAACACAAATTCCAACCCCCCCTGATCCTTCACATCCATGCGGGGGTCCCTACTGTCTATAGACTATGCATGGTGTGATAAATGTAGTGAAATTAACCCGGATCTCTGAAGACCAAGACAATTAATCATTATTGACAGTCACAAAACCTGCACTGGAATGGACATTCTACTTTCAACGTCACAAAAATGACACTAACACTAAAACTTGAATTTATTGCTAAAACAGGCTTATAAAATGAATTGTTTAAAAACCAAAACCTGAAGCTCAGGGAATAGAAAGATGCTCACAATCTAGATTTACCCAAATCCTGAAGCTCCATAGCTATAGCTGCTGCTGGGTATTGCATGATAAGGTGAGATGACTGAAAAGTCTTATCATGGTTTCATGACTAATAGACATGAAGAGGAGCCCCGCAAAAAGCTTTAAAATGCTAGAAAATAATAAGATCCAATGATGCCATTCATCAGCTGCCGGGAGAGTTAATTAAAACACCAATGTTTATGAGTTAAAAATCCCAATAGAGCTTAAGAAACTGCAGATAAACAAAAAGAAAATAAGAAAATAAGAGGACTCTGGATCATATCATTTTCCTACGCTTGTCATCCCCTACTTCCTCCAGTTTGTACACCACTGCACAATATCCAAGGGTGTGTTAGCAAGATTGGCCACCTATACAAGCATGTTATCACCATTAGCCATTCTGTTTTCCATCTGTGCCACTGTGTCTTCCCAAGCAACATTTCCAACATAAACAATTCTTGCAGCAACTTGGCCTTGAACACTTGGGATAGCAACTTGGCCCTGAACACTTGGGATAGCAACTTGGCCCTGAACACTTGGGATAGCAACTTGGCCTTGAACACTTGGGGAAGCAACTTGGCCTTGAACACTTCGGGTAGCAGCTAGGCATTGAACACTTGGGGAAGCAACTTGGCCTTGAACACCTGGGGAAGCAACTTGGCCTTGAACACTTCGGGTAGCAGCTAGGCATTGAACATTTTAGACCACAGCTGGGACTTAAGCATTTTGTGCAGCAGCATGGTCCAAAACAATTTGAGAATTTAGGTAGTGGGCAACACTTTATGCAGCTAGGTTTACAGCATAAGCATTTAGGACATTTGCGAGACCAGGAACAATTTGTGCAGCTGCAACTTGAGCATTCGGGACATTGAAATCTACAACACTCCATTCTACGGCACTTCATTCTACAGCATCTACAAGCCGAACATGAGTTTGACCTCGATTGCAGATTTAAATTTTGCCTAATCTTCTTGAGGCGCTTTTCGGTTGTCATATTCTCCATTTCTTGGATAAATTTGCATAGATGGCGTATGTAATCAGGGTAAAGCTCCAAGTTGCAGTGTCCACCTCCTTTAATCCACAAGGGATCATATGACTCCTTAGCCATTTTCCACAGTCCATTTCCATGTAACCAATTGACAACATCATCTTCTGTACCCTGTAAAACAATTTAGCATTAGTGATCCATAACAATATTTTATTCACAGGAAATTTCTAATACAGCAAATTAGATGAAGATTTAAACATGAAGCCTACTTTACTCTGTTCAGAGTTCATTCAAGGTGAAACTATAAATTGCTACTCATGCTTGTTCACTAAATAAAAATGTTTTCTTTTTATGAAAGGATAAAAGCAAATTTTATGTTATATGGATGAAATTCTTAAATTCTCCTTCCCAGACCACAAGCAGAATAATTGGACATGACAGGTTAGTAAGCTCACTGAATAGAGTCAATTTGTTTAAGCATGACCGTTGAATGTTGATGTTCAATGAGAATTTCCATGCAAAAATTCAAGAAACAATACTGAGAACTCTGGGAAACAAGGTCAACTGCATATTTACAAATCAATGAACCTTCAGTTTAAATAGTGATAAAAATTATTAAGCTACCCAGACATTCTTCATCTGTTTTCAAAATGCATATTTTCAATAGAAGCAGCATTTTGAATGTTCAAACTAATCACACTAAATAAAGCCGGCTATTTGTAATCAGGGTCAAGGGGACAAATTACCATACAAAAGGTTTGATTGCTGAATCAGATTATAGCTTATGATGAAACATGACACAATATGTCACTATAACATTCAATTAGCAGTCAGTGGTCAAAAATCAATCAAACATGAACAAATGCAAAGATATACTAGAATATCATTGGTTAAAGGCTTCCTCAGTCTTCACTTCTCTCTATTCTTTTCCAAAGATATACTGGATTAGCGACACAACTCGGGAAAGAACTTCAAGTCTAGCTACTAAAGTTCCTTATGAGCATGGAATTCCTGCAGGATCACCAGCAGTGCACTTTATCTATCCTTATATGACTAATGAGAAGCTCCAAAATCAGAGAAGCATTATGCACAGTGACTTCTCTGTCTAGTACTTGCTTTAAATGTCAATAGAAACAAATGCAAAGAGGCAAGCAAAACAGTATGATCAGAGTGCAACACTTACATGAATTACTAGTACAGGGCACTTGACCTTCTTTATTTTGTTGATGTTCTGCATGATTTAGAAAAAGAATACTACATTTAGATCATATGAGACGATGCAGGAGCAAAATATAATGCTTATAGTATCTTCTAACTTAAAAGTATATAATCATAAAGTTCAGCAGTGAAACTCACTCTTGTTCAATTTGTTTGCCATTACTCAAAAAACATAACAATGGTTTTTCATTTGAACCAAAAGATATAATTTCACATTTGTGTTTTTCAAATTGATATCAGATTACCTACATTTCATTCAGTATTCTGACCTTGTACTCTTGAGTATCCAAACATTCCCTTTCAATCAATAGTCTTCTTATATACATTAGTACATTACCTTATAAATGTCAAAGCAAAATGTGAACTTCACATGGCAGAGCACTCGAAGTCCAGAAAGAATGCCACTGTGTAGAACCACGCCTCTCAACCTTGGCAATTTAGCTGCCAAGTGCAGTGTTGGCCCACTTCCAACTGATTGCCCATACAAGATTACGTCTTCCTGGCTAACTCCATATTCAGTCTCAAGGCATTCGTATATTGCCTCTATGTCAGCATATGTGCAGGATTCACTAGGCTGTATAAGTCGAAAGTATTGGCACCACATATCAATATGGCATTCATAGAATTTCTGATAAAGAAAACTTAACACTATTCCTAAACAGATGCACATCATTACATAAATTGGAACTGTTTCTATTGTTTTATGCTTAGACACCATCAAATACCCTCCACCTGGAACAATCACTACCAGACAAAATCAAGAAACTAAACATTAAATGACAACCCAAAAAAAATGAAATCACAAATCTTTTTTGGTGCATCACAGGGCAAAGAATAGAGTGATATATAGATTTCTGCCTTGCTCAGGAACAACCCTTTTAACAAAACAGAATTATGCTTCCCTCTATCTCTTTATTTTTTTCCGGCTGAGAAGAATTGTGCTTCTGTGGGAGTGTGTGTGGTCAGTCAATATAACAGAACTAACTACTGTTGTGTTTGCCAAAGAACGACCTACCTTGCCAGTAGAGGCCCCATATCCAGAGTAGTCATATCTGCAAATAAAATGTTGGAGGAAAACATCAACTTTCAACTCAAGTCTAGAAATGTTGGCCCTAAAAGATTGAACTTATATCATTTTGTCTTTCAAAGATTATTCACATAAATCTCCAAATTGGACTCAATCAACTACCTCTATGAAATAAATTGAGTCATATATGCAGCCAGGCAAAGTCAATTGATAAACTAAATTTATGCAAACACAACCATTTGAGGGCCAAAATATATATTCTCTTTAACAATGTGTTTGGATAATAGGTAATGAGCCGAAAGGAAAGTATGTGAAAGGGAATAAGTTCCTGGAGTTTAAATACAAATAGAAGAGAAAAAGAACTTAAGGCATCTCGTTCCCCTCAAAGGTTCTTTTTTTTTTTTTTTGATAAAACCTCAAAGGCTCATTTTTATTTCCCCAAAATTGGGGTAGAATCGGGAAACTAAAAAAACTGACTTCTAAACACTACTATCGAATTTCCATTCTATTCCATTATTAATCAACTAAACAAGGAAGATAATTTTGTTTAATTCATTCCTTTCCCTTACTATTCCTACTAATGTTGTTCCATGAATGAAAACACATCCAAACATAGTGTAAGTAAAGCTCTAAGACCCAATGTACCAAAAAAGAAAGCTCTAAGACCCAGTCATCGATCATATCTTCCAATGAAACGTCTCATACGAATGTGACTTGACTGTGGAACTACCGATTAATAATGCCTGAATATATCACCACAGTAAAAGAATGACAACGAAAATGACAGAATTTGCAAAAGTGAAAGTAAAGGAAACTCCAGTCTTTTTTCTTTAAAATTTTTTAAACAAAAGCCAAAAAAAAGAAAAAAATTGTGGAAGTAGAACTGAAAAAATAGGAAATAAAAGAAACTTTCACAGCTAGCCCCAGCCGAACAAAACAGAAAACACCAAGAAAACGCTATGCCATGTCCCCATCCATGAAGATGTAAAAACTCAAGTACTTTTACGGATGAGAAAAAAAGTGAAAGTGTGAAATGGAAGACAAGGAGAGATCAGGAAAATATTGTTACGGAATACCAGGAAGGAACCATAAAAATACAAGCTACCCTTTTTTTTCCACTTTTACTTTTTCTTTTTTTTTTTTGTGTTTGCTTAGGTGAGGGCAACCTCAGGTGCAAAAAACCCCTACTTCATTTACTTTTCACTTTGTTTGAAAAGAGATAATAATAGTAAAAAGCATTGACATTGGCATTTCTGATACACACACACTCACATTCATTCACCTACCAGATCTAAAAACACACGCGCGCGAGGATAACTCATCAAAGTCTTTGACTCTAAATTATACCAAAGCATCGATAGATACACTTAATCTCAGATCTACGCTAAACAAACCCAATAAAAAAAGAAAAAATATTATATTTTCTAAGACAACACCATTGGAAGTAGGAACAAAAAGACAGAGAAAAGAGGAGAGAGAACGATAGAGAGAAGGAGTTACATTACACATGCCAAAGATAACACAAAAAGAAGGGGCCAGTGAGTAACGTGTGTTCTTTGAACTGCGTGAGCTTGAATGAAGTGAAAAAATGAAAAACGGACAAAGACAAAAACATGTAACACACTCCATCAACAACAACCAAAACAAAAAACAGAAGATGAAAAAAACCTCAAACTTTTTTGTTTTTCTTTTTTAAACATGATTATTATTATTATCATTATGCAGGAGCAATAGTAAAAAACCACTAACCCCATGAGATTAACTCTAAGATTGACCTTGAGTTGCACGAAGAGATCATAGAGCTGTCCCAAGTCAGCAGCATTGCCATGAGAATAGAGTAACGTGAGGCGGGCATAAGGGTTCCTCAGATAGAAAGCGACGATCTTGTTGCCATGTTTGGTGTCAACAAGGAGAACGTCGAGGTTGGTGTCGTCGGCGTGAGGGATCGGCGCCGCCGTGGACACCACCGTGAGCTTGCCGTCGTCGCGCTTCTTGAGCTGGTAGGTCGGCGGAGAAGGTGGGAAAAAGGCGAACTTTGAAGCTAGCTGAGACACCATGCACCCCATCCACTCACCCCCCAACAGCAAGAGATGAAGAAGCTCAAACTCATGTGGTTTTTGTGTTAACAAGGCTTTTGGGTCAGTGTGTCATGTGCCAAGTTCTGAGCTTTCTGGATTTTGGTGGGTTTTCTTGAGCTTGCAGAATACAGTGAGGATGAACGTCTTTTTCTGTTAGTGCTGAGATAGTAAAAATAGGATTTTTGGTCCGCTGAGAGGGGAGAGAGAGAGAGAGAGAGAGAGAGGGAGAGAAAGAGAGACGTGTTATGTTATTGCAGTTACTTGTTAAGCAGAATGGAACTTTGGTGTGTGTTGTGCGGTGTTAGATGTGTTTTGAGTGTAACGGTGGCAACTTGACAGAGAGAAAGGGGGCAGGGAAGGACAGAGGAGCTTTTATTTTCAAAACTGAGTGTGTGTGTGTGTGTATGATTTATGTGCATGACTTCATAGTTGTCAGCTTCACAGGGAAGCAGGTCATTTTTGTATTTCCGATTAACTGACATTTTTTATTGGAAAATGATGCCTTCCTTCTTCAAGGGATATAAAACAATTTTGTTTGTATGTATGTGAATAGGGCGCGTTCTAATATATTCTTGTGACATACTTTTAATTATAATATCATACTTAAATTATAGTGTTATATCTAAAAATTATTATTAATAAATAAATAGATTTTTTCTGACAGTAATCTTTGGTCATCCATCCAATCTCGATCAAATTTGTCTAAAATGGCCATCATTAAGATATCTTAAGCTATTTAGACATAATATGAAAATATATAGAGGGGGTGAGAATTTTATATTCTCAATAAAATTCTAGACTATCATATAATCAAATGTCATTAATATCATTTCAACTGCTTCAATTTATTATAAAAAGGTGATTATACTATTATTAAATTTATTTTATTAAATAATAATATTATGTTAAATAAGAACTATTAAAAAATAAGAGAAAGCCAATTAGCCATTCAATCTAACTAATATTGAATAACTGCCGGAACACTCATAGACTTTCATGATAGGTCTTCTGTCCGACCTATCCTTATCCAATCTAATTCAAGATCCGGACAGTAGATAGACACTACTGTAATAATGGAGTAAAGGGGCTATTATCTCAAGATTTATCGATTCCTTTTCACTATTAGAATCTTTTCTTGAGTCCGTGATGCAAAGATTTATAGCATTAGATTTCCATTTTATAACATTCAAAACTACCATTCCGAAGCAAGTTGTTTTATTCATACACTTGATAATTAAGAAAACATATACCACTTATGTATATGTAGATGCATATCATATAATCATACAAGTGCACTTATCATACTTAACTTTTTTTTTAAAACTTTCTTTGCTTGATATACCTAGGCATTATGTATCGCCGTCCCTAATGTATTTGCATATGTCTTTAGACTTTACTATCCTTGGGTAGATTAATCTAGGAGTGAGATCAACTCATAATCACAAGAGGATCCATGTGCCTATAAATTGGAAGGTTTCAATTAGCCAACTGCCTCTAAAGTAGAGGAACCTAATAATTTTAATTGCTTTCACTAGAAATAACTCAATAACTGCCTCCAAGTGAAGGGACTCACATCTTATCTATTTAACTATCTTCACAGGGAGGGACCCAATAATTGCCTTTAAGTGAATGGAGCTCATCTTCTTATGTTCGTAACATAGATTATCATTTGTATTCATACATAAAATTTCTGAATGTACTTATGGCGATGCTATATAACTCATTTGCAACTTATTTATGCCAGAAATTTGGCAACATGACGATTGTAATATAAAAGTTTCCCAAAATAAACAACAGAGCCAACAATCCAGCCAATCATAGAGATCAAGATCATCATCAATAATATGTCAACATAACATCATTTTGGTATGTAATTGTATATATAACTCTATTCATTTGATTCCTTATGGATTATGGAACTTCTAAATTACGAAGCCCTCAAGTTGTCTTACTCTCCTTAAATCTACTCTGAACTTCTAAATTGCACTAAAATTTTATTTTAATTCATTTTAATCTGAAAATTTACTAAAATGTAGCTTTATCAGTCTACTTTTGAATGTCTTTGGTTTCCCTAAATTTGTAGTGTATAATTTAAATTATTAAAATTTTACTTAAAGCTATCTTATTTTAAGATAGACTTGCAAACCTAAACTTTGAAAATCATTAAAAATTCATTTTACATTATTTTGAACCAAAATTCTACCAATTGTACCTACATGGATCCTCTTTCAAGTCCAACAAGTCTGACCCTAATTGAGTAAGTAAAGCTCAAGTTATGAGCTCCTCATTTAGACTACCCTATTTCAACCTAAACAGAGCATAAATCAATTTTAAGGATTTATTGGGAATAATCCACTCATAATCTAATTCTAAAATTTAAACACATGATTCCCTATATGTTAGCTTTCTAACAAAAGTGGTTGTACTCAAATTGAAATTGTTTGGGGTAAGTTATGCCCCCTTCATCACACACTAGTCAAAATAAGAGGTGTTAACTAACATTCTATTCCAAAAATCATAACTCCATCATTTCAAGTCTAATGGACTTTTAATTTACATGGTTGAATTCATCTTTGAGTCAGATTTCATTTAAAATTAGTTTCACTTCAATTTAAATGTTGTAACTCAAGGCATGCCCTTTGTAGTACATACAGCATCTAGGTTCCCCTACAACTATTTTATTATTTTGTGATTCTTTTAGTTTCCTAGTTTCTCTCCAACATCAATCAAGTTTTCCCAAACACAAATCATTAAAAAAAGGTCTTATTAACATCATACAAAGCTCTAAATGAATATATCAAAAAGGATTCAAGAAAACCCTAGAATACAACAAGTTCTAGAAGCCTACCTCAAGGTTTTAAAAGCCATGGAAGCAACAGAGCTAAGAACAACTCTTAATTTTCTTCTTCCCTCATGGCAACAACCTATATGGAGGTGGAGAAGCTCCACTTGATACTTGATTGTCAAATTGATAGAGCGGTTTTATAGAAGAGAAGGTGAGGATTAATTTTTATAAAAAGAGCAAAGTGTTTTGAGGCCAAGAAGGTCATCAATCATGAGCTTGAAGCTCATGGCCATAGTAGTGGTAAAGAAGAAGATGGAGAGGAGAGGATGATGGTGGTAATGGCACCTTCAAGAAGATTAAGAGGAGTGGATAAGAGAGTTTAGATATTTTGTGGGAGGAGTAGACATTTGTTGAAGAAACGGTGGTGAATAATCCACCAATTAGGGTCGATGGGGCTCCCCTACATCCACTCGTTTACCTCACATAGGGTGTGGCTCATCCTTAACCACTTATTCTGGTTACTCTCATGACACGTCTATCTAATCTTTGTAGAATTATTTCCTTAGATTTGTCATGTCTAAAGACAATATAGGACCCTTGAGGATTAATTCAAAGTATCAGGCTATTAATTTAAGTGGTCTAAGTTATCCAAGATATTATATATTGTGTGAGTAATCTCACATTTTTATTTAAAATCATGTGTAGAAAATATCAGTTATAAAGTCATTACATGTATTTTAGTTGTTTACTAGCATCATAGGGCCTATCTATTCTTGGAATCAAGATTTTTCTTCTAATACCCCTCTTGATAACCGTAATTCATTATTTATAATTTTGCCATTGTGGTCTGACAATTACAATTCTACCCTTTCTTTTACTATGATTTGCATATTTACGCCCTTATCTCGAGCCCATAATTTTTTCTATATTGGGCTATCCCCAAAGTTGGGGATGTTACACACCTTACAAACTATGATGCACCACGCATAAGCTTTTAGCCATATTCAATAGGTGCGGCTAATCGCATTTGAGAATGTGGTTAAACACATCTTGCTAGAGCACTAGACCCGAACCCCTACTTGCAGTTGAACTCCGATCACCCTTATCATAGTTGCAAAACGACCACCCCCACCCTCATGGCTCCATGGGCCGTCGATGTCATCGCATGGGGTGAGGCCAAGGACCAAGTCAACAACCTCGGAAAGGGTGTTATGACGATTAAGATATTATCTTCAAGGCGTTTCTGGCCGCTGCCATCAACTCCTTGGCCAAACACACCCCAATCTTCTCGATGTCATCCTCACCATGTGCATCAGCTTGTACTTGGACCATCCCTTGTTGGAAAGCAACACGGCGACGACACCCATTTGAAAAACTCAGTTGCAGAGCAGCATGAACCACTCATTCTCGCCCCATCGTAGGTGGTGCGGTAGTGGCCATGAATGGGGCGATGCAACAATGGGCGAGAGCGAGGTGGAGCGGCAGTGGGGAGACGGCCATGGTGAAGGATGTGAGGGTGCAGAGGTAGAACTGTAGAAGGAGGAAAGGTAGTGTGGGAAGAGCGAAGGGCATAACATGAGGTTGGTGCTTGATGGTGTATGGTGCCTCACGTAGAAAGTAAATGGTGCACCATACACCATAGTTTATAAGAAGCACATTAGAATGTGCTTATGAATAGAGACGTAACTACTGTAGAAGTTAAATAAGCAAATTCAAGATATATTTCTATTATACATTTAATTCTTATAGTTTTTTTTCCTTTTCTCGTAGGTATCTTCTCGCCAAATGCAATCTTATTCTACTACTATAGGATATTTAAATATGTGTGACTTTTTCAATTGAGATTGAAACCGTAGTTCGCTATGTTGTCGTGGACTAGTCTTTTTTATCGTTAGACTAAATCTCAATTGATTTTTTTTTCTTCTGAAAATTACTAGAATTTGAAATCTATTGAATTTTAACCCATCTTGCTTGAGTTACATTAATTTATTATGTGCTAAAGTTTTTTCAGTATTATTTTTTCTATTCACAAGATTTAAATAAAAACTTAATTAAAAGATTAATTATCAAACTACTAGAATTAACCAAATATTAATATAGAAAAAGTTAATTGAACTTGAGACTTATTGGTATTATATAAGACACAATATATTAATTTGAATACAGGTTATTATTAAAATATGCATTTTGAGATATATTAAATATAAATTTAACTTTTATCTATTACTAGTATAACATTTTTATATAATTATTTAATTATATATTATTATATTATTTGAAATATTTGACTACTATTAATATCTATTAAAAGTTATATAAATAATAACATATAATTAACTGTTATGATTTATTAAAATTAATTTCAATAAATATATTATATATTATATATAAAATATTATATTTAATGTCCAGTTCAGATTTACAAATAACAAAATTCATTCTCATATAAGGGTTACCTTTTCATAATTTCTTATGAAGTCTCCTATTTTATTTTCTGGTAACCGTGGTTTGCAAGAGATCCATGCTTGTTCTCTGCAGACTCTGCGGGTCCTTCTACGCAAAGGCGCTAACAGAGTAACGTTTCTTTGAAGATACATTTGACCCTTGATGCAATGTGCAATATGCAAATGTTATTCAACAGTGTCCCTCATGAGGACCATACACCAAAAAAATGTGAGATATGGTAGATAATTTGACATCTAGCCTTCATTTCTAAGTCGCCATCAATGTCAATTTTGATGGCTTCGTATGATTAATTATCAATCAAATCAGACATAATCATGCTCGGGAGAAATATTCTTGATCAAAAGGAAAAGTAATGCAGATAATGCGTTTGCAAGAGAGAAAAAGCAATATTTTTCATCATTAACGAGGCTGAAATTGGCCAACATGATGGTGATAATTTGTTGAAAACCTAGAGTTTCTTTTTTCTTATTTCTTGGTCTTTCTTTTTAATTAATTTCTTTTCCTTTGTAATAGAGGAAATGTGACTGGTAAAATGAACTACGTTAAAGAAAATGAAAAGGGACACCACGGCACAATGGCTAGACTTACTGTTTAATGGAAACTACAATAATTTATTTATGAAGGAATCCTCAGCCTTTAATCACAATATAAGAGCATATTTGATATGTGATTGATTTTGAGAAATAATTATTTTTTTCTAAAAGCAATTTCAGAGAGCTTAAGATTATAAATTATTTTGAACTTAAGAAAAAAAATTAGCACATATTTGACAATACTCTAAAACAATTTTTTTTTTTTAATAAAAGTTACCTTCCCTTAATTTGACATGTTTGGGTTAAAAAATCTAAAACGATTATAAAAATTATAATTTTTTGGATGAAAACTTCTTACAAGTGATTTTTTTTAAAACATTATTTGATCATAATCTTTAAAATGGTGATATTTTTAAAGTTATGATATTTTTATCAAATCAACTCTATATAGAGAATACTGACTTTCACTCTCTTTAGTGAAAATTAGCAATCTTCATTCTTTTAATTAGACTAAAATATCTCTTCTATCTTTTCTTAATGAACTTGTGCGGTGATATTCACTTTAATAATTAAATATATAATTAAAAGAATTATTAATCTCCAAACTTCACATTTTAATTTGGACAAAAATTCCGCGATTTCTCTCTCTTGAATCAATTGTTTATAGTAATTATTATTCTGACTTTTTTCTTATCTAATTAATATTTACTACCTACTATTTCATCCTATGACAATTATTATTTTACATCAAATTTCAAATAATATTATTATGGAAACTTTAAATAATATAAAAACATTATTCTCATTTACAACTTGGAGAATTTTTTCCCCGAGTAGGAGACAGCTCAAGGTACATTGCTAAACAATTTATCTATTGTAAATCATGCATTGTTTAATGAATATATACTTTAAAATGATTTAATTAATAATTGTTTTTACAATATGTTATTATTACAATTTATAATTAAAAATTAAATTAATGTGAACATGAGTAATGTAATAAATCTATACATCATAAGAATAACGTAAAATTTTAAATAATATTATGAGGATTTTAAATAATATAATAACATTATTTAAAATAGTATTTTGTTGGGAGAAATAGTAGATAATCAATATTAATTAAGTATGAGAAAAGTTGGAATAGAAATTAATATGAGTAAAATAAATTATAAAATTGCCCAAAATTAGAATTAATTCAAGAGAAAGAGAAGTGTTTTTTTTTAAAAAAAAAAAAATCTAAATCAAAAAATGCAGCTTGCTAACTTCACATGAAGGTGTAGAAATTAGCAATTCCCTATAATTAATTGAAGAAATACATATTTATCTATCCTAATAACTACTAACATCATAGTTCATAAATGTTTTTCTAACATTTTTTAAAATTAATAGTACTACAAATTTTTCTCTCATTATTATTTTTTCAAAAAAAAATTCAAAAATTAATAATATAATAATTTACTTATAACACAGAGAATAGAGAAATATTAATTTTTATTATAATATTTAATTAATTCCTGTTCAAAAATTAACAATATAATAACTTTATATTGTGAAAGTGGTATTTTGAATAAAAATGATATACTAAGTTAGTAATTATTGAGAGAGAAAGAAAATTTTGTTTTAAACTAATTATTTGTATACTTTTAGTTATTTATTATATAAATATATTTTTTCATACAATTCAAACAAAATATATTACCTTAAAATTACTTTTTAAATATTATATTCAAATATAAAATTATTTTTATTATATTCAAATATAAAATTATTTTTTATCATAATTAATTATAAAAAAATTAATTACATTTATAATCAATTATCAAATTAATCTTAATTTCAAAGCTAATCTAAAAATACCCTTAATTCAAACACACACCAAGGAACAAAATTAATAAGTCCTTCCAAAATGAGGATCAACAGAATAAATAAATGTTGTCAAAAAAAAAAAAAGCCTATCAATTATTAAGAAAGACCATTTATAATGAAATTCGCCAATATTCTTTCACAAACTAAAATTACGAAACAAATTGAAATCAGAAAAAAAATAAATAAATTATTGCAGTGGTTGCACTTTTCACCACATCAACATTTTATCATTTGGTGCGACACTCCTAAATACACCCTACTTCCTAAGATATTCTCTCTTTTAACATACGAAGGTAACTTTATTTGCTTGCCAGTAATAAACAAAGACACTGAATTTATCTTAAAAAGATGCCTCATTCACAATCAAAATAATCAAATACGGACACAAATTACAAGTACAATCCATGCCTCTAACACATGAAATTAATTTTCTTTTTCAAAGAAAAGTTTGATGGATGTGGGTAAGCTAGGGGGAGTACTAGGAAATAAGCCGAAATTGGAAGCAAAGGACAATAAAACCGAGGCAATGGTGTAGAACGAGAAGTACTAAACTACAGAGAAGAGTGAAGACATGTGCGGCAGAGAAGAGCGAAGTGATGCAGACACAAAGCAACAAACTACAGAGAAAAAAGAGAGAATTCAATTCAGAAATGCACTGTGGAGTTACTGTGGATGGAGATGAGCTTATTATAACTTGCATTGCATTGAGCGTGCAAGAGCTTGTAGGGACAGTTTACCAACCACGAGAGATTTCGCTAATAATAAGAGTTCTTTTAAGTAGGTACAATTTTTTCACCAAAACTTTTCATCTCTTTATTAATTATATTACTAGAATTCTATGTTGTATGAAATTTTTTTTTTTATACACAGTTTTTTGTGTAATCAGAGCAGTTATATTAACACACTGTAAATATAAAACTTTTTCACACAGAGGCTCAGTTATATACTGTTGTGTATTAAAAATATTTAATTCTTACAATAATTACTTTAAAAATCATGTATATAATATTATATAATTAATTGATAATATAAAATATTTTACATTAATAGTGTGTTAAAAATAATCTTGTTTAATACTACAGTCCTTTTCTACCTCATAAAAGTGGTCATATTATTTAGTGATATATATAATCACAAAATGTGGTTGAAAGCAATGTGACTATTAAATTACACCATTTATTTAGTCGCATACCATTGTCAAGGTAAAATTCGTTATCTTTTATTTTAAATTTATGTCATTTTTAGTACCAAAAAATAAAAGTTAATGTCACTTTCAAAATGCACCAGATCACCTGAAAAGCCAAAATTGCGCATGATTATCGAATTTGTCAATATTATAGTTGAATAAAATAATATATATCTTTAAAATGGTATTTACATAAAACTCTTGAATATGGATATCCGACAACCTTGAGCAAAATTTATCCCATCCTCCACCTTGGAGTTGTAGAAGTAAAATAAAACAAAAACAGTAGAAGAAAATGACCTCCCCCAACAAAAAAGAATATGACTGCTTCATATCAGAGTTTTTTCTCATATTATTTTTTATAAAACTAAATTGCTGACCATTTGTTCTATAACTTATTGGCTTTTTCTCATATTATTTGAAATAATAACTAATGATTTGTTATTTATTTTTTGGGGGGAGGGGGGTAATTCATTGTATACATTTCTCTGCAAAACAATGAGTGACTGAAATAACTCTTTTCCAAGAGTAGATGAATCCGTTCCGTTCTGGATGTTTAAGTTAAAGTTGGATAGAGAAATGGAAAAAGAACAAAATAGGAAAATAATTAATAAAATAAAGACTAATTATTGAGATTACAATTGAACAAGATGTTTGCCTTTCACTCTTCATTACTTATGCAAAGTGGAACCAATGTGTGGTTTCCTTTCCATGCTTTGTTATTATAGCCATTGAAAAACGACTAGCACAAAAATGTTAAATAAACAACTAAAGCATAAGCCCAAGATTGGCTTACGTGCACTTTGTTGCGATCAGCCTAACTTGTGGACTGGAGAAGAAGTCTACACACTGTCATCAAATAAGTGGCGAATTTATCTGTACCAAAATACGAGAAATTATATATTAATAATTATGAATTTTAATTTTTTTAATATAAATTATGAATTTTAGTTATATAAATGATGAATGTGATAAAAAAATTTATATATTATAAATTATTTTATTATATTTATTAGAAATATAACTAAAATTTTCAGTTATTTATAAATTGATTCCTAAATATTTAAAAAAATGTTTAAAACCTATGTACAAAAATAATATTTTTCTTTGACAATTCAATTCACTAAACGTTATGCTTTGAGGGAAAAAAAAAATATCGCGTAATATCTTTCATTTAAAAGACATTATCTCATGAAATTTCACTACAACTGCAAAGTCACCTTTGAATAGCATATATACTTGTTTTGTTAGTAGTTGTTTTCAGATTCTATGATACATCTCGAAGACAGCCAATAAATCTACCTTTTATATTTGGGCACTACTAATAAAGGTTTATTCGATGGTATTGAGTCTAGGGTGCACTAATGACATTGATGAAATTTTTCGATGACAATGTCATCAAGTTGAAATTTGCAAAGCATATATATCAAACGTGAACTAAGCTAATAATGTAGGAACTTCGAAGTTAATTGTTGATTCAAAATCGTCCTGTATAATGGTCCAGAATAGGGCATTTGTTGGAGGTTGTAGGGTCTTTGGGAAACATGGTTCCGTTGTCATTTTTCATACACGAAATTGAATGAGGATGTCATCATTTTTAATTTGACTTATATTTGTAATTAGTCTCTGGTTTGCTTGCGAATTCTGATTTGGTTTGTTCATAATATATACTCCATCAATAAATTTGATTTATCTTATTAATGGACTTTGACAGCATGTGACTTACGGTTCACCATATCTCGTTAGGGAAACACAAGGGTCCATATTAATGCTCTCTGATCCAAAATCAGGGAGGAACGTAGGGCCCAGATACTTCCCGCATGATAACCAATTGTGGCTCTATTTTGTTTAGGAAAATACCTTTACGATTTAAAATTTTTAACAACATGATGTTTAAATTATTAATTAATAAATACATAAAGAGAAATAATATTTGACACGAAGAGATTTTTTTTAGTACTGTACAAATTATTTTAATTTGACCAATCATTATAAAAAATCTGTTGTCGTGCTTTAACAAAAAAAAAAAAAAGCTCTTGAACTTTAACTAATTCGATTAAACCGAGTTGGCTCATTGATAAGTGTTATTTTCGCTTACTTTTTACTGACCATATGATGTGTACCTTCTTAATTTTTATAAGTGATAATCATATTTGTATTTATTCCTATTACAAAAGTTCCGTAATAAATAATAAAACGCATATATAAATTAATTAATAAATTCATATCTTATTTTTTGAAAAACAGTAACTTGTTTATTAATTAAAAATTAGTCATTAATTAATATTATTAGTAATCAATATAATTTTTTTTACCAAAAAATAATATAACTTTAAATACAAATAACCACTGTTTTGTTTTATTTTAGTTTCCGATTCTCAACCCTCAATCACTCTGTTCCCGTAGTAATTGGTGATGTGGCACCTGGGCATCCCATGTTGTAAAAATTATAATGAAAATTAACTAATGTGAAACTTTGTCTACAATTCAATTAGTTTAATCAATTCAATTAATAATTTAATCAAATCCAACAATATAATAAAAAAATTATCATAAACATGATTGATTCTAAAAGACATATTTTATAAAGATTATTTCAAGTAAATAATTGTTTTTTTCCCTAGAAAAAGTCTCAAGAAATTTTTAGTTATAATTTTTTGTTAAAAAAATAAGCTAATAAAAATACACATTAACTTTTTGTTATATTTGACACCAAAAAAGGAAGGAAAATAGTAGAGGAAGAAATGAGTGAATTATATCATTATTTAAGAAATTTCTTTTGCAAAAAATGCATGAACAAATAATATGGATGTTACTTTTTATGATTTAACAAATCAAAAATTAAAGATAAAAGAATCAAAGGGAATGAATGATGTGGAACTTGATTCGATTTGTGCAGAGAATCTTAGTTGAGAGGGTAAGCCTAATTATCTTAAAGAAGATTGGTCTTCTTCTTTAATAATATCAAAAGGAAAATATCCTTGAGAAATCCATAAAAAAGGGGAATAAATGGTATTGATAGTTCATAATTCAATTGAGACTGAATGAGTTAATACTATAAAGCATTTTTGAAAGGAAAAAATGGTTTTGAATTCAACACAAAAGAAATTTCTATAATGAAGTGAGAAGAAAATAAAGTGATAAAATGTTGATATTAAAAAATTATAATTCTACCTTTATAATTTTCTCTTCCACTATAATAAAGTAGTTATTATAAAAATCATTTGTATATAATTCCAGTTTTTTTAACCACTTTTATTCTCAAACAAATAATAAGGGGAAAAAAAACATAATTTTTTCACTTTTTCCCCCTTATTTTCTCTCTATTCAAGCAAAGCGTAAGTACGTAACCAATTTGGAACAGCCAATTCAAAGGCGGAGCAAGAGTCGATTAGTGGCGCGTGTAGCTCAGACTCCCCTGACATTATCACCTCATTGATTTGATCGGTTGCATGGAATGGGTGATAGCTTGTGTAATGCAAATATCAACATGACATGATATGAATATGATTCATCAGTGTAGCATGCATATATCATATTATGGCGAATGCTATGTTTGAAAGGTGCATCACGTACTTTGTATGATTGATGGTCAGATGTGAGGGTGCACCAATATACCTTATAAAATTAATAGTTAGATATAAAAATATATTGGTACACCCTTACATCTGACCATTAATCATACAAAATGTGTGATGCACCTCAGTGCATCATAGTCAAACCCATCCTATTATATGATTTGAAATTTGACTATGTGAATTGTGAATGTGAAGTGGGTGGGGGTCCATCCATGGTGCATCAGAGGGTTACGATGGTGACAGCTGAACAGCCTCATTCCCTCATATTTTGTCATCTCACGGTTCATACGTCCCTACCTGTCTCCATCCCTCTCCTCTTCTGCCACGTGTATCGCTGGGAATAATTCAAGATCAATTTTGGATTGGATAAACCAAAAACGGGAACCCCGGAATTAGATTATTTGGATCTATGTGACTTATCGATAGTCCTTTGAAATTATTAATGCGCAAATAATCTGGATATAAAATTAACCATAGATTATGGTACTAATATTATGAAAAAGAAAAACTTATAACCAAATTGAATTTCAATATCGGAATAAGAGAAAAAGCCAATTAACACTGGTGTGAAATTGCTTTGGGCGTGTATTATGGAACGGTGGTGTTGGGCATTGCTAATTTGCATAGGGTGTAGGTTCTTTTGTTTTGGTCTTGCTTTATTATTGGTGTTTGTTGTTGTGCTTCTTTGTTGCTGTGTTGTCCCTGTATTTGCTCCTCTCTGTCACAGAGAGTATTGAGCTTTCTTATCTGTTAAAAAAAAAAATCCTAGTGTAAAATATAGTACATTTATATCTTTAATAATTTTTTATTTTTTATTTTATAAAATTTAGGGTGAATAACACTAAATATCTTTTAGATTTTGAGATATTACACTCTGGTCCATTCTCATGCAAAATAAACACTCCACCTATATGTATTTGTCACTAACACAATATTTCCACTTTAACCCTCATTTACACATAAATACTGAAAATATATATACATTAAGATCCCTTCAAATGACACCATTGAGGCCATAGGTTATCTCCATCTTCTTCGTAAAATCCTTTGCTCCTTATATTTGAAACACAAAGAAATTGCACACCCACTTCCTCTGCTACTGATATCTTCATCTTTATCTCCATTGGATACTCTCTATTCCACCACTCACACAGCATTAAGCACTGAGACTAAATGAACAAATCAATGAATACATCTACGTAATCAATTCCAATGGCTCACCTCATCGGATTGAAAAAACAAAAAATGGAAACAACAACATAATTAGCAATAATCCATGAAAACCCAATGCGAAGTATCCTCCAGTTATGGTCTTTTCAATTAATTCAAAGCCATCCCATGTTATCAAAAATTATAGAAAGAAAGTCATTGATATGATATAATATGATACCATGAAACCAAAAAAAAAAAAAAAAAAGTAAGAATAAGACGGGGACTGCTAGTGCTGGTGCTAGGAAAAGAGGGGCCTTGGTGGAGGAGGCAGGACTGGATGGAGGTTGTTGTGAGTTTGAGTCTACTTGTGTGCGATTATGCCTTCACTTTCTCTTTTGTGTGTCTAACAATAGGAGCCCTTAAGTGTGAAAGTAAAATGTTACTAATAATCCAAGGTAGATAAAACAGATCAAAGTTTGTGAGGGTGTTTCATTAATGAGTCCAACCATCATTAGGGGAGGGGAGTTAGTTCCAAAATCCATAGGGTGACGTGTAATTTGCACACAAGAGTGTTTATTTTGCATGAGAATAGGATGGAGTGCAATATTTCAAAATCTCAAAGATAAGTGCTGTTTACCCTAAAATTTAATTCCTATTAATCTAACATTAAAGTCGTGTAACCAGACATCAAAGTAAATAATACACCGGATTCTTCACAGTAATTAGCGTTATGCAATTTCATACTTTTAATTTCCCAATAGATTTTTTTCTTTACTATGCTATTATATTTTAAAAAGCAATTACAATAATTGTATATGGTTTAATTGAGTAATTTGTTAGTTTCTATAAGTTTCGTTCATGTTCCAATTGTGGCTTACACTTTATGTTTGTTTAAACTTTAAAGTGAAGTTCTTTCTTCCACTTTTTGACGTTTTCCGCCGATTTTATATCTCTTTGTTTTTTTTTTCCTTTATATTTTACCATTCTTCCTTTCCAATAAGGTTCACTGATACTGGCCATACAGGTTATTGTCCAAAGCCAAAATTATCTACTTTTAAGGACAGATAAATATACTTTTTTTCAATAAAAGCATTCAACAATGGCTGTAGCACAATTGACGTGTTATAGTAATTACATCCTTCGGAGGCGAATAATTGTCCTGAGGATAAAAACCTGGGTTCATGACTCTGAAGCGGGGGGTAAAAAAAAAAAAAACCTAATTTTTTCTTCTTTTCCACCGCATGTTAAATATATTCCCCTTTCGGGGTAGTTTTTAACTTGTTCTTTTAGTTCAGTAAAAGCATAAGAGCATGTATACGTTTATGCGCTTTTGCCTCTGGACAATCCCTTTTATTTCTTAATCAATGGCAAGGTCTTTTTTTTTTTTTTCCTTTCAAAGAACTGCACCATAAGTCATATATTAATTATTTGATTTATGAATAAGGATTTAATACTATAATGAACAAATAAAATGTACTTACAAGAAAAAACTAAAATCAAGATTATAAGGAAAATAATTGTTGAGAGAGCTTGAGCGATTAATTTCATAGCAATATCTGTAAAAATATATGATCAACAGAAAAAAAAAATTACTTGGTTTTTGACACCTTTTTTTAGAGATTTTTCTTTTTGGGTCTACTTTAAAAAATCACAATTAAACTTTGTTTGACAAATTCTTATGCACCACAATTGAGCAAGCTTAGACAGCGCTTAATGGTGCATAAGTTGATATGGATTTGACGCATACCACAAATCAGCCTATTTTGTATAGCTTTCTTGACGCATTTCTTCGCAAAAATACAATTTTCGGAATGTTTAGATTACAAATCATTTTCATTAGCAGAGCATGCAACTCAATATACGCTAAGTCAGATTACTAACAAAAACTAAAATTTCTTGTATTATTTTATTTTACTTATTTATGGTTTTGAAAGTTAATTAAATATTTAGAAGGACGGATAATTTTCAAAAAATCACATAAAACTGATTATCAAGAATTTGTAACAATAGAAAACACATTTGTTTTTTGCAGTTTGTGGCTGAACCATGTTAGTACAAGAGTAATGAGATAAAACCACACTTTTACGGGAAGAAAACAAGTAATTGATTAAGAATTCTTAAATCATGTATTATTTGGTTCCATCATGAAAAAAATATATATTATTTGGTCCTCGCGACAAGAAATCATACTAAAATTAGTCTATGCGTATTTATGCAAGGGCCCTTATGTGTATGGATTAGATTTATTAAAGTTTTGGTCTTATGTATATATGCTTTAGTAAGAAGCTGTACATATTGGCTCCTCGAAGGAACATGCACACTCCTCGGCAAGATTTGATGACCTCGTCGGTTATCGTAAGTAATAAACTACTAATTTACCACTGCATGAGAATGTGACATTATTCGGAAGTCTCGTGCATGCAACCTTAGACCACTCCTTTTAGTATTAAATAAATCACATCACAGTTAAGCGTGTCGTAACGTTACTACTACCTACAAATTCATTATGGGGACCAGAGAGGGTTGTAATTATGTAATTTTCTTAAAATCTTGAACGTAATAGCTTGTGTCCTTCTTGGGTGGAATCTTGTTGTGCAGGGTGATATAAAAAGAACTAACAAAAACCAATGGGGGTTGCCCTTGAGTAACCCTTTTCTCGTGTTTCGCATAGGAAACAGAAGTAGAAGCATGGTTGGAAGACATAGGCCAGAGTGAGCATCATGGGGCCCTGGCTCCTTGATGTGGGGCGCTGATGGTATAGCCATTTACCGCACGTAGAAAAATTGCCTGCTATTCAAACTTGGGCAAAAATTTAGAAACAAGAAATTGAGGAGGGACATATAAGTAGAAAGGTGAAGTGAAAATGAGAGGAGAATTAAATGGAAGATTGCACACATAAAGAGAAATATAGGTGACGAAGTAAAGAAGGAAGAAGGATCAAATGCGAAAGGTGTTCAGCAATTGCCTGACTATGCCTATGCTTTTGAATGATCAAATGAGAAAAGAAAATTTAAAGAGGAAAGAGATAATATTTCATTGTAGGCATGTCAAAGTTTTTATCAGTAGTTTATAATTATATTTATAGGTCGCCTATGAATGAAGCATTTAAGTTTGGTTCTTCATCAATGCGATGCTATCTTATTTTTGTTCTTTCGTTAATTTTCTTCCATTAAATATCATGTTGTATTTTATTTGAAATTAATTCAATTGATGTATTTCAATAATATATACAATGAAAGTCCCAATTACCAAAAGAAGGACTAACTTGTTATTATATATTTAACTTTAGCTACAAAAGTGTCAGCAAATTTTCTTTCAAAAACTAATCTGTTAAAGCCTGATTCTGTAGGGAGATGAAAATTTGTTTTAGATCCCGTACTGAAAGCTAAACCCTCGAAAAAGAAAAACCCCGCACATTCCCGCTACAAGAAATCCCTGAGATGCAATGCTAGAGCTTTGGCTCCTTGGCTTGGCAGCGGGCACTAGCAGCAAATGTTTGCTTGCTTCCGTAGCAGAATTGCAGGGGCAATGTAGGACAAGTGTCCTTGATTTGTCGTGCATCAAGGTGATTCTAGTTCTGCACACGAGTAGCTTCATTGAGCATCGCTGGGGAGTGGGGACTGAAACATGCATTGCCATCAGATGTGGAACTGTATACCAGCATCACCTTGAACTTCACCCCGGATGCATGAACGAATGGCATTCACTATTCTGCTATCACTTGGCCATTTTTATTTAAAATGAATAGTATTTTGCTCCCTGATGTACAGTGTAAACGGCTAAGTGTGAGCACCAGCTATCAAAAAGTGAAATACTGTTCTTGAAATCAGTTTATAAAGCCCAAACATAACGATCTCCTCCAGAAGATACCTTCAAACACTGAGTTGGGCCTCAAGTTAACTGCGAAGGCCTTTATTCAAGCATGCAAGGATGGGCGACGACCAGATAGCAAAAATTACATAACGATGGATGAAATTTTGGAAGAGATCACACCTTCAGTTTATCTTGTAAACAAAATAAATATTATGTTAGCCACTGTCTTCATGATAGTGTCGCACACCCAAATTTCCACAAAAATAATAATAATAATAATAATAAGGTAAAAAGAGACTGCAGTACTTTTATTTTGTCAATACGAATAATCTTCAATTTGCATTTGGACCAGTTTATGCACTGTCACCGTCTAAAACAATTTAACTCTGAAACAGAAACAGGCTATAATAGGAACAAATATTCATCTATAGTGGAACGAATGTCTTAGAATTACAGATGGAGGTAATTAGCTTTTATCTATTCAACTAGCTAAAAGAGAGCCTGATACACAAAATTGTAAGTAACAAAAATTAAATGTTTTCGTATCAGTCAATGGACTGGATCTGACAAGGAACTAAGGGACCTGTACAGTAAGCAGCTGAATTTGAACCTTCTGAAACAGATTCCTGATGAATTCAACTCTGATAACGGCGTGCCCAACAAAAGAAAAATGAAAAAACAAAAATATTTGACTGAAAACTTCCATCAAGCTAATAATCACTGGGTGTAGCGATAGGCAGCCCTCTGGAGTGAAGGAGTTGAAATTGTTTCACTGGCGTCTTGTCACTTGAGTCTAAAAGGGGGAAAAAAACAGTTGGACCTCCAGCCATAAAAATAAGTCAGTGGGGTATAAAGCATATTAGCGTATAATTCTACAGATTTAAGTGAAAATCATTTTATTCGGAGCTCCCTGAAATGTTTATCGTAATTCCTAAGACAGTAAAAACCATCCGAAATTTTAAATCTTCAGGATCAGTTACTATGTGACAAACAGGATAACAATATAGTATCTAAAAACCTAGAAAAATTCAGGATATATTAATGTCTTGCCATAGCATTTCAGTTCTTATATCTTTGAGACAACTTCCAAATAATAAGAGAGCCATATTGACAACCAAAAGGTAGATATCACTAAGTATTATGCACATATCACACAGAAAATAAATTCCCCGTTGCTTCAAGTCATTAAATCTAATATACATCAACGGCAACTTTACTACAAAAATCAATCGTGTACTCAGGTTATTTATAATATCCATATTAACTTCCACCCTTGAATAATACTGAAGGGTCACAAGATTGTACACAATTTGACAAAGAACCTAATTATGTTTACCATATTAAACATTCCAAGGAACCAACCAAATCCAAAACTGAAAATGAAGAATAATATTTAAAGGCATAAATCAATTGTAGCTCAATGGACACAAACAGTCCAGCTAATAATATCAACAAAATAGCAGCATCTAACAGAATCTTTGACCCCAGCAATGAGAAGGTTTCCAATTTTAACCTATAAGATGTAATAGTAATACAATTGCAGATTTCTGAATCATAAAGTTAGAATTGTACCTGATTATCAGAGCAAAGTATAATGAAAAATATTCAGATTTGAACTAGTTCCATGGCTGTGACAAAGAAACTTTAGGAGTAGATGCTCCTAATCCTTTTTTGCCGTGTACGGCAGATTTCAGCACATTATATTGCTCGTTCACAGAATCATACACAGCTTTAGTATATGCCTCCTTAGCCTGCTCCACATGAAATCCATATTGCACCAATCAATGGAAAAATAAGAAATTTAATAAACTTAGGTAGTAGAAGTCCAGGTTATCAAATTTAACTAACCTGTTCAGGATTTTCACAACCAGCGGTAGTTTCCAAAAAGCTTATCGCTGGAGCCACTGATAAGCCAGCCCCATGAAAGGATATAATTCTTTTCTCCCCAATCTCTTTTTCAACCTGAAAAAATATATGGTCTCAATAAAACAAAGAAAAATATACCAAAGTGGACTCACCAAGACAAGAACTTGATACCTTTAGTGGAGGGGGCATTATATCATGGCACAATAATGCCAAAGGATATATATGACCTGGTGGACCAGAATTTTCAACAAGCCTTCGCATATTGTCTACTGAAGAAGGATCAAAGGGTGCCTGAATGCCTTGTATCAGTATGGAAAGATTATAAAATTGGCTACGTAATGCACCAAGGAAGTTATGCACAAGGTTTGTTCACAACATCTGATATTCTGATACAAATCCCAATGTTCATTTTTTTTAACTAGCAAAATATAACAAAAGAACTGTCTGAACAGTAATTTACACTTATCCACATAGTAGCTAGACCGGATTAACAAACTAAAACATTGGATTTATATAATAGACAGAGAGATCATCTATCATTTGTTACCCCATTTTATAGCCCTTTAGACCTTGGAGACAATCCTCACATTTTTTTTCCTAGGTTTACATTTACTCACCATAGTCTATAAAGCAAAATGCATGCAAACTAGTACAAGCGTACAACAATTTAAAATCAGCATATAAAAGAATAACCATAAGGCAACATGAGTTTGATAACCATTCCAGGAAGCATTAAAGATTCTAGTTCTCAGTGTCAAGACGAATAACTTTTTTTCTCCCTACTTAGTCAATATTAACGGTGTGTTATTAAGGAAGTAAAAATGGGGAGAAAACTTAATAGACTACATTTTGGAATTAATTTCATTGCACTAATGGAATTGCAAGACAGTGCCAAATCAAGATAGGTAGTTACCCACCATAATTACTACCTACCATGGTTTATCACTTTCTTGCAATTCTATTAGCTAACAGTGTAAAGTTTTTTACATTGCCAGTGTGTAAAATTACACATAAATCTAATCTATGAAAATTCAACCGTCATTTTTATTCCCATACCAAACTCACCCTAAAAGTTATATTCCATGTATGATAGATCTAAGATGTGATAACTTCAATTAACTGAAACTACAATGCACTTTCATATTTTACTTACTGGCACCCATTCTCCAGTTTTTGGATCTGGTCGATCCCTCCCACCACTTGGGGCAATCCAGATTATCTGACATCCACCCCTGTACCAAAAAGCAGAATATCAACAGCAGAACTCCAAGATAATGGACATATGACCAATCAATAACCATTACAAGCAAAAGATGCTATCTAAAGTCAACAAATCTGCTGCAATTACTTGTTATTCCTTCTTAAGATTTAGATTCAAATTTCTACATTTACAGATTTCTAGAAAACATGGACTAAAATTGATGCATTACGGCCTGAATTGGGAATCTACAAAGAAAAACAGTTTTAGCTCCAAACTAGTAGATATACCTCAAAAGCACAGCCATTTCCTTCAAACTTCGTGTATTTGCTTTTCTTTTCATCTCTATAAGTGACGGGTCATCAAGCATGTGCTTTTTAGAGTAAACACAAATGAGATTCCTATAAAAATAAGGATTGTAAGTCAACTTCATTAACCAAAAGTAAATATATCAGCATAGATTTCAAATTTGATAAACAGAAGTATAAAATGAACCTGCCAATACTGAAGGGCTTGCACAGAGGATCAGTTACAACTCTATCTCCTGCTACAAAGGTCTATAGAATAAATGGCAGAATTCAATTACTTCAGCATTTATAAATGTGCAGTAAAGTCTGTTAAAAGAGCAAGACAATAAAAATGCAAACTTTACCATGTTTTCAGCAATATTTGGGAGTTTTTTTTCAATCAGCAGCGCAATAATAGCAGGATCTGCTTCGGTTTGGTGATTCGACATCAAGATGATATTGTGTCCCTGCAGTAATATTTCAGTCTTTAGAATTTTCTCCCACATCTACAAAAATGTTAAGACAGAAAATATACAGCAAGCAAATAAACAGTATAAAGCACGCATATTAGAAACTGGAACCTGCTTAAGTTTCTCTTCCATTTCAATGAAAAGGGACATGTTGCCAACATAAGAATTTCTGCAACAAAAATACCACAAAGAAAAGCTATGACGCAGAGCAAGATGGAATTTACATTGTCTTGATACCAACTGATTATAAAAAAGCCCAAAAGATTTGAGAATCGGGTATGCAGATTACCACATTCCATGATTATACTACTGGAAGTGCAAAACAGAAGCCTACTTCTGAAGTAACTGGCATGAACAAGGTTTACTAAAAATATAAATGCCTGCGTCAAGGATATAACGATTGTGCACAAAAGTTTGACAAACCACGTGTAGATGATCAACTATTAAAGTCAAATAAGTAAATTAAACTGATTGATGCCAAACAGATGAAGGAGAAATGTAACTTGTAAACTCACTTGAAATCAACTAAAGGACGGATATAATTTTGACCGAACGTGTAGTAGTCAAAAGGCTCTCTCTTGGCTTTGTGGCGTGGTTCAAAGACAAAAGGATCCTATTAAAAAATCAATCCAAGCTTTGAGCATGATATTCATGCAATGTGAAACAAAAGCAAACTAAATATGCATATATTCCAGATGCTACAAAAATTTCTTAAATAAAAGATTCCATAGGCACGGAAACAATTAGCACAGGTTATCTGAGAATTCAACCATACCGTCACATCCAAAAATACGCGATCTAAAAAAGCAGTCATATTTGACAATACAATCTCATCTGCCTTGGGATTTCCACTTTTGGAAACCTGAAATGTGATTGCAAGCAAAGGAATAAGTTATTTAAGTCTTTTAAATGCCAGAATGATAACAAGATGAATCAGCATAGAAAACAGCATGACTATATAAGTAAAATTAACTAAACTTTTTCAATTATCATAATGTTTATCCACACTAAGCCAACCGGAGAATGAGTAAGTTTCAGGTAATGAGCAAAGCATTAATTTAAAAAAAAAAAAAAAATCTGTGGAATGAAGAAGCAAAAGTGTAAGTGTGTGTTTGGGAAAGTTGTAAAATTACAATTATTTCAATAATCAATTAAATCGCTTTTCTATATAATTGATTATATAAAAATCAATTTATGATTGGATGCATCAACTTAAAAGTAATTTTAAAGTAGTGTGTTTTGTTTGGATTGTATGAAAAAAAATTGCTTTTGTATGGCAAATTACTAAAATAGGTATGAAATGATTTGTTTATATTTATACAATATTTGACACTGGGGGTTAATTTGGTAAAAACATCATAATTCTAAAATAATTGGCTTTTGCTTATAATCGAAAGTTTCAATAGGTTGCTTATGAAATTATTAGCTTTTAATTATAATCCATTTTCATCTTTTTTACCAAAGATAATAGATTTGAAATTGGAATTGATCTATCTCTTGCCATCAACATGTTACAAACAACATATTAAAACCATTCTCATCACAGCAATAGAAGGAGTGGCAGACAGTAATACATATATATAATCAATCATGCATCAATGCATGAAGCAAACAAGCAAGAATAGATGATTGCTCTGATAGACACAACCATGTTTTCACACTCAAAGCACATTTTTTTGGGAGTTCAGCTCCAAAATCTGTTCCCACAAATATTAGGAATAATTTAGTCTGGAAGATGCATCTTATATTGCTTTACTTCTTAAATTGTACTTCAAGAAAAATATAGTTATTCCAAATGCCAAAAAACATGCATAAAATTGGATGTACATCAACAAAGAGTGTGGAGGATGCACAGGTGTATATAAAAATAAGAGATATGAATAGAAACTTACTGCATTTTTATAGTTATTGTACACTTCTTGCATCCCTGCAGCAACATTAGCAGGCAGAGATCCAGATTCTGCTTCCTTCTTGATTCCAGAAAGAAGCTCTGCAAATAAACAATTATCGTGATGAAGGGAGATTAAATTTCAGGATTAGATACACTTAAAAACTCATGGGAAAAAGATTGTAGTAGAAGCTGAAAACTTACTTAAAATTGTACCTCAAAAGCACAAAAACAATATGACATGGCAGGCATGCCCACACCTTCTCTTGTACTGTATTCCTGTATCTACATCTCAGACTAATAAACTGAATCTTCCTTCATCTTATCATCTATCTAAGCACTCTGCACTCTACTGACAGACCTATATATTGACTTTCTCACTAGCTCAACAAAATTAAAAGTAGTAAGCTTCAGAATTTTAATTCCACATTGTCTAGTCTTAGGCTATGGTTTTACTGCTCTTTTAATTTAAAAATTAGCCCCAGTCTTAAATATCCGTGCATGATTTATCTTCCTTCTTTCTCTTCCCATTAGGAGATATATAAGTAAGAAGTGCATCTGGATAAATAAAACAGAAATGAAAGAGAATGATTTAAAAAAAAGAATTGGGCTTGCCACAGCCTCTTAATCTATTTTCTCTTCATGAAGTAATGAAGAACATGATCAAACCAAAAAACAAAGTCTCGATAGGTTGTTATGAATAAGAATTCAGAAAACAACAGTTACACTTCTTAAATGGAGCAGAGTGTAACTTCATCTTGCGAAAATAAGCAGTTGGTAAACTGATTCACTTGAAATCTATAACTAACTGATCAGAACATTACCCCAACGTTTAACTTGACTTATCAGAACCTTCCTAACGTCAGAATTGAGAACATTCACCCGGAACTCCATACAACGTCAGTCAAATCAAATTTCTCTCAGTACAAAATTGTTAATATTATCACGACACATTAGTTTCTTTTACCCCTCTCCTATCTTAAAATTTCTACAACCATTACAGAAGAGAAAGGCTCAATCAATGAAAACAAAACAGAAACCTAAACAAACAAAATTAAGATCACACAGTGACTCACCAAACATTAGCTAGATTGGATTTTTTATTTTTATTTTTTCAAAAAAAGCAAACAAACAAACAAACAGAAAAACTGTATTAATTCGTCACCGAACTAATATATTAAATTAAATACACCTAACAGCCAGTATCAGCACATCCAAATTTAACAACCTCCTCCACCTCAAAAACACCAAAAAACAAAAAAACAAAAAGCTGATAGTGCCATCAAATAACCATCAACACTTCATAATCACACCTTCTTGATTCATTTCAGCTCGACATTAAAAAAAATGGGGAAAAAAAATGAAGCAGAACCGCAAATTACAGAAAAATCCATAATAACAACAACAATAAAAATAAGTAAAAAAGAGAGTGGAAAGTAAGGGGAACCTTGTTCAGTGTGAGCGTTGAGGAAAGTGCGGGAAGAAACGGAGGCCATTTTGGCGGGAGAGACAACGTTGTCTTGTGCCTTAATCTTAGGCTTCAGCGAGTAGAGGGACGACGCGCAATAGCAAGAGCAAGAGCACTGCGTGGATCGAAGATAAATGGAGGAAGGAGGCTTTGAAGTGAAGGAAGAAACCCTAGGATTCGGATTAGGATTAGGAACGAAGAATGTGGGCGACGGCGAAGGGGGCGCTGTGGAGATCATAAACATGCTCCACACGCCCTGTGCCGCACGCTGTGCGGTGGAACCGGTCATCCTCACGCCACGACCACCAACACACGCAATACAGAAAACACTTCAATTTCACAAGGGAGAGAGAGAGAGAGAGAGAGAGGGGGGGGATCCCTGTGTGTGTGTTTTTCTGTGGAGAGTGTGTGATTGGCGGGCTCACGTGCTTTTTTCTTCTCGCCGTGGGACCCACGTGCCACTCTGGGAGCCAATGGCTTCTACACTCGACTACGGTGTGACACGTGGAGATGATTCAACGGACCAACCCCCCCGAACGGATAAAGCCCCCCATTTTTGGCCTTTTCTTTTCTTTGAAGCAATCGATTTCTTTTCTTTCATTTTATATATAGGTTAAATAGGTTAAATTCTTAAACTTTAATTTGAACTACTGTCTACTTATGAGCTGGTTGGCGGGGCTGTTGTAATTAAACTAGAAGTGTTGGATTCGACTCTAAACATGTTTTGTTTAAACTAAAAAATGAGAGCGTTAACTGTAGATTTTACTTAATTTAAGTAAAATTATCTCTAATAAAAAATATATATATAATTTTAACCTTAAAAAAAATTAATTTGATCTAATCACAAATTATCATTTATAATTGAAAACATGTACTTAAGAAAAAAGATACTGCAGGACAAATACAATATATATATATATATATAGTTTATTTATAATTAAATTTTAATTACTAATTACTAATTATTAAAAAAATATTGATGAGGTAAACGATAGCAACAGCATATCATGTCATTCTTCATCCTCATCCTCGTGCAGCTCTTCAATAGTATTCATACCCTAACGCTTCAATTAATTAATTTGTATTGCGAGTCGCTTTCTCTAATCCGAAGGTCATAAATTAAATTTATTCAGCTGTATGCTCCTCTCACTGTGAGAAAATATTTGACTAAGACAAGGTTTGTCACGTTCTATTTACCACTCAAAACGAAAGTTAATGTCACTTTATCATATTCTTGCACAGTGAAGTGATACAACGTGCTGGACCATCTCAGCGGCACACGTCGTTTTATTTGTTATAACAAAAATGATAAATACTGTGACTTTTCACCAAACCATACTCAACTCTACTTGATGACAAACATTTATATATCAATGATTGTTTGTCATTTTTATTCTCAATTTACCATGATCGCTTATAAGATCGTCAACAGCTTTTAGCTAAAGAGTAATTCTTAGGAAATATAATTGTTATCTTGAAAAAAAAAATAGTTGCACATTAAATTTTGTTTGATGTAATGACATGCAAAAGTTGTGGTGCTTTAGTTTAAGTATGATGTACTACACATCAGATTAAAAAAAGAGGATATACTATGGGACAAATTGATCTATACTGTAGATTAAGATTTAATGATATCCAATGGTAAATAAAAAAGGGTGTATTGTAGGACAAGTTAATCCCACCATTGCAGCTGTGTCTTCTAACACAAGTGTATCTGTTTTTGCCACAGCCGCGGCATCTACCACCACAACCTCAAGCTGGAGGACCTCCTCCTCGATGACCACAGCAACCTCAAGCTCTCTAACTTCAGACTCAGCACCTTCTTTGAGCACCTCCGCCAAGATGGGCTCTTACACACCATGTGCGGAACTTCGACGTATTTTTCATCGGAGGTGATAGCAAGGAAGGGATACAACGGCGCGAAGGCTGATATATGGTTGTGTGGTGTCATCCTCTTCGTGCTACTTGTAGGGTGTTTACCCTTTTCAGGATGATAACTTGGTTGCTATGTATAAGAAGATTTATAGGGGTGACTTCAAGCGTCCATTGTGGTTTTTTGCATAAGCTAGGAGGTTAATTACAAAGCTTCTCCATCCAAACCCAAATACCCGGATTACCATATCCAAAAAGATCATAAGTTGCCGTGGTTCAAGAAAGCAGCGGTGAATCAATTTGTCCCATAGTACACCCTCTTTTATCCATCATTAAATATAATTAAACTCTAATCTATGATATAGATTAATTTGTCTTACAGTACACCTTCTTTTTTTATCATTTTGTGTGTAATGCACTATATTTAAACAAGTGTACTACAGCATTTGCTGTAATGGCAATCAAAATATAACATCCATAGACCAAAAGAAGTTGAACTTGTACCACGAGTTTAATTTTATTTTAATCAAATACTTTTTGTTATACTTGTCTTGCAGAATAAAATATGCTTGAAGTAACGTATGTGGCTAATTCTATTCCTATGGATGAATTCTTGTCTCGTGGTTTTGTTTTGTATTGTTTCTGTTTGGAAATATATTTGGTTTGGAAGTTAATATAGAATGGTCCGTGGAGGGCGGCACTTTCCCTTAACTTGAATGTGTTTTATGCCATTTTTGTTAGTTTTAACTCGTATCGGATATACTTTATATAATTAAAAAACAAAAAGAAGCCTTAATTAATAGGAATATCATTTTCATACCAAACCGATCCGTTAAACTATTATTCAAAATAAGATATTCACTCGTTAGTTTTTTATTTTTTATTTGTCTTTTTTGGGAAAAAAAAATCTAAAGACAGACAAGATATTTTATTAAACTATCAAATTAGCACACATGAAACAATTGTCTAATGGTTTTGAAAATCACAATGGAACTTGTTCTGGAAGGGTTAAAACAACGAGAATCAAACATATTAGGTAAGTTTAGCCTTAAACTAGAGTAATTTAGACATTTTATATAATAATAAACACGTGCAAGATTATATGACCTACGATAAAAATGTTCCAATTATTAAAATTATATTTCTATATTTCAATTATCTAATGCTTAATAAATAATTTGATATGTTCTGCACACATAAGAATTTTCTTTTTTACGAAAGATTCTTTGCTTGTGCAAAGCTTGTGACCACTGTTCACAACTCTCTCATTTTTCGTTTTTCTTTTTTTGGTTGGACGGGAGAAGGGCAATGGGGCTTTGTCCTCGCGACTCGAAGTCGCGCTCTAGAGATGCACCTGCTTAAGAGGCTAGAACTTGGACCATCAGTGCTGCTGGCCTCTGGAAATTTTTCGTTTTCCTTTCAACTATGTATTTTTGTTTTTGGTCCTTTTGTAATGATGTATCAAACCCTCTCATTTTCCTCTTTCCAGGTTTTTTGTTTTTTTAGGTCAGCATTTTCAAGTTTCACTTTGGACTTTGGGATTTGCCAATGGGCCTCCGGTTATGTTGCGTTGTCGAGAAGGCCGAAGTACGTTTACTTGAAAGTTCCTCTTTTGGTCTTTTGGAAATTGTTTTCGAAAAAGAAGTTCCTTTCTTGAACAAAAAAATATTCCTTTTTTTTGGATCAATCAAAAGTCGTCTTACGTATTCAGCCCAAATATGGCCCAAGATAAGATAATAATCTCTTTCTTTCTTTCTTTTTTTCCGTCTCTTTCAATAGCAATCTTCTTTTGGATTGGAATAGCGATTTTGGAGGTCTCATCTTCGGGATTCGGCTCACACATGACCCAAAATGCGATAACTGTCTCAGCCTAAAAATAAATAAATAAATAAAGAGCATAACCAATCAAACGACTTCAAAAAAAGAAAGAAAGAAGAAACTACATTTTATCTTGAAATATGGGGTGTAAGGAATTTGTCACCAAATTAGAAAACACATATAATTCGACCCCTGAATTTATGCATAAAATTACACATAAATCTTATCCACTTTTTATCTATTTTTATTCTATATCAAACTTATCCTTAACTATAATATATCTATATTACTAATAAAGTAAAAAATATTACATGAAAACTTTTATATGTGCCAAAATTTGGTGAATTTTACCTATTTTCATTTAAAAACTTTTTTAATTAAGGAAATAAATTGAGTGCATTTGCAATTAAAAAAAAGGAAAACATTAAAGAAAACTTGGCTCAGATACAATTTTAGTAAAAGTGAAAACAAAAAAGTAAAAATGAAAAGCTAAAATGGGATGCTAAGTTTGAATTCATATAATTCAAATTTGCATCTTTTACTAGAAAGTGACATATAATTTCATAGTTTGAATTCATATTTTTATTTCTATATGATCTCAATATTTTTTCTAGACAGATAAAAGATATGAATTTTCGATACTTCTTATAATTATATCCAAAAATACATCACCCATTATGTGCAGTTAATTTTTTATATTTATATCTTTATGTCATACAATACACTACAAGATATTAAAGATTTTAAATGAATGCAAAATCATAAAGGGCTTATTAAATTTGTAATTATTTTTTCCCTATTATTAGAATCTATATTACACTTTATGTTCATAGTTAATTCATTTGTTATGGTAATGTATATCACTTTTGTATATAAATAATAATTTATTATTTTATATTAAAACCAAAATATTTACTTTATTTTACAACTTAATTAAATTAAATTTTATAATTTTTATAATTAAAGTGAAATTTTAAAAATCTTGTATATTGCATCGGTCACTAAACACCAGTTTATTACTATAAATCTATCTTTTTAAAATAAATCATTAAAATACATGAGTTAAATTATTATATCATCCTACAAGAGAAAAACGAAGTTGAAAAAGATTTAATCTTCTCTAATAATTGATGGCTAAAATCTGGTCATAAATTCAATAATTTAAAACATATATTTTTTTTTATAATTTTATCTTTTAAAAAATATTGAACATTCACATCCCAAAAAAGAAAAATAAAATTGAACATGTGACTTATAATAGTACTCTTCTAGAAAATGAGAAGAGATGGAGAGAGCATAGAATAGAAGAAGGAAAGAAAGAGAATCAGGGAAGGGAAGTAGGGAAGTAGGGAACTAGTGGTATTCAAATTTATGAGGGCCAAATTACATGTCCCTGAAATATAGCGTGGTGGTGGTGAAACTTTCATTTGCTCATAGTTTTTTGCCTTCTTCCTTCAGAAGCTTGCTGAAACTTGCGCTCCAAAAATGGCGTCTCTTTTTACTCTCCCGGCCATTTCCGCACGCCCCACCGTTCCCAGTGTCTTCTCTCTAAAGAAACCTCTCTTTCAAGCCCCACCCACTTTGCATTTCAAACAAAACCGGTTCGTGCTCCAACCCCCGTCTCCCAAGTTCACACCTTTTTATCTTTGTGTTTTTTTTTTTCCCCTTAATTGTTCATGTTTCATGGTATTTGCTACTGTTTGGAACATGGGGAAGTTGAATTAGTTTAGTGAGGGGTACTTTATTTCTTCCCTGGTGTTTGAATTAAGCTGCTGCTTTTTCATTATTGGCTAATTAATAATGTTTTATCAAAAGGATTTTAGATGTTTTTGGTGGGAGGGTATTGAGCTTTTTGAGTTCTGATGTTATAATGATAGCCTCTTGGGAGAATTGGATGATGAATTGTATTAGTGGGATTTTAGGATCTTATTGGTTAAGTAAGCCATGGAATGTGCAAAACTTCTTGTTGTTTCTAAGGTTAACCCAAGTGCCGCTTTTAAAGAATTAAAATTGCTTTCTTACCAATATCCAATGATATATGAGCATTAGGTGATGAGTTAGTGAAGCCCTTTTAATAAGACTGTAATTTGTCTATCTTATCCTGCACTTTGCTGTGCCAACTTTTTCGAACATGATTATCTATGTTCTCGAAATTCTTCATATTGCATGCAAGAAAAACAGTACATGCTTTAATATCAGGTGATCTAAGACTGGATTTTTAAATATCTATGATATTTCTTCTTTAATGGTTTGTGTATACCATTCTGCAGGTTTTCTGTTAGCTGCAGTTATGCAGAAGCAGGTGTTAGGGACGATTCCAGGTCTAACACTATAGATGTCGTGGCTGATATTAAAAGCGAAAGGGTATTTAGACACATCCCACTGTTTAATTTGTGATTATCCATAAATTATGCATTTCCTGATTTTTTTTTGCAAAAACATTCTTCCTTAAATGTCTTTCTTTGTAGATTGTAGTCTTAGGAGGGAGTGGCTTTGTTGGTTCTGCCATATGCAAGGCAGCAGTATCCAAGGGCATAGAAGTCATAAGCCTAAGCAGGTTTGTGATGTTTCATTTATTGGTTTTGTCTGTCCGTCTGTCCTTGCCTCCTCTTCCTCTCTATGTATTCTGTTTGTATGCACTTAACTGGCATTTCATTTTACAGGTCAGGACGTCCTACTTATCCAGGTGCATGGGTAGATCAGGTTACTTGGATATCAGGCATGTTACTTAAATCTTATACTAAACAAAATCCTAGTTACATCTGTTGCTTCTTGTAAGTGGTTACCAAGGGCATCGAAGCATACACCGGAAGAGGGCAGGAAGAGAATAAGCATCAATTATAGTGAATAGTAGTCAATTATAAAGATCAATAATGAAGCATACACATTGCAACTTTCTTCACATCTTTCTCCAATGAGGTTATGTTCAGATATTCAGATATTTATCTGTTTCCTTTCTCTTTGTATTTGTATTTGTGTCCTTTGATTGATAAAAGAAACAGATGTGTACCCAACAATCATGTCAGAATATTGGGGCATGACTTTACAGTTTTGAAGTTCAAATTGATGATTTGAATACATGACAAGTCAGTTTATTATGAATGTGTGATAATAACTCTCTGATAAAACACAATTTCCTTTGAATACTTTTGCGGATTTTAGTATGCTTTAATTTGACCAAATAAGATATGATGCCAGTCTAATCTTCTTTATGTCACCTTGGCAACTATTGTAGTATATTAGCCTGAAGATATAGATACCTAGTATGAACTGATAGAGGAAGAAACAGAGTCATTTTTTTTTCCTCGAAAGTTCTTGTTGTTACCTTTGACCAGATAATTCAGGCTGATGCGTGTGCATATAACAAATTGTTGAATGAAAGTTGCGAGATATATCAGATATCATGTCTTGTGACATGTATAAAACTTTTATTCTCAGTCTTTTTATCTGGAGGGTGTTTTGAGTCTTATGCCTAATGTGCAGGAGATGTTTTTTATGTAAAATGGGATGAAGTACTTGTGGGAGCTACTGCAGTTGTTTCAACACTTGGAGGTTTCGGTAGTGATGAACAGATGAGAAGGATTAATGGCGAGGCTAATGTTGTGGCTGTGAATGCTGCAAAGGAATTTGGTGAGCCATATCATTGAGTGTCAATTTGCAGTTGAATGCAACCTACATTTAGCTTTCATTGTTTATGTTAGACTATATTTTGGCCATAAACTATCTTTCATGCATATCCTTCCGTAAAGCAAGTCGCAACCCTTTGAGAGCAATACTCTCATCTTTATAAGCCAAGCCTCTTTCTAATTTCCATTACTCAATATTGGGTGCGTTTGGATGTACTTCTGTTGTTTGTTTGTGCTTCTCCGAAGAAGCAGAAGCAGATAGAGAGAAAAATAGAAGTAGTTGAAGAGAGAGAAAATGGCCTTGAATTTCAAATCCACTAATTTTTCATGCTATTTTATTATTCTATCTTTAATTTTTTTTTTAAAACACCACTTTTTATCCACTAAGTTGTAATTTTACACTGAAAAAGTACTTTTATATTTGTCACATTTAAATAATTTAACAACATCTGATTCTAATAAAAAGTACTTCTATAATTACATCCAAATACAAAACAATTTTCTACTTCTGTTTTTGTTTTTGCTTCTGATTTTGCTTTTGAAGAGGTACTTCTCCCAAACTCTTAACCAAACGGACCCATTACTACTGCTATTTAGCGTTATTTGAAGCATGAAGTGCAGTGAAGTGTTTGATAGCATTGCTCATCAAGTTTATTACAAGTACAAGTTTTTTCAATTATGTTATTATGAGTGACTATTGTAAACCTCTTCTACATTGGAAGGCATTGGATATTAATGATCACCTCTCTTCTTTTGCCTTGCAGGAATTCCCAAATTCATCTTGATCTCAGTTCATGATTACAACTTACCATCATTTCTACTTTCATCTGGTTACTTCATGGGAAAAAGGAAAGCGGAATCTGAGGTTCTCTCCAAATACCCCAATTCAGGTATTGTTCTATGCCTTTCATGAACTTGAATCTAAATTGGTATTCAAGTTTCGTAATCACCTCAGACCTGTTTGCAAATATCATCACCTGATCTACATATGAAATAGAGCTAAAGCTCATTGAAGAGCCAGCAA
This sequence comes from Pterocarpus macrocarpus, assembly GCA_031439585.1. Lineage (NCBI taxonomy): Eukaryota > Viridiplantae > Streptophyta > Magnoliopsida > Fabales > Fabaceae > Pterocarpus > Pterocarpus macrocarpus. Next base: position 63,820,972 of record CM062520.1, on the reverse strand, counting down.
TAGGATTTCTTGAAGATGAATATCATGGTTTGTTGGACATAGGTAGTCTTGTTTTAATTAACTTGCATTCTTGACAGTTAACTTAGATTCCAACATCTTCAGGTATTGTCTTAAGACCGGCTTTCATATATGGGAAAAGGAGAGTGGATGGTTTTGAGCTTCCTTTGGATTTGGTGGGGGCGCCAGCAGAGAGAATTCTAAGAGCGACAGAGAACTTCACCAAACCTTTAAGCTCTCTCCCTGCATCTGATTTGCTCTTGGCCCCGCCTATTAGTGTTGATGATGTTGCATTGGCAGTTATCAATGGTGTCATAGATGATGACTTCTTTGGCATTTTTACAATTGACCAGATCAAGGAAGCTGCTGAAAAGGTGAGGGCATGATCCAAATACATGTGTAGAGTTAAACGAGATAAAGTAGACCAAAAGTTGCAAATTACAATAATTATACATGGAGTGACAACACCGAGGGCATTTTTTCCTTGTTGAATCTTTGCGTTACTCTCACCCTAGCCTTAGGGGAACAATGTGTATGTTGGGGAAATGGAATTAAAAAACCAGGTTCATATCTCTTTCTATCATAGTATTATTATTTATGAAGTAGAGGCCAAATGTTCAATTTGTAAATACATGCTGCTATACTGTAAGGAATATATTCTATAGCGCTTGTTGCGTACGGTCCATACGAGACATTGAAGTATTACGCGGCTTAATTCACAGCTAGCCTTCTAGCGTGTATACTAAAAAATCAGGTTCCATCCGTTATGCACCTTTTTAAAAATGGTGCAATATACACTTTGATGTTGTCTAAATCTAAATTGATGAAACATCTATACACCTAAATTCTTATGATGCATTTTAATATTTCTTCAAATTTCCCAAATTGGGCTATCCTCCTCCCGTCCTGGCATCAACTGCCTTTGCTGTCCTTTTGTTGTCATTGTGAACACCGAACCACCACGACCTCGCTTCCCACGGCCGTCACTGTGAACAACCGAGCCATCTCGGGCCACCAAAAACCATCACCATCCTTCATGCTGCCATCAACCATGAACGCCATCATCACCACAGCTTAACCCACCGCAAATCACTATTGTCTCACCCTTAACTATCGCCATTGCAACATCCTCTTCCTTCATTGTCATCCTGAATCGTGTTCCTCCCTGTAGCTGCCGGATCCTCAATCGCCTCAGATCTGAAAATGGAGCAGAAAGCTCCACCAACAGCATTGGAGGGTGGGTCAGCGGTGGCGTCAAAGGGTGGGTTGGGTCAATGGTGACGTCGAAGGGTAGGTTGGGTCAGCGACGGCGTCGAAGGGAGGGTTGCTGGTGGTGTCGAAGGAGCAGCGAAAAAAAAAATGAAGAAGGATCGCGAAAAAGAAGAAGAAAGGGGGCAACTTTGATGCATCATGTAGTCTTAGAGTATCGATAAACTATCAATCTTCACCATTGGATCGTCAGGTGCATTATGCACTATTTTTAAACCGGAGCATAACAAAATGCGCCACTAAACCAATGATCATATATAAAGGTATAGAAGTTGGAAGACAAAAAAATTAAATAAATAATGGATGAGTATTTCTATATGGCTTAAAATTTTTTGATGAATACCAATGTCTCAATTTGATTGGAAATAAGAAAGAAATCAGCAGCGAGGGATGTTATTTATCTCTTCCATTTTGTTTGACCCCACTATCCCCGTTAAACGAGTTTCTTGCTTCTTTTTTTTTCTATCATGTTAACCGTTAGAAGAAGCACTAACAAATATTTTGTTTTATGTGAAATATGGACCTGACTAGAAGATGAAATCATGGAAGACAAGTTCGAGAGCATTAGACAGATGACAATTATTAGCGTGTTTGGTTCCATGTGTAACCCCTCAAAATCGATTCTCAAGAGGTAGAATCGATTTTCAAAAAAATGAAAATTTTTTATTTTTTATTATAATCACTTTAAAAAATATTACCAAATATAAATTATTTTATTTCAAAAACAATTCTAACTAAATCAATTTGAATAAAATCAATTCTATGTAAAATAAGTTCAACAAAAACAAAACCAAACACACACTTAGTCATTCTAATATCCATACAAAATATATATCAGCCTATATGGGAAGGGTATTTCCGATACTCGCTGCGACACATCTCTCTTGTAAAATTGACCAGACCAATACCCAGATATTAAATGTTCAATTCAACAAGTTAGAAACAACTATTAGAACTGATACTTTATACCTTAGTCAAGACATAGTGCACTATTTAATCTAAGAATAAGTTATAGCATATATAAACCCAGACCTAACTTGATGTTACTTCAAACTTCATCATTTCCAAAACGCAAGCATGGTTGTGCTTCCATATGCCAGCCAGCATATGGACCAGCAACAACATTTAAACACTCTCCTGATATCTTAAACCAAGAAGGAAGACGAGAAAAAAAAAATGCCATGCCATCCAACTCCTCCCTTGCTAATTCCTACCATGAAAATAGCAACGCGAAACAATTAAGCAGAAGTCTCTGGAATTTGAAACTAAACTAAGACAACATATTTATGTCTACAGCAGAGGACAAAATCCTGCTCCAAAACACAGCCACTATAAACTTGCTAAGAAAGCTTGTCCAAGGCATCAAAATTCATAATGAACCAGCCACTCCAATTAGATCAGAATACAAGCATTCTCCTGATTTCCCAAAGAAGTAAAAATGCAAAGTATACCAACTAGCTCTTTAGTATATTGACAAGATTGGTATGAGAAATCTTTTGCCTCCACTTGAAGTTTTAGGAGTTTATTTCTGTCTTCTGTTTGCCATGGATTGTTCAACAAGATACCTGTTATCATCATAAACTCCAATTATCATACAAAGAACAAGGCGAGGATATAGCTAGAGGTAGTTTCAAAAGGCCCAGACAGCTCAATAATCAAGCATCCTGACAATCTTTGAAGTAATAAATTCAACACTTCTATGTGTCATGCAAGATCCCAAACAGCAACACTAAATCATTTCATCCAATCACATCTGCTTCTATTAAATGCATGAGTGGAATACATTTGATTTTGACTGAAATGGTGGTTAAATAGTTAAGTCAACACCGAGGTTCAAGGTACCAGCACTATAACAGCATGCTAGAAAGATGTTCTTGTATGAAAACCGAACTAAAGTTTACAAAGTTTATCATGAATAAAACTTTGATAAACACTTACTTTCCAGTATAGAAGCCCGCAGAATACCAAGCATTCAAAACAGCAGTAAGATCTATTTCTGAGCCATTCATTTGTTCGGGTTCAGAATTCTTTCTCTCGTTCTCTGCATTTCATGGAGCAAACACAGATATCATAATTGTGCTGTGTATCATATGCACCCAGGAAAATCTAGATAGTAATGAAATAAAGGCATATATCTAGATAGTAAATAGTAAAGCCATTGAAACACATGAAATAGAGGGTGGAAGCGAAGCATTTGGTCCCTGATACAGCTTTACCAGCCGAGTGCACCAAAAGTAAGAAGCAAAGACGTAATAATACAGCATACTAATTGTTAACGATCCAACAGACACTAGTGCAGTTGATAGCATGCTTTTATAAAGATGAAGCGATGACAAGTTATGTTAGGTATGAATTTATGTCTTAAGTCATATTAAGTGACAATGGTAAACAATATATAATGCAAACATCAAGAAAATTTTTCAGTTGATGCTGACACAAAGATAACGAAATAAGCATGTCAGTTACCATCCAGCAGCCCTACAAGTGCACAAAATAGATCCAAAATCACAAAAAGAACCCAACGCATTTATGACTCAAGGAATATCGAATGACACAAATGAAGCCATGAGCATTTGACTTTTGTTCTTGTTTGAGAAGGTTAAAAAATAGCCTTTTGATGAAAACAAAATGATTCCAGCTTTTGAATCACTTAAAGGTGTTTATAAAACTATGGATTTGGCACTTCATTGAAATCATTTTCTCCTTTCAGAAACAAAATGGCTCTTAGAGCAACAATTTCAAGTACAGAAAGTCACATTTATAAGCATAAGAGAAAAATTGGATGGTAATATTATCAACTAATGTCAATAAAATAAATAGCAAAGATATTCATTCACCAGTCTACTTTTAAGTAGCCATGCTTACCTTCATTTACATTAGAATCATCAGAAATGGTTGTTCTAATGGTAGACAGTGCCCTCTGCGCTGCTCCCATTGCAATTTCGTGGATTTTAACATCTTCAAAAGGAAATGACATTTTATGATCCATTTCCACAGAATGATGGTTGCAAGGTTTAGCAACACATGATCCACCCAGAGAACAACCAGGAACTGATGTGCATGAAGCCAACATACATTGACTAAAACATGGGCAACATGTACAAACAACATTTGGATCAGAAACGTGGTATGCAGACGTTGAATAATCTTGTGCATTAGAATAATGTATGCCAGAACTAGTAGCAGTAGCTGCATATTGATAATTCCAACCACTATACTGATTAAGTTGCTCCAAAATCTTCAGCCTTTTCTCCTCGAGTTCATTGTACTGCACAACTAACTGATTATAATCATCCACACCTTGTGCATAGGCATAACCGTTATGCTCACTTTTGATGCCTTGGCCACTTGTTGAATCCAGACAAATTTGGTCAACCTGTGACTCTACTTGATGATTTTGTTCCAACTTTGACACACAACTAGTCTCATCCGAAGCAGGTGCATCAGTAGCTAGAATATTGCTTTTCTCATCAGCATCCCTGTGTTCAAGTGCATGCACACACACACACACACACACAAGAAAACAACTATTGTCAAATGACTCTCTTTTCGCTGCATTGACATCAATAACATTTGAGAGATGAAATTTTGTTATTCTTTATTTCTTTAATAAATATGAAGATGACCTAGTCTTTTTTATCCAATGATATTGCAACTTAAAAGCTTGTCTTCAAATTCATGACGTTGCCGTTCATGCCAAACGAGGCACCCAGATGGGGGGGTGAGGTGAAAACAAAAATGGAAGCAAAATAACAGGAACTAGCAATTGGAATATGAAGGATGGTTTGCAATTGTGCCAGTTCAATCAGTTTTACCTTGCAGTGTCAAGATTTCCAGGCTCAACATTAGACCCATTTCCTTCAGTGCTGGTGCCCATCACTCCCTCTCCCTCAGCCTCAGCCGAGCTATCCTTGTTCTTGCCCTTGTGCATTTTCTGCAGGAATAGTGCCCAAAATAATTTGAAACAGAAAATATTCAATATTGGCTAAAATTAAACGTGGGAATGAATATGAACATCATGAATAACTTTAAGAAAAAATTCTGGGATTAACCCAGAATTTCACCACCCACAACAAGTGTGCGTGTAGTTATCACAAAAGCGTGTAGGGAAGAGAACCTTATAGGTGGAAATAGCGTGGTCGAAGGCATTGATGAGAGCAGAATCATCCCACAGCTCTCCTTCTTTCCCCATTCTAACCAACAACCTCAAAATGCTCGAACTTTAAAACCCTTCAATTTTAAGCCCTCAATGTGGACGTGGCGGAGGAGCCGTGAGCTCTGTTCTCTGCTGACTCAGAGCGAAAACGAGTTTTTATGTTTTGGGTCTGAGAAAGAATTTGTTTTGTTGCACTAAAATAGGCCTTTTAAGTTAAACCGGGCCAAAGCCGGTATTGTACTCTACCAGCTAGTGCTGAAAATGCTTTGAAAAGAGATTGTCAGAATTTGTAATGGACTTAGCTAATGCCCCCTAACCCAACTGTGGGCTATTTGCCTCTGTTCTGTATACCTCCCACCTTGGTTGGCCTTTTTCTACCATTGAAAGTCAGTTCCTTGACTGAAAACCAAAAACGAACAACTGACTTTTGTTTTGAGTTTTAGGGGAGTGGTTTTTTTTTTATTTTTCTGGGCGCCCTGGGGCGGGGGCGGGGGCGGGGACGGGGGGAGAACTTACCAGGCGTATAAGTACCACATGTCTCTCGGTTTCATCTATCTAACCTAAGGACTTAAGTGAAGATTGAAAACGTAAAATTTCATTGCATGAATCTGTTTAGAAATTTTATTAGACAATCTTTTTGTACATCTCATTTAGAGCCCGTTTGGATTGGCTTTTTTCAAGAAAAAAGTACTTAATTTTTTTAAGAAAGTACTTCTATAAGTTTTTATAAGTATTTGGATGTAACTTTTAAAAAAAGTACTTCAATTAAAAAAAGTTAATTTATCATTTTTTTTAAAAATTAGGAATACCTAACTTCTAAAAAAAGTAGAAGCAGAAGTGATTTTTAATAAAATTATCTTTTAAAAGTATCCTTTATCTTTAATTAAAATTATAATAGATATCCTTCCTTTTTTATCCGTTATCAAATCTTACTTCTCTTTCCTTTTTTTGAATTTTTTTTCTATAATTTGGCCATAAAAAGGTACTTTTATTTTTTTGTATCCAAATAGATTTATAAGTACTTTTAATATTTAAAAGTACTTCTCATATGTTTATCTAAATGCAAAATAACTTTTTCTATTTCTGATTTAGCCTTCCAACTATCCCATAACCCTAATATGAGGCTGATGTATTTCATAGTATGGGACCATTTTCTTTATTTGTTTTCAACTTCCTTTATTAACTTGCCATATCTCATTACCTTTTTTTATCCTTTTAATTAATGTCCTTATCAAAAATACTTTAACTTTGTGTTTGATGTGATGATTGTAACTAAGCTGAAATTGGTTAATGATAAAAATAGATTAACTAGCATTGTTCTAATTATTTTGAGGTTTTACAAATTTGTGGGGAATGGTGATATTCTTCGGGCATGACCTAATGCATGCATGAAGGAGGGGCTACCGAGATGTTATTTGCTAGTTAGATTCAATGGAGGTTGTTCGCTTCATTTCTTCTATGGAGCATGTGGGATATCATATATGTGGTGCCTTAATTGCAGATATTGTGACTCTTACAAGTTAATGATGGTCAATCTCCATTAGGCACTCCCTTTGCAAATCCAACAATTGCGCAGATGGTCTTACATGTTTAGGTGTCATGTAGGATGCTAGTTTGGTGGCACTTCATAAGCCTCCTACTAGTCTCTTGCTTAGCAGATTCTATGGGAGTGGTGTTTATTTGTTAGACTATTTTTTATTCCAATTGTTTAACTTGTTTTTCGTCGATAAACAAATAAATGACGACAGCCTTGCTTCTCGATCTCAATTCGAGGAACGAAAGCAATTCCTCTCATGGACTTTGAAGATTTTTAAATAGTAGATAAAATAAGCAAAGAAAATAGAATAAATGCAGAAAATGAAAAAAACAAATTCAAGTGAAATGAAAAGGTAGATTAAAGAAACTTGAATGAAAGGAAATTATGAACAAATACCAGAACAAAGTGAAGCAAAATTGAAATGAACAAAGTAAAAAGAGGGTCAGTAACTGAAATAATAAAACAAATTGAAGAAAGAAAAAATGATGAACTAAAAGCATCATAACATTGAAATGTACAAAGTACATAAATTTGAATTAAAAGAAAAAGAAACTAGAAAGAGATGAACTAAGAGTAATGAAAATGAAACTAGAAAGAAGATGAAGAGAAAATAGTGTGGGATGTAACGCTTGATTTTCCCTTGTATATCCGTTGATGTCAAAGTGACAAGAAGATGTGTAAGGTATTTCTCAAAGTATTTTTCCACCCCTTTTATTCTAGTCCTGCCAATCCTATTTATAGACAAAAGAAATCTTTAGAAACAAGGCCCATTATCCCACGTTGTCTAGCTTCAGCCTTGAATCATATTCAAATCCACTTTCATTCTTTAATCCCACTTTCTGAGTTGTGCGTGAGCCTTTCCAATGCTTGACTCCTAAAAATAGGAGCATGGTTTCTACCATGATCCATGTTCATTAACTATTTTTGCCCATATTTCAAATGATTTGCTTTAGAAGCATCTGTAGGTCTTACCATGGTCCAAATATTATCTAATATATGTTAAATTCTGCTATTGCTCTCCATGGGTTGAATCATGTACTGCAACATTCCTTGAAGTTTTCGACGTGTTGACACTCGGCTTCGACAATGTGCTACATTCGACAAGGTGCTGCAAGCAGTCCTTGGCATTTCAACACTTCTACACTTTTTACTATTGAATGATGGACTTTGACCCTTTACTTCGACACTTGTTTATCGTTGAGTGAGGATGCCAATGTGCTACTTCCATTCTTCGACACTTAAAGCAAGCTCGTCGATAATGGAAGTCATGAGTCTCACCAAGATTTGTCGAAGAGATTACACTCCTAACACACCAATGTACCCCAAAAATGAAAAAAAAAAAAACATTTGACTTCTAGTAGATTGAACAAGAACCATGCAATGATGCAAGATTCAAGTACTTTTTGTTTTGTCTAAGGATGATTTCGTGCAATTGCTCAAGGTTCCTATATAGACTTTTAGATTTAATTAAAATTGTTGAATCTTTGCAACATAAATGTACCATTGTTGTTGTTATTAACATATGTTTCAACTTTGATAATACACAAAAGCTAAAATGTTTACTATAACTATACTACGTAGTTCATTAGATTTTGGTTGTTGTATTTTGATGGTTTATTGTTTTAAACAAGCCAAGTATCAAATATTTTTCATGTTATTTATGTCTTCCTTTGTATTAGATTAATTAGTTTTTGTATAAATAATGCAGAGGCACAAGGATAACGATATCTGCATAGTGTTCGATTACCATTGTCTCATGATTTGGAAGTTATTTCAACAAACTAATATTTCCAATTATATAAACCCGACCCTCCGCTTCTACTCTTAACTCCCTATCGAAGTCGAGTTTCTTTGTTACTCAATCATCTTAATCACCATTAATGCGAGTTTCCAAGAGAAATAGAATAGAGATACCATATTTTCACTTTGTAAATCTTTCATAAGGCCAACAAAATAACACTTACCAGCATATTTGTAATTCCAAACAAACGTGTTTAGATAATTGATCATCATAAAAAACAAGGAATAAAAGGAATTAAAAACTCAAGCCTATGTTTTTGCAATATTCGCATTCAACATTCCTTTATTATGTTGCATTTACTCTTTTGTCGAATCATTTGGAGACACAATTTCCCTAAGGGTGTCTATTTGCAAGGGAATACTACTCTTTTCAATACATTACGGGGGGTGGGTTTTAGTGTCCTATAGAAGATACGAACAATTAGTATGCTCCTTGTTAGTTGCTTAAAGGATATTAAATGACTCATATAAACATCTAGGAAGCTCAAAGATTAATTGAATAACCAAGTTCATCTTTTCAGAATCAAGAGCATTCTTCTTCTAAAGGCTAGATTGGATATTGCTTTTTTAATACCCCCTTTGGAACCATAAACACAAACAACTTTCTTAACCTCGTCTTTGCACTCAATTCGTTTCTTTTGGGTAATACCCCTACTCACTACATTGGCCTCTTTTGAGGAAGAGTCAAGCTCAAGGATTTTCCACCAAAGATTCCTTTTCTTGCTAGTAACAAGTTCATGATGAGTAGCTATCAAAGCCTCCTTGATATCCATTTTAGGTTAAACAGCTTTTCCTTATAAAGAGAAATAAGAGACACCTTTTTGGTGAGAACCACACCTTAATTTTTAAGTTGCATATTAATTGATTGCCTCCTTTTTGCATGCCTTTCTTAATTACCTCTTAATTTTCACAATGCAAGATACATAGGGGATTGCCATGCGAGATGTTCTCTATTGGCCCCTCCAACAACAATTGTAATTGATTCCCATTCTCTTTCTTGGCTATTTGATTCCTTTTGGCATTAACATCATAGCCACATTTCCCATAAATAATGAGCCACTCACCATGTTGATTTTCAATGGTTGTTTCACTGATTATGCTTTAAGAATTTGGGTTGTTTGTTCCCTTGCCTGATATTGGAGAAGTGGCTATTGGAGAAGGACTCACCATTGGCGTTGGAGAGATACCTTCCTTTGCTTGATCAATGCCACTAGTACCCTCTGAATGCAAATAGCTTTTACATTCCTTAGTAAAGTGGGCTTCGTAGCCTCAATTCATACAAATCACATGGAGTCCTTCATACTAGATATTATGCTAATATTCATTTATCCAAACTCATCCTATCTTTGGTTGAGTAAGATCAATCTGCATACAAATGTGCAAACCTTCCACAGGTTACCTTAAGAGTGGTTAGATCGACCTTCACTGGCTTGGCTATTACCCTTGCCAAAGGCAAAAGCACATCTTCATCATAATACACTAGGTTTAAGTAATGAAAGCAAACCTACACTAGGGTTATGTTAATCTTGACAAAGGATGAAGCAAAGTGAGGGGGCCATGTTCAAATAGATAAATAATGGTAAAAAAATCATCCATGGGCCACCTCCAATGACCTTGCTTCCATCATTGCCATGATAAAGTTTTGCCACGAAAAACCTACTACCTACCACTTGGCTTCCACAATTTCTTCAACCTATCCTTCATGGCAAGAAAGTTTGCTTCCTTCCCTAATAGCATAACTATTAGCATGTCTTACAATGCAAAGGTCCTTTACCACTTTGCTATCCAAAAATAATGATGGCCAAAGACAATTTCCTCTCTAAGACACAATCATGGCTAGCTTCTATTTGAATAAGTCTACGTAGGCCTTTTTTGGAGCTAGGTTCTTGTTTCTAAGTAACTTATCCTTCAAAAAAACTTCGATTATAGTGGGCTTGCTGAAGCTAAATGGAATAAGTTCTTATATATCTATCTATACTAGTAATAAAATAAAAGACATTGCATAAAAACTTTTAGAAATATCAAAACTTGATAAATTCTATATGTTCCCAATTTAAAATGTTTCAAATTAAGGAAATAAAGTAAGTGCAATTTCAATTTTTTTTTTTTAAAAAGCTGAAATATCAAAAAAATTGGCTTTATTATGGTTTTAGTAAAGGAGTATATAAAAGGACACAAATAAGGAGTAAATAAAGGAAATCAATAAATTTGCTTTATTTTTTATTTAATTAAATCTGTTTCAATTACAATTTTATTTCATGTATTGATAACTACAATTTTAGTTCTTATTTGATTGTGAACAAAATTTTATAATCTCTTCACAATATTTTATTTCGTATAATTTAAATTTATATTCTCTTCTTAAAATATCCAAAAAAAAATTCTAATTAAACTCATGTTTAAAAAGATAAATGAAAAACTGAAAACAAAAAGCTAATATTGGGATGCTTAATTTGAATATTATACATATTATTTATTAATTCATATATTTTACTAGAAAATGATATACAATTTCATAGTTTGAATTTATATTCTATTTTTAGACAATCTCAATATATTTTCTAGACAAGTGAAAGATATGTATTCTCAATACTTCTTAAAGCTGTATCCAAAAATACACCGCGGCTTCATCACTTCTCAATATTTTTTCATAATAGCGTTATTAAATTTGTACCTAGCTTGTCTTATTATTAAAACCCGAATTATACGTTATGTTCATAGTTAATTCATTTGTTATATATATAAGGTGAATTATATTGACCTCTCCTGAGGTTTAGTAAATTACACTCAGCACCCCTCTATTTAATTTTGGTTAGTATATTATCTATAAATAGAGAGATGTCGAGTTTATAAAGTCCCTATAGTTTGAAAATTTGTAATCAAGTCCTTATAGTATATAAAATTTTTCAATAAGTCCTTGTAGTTATCCACTGCTACAAAAAATTCCTTGCAATGCTATACTGCACCTAATAAAATCAAGTGTACCACACATCTTATTGATCTAAACTGTTCAATGTATATAAAATGGAAATTTATGGTTGGAAATAGTATAAACTATCAATACACCTACTTAGTATTGTCTATTCTAGATCAATATCACCCTTTTCATCCTCCACCCTAAACCATCCTCCCATTACAAACTCATTCTCCCATAGCCCACAAAAACACATTCTCACGCGCCGTTGCCGCCAAGTCCCTCGCCCATTCCTCTGCCGCTCCTCAATAGCTACAAAACCACCATAACTAGGGATGTAAATGGGGCGAGGCGGGGGATGGGGGGCATGAATATCCGCCCCCGTCCCCGTCCCCGTCCCATATCCGTACGGGTACCCGCTTTTGAATTCCTCGCAGGTTTACTAGTACCCGTGGATATATATGAATACCCGTTAGAATGTAAAAAATTCAAAAAAATTAAATTAAATATAAAAATTCTAATATCATAAAATAGTTAAAATAAACACAAATACTAATCTAATTCTACAATTTGAATTCTAACAACTTAATATACTTAAAATAAAAATAAATATAAAATAAATACAATAATCCAATTTTTCAATCTAAATTTCAATAAATTAAAATAAAAATAAACACATAATAGTAATATAACTATTAGTTTAACATATAATAAGTACAAATAAATTTAACTTCTAATTTAAACATTAGTCCAATTAATTTAAATAATAACAATATTAGCCTAACTAAGTTAATAACTTAAGGGTAAAATAATAATTTTATATCAAGTACCCACAGGTATGGGAATAGTGATCCCTGCCCCTGCCCCATTTAACATGCGGATATTTAAAATCCCCATCCTTATTACCTGCAGGGGCAAAATCTTCCCCCCATATCCACCCCGTTCTGGGTATTATCCGCGAGTATCCGTGGGAGCGGATTTTTTTGACATCCATAACCATAACACCTGAGCGAGTTCGACTTGGTGCAAAAGACCTATCAGGTGAAACAACAATAGTGTTAATATAGCTAGTGTGGCCAACAAAGGGGTTCCTCAACTTGCAGTTGGTGAAGTTCCAAACCTTAACGGTTCTGTCCCAAGAAGTGGAAACAATGGTGGGTTGGTGAGTATTAAGGCTGAATCGAAAGTAAGAGACCCAATTAGAGTAAGCGTCATTATCCTGAGTGTACTTGCACTCACTAGGGCTGTTCCAAAGCTTGATGGTGTGGTTACATGAAGCCAACATGATCTGGTGGTTGTAGACGGAGAAGGTGACTAAGAGGACGTCCTTGGTATGGCCGACGAAGCGGTGGGTGGAGGAGCCGGTGGCAAGGTTCTAAAGGTGAAGCTCCACCAGTCCTCAGCAACAGCAGTAGTACCACCACCTGAGCGAGTTCAACTCGGCACAAGAAACTCTGTGGCAACTCAACTGGAGGTGAGCAACAACAATTATAGTAGCAGTGAGTGCAGCAACTATATAGGGTAAAGTGGTGGGAGAAGGTGGAAAGGGAGATGGGTTGGGTAGTTGGAGCAGTGGAAGAGGGAGGGCAAAGGGTGAAGAGATTGATGGAGATAGAATATTAGTGGAATATTTCATTTTTTTTTATAACGGTAGAGACTTGATTGAAAAATTTTATACATTATAGGGATTTGATTACAAATTTTTATAGGGACCAAATTGAAAATTGAGTGAAACAATAGAGACTTTCAAAATAATTAAACCTTAATTTTATAGTTGACCATGCAAGTGACTCATTCGCCCGATCACACAAACAAAAGAGCTCAAGTGAGGCTCTTTGTTATTGTAATTCTGTAAAGTTCTGAGGGTTGTAGAATAACTACTTGTTTGTCATTCTTTTTCCGTTAACCAATATTGAAACTCTAAGACTCCTTGCACTTAGCCCACTGTAGGCGCTTTATATATATAAGGAAGACTCATGACTTGGAGTCTTGCTTCAGTTTTTGGATAAAAGTTTGAAAAAAGAAAGAAAGAAAGAAACTAGTCAAGTAATGTGAAGACTTGGCATAAGTCTTTGTAGAAAAGAAGCATAGTAATAAATTAGAAACAAAAAAAAAGGTGTTGCAATCAAATTCATTTGAACAATGAAAATTACTAACTCAATTATAAATTTTAAGCGGAGGTGCAAGTGCTTTACATACCTAATGTATATGACTTGGATAAAAAATAATAATGAAGATTATGAATTTATCTTTTGCACTTTATTCAACTTATTCTATCGCTTAATTTTATGCTCTATTATTTAATTTATTATGTAATGAATTTATTTATATTATTCAAGTTTATTGTTTATTTTATGTTATTTGAGTTTTATTTAAGTTCTATTTATTGCTCAAATTTATGCATCTTTATATTTGTTATGAATTATGAATAATGACAAATAAGTAATTGTGAAAAGAAAATATTTAAGATTTTGTCATTAATTGCAAGAAGGTAGAGGAATAAAATATAAGATCCTTTTATGTCACCTGCTTGGTTAATATAGCGTAAATGTCTTGTTTTGTTGTCACAAAGTTATGTGTAAAATCAAAGAATGAAAATTTTCTAAGAGCAGGCCTTAGAGATCGTAATTTTACTAAAGCTCGTAATTTTACTAAAGCTTGTTGCATTATGAGTTGCATAACATATGTCTTTTAAGTGTCTATTGCTGATATTATTATGAGATATTATTTTCCTTAGAGATGATTCGTTGTGATTATAATACAGTAACCATGTGAATTTTCGTATTAAGATATAGTTAGAACCATCATAACTCCAATACTTTAGAACTCTTCATTATGTACTGAGAATTTTCAACTTTCACTCTATTTCTGATGATTTTAAATTAGTCAAGTAATAGTTCAAAGGAAGACAAACCCCTTCCATTACTAAAAACATGCGAATGTGTGCTTAAATAAATTATTCGTTACTAGCATAAAAGTGTTTAGTCTATATAGCCAGTAGAGCTTTACTTTTACTCATGAATATTTTAGTGTATTTATATATATTAATAAGAGATGTGTTGTTTGTACATAGCCCACCTCGTATTCCGAGCCGACATATTATCCATTCACTATTGGATGGGTGTGGAACCTAGTTTAAGTGGGGCCACATACCCATTCAATGATGGATGAGTGGTATGTAGACTCCAAATACGAGGTGGGCTATGTTAAAATATTATTTCTCTATTAATAACATTCAATATAGAACTTCTTATGTAAATTGGTGCCCTTAACTTTTTTATGAACGGGTGTTACATCTATTAACCAATAGATTTTGAGAAAAAAATACCAAATCATAATGAGTAACTACCCACTATGATAATTATTCACTATGATTTGTCATTTTTATCAAATTCTATTGGTTGATAGTGTAAATTTATTTTATACTGTGAAATTAATATAATTGTAATTCTGTGACTAAAAGTAATTAAATTAAACTTATAATTATAAAATTTTAAATTTATAATTATAAAAGTAGGTAAGTTAAATTTATTATTGAAAAATGATTAAATTAAATTTCTAATTAGAAAACTAATTAAATGAAATTAATTATTAGAAAAGGAATTAAATCAAAATTATTATTTAAAAGTAATTAAATTAAATTTATAATTAAAAAGGAAGTTCTAGAATGTTGTGATTAAAAGTAATTAAATTAAATTTATTATTAGATGTCATTAAATTAAATTTTCTATTAAAAGATAATTAAATTAAATTTATAATTAGAAAAGTAATTAAATTAAATTTATCATTATATTATTAGAAAAGCGATGTACCTAAAAAAGATTATTAGAAAAGCAATTAAATTAAATTTATTATTAAAAAAGTAATGAAATTAAATTTTTAATTGAAAAAAATGGCAAGTCTTAGAAGCAGCAGAAGATATGGATAAGAACTGAGTAAGAAAAAAGGTAAAAAAATATAAAAAATAAAAAGAAACACTGAACCCAAATTAAATTTACAATACGGAAATTAATTAAATTAAATTTATTATTAGAAAAGTAATTAAATTAAATTAATTATTAAAAAATGTAATGAAATTAAATTTATAAATAAAAAAAAGGCAAGTTCTAGAAGCAGGAGAAGATATGGATGAGAATTGAGTGAGAAGAAAGGAAAATAAAAATAAAAAGAAACAGTGTTTACTCAAAAAACAAGCCAGCGCAACTGTCACGGTCCAATCAGAACGCGGCTGTGACGGAAGTTAAACGCAAGTTGCGGGTAACGTTATCAAACCCGGTTTTTGTGAAAATGGTGGGCATGGGTTTTACTTGGAAAAGGGGTAGGGGAGTTGAAGCAGAGTTAGGAATCTCTGTGTATAGAAGGGAAAAAACGCCACCATTATCACCTTCCCCTTGGGGTTCATCTCTATCTATTATCTCTACCTCCCATTCGCCGAATCCTCACAACTTAGGGTTTCTTCGCTACACCGCGAAGAACACATATATATATAACCTATTCCTTAGGGGAATTTAGTATAGAGAAAAGAAAAGAAAAAAAAAACCTAAAAAAAAATGAGGCTAAGATTATTTTTTCTTTTGTGTGTGGTAATTTGGTAAATCTGTTGTTTTGTGTGTGTGCGGAACTCAGGTAATTTCAAGCTCTTCTCTCGATTTTTTTGTTTTGAATAACTCTGATTTTTTTTGGCCTTTTTTTTTGTGGAATTTTTTTGTGCATGTTGACTTTGGGATTTAGGGCTTCGATTTGTTAGATCGGGATTGGTTTTTGTTGATCTATGTGTTTGAACGGATTTTGTTTGTTTTTTTCGTCTTTTTAGGGCTGATTTTGGTGTTAGGAGTGGTTGTGTTCATAGAATATGGTTCTTTTTTGTTTTTTTTTTATGTTTTGATTTGTTGATGCTGTTTCTTGGTTGTTGAAAGCTATGGTTTTGCTCTTTTAACGGTGGAAAATAGTTTTTTTTTTTTTTTAAAACTTTTTTATGAACTTTTATATTATTAAATTCTATCGTCAGGAGCAGAGCTGTGTCAGAGTAAAGCATGTACAGTATGAACACTATCTGCAACGCTGGGTATGCATAAATTTATTTATTAATATGTGCCTTTACTCAACTTTGTGGTATATTTCTTAATTTTGAAAGATTTGTGAGTTAAATGATGTATTTAGTTGGCTGGGATACCTAATTCTTTAGGTTTAAGCACTGGTATTTGTTTGGTTCTTATGCTTATGCTATAGAGCCCTTTCATGGATGGTGAAGATTTCGGTGTTCTTGTTAGAGTTGAGACTAGAATTATTCAAAGGTTGCCATAGATTGTACCATACCTGGGCAAGGTTGAAACTTGTTTGTCCTTGCATAACTTAAGTTATGAGTACGCGGGAGATAGGCTAAGCTGAAAGCTCCAATGGTGGTTTTGGGAAAGACAGGTCAGTGGTGTTCATTTTGTAGGCATTTTGGGGAGCATAGGAAGAGTTGGAGCCAGGAATTTGGTTTGTTAATACTTAGAGAGCTGGCACTTGGAAGGAAAGTTGGATTGGTTCGATCCAGAAGTTGGGATAATGGATGTAATCCAAAACAATTACCTCACTTGGAAATCTAACTATCTAGGTGGCATTAAATATATGATGGGGATACCCTGATATTGTGATAATTGTTGACCTAAAATAAATAATTCACCTTATATGTCTCCTCGAAGGCCTTAAATAAATCTAAAGACCAGGCCGATTATTTATCTCACTATATCCCTAAGATATTACTTGGTTTGTCATTCAGGGAATGCTTTTATTGATTTCCTCCTTATTTTTTATCACATGATCCTATATATTAGTTCAATATTCTTAAAACATTTAAAATATCCAGGTACTGCCGAATATTCTTGATGTCATCGTCTTCACCGTCGTTACCGCCACAGTTTCTTTAAAACTGCATAAGCTCAAGGTCTAGGGTTTGATTTACTGCTGCATCTGAGCTTTTATACTTTAGCGTGTTTATAGATATTGATCTAGATCTAGTAGATAGAAATGGAAGGAAAAGCTGCACAGGCATTGGATAGAGTTCCACTCAGTATGAAGCGAAAGCGGGCTACCCGATTTGATGCACATCTTAATGGAGCTTCGCGGCCATTGTTACGTCAGTGGTCATCATTTATGTCACCAACAGGCAAGGTTGTCAAACGGATGAGATTGGGCGGATATAAAAGCAAGCTGACAAACGATGGAACTCATATTGGACGGTCCTTAGTTAGGTATTATTTGAACTATAAGAAGACTGGGAGGCCTGATCGTTTGATGTACTATAAGAATGGTGAATGGTTGGACTTTCCTAAGGATGTTGTCGACTTGGTTAAGAAGGATCTTGAAGTCAAGAAGGCGACCGTGGAGGTAGAGTTAAATGGCTATCATCTTGTGCTAGATTTTTTGCACATGTATCAGATGGACTTGAAAACTGGTTTGCGACAACCTATTGCCTGGATTGATGAAAAAAGATGCTGCTTTTTCCCCGAAATCTTTGCTGCTTCTGATGAAGAACTTCATGATTTCTTCAAACAGGAGGTTGGGAATAGTCATGGATCATATGAATCAAATGAAATAAAATTACATTTAGAAATTGAAATAAATGGAATGGATGAATCCAAAATGAGGGAGTGTAGTGGGGAGTCCAATGCATTAGTTAAGAATATTCAAACTGATGCTAAACAAAACTGCAGTCAATATGATGTAGAAGTTGAAGATAGCATTAATAAAATGGACTCCGGAAATGTTCGTGAAGCCATTGAGCAAAATCAGGACGTAGGTTTAGATGCTTATACTGATTCTGTATATGGAAAGTTGGATTTAGATTCTGTACAGAAGATGTTTCTTAAGGGAATGGTTAGTTATGGTGGTACTGATACTGACATCGTTGAGATTTATTGCTGCTCAAGTACGTCAATGCAAGCACGATTGGAACTATTCCAGAAGCAAGCTGAAATTATAAAGAAAGCTCACGGGGATGCTAATATTCGATATGCTTGGCTTGCCCTTTCTAAAGGAGAACTATCCACAATGATGCAGTATGGGCTTGGTCATTGTGGACTATCTGCATCTAAATCTAAATGCACATACGGCGTTGGTGTTCATCTTGCAGCTGCTACATGCCCTTATGCCAGGTTATTTTTCTTGTCATCAACTTCAAACAATAAAATCTTTTAAAGACTGCTAATAATGTTGATAACCTTATTATTGCTGTCAATTTTTTTTCCTGGAGAGTCTATTATTATAATTTGGATGTACTGCTCCATAGAAGGAACATTATTTTGATATTTATTTTCGTCATCATGTTTTCTCTATTGCCTACTTTGTTATGTTATTGTTTGGTATTTTTATTCTAGATTATTCTGTTAGAATGCTTAGTAAAGGATTTAACTTTGCCATATGTACAGTGCACGTTATTGCGATGTTGACGAAAATGGGAGTCGGCACTTGGTCTTTTGTCGTGTAATAATGGGGAATGTGGAACTTCTCCGCCCTGGCAGTGGTCAGTTTCAACCCAGTGGTAGTGAATATGATAATGGGGTAGATGACATTCGAAATCCAACATACTATATAGTATGGAATATGAATATGAACTCCCACATCTACCCAGAATTCGTTCTTAGTTTCAAGGTCTCTTCGAATATTGAAGGTGATAAATTGTTCCTTCTGTTTTCTTATGTTTGGTATTCTTGTTTTCCTTATTTAAAAAAAAAAAAAAAAACCTTGTATATAGTATCATATAATTAGTACTCAATGAGTTGATTGGAGGTAAATTAGTTGATGTCTATGGTTCATTTTTTTTCCATTTGGCTGGAAAAGTTCTAAAAGATTTTCTTATTAGGAAACAGGGTTTCAACCATAGATTGTTGGTATCTCTTTGTGGTTGGGCTTTCTTACAGTCAACAGAGTCATCACTTCAACTCTGGTTCAATGAAACAACCAGCCATTTCTGCTGCTAAGCTGTATGATTGCTATTACTTTTGGAAGAACTTTTTTTCTTATTCACTGATGCATATGCATTTTTACAGGCAATCTTTGTGGAAATGAGATTAAGAATAAAGCTCCTGGGGTTAATACAGATACAGCTGGTCAAGATGTCCTGGTACATTCAGAGTCTTCTACAGTAGATACCGTAAGTTACTTGATCATTGACTTTTGTATCATACGGCCAAGTTTTCTAAGCAAAAGGCAATGTTAATACCTATTTTTTATCTGTTGATTTTATTTTTTTTTGGGCCAAGAATGCTTCCTCTGTTCGCCTTTTTACTTCATCTTTTAAGTATCTTTTCTTTCTTTTAATTTCTTTCTTTATATGGAGAAGAATAAATTCATTGATCTTTTTCTTTTTGAAACAGTAAAAGTAGTTAGCTTAGCATCTGATGAGAAAAAAAGTTATTGTTTTCTTTTTCTATTAAAAAAAGTTATTTTAAGGTTTAATTTTCTAATTCTTAGGTTGGTAAATGGGATGATGGTGATGGAGATGTGATAGCTTCATAACATATTCATTCCAGTGAAG
Organism: Pterocarpus macrocarpus; assembly: GCA_031439585.1. Taxonomy (NCBI): domain Eukaryota; kingdom Viridiplantae; phylum Streptophyta; class Magnoliopsida; order Fabales; family Fabaceae; genus Pterocarpus; species Pterocarpus macrocarpus. Next base: position 63,800,778 of record CM062520.1, on the reverse strand, counting down.
TTTTGTCTGAATGGTTGTTTTACCTGTAATCATTTAATGCCTTTTTTTTTTTTTTCCCAATGATGGGGTAATGTGTGATTTTTTTTTAAAAAAAATAAAATAAAATTTGTGACTTAAAGGATGTAGCTCATTCAATCATTGTTGGATCATTATGTTTTCTCTAGTGTATTACATTTGAGGTTGATGATTTGAGCTTTTGAGATTTGTCATTTCGTTTTAAATCCCGTAATATTTAGCTTTATTGCCTATATAAAGCATTATACAACAAATTTTGGATTGTTTGGTACCTCAGGGAAAAGCGGCTGCTAGCACCCAAATTCCAAAATCCCCTTGGATGCCTTTTCCAGTGCTTTTTGCTGCTATCAGAAGCTTGGTTCCTCCCGGTGATATGGAGCTTATCAACACACATTATGAACAACTGAAGGTATGTAAAGTAGTTCCGCTGGATGCCTCTATATGTATTGATTGATGACATATCTCTGACATATCACGCTGATTTCGTGCAGACAAAGCAGATATCCCGTGATGATTTCGTGAAGAAGTTGAGGTTGACAGTTGGAGATAGCCTCTTGAGAGCTACAATAGCAAGTCTTCAATTCAAGGTTTAGATTTTTTCGACATTTCAAGGAATTACTTACTGTTTAGTATATTACTTCATTTGTCTCTTGCTGTGGTTATACCTCCTAAATATTTGAATGGCTGCTTGCAGATGCCACCGAAGGGTGAATCAAAAGGCTCAATCAAGAAGGAAGGCTGAGGCTGTCTTTTCATGTGGAGGTGGAGATCTTTGCATTTTGAGTTGACTATCTTCAACTTGAGTCAGCATGAAGTTGTGAATGTTAGCTCTTAGGCCAACTATCTGTCTTTTCATTTCCTTTTGTTTTTGTGTTTTTCATATTCTTCTGTTCTCATCTTCATTTGGACCTGCAACATAGTTGATGCTGGAACTTCGTTAGAGGATGTTTTGAACCATCTGTGACCAGATGCACTGTTAAGCCCGTATTTCTACCTTGTTTTAAAATAAAAACCTTTAATTGGATATTACCCTTTTTTTGGGCTTCAAAATGAAGTTCTTGTGGAAGCAATTGGTGGTTTGAAGCATTTCAGGGTGATTTTATCCCCAATCTCTGTTATGTTTGATGCTGCTGACTTCTATATCGCTTGAAGTTGCCTAGTATCTGGTTGGAGTACAGTTAACGTTGCTTCTGATTTGGTATGGGAATTGTTAAAATGTCTTGATGACACTGTTGTGGGTTGTTTTCACTACTATTGAGGTTGCCTGGGAGGAAGTGTGCCTGACCTTTGGCTTGAGGCTCGCTTCTTGTGGCCTGTGAGGGGTCAAATGTGTGTGCTCATCGTTTTGCTCGTGGTTCATTTGTATTAACTTACTCGATCGGAAATCGCACGCCCGTTTGTCAAGTGGTTTATTTTGACAACTTTGCTCGTTACTCAATGGGTTCTTATTTCCTGGATATACCACTTGGCTATAGTGAGTTAGGGAATAAAATCCTTTCATTTATAAATTTTACATGACCGGAGTTGTGTATATTTCTTTCTGGTCTAGACTATTAGCATCTAAAGTTTATTGAATTTTAATTAATTTGGTTTGAATTGGGTCAATAAGTAAATTTTTTTCGACACTAGCTTTTTCAAAGGTAAAATATAGTTTATCCCCTTAAATTTTCCTTATGTGCGATTTACGCTTTTAAGGTTTAAGAAGATGTGATTTAGCTAAAGAGTGGCTCTTAAAACTTCTGCCACGCAAATAGTGCTAAACTTTCTTGAACCCTATTTGTTGAATTCTAGCATATTTTTCAAATTCCCAAATTTCCAAAACTCAATTTCTTGAACCCCATCAAATTTCATTTTAAATTTCTCGAATTTTTTGGGTTGAAGATTGTAGGTCTCAAATTCTTCGGTTTTTCTTTCTTAAACTCTCACTGATAATCATGGAGGAATGCCCAAACATCCTCAAATTCAAAAAATTCGAGAAATTTAAAGTAGACTTTGATGGGATTCAAAAAATTGGGTTTTAGGAATTAGGAATCCAATGGGATTCAAGAAAGTTCAATAGTGTTTATGTGAAAGGAATTTTAAGAATCACTTTTTAACTTTAAGGGATTAAATTTCACATTCTTAAATCTCATAGGTAATTTGCACATGAAGTAAAGTTTAAAGGAGTAAACTATATTTTACCCTTTTTATATTCACAAGACATTAGCATGAGGTATTTTCTCAGAGGAACAAATGGGATCACTTGAATTAACTAAGTATTGGCTAAGTTGACTTTTTTTTGCTTTGTTTTGAAAAAAAAAATTTACAACAAACCATCTATCATGCAGTAGAACGTGTAAGAACTTTTTAAATATTTGCTATTGTATCTGCTTGCTTCTTCAAGCTAGTGTCGGGGGAAGATTCAAGATGATGCTACAAAATGCCGGTTAGCAGCTAGGCATATTGCATGCTGAATCAAGGAAAATGTTAGCTCAGACATAGATCGGGCGAAGATTGCAGTTTGCTTATTCAGATGTAGCTGCGAATGCTGATTGTAAGTTTTAGAAGAATGTACTCAGAAGTACATTGGCAACAAGTTAAACTTTTGATCCATTATTGAGTCCTGGTGAAACCTCTATTATTTAACCAGAGGTTTAAAGTTGATTTCGGATCTTGAATTGATCATGAATATATCATCTTGCCCCCTTCCAACAAGAAGAAAAAGACTTACCCTTTGTCCATTATTACTCATTAGCACTTATGTGCCACTTACTCCCCATTTTAGGCCTTTTTTTTTCCAATTGCTGTGAAGCTCCATTTTCCTTCGTTTAAACAGCAGTTCGAACCTTTTATGATCATCTTCACGACCAGACAAGCTCTTACTTATGTTGCACCTTCCATTGCGCATTTGTCCAGAACTATAGAGCATTTGTTTTGCCAATTAGAATTACAGTTTGAACCATCGGAGCTGTCTCATATTACCTTTGTGGTAAGATTAAAAAAAAGAAAACTTGTATACACAAATTTCAAGTTACTCTTTACAAGTACCATTACTCTGTGCCAAGAGTAACATCTCCTTCACTTGATGGATCCCAACCAGGTGGTTTGATATTTGGCCAATCACCACGACATCCTAATCTTATGTAGAGGCTTTTTTTACCTGCAAAAGATGACACAAATTAAGTCTCATGCACTAAAATCACACCTTAATCTAAATGAGAGCAGTTTTCCAGGCTCCAGAATTTTAGTCCAACAATCAGATATGTTAAGGTAACCTTTTACTCTTAACAATTTTGACCACAATGACAAATGCATGGTAGTCATTGGATCTACCTGAGAGCATGGAATGCACAAATAAATCAGCATAGGTACCTGGAAGTTTCTTGTCTGACAGGATTAACTGTTTTAAGGCACTCAAGCATGCCTGTGCCACACTTTTGGCATAAGCAGGATCCCAGCCCTGTAGCTTAACAACCACATCTGCATTTGTGTACGCAATTATGCCGTCTTTGACACTTTTATGGGTCTCCTCCCTTGCAGAATCTTCATCTGCATTTCAAGCTATCAAGATCAGTTTTACTGGATACAACAGGTTGATGCAATCATAACAGTGAATACATGTTGGTAGGCATTTAGGGTATGTTTGGCAGTTTGGAGGGGAAGAACAGGAAGGAATCAAAAGAAAATGAAGGGGGAGAGGGGGCAGATTATGAAAGGTTATTTAAGGAGTTTCCCTCCCCTTGTTTGGATTTTAAAATTCTCCAAAGTTCTCCACATTAGGGGAACTTTATGATGTTTATAAAAATTAAAAAGGAAGGTTCTGGCAGGTTACATATAATCTCTCATTTCTCTCCACCAAATTTTATAAAAATTCTCAAACAAGAGTTAGGTTCATTTGAAACATTCTCTTCCCCTCATTTCCCATTCCCAAATCACCAATCCGTAGTAGCAGTAGCAGTAGCAGTAAAAGTTTCTTCATGACTTAAGCCGAGTCTCAGGTGACTCATCTGTATTTTAGTTGCAAGTCTTGAATAAACTTGAAGGTTAAAAACAAGGTTGGACGGTAGACATACATCATGCAAAAAGCAATCAAGAATGGATTGAAAAAATTCACCTCTGGCTTCAGTCTGTGACAACCAGACAGTAAAACCTGCATAAAGATGCCGCCATTTATCAGCTCTTCCAGCAGCACCCTCTTGCCCGCCTAATGTTGCAACTACTGCCCTCACATGACTGGCAAACCATTCAAAAGTGGAAATAAATGTGTTGGTTCCTAGCAACGAAATTATCCAAAAGTTGAAACTAAGCCATGGACTTACCTACTTATGCTTTCAAGTACAGCACTTTCTGCATTTGCTACTGAGTCAGAACCTTCAGCAAGCAGCCCTGCAATTGATTACACTTGTTGATATACAACATATGGTGTTTAAGTCACATAAAGAACTCATGCATATGTTGTTGCAACCATCTTCTCTGATATTAAATATGATGCGTGCCATAGTGAGAACTTTTAGAAGGGGGAGGGGTTTGACTAAAGAAAATGAATGAAAACACATAATCTGCAACATTGATATTGGGGGAAAAATGGTGGTCAAAGATAGTGCAATTACATAGTGAATTTATATATATGAAATATGTGGTTAAGGACAACTGAAGCTTTAAACTAGTACACTGTTTTCAGTGGACGAGATTATAAAAAGTAGACTTTAGTTTCTCTCTTTGTGACATATATTAGTCGATGAAAGTAACAAATCAACACAAATGGCTACAAACTGGTAATATCGGAACTCAGCAGCTTCCAGAATACACTGCATATTTATATGCTGAAAAGCACATTCCTTTAGTTATACATGCAGTAGGAGTTATGGAGTTCATAACATCAATGTAATACTATCTAGTAAGGCATCACTAAGACCGATCCTGGAGCTCTAATGTTAGTGTGAAAAATGATGATGTTGATTACAATAGATACTGATAGTTTAAAGCAATTTGATGATTCTATTATATGTTTCCCAGAAACCCGCAGCATGGATGAAAAAGACCAAGCTTTGACCACGAGAAGCAAGGCATAGCAATGACACTCACATGAATCCACAGGCTGCTTGGAATACATTTCCAGTAACTCTTTTGTACTAAGTGGTGTGTACCTGAGAAGAATATCAAGCACTAAAATTTATAAGCCAGTAATGAAATTTACATATCAATCATGGGCATCTAACAAAAGAGCATATCCATTGACATAATTATGTCTTCATAAAGTTGCTAGAAGTTACTATCCTTTTGGATATAGCTAGCTATAGCTGGGTATGCAGCATGAAAAGATCTTTCTCTTGTGGGGAAAGAAAGCCCACAAGTGACAACTCAATATACATGAAATTGGAAATAAGATTCATATCAAATGAACTCATACCCAAGGCCAGTTGCAAGCTCCTGAGCCACTCTCTGGTTGATTTCGGTCGAATCACCGACAAGGTAGATCGATGTTCCTTTCAAAAGTTGCGTAGATCCTGCAGTCAGAGATTCCCAGGACTCCATGATGTCTGGCCATTTCAAATCAGGGTCTTGTTTCTTGAAGTTCACAACCAGTTGATCATCATCAATGTACCTATCCAAATCATACCATTCAACTAAGAAGACAAAGGTGAAGCCTATAAACCTGATCTTTTCAACAAAAATACATGTATTTGCGGTTTGAATTGCACGCACCATATAGTTTCAGAAGGTTTAATCCTGTCAAAAAGGCGATTAGTCTCTATGAGTGTGATGGGAGATCCCGGCCGCAATACTCTAATAGCTAAAGATGTGTCATCAGCATCAACCGATAGGTCTCTTGAACTACGTATATCCAAGCCTGCTATGTTTAATCTTAACTCCACCTCCGAAGAACCATCAGAGAACTGCATTTTATTATCTAATTACTATCATATGTAATCAAGCTCAACTGATAAAAGAGAAATACTCAGAAAAACAGTATTTATATTATGCATACAGCAAATGGTCGGACAGTTAAAACTAACTAATTAACTAACTAACTAACTAACATAGGAATAATAATCGAAATCAAAGAATATCGTAGTCAACTACTACCAATAATCAAAAGCATTTTGGCATTGTCTAGCTTATAATAATCTAGTAAAATTGTTATAATAACAGCTTTCAACGACAGTAACCAAGAGAGTAAAAAAACGATGGCATACATGTTTTGCTTGCGTTGGTGAATGTAGTTTAGATTATAATGGGAAAAGGAAGATGGTGAGGGGTAGGTACCTCGTAGGTAGTGGTGGAAACTGGGGCAGTGGAGGAACACTTGCAGGAGCGGTGACCCAGTAGTAGTCTGTGTCTGTGAGACAACAGAGAAGAAGAAGAAGAACGCAGCGACAACACGATGTTGGGTTTCAGAACTGAGAAGAACTCGACGCTTATAGTTGTGGTTGTTGTTGCAACAGTGGGAGTGGGGTGTCGGGAGAGAAACCAGACACCTCCTGCTGCTGCTGCTGCTGCCGCTGCTGCCGCTGCTGCTGCTGCCGCTGCTGCCGCTGCCATGTCAATGTGGATGATGGGTGGATAGCACGTCAATTGTGCGTTAAGTGGTCAAAGTCTTTTATTTTTAGCATCTATATATCATTTACTTTCTCTTCCATTTTATTGTCACTTTAACTAGATGCTGGAGAATTAAAAAAGCCAGAGTACGAGGTTTGTTAAAATATTCTTATTCAAATTTTAATTTTAATTTATATTATTTTATTAATGTTAAAGTGTATTTTTAATTAATTATAAATGACCAAAAGTAAAACTAAAAAAGTTAGTAAATTATTTATTGATATATGAGAATGAAAAATATTATAAACAAAATTTTTTTCTCAAAATAACAATTAAAATAAGAGGAAGTATGATATGGAGAAATGTTTTTTGAATCTGCTAAATAGATATTATTTGGATATTTAAAAATTGATGTATAAATTATTCGAAATTTAAATTATATTTATATTAAATATAATGAATTTGTTAAGATAATTAATAATAGATGTAAATTTTTTACTGGTAAAATAACTAAGATCTTGAGCTATAAATAAATGATTCTCTATTTTCTTTTTACATAAAACAAATTTTTAAATAACGCAATTGAAATATTCAATTGTTAACACTTGACAGTGTCCTAACGATGTCTATAAAATTATGTATCCCAATGATAGTACATAATTATGCATGCTTTGAAAAAAAAAAAAAGCAGGTAGCTTGTGCAATCCTTTTTTTTTTTTTTTTGTACATTTTAGGTTGTTATAGCAATTTTTTTTTTTTTTTGGGTCAGAGGTCATGGTAGCATGTTCAATGTATGCTTTTTAAAAAATATATATATTTGGACTTAGGCCTTATGGAGCAACCCAGTCATTTTTTGGGGAGCAACACAATATTATCTGTATCCCTTTTTTCACTTAATGTTCTTCTATATCGACGAGGCGTATTGTCATAATCGTAACGTTCTTGTCTTTTTCTATTTTGGAGCCTTTTTTGGTCCATCTGTTTTTGGGCTATAGCATACATACGCCTTTATCCTAGGCTTGACGTAGCAGCCCTAAGAAATATCTGCCCGAATATGGGCCGTGCTTGTTGGGCTCAAAGTGCTTATCTCTGCATGGCCCCTTCTTAACGTTAATCAATTTCGAAAAACTACTATTTCTTTAGCACAAAGCTTACGATGTTCTAAAATATTATTAAAGGAGTCCTTATATTTTGACATCACATGACCACATCAAATACAAAATCCTCTCAAATAATTATACAATATATCTATCTAATCTTGATACATACATATTTCAAAATCCTCTCACACTGGCATTAATATGTGGTGTCTCATATAATGTATGAACTAGATTCAAAATAAAAATTTCTTAATTAAGAAAAATGCTTGAAAGTCACAATTAAGTTGTTAAAATGATATGACATGCTATTGACTTTTGAATGAAGAAGTGACTCCTGCCATTTCATTTAATCCAACAATGCTCCATGATTCTATCAAGTATTTAGGCCAATATTTTAGCATTTCTATTCAATGATGTTGTAAATGTTTTTTTTTTTCCCTTTTTGTAGCGATTGTTTTCCTTTTTAATTTTTTGCTTCGTACGTACTTCTTGTCGTCTTTTAATTTGACTGACAGCCTTCCTCTCGGATGAGACTGTATTCTATCATAAATAATATTTTGTTGATCCTGTCTTTGAACTGCCAACTATCCCTTTCTCATATGTGATTCTGATTCGGGTGCGCATTTCATATATGCCAATCCAATAATTCATTTGTATCAACTTCATTTTGGAAAAATGAATAAATAAATAATGACTCGCATTCATAATAATATTTATTGGAACTTGGAAAGCACAAAACAAACCATGTCAATATGTGATTAACTAACTAGTTCGCTGAAGAGAGAAGCATATCTATATATGTTATGGTATCCGCAGACAAGCCAAAGTTATCTTTCAGTGCGAGATTTTTCCCACTATGCATATCTGGGTAATGGGTCAAATTGCATTATATATGTGTTTTAAAATAAATAGTACACATACCCTCTGCTCTTAATTAATGTCGCATCACATTATTGACATGTATATTGGACCCATTATAGGGCTACGGTGGTACTGCAATGCTGACCAATTTCATTAAATTTTTTGGCATGCGAAGCAACCATACTGAATTATATTAATCACTGAAACAAAATAGTGCAGACTGCAAATATTTGATCCACCAAAAAGAGACGTATAGAAGGAAAATAAAGACACATACACATACATATAAAAAGCAAGATTCAGAAAGTAAACTCTAGGAGACAAATACAAGTGTTAAGGAAATCCAGTAAATTGTAATAAAAGAGATCAAGAATCATGGGTTATCTTTTTTTTAAAAAAAAAAAAAAAATGGTCCACACACCGCACACTCCACACAACCACTGGCATGCATGTCTGAAATCCTTTTGAATTCTTCTTCTCGCCAGTTTAGGGTCCTCTTTGGTCAGCCTGTTATGAACAGTGCTATATGAAAACAGTGGTCCACATGTGTGTGTGTGCGCGCGCATGTATACGTATCTATAAATATATAAAATATATAAAAGGAGGGAAGGGGAAAGTAGATTGCTATATATTACATGGGCAAAGCATTCTTGTCACTGTTGTCGCACAACAAAGATAAAATGTTTCAGCAAACGTCACATCCTGGCCATGGCCAAAAGCATTAAAAGGAAGTAATTATGAATGAATGATTCACAGTTCAGACTCTTTGGGATAAAGATAAAGTCATACTGACTCTGTCCCCCCTGACAACTTTCGTCACCACACACACACAAACCCCACCCCTCAACTTTCAGGAATACCACAGTGGCCATCACGTTTTCATCTCAATCCCAAACATACCCCTTCTGCCCTCTTTATTAAATTATTTCAGAAAAAAAGTTAAAGATTATTAATACTTCATTATTATAGTCCTATATGAGATTATTAATTAATTCTCTAGGACGCATATTGGGATATAACGTTCATTAAGATTTATTTGCAATTCCTTTTTAATGCCATATAATCTGTGATGCAGATGGAAAATCCACCCTGTGAATCATTTCTTGTTTTTGATCATTAGTTATTGGTGATTGGTTCTAATTATTAATTAATACAAGTGTTTGGCCCTGAATCCATGGCCAAGCCAAATGCCCAAAGTTATAACTCATCAAGAAACTGACCCAAAACCAAAACAATGTTCAGCCAACATATTTCAGTGCATGGACTTAGATGTTACATATATCCCGAATCCCAATTCTCAAGTAAACTAATTAAACCGAGTGTGACTGAGTTTGAGATTAAATCTTCTATTTGAGCTTAGTGGACGAAGATATAATAATCAAAGTACTAATGGTAATGTCCACCAGGAAAAAGTTCATACGGACGTTGAAACGGGCCTCAAAATGGCCTAACAAAATGTATGTTCCCCCTTACCCATAATAAACAAAAGAAGGAAATATGTGTTTGCTATATGTTCGCTCTTTTAGTTGTTGAGTTTCTTTTCTTCCTCTCTCTCTCTCTCTCTCTTGTGTTGAACTTCAGAGTAACTTTATAATTAAAAAGTAAGAGCCAATAGCTTGGTACCCCTGCCCATTTTACATGGAGATGACAAGTGTTCAATTTTTGTCAAGGTCAAATTCGAGTTTACCATAAACTATTTATGGCACGCATAATAGTAGCACATCAAATGTTAATTTAGGTAACTAGACCTTTCATGTTAAAGTCCATTGACTCGAAGATACTAGTTACTCATCCTCATTCATCATTTTTTCCAGGCAGAACCCAAAAAAAAAAAGAAAATAAATAAAGAACTGAATAAGAAGTTAAAAGGAAAGCACAGAATAGCCCGGCTTGAATGCCGGGCAGATATAGACCGGACTAGCCTTGAATAGAAGGGGGGGAAGGGGACTGCAGAAAGAAGAGTATGGTCACTATCGGATGAGGACTTTTCCCTCTCTCTCTTGCCCGCACTGCCCGAAGGAAATTAAGATGTGAAAGGACAAAGCTGCAGCCTCTCTCTCTCTCTCTCTCTCTGATGCTAAAAAGACAGTGCGTAGGCAATGTCATGTGGTCAGAGAGAGGTCAATCATAAAGCAATGGATTGCAAAATGATTTTGCCTCGTTCCTTGTGTTGTGAATTCTGTCTTCCGTTTGAATCCATCTGTGAATTTGAATACTCAATAGGAAGAGAGAAGAAATTAGACTTTGTTTTAGAAAAAAATATTTTATTACCTATTTGTTAGAATTTAGTATTATGAAGATATAATAATGATTTGTAGCATAGCCTATTAGTAAAGGTAATATATAACATTATAGAATCTATTTTTCATATTACTTTCATTTTTTTTAATATCCCATTTTAATGTAGATATTCAAATTAAATAATGGAACTAGCTCTTGTCTTTATTACTCACTCAGCTTGCAACATTCATCTACCCTTTTAATATTTGTCAACATTTGTGTATGTCTTTGACCCTGATATATATATTATATATTATATATTCTACATGCGTACGCACCTCTCTTCACTTCCACTCCTTTTTAATCTCCTTTCTTTAATTTTTCTCTCTTTGACATGTCACTTCCGTCGTCACGTGCAAAGGATTTGCAAGACATCCCTCGCGCTCTCTACTTTCTTTTCCCTTGTGTTATCTCCTTTGTTCTCTACCTATGACTTTGTTGCTATTTGTTATGTTTCCAAATTCCTTCTCTTCCTCTCTTTCTCTCTCTGAAAAAGAAAAGAATGATGCCTTTGGCACCCGCGAGAATCTCGCCTTATTATGCGTCGTCTTCTATTCTAACACGTCGCTAGCGTCAATTTTTGTTAATTTCTCTCTTTTGTCTTTTCTAATTTTCTTCTTCCACCTACATGTTTTGCGCGCTGTAAAGTTCTTTATTCTCTTACAAGATTAACATGCAACTAATTAAGCAAAAGTTTCTTCCTGGGGTACATGTCTTTAGGCATTCATAATATATATAATATATATGAACGACATACAATTATACCGCATATTTTGGACACAAAAGTTGATATAAATCGTATCATTTAGCTCCAGTTCGTGAAAGCAAAATGAAACTAAACCACGATTTTACATTAAATTTTCTTTTATAATGTTTATTTTTATCTTATGCTAATTAACATACCATTGCCTATTATTGTAAACTTATAAAATAAAAAATATAAAAAAAATTATGTTACTTTATTGCATAGCAGTTAAAAGATTTTCAACACTTTTTGAAGCATTTTGCATCATAAGATTTGTTCATATAAAATTCACTTTAATGTTGTAAGTGGAAGAAACGTATTATATTACTTTCCTGTTATCAATGGTTGGAGTAGGTATTAGTGAAGGAAAGAGTAGATGAATTAATATTTAATCCCTAAGTTTTTCTTCTTAAAAAAATTGATTATACTCCCAAACGCTCAATATATTAAGGAGATTTCATAGAACTTGCTGTTATATATGTATATTGGTCAAGTTCAAACTCAAGCTGACCATCACAATAATCATCAAAACTAACCAGTAGCGTAATGTAGATAATAAGCCTCTGAAAATAGAAGTTATATGCCAATCCAGTGAAGTCTCACATCAAACTAGTAAGATGTTACTCTTCATCAGGAAAATCTATTGATTTGAGGTGAAGCTGCTCCAATATTGTTCCATCATATATCCATGCCCGTGTTTGGGACCATCAATAAAAATGACCCGTAAGTACCATTACCATTACCATTCCATGGTACATATATTTTATATTTATGTCACGTACACCAATTAACCCCTCCATCTCTGAAAATCACCATACAAACTTGTTCAAATATATCAAAACCTCAAAGACCTCTTTTCCAAATAGGCTATTTCCATAAACCTGCTAAGCCTTTACCTTTTTTTTCTCACCCACGTTTTTAGCCGATGCACACTACTCACTAGCTAGGCCCTTCGTACGTCCCAGTAAAATGACCTAGTGAAATCCACTGCAAACACTGATCATTCTGCTGAAAGAAAAAAAAAAATATATATATATATATATATATATATATTTTTTTTTTTTTTTTTCTGCATGGTCTCTGACATTAATACTGAACATTAAATTGATTGCATGAAAATTCGATGCAACACACTGTCAGCTACTGACCTAACATGGACCCTCACACACTGCAACTTTTTCATGCAAAAACTTCTCGAGCTACTCAAATTATTTTCTCTCTCTTAAATTTGGTTGCAAACGACGACGCGTGGGATAAAATATGATATGGGTGAAAACAAGGGCGTCAAAACGGGAGTCACCTCAGTGGTCGTTTTCGACCCTTGTCCATATGGCATAGTATAGAGAGAGAGAGAGAGAGAGAGAGAGAGAGCATGCAGATCAGATCTGACGGCTGACAGAGAAAGCCTTCATTCAATTCAATTGTCGTTCCACGACATTGACGTGACACGTGGGTGCAGATCGTGTATCGAGGATATTGAATCATAGCGTAATGATGAATAAATAATTTGAAGTGTGTGTGTGAGAGTTTATGTGTGTATATGTGATTTATGCATTATGCGTGTGTAGTGAGCGTATCTATGTCTGTGAAACACAGTAGTGTGCAGAACTGTACGTAGACTCTGCTACTGGTTACTATTATTCATAGCAAAATTCTTAAGTAAATATACCTTCAAATTTATACTAAGGTTGTTTTTCATATATAGCATATCATTATTTGAAATTTATCGAAGTCCGGCTAATTTAAATTGAGCTGAACTGATTTATTATTGGTGTAAAATCTCTCGGTATTAATTCTTTTAATCATATAAAACTCAAATTCAATTCTTTATTTAAAAAGAATATGTGCTAAATGATTAACTAATCAAGTATTGATATATTTATAATAAAGTTGATAAACTTAATTTTATTGTGAGTGTACATTGCTAAATATGATGTTTTAGATGTGTATTTATCAAGAATATCTTAGTTATAACCGCAAAAGATAAAATAAAATAAAATTTTTTTTAAAAAAAACGTAGGGCTCCTTTTCCCTATAAGAAGGTTGAGTAGCTCAAGGCTTTAGAGGGTTGTTCTGTGTCTCGTTCAGTTCTCTACTGTTATTTTGGCTTCTGTGTGATCTGCTATAAGATACGTACTCCTACTATACCTATGCTATTTGACATTGTACAGGTTCCTGCTTTCTGTACCTATTTTTTCAAACCCAATTTATTGATTAATGAATGTGCGCTCAGTTTGAGCTTCAAGCTGGGTATTAACTTTTCGTAAATAAATTAACATAAGTTGATGGTACAGATCCAAAGGGGGAGGGTCCTGGTACATGAGTGACGCTGCCAATTGCAACACTTGCATGGCAAGTTTTTCAAAAGTGAAAAAGTGAGGCTGATGATAATGAGACAACGTCAAAAAGAAGTGAGAACAAAATGTTCCCAACTTTTTTATTTTTAACTTAATTTACTTTACTTTTCTTTTTGGTTTTAGGATGAGGCCTGTTGCTTTACACTTCTGTATAGCTATAGGTTTTATTTATATATAGATGCGTATGTACTGCTTCATCATTATTACTAATGCAAAACGGATGTAGACTGGATATAGATCATACTTCAACATAAACAATAATTATTTAAGGAATTATTAAAGTACTCATGCATCAAATCAAATAATGAGCTACCTTTGTTCTAAAGAGGTGGGAAAACAAGAAAACAATATATATATTGATTAATGTGAGTCCATCTATCCGAGTCAGTTCATTTTCTTTTACTTAGTTAAATAAATGTATGAAGTTTCACCTAAAAAAAAATTGGAAATTGTATATCTAATAATTGAGGTCTTAAAGGTGCATTTGTTTCACATTTTAGAAAAAATAATTATAAAACTCAAATTTTAATATATAATTAAAAAAATTAAAAATTAATTTTTTTTCAGAAGTTATTATTTTCAATTTCAATAAAAAAATTTAAAATAAATTTCTTTGAGAATTTAATTATTTTCAAAAAATTATCTAAATATATAAAAATTGATTTTTAAAAAAAAAATAATTTTTTTGCCAACACAAACAAACACACCTTAAATCATGAGCTGTGGGACTAGCATGTAGAAATTAGAGTTTGGAATCTAATAATTAAAGTACAAAAATCGTCTGATTGATTATGCGACTGCTTCATTGGTACTTTAAATCCCTATACTTAATATAGAGAAGTACCAAAGCTTAATAGAGGAAAAAGGAAGGCTTCGTAAGAATTCTTTAGCTGGCTTTTGTCAAATCTGTATTATGACAAGTGTCCTTTAAAATTAGCCTTTGTTCCCCGAGCAAGGAGAAACGTGCTTTCATGGACAGGCTTTACCACCCATATATAAAATTTAGGTGGACCACTAATCTTTTCTTCCCATGAACAGCACCAGTTTAAAAAATAGTAGTAACTTGGAGAAATTAATAAGTGGAATTAAACAAATATGGCTAAAGCTCAAAAAGTTAAAGAACGTACTTGCATGTCACATTATAACTTCCTCAATTCTAAATAAAATCAGCTTTGTGAATTGTTCCCACTTTCAAAATTGGAGAGATGATTGCCAAAGAAAAGACATTGATGAGGTGCTGCAATTAAGCAACAATACTATATATCGTCACATGCATGTGAATTATAGTAAACTTCGTCATGGAAATAAGCACTATAGTTACAAAATCACGTACTAACTACATGTGTCTTCATTAGGGTAATTGTCATCGCAGCTGTGAAAGTAATTTAAGACGTAAAGTGCAAGGCAGTTGGATGAATGATAGGTTGTCAAATATTCTAAGAGAGTAAGAGCTCTAAATTTTTACACTTTTAAAAATGCATTAATACTAATGTTTCTAGCGTATGCGCCGTTTCCAAAGGCGGAGTTAAAGTCAAGATTTTTCCTATGATGACCATTTATAAACTATAATTGAAATAAAAGTTATGTAAGAGTAAATTTTTTATCCAAACCATAGATCTAGTGTTTCAAACAAAAATTCAAACACATATCAATCTGCGTAATTAGAGTCAGCGAAGCTTTGGAGCTTGAGCAGAGACAGCAATAATGGCTAAATTGCTAGCAATGAAGAGCAGAGAGTGGTTGTATTAACGTAACGTGGCAAAATCACCACCGTTGCTCATTACTAGCCCGGCTGGAAAATATTGAGATTTGTGCTTCGTTGCTAGGCCTTTAATTTGTTTGGTAATTGCATTGACCCTAAATTTCCTGTATTGTACACCTTATCTAATTCCTCGTTTGGTCATCCATCTTTATATTCTTTTTGTTGGAGTAATAGTACTAACACATAAGCAAGTAGATAATTCAAATATGTATTTGCTTTTTTATAAAATTATGTTCTTATGTTATTTATACCAAACATTCTATTTGACCAAACAACTAGTAGGGATGCAACACATAAAGTAAAAATCGTATGACTGCTGTTTTTTTCGTAGAAATGCCGATCAATTATAGTTTAATTGAATTTGGTACAATGTGATCTCTTTTTGTTTTCTATTGCTGGGAAAATTATAGTGTCCCACTGGTTTTCTGATTCGGAACATTGATGAGACTCCATGCATTCGTGCAAAACCAAAAGGAAAGCAAATAAAGTTGAGAGAAAATCAAAAGCTAAAGCACCTCTCTTTTCTTTTCCCTCCTAAATTTTAACACCATCTCCTTTTGTTTCTTTTTATCAACCCTCTTTTTTACTCCCACATGCTTAAAGTCTCAGCTAACACCCAGCAATCAGTACTTTCAAACCCAGTGCCAGATTTTTGTTCTTTCTTTCATCAGTTCATCCCCTTTCCTTTTGTGCCTCAATTTTAATATATCCATGCTTTCTTTTTGTGGAGTTTTTTTTTTTTTTCTAATGGAAATTGGCTGTGACTTGTGATTTCTCTCTATCAGAGAAAACACAAGTGCGAAACTGCAGATTTTTTTTTTTTTTTAATAAGGCTGTTTTTTATGGGAGGCCTAGTGCTAGTTTTACGATACTCATACTGTATATATATTTAGCAACAAAATTAAGTATAGAAGTTAACGAGTTGCACTTCTAAGATAAAAAAACTAAGATTCAAACTTTAAAGAAGACAATTATTGAGAGGGACATTTAGTCAATAATATCCGAGAAGTTAATTTCATGACAATGCTTGCAAGAAAACTCTGTATATTTATATATCTTTTTCTGTTTCCACATTTGTTAATGTAGATAATTCTCAAATACATTTATCTTGTATACTAATTCCCAAAGTATTAATGATATTAAGTCTTTTTAAAAAAAAATAAAAAAAATACTGTGATGTGAGCATGTGCCTTGATATAAGCAAATTAAAATATATGCTATGTTTTTACAATTTAGCTAGTTGGGAGAAAAATAGAGAATTCTTGTGCCTAAGAATTACAAAGGTAGAGAAAGAAACCAGACATGTAAAGAAAACGATGGATAGGACTCTTGACATCAGGAAGAATTTCTGTCTCATGCTATCGGCTTCCCATTCAATTCTTCACTTTTTCTTTAGCATCAATTCAATTTATTTGCGATCATTGGTTTGTTTTTCATTTTTCCAGATTCAGTTCACTTTCTAGGGGAGCTAACCAACATGGCTCAGCTGAGTCACGAAATGTCACTAAAAAATGGACTGTCATTTTTCCATATAACTTTTCTCTTTTTGTTAACGTAAAATCTTTTGGGTGAATTTTAATACCCCTTTTTTTTGTTCTTTTCTCCCTTTTTAAACAACATAGTCGGATTTGAAGCATGCTTTTGTGATTTATTGATTTTAATTATGCTAATTGTGATGAGTAAAGATAAATAGTACGAAAGTATTTTACGTTCTGTCTAAGAATTTTGACGCAGGGTGCATGAGAGGGTAAGAAGACCAAATGAAATTATTATTTTACTAGTTATATATTTTACGTTCTTTTCTCCCTTTTTAAACAACATAGTCGGATTTGAAGCATGCTTTTGTGATTTATTGATTTTAATCATGCTAATTGTGATGAGTAAAGATAAATAGTACGAAAGTATTTTACGTTCTGTTTAAGAATTTTGACGCAGGGTGCATGAGAGGGTAAGAAGACCAAATGAAATTATTATTTTACTAGTTATATATTTTCCTATTTTATTAGTTTGATATTTTCCTTTTCTCAAAAAAAAAAAAAAATCCATCAATATCTGAAAATCAGTGGATTCTGAATAATTTGCCTTAAGTTGGCCAACCTGTTATGGAAGAGAAAGCTCTTCCAAAACTAATTTTTTTCATTTCCAAGACTCAAATCTGATGCCTTATTTTAGGGGGATAAGTGTCAAACCACTTGAATTAAGTATGCTTGTTGGTCATACTATCTTATCTTATTAATTCCATGCTTTTCTAATTTTATTAGTTTCATACTTTCCTATTTCTCATTTTGTTACTAGTCCCATATCACTTGCATTAAGAAGGAAACTCTTATATAATAAGAAGCTTTGATTTTTAGTTGAATCATCTCATCAAATAATAAACTTTTTTATTTTGGAAATTTATTATCTCTTTAGTGCGAGTTAGCATTGTATCAAGACTAATGTGGAGTTGGTCAAAATGGCTAGATGCTTTCATCTCTTAATTAGATGTCTCGGACTTGAGTGTTGGTAATAGAGAAAATCCTCACCGAACGACCTAAAATCCCTTTTAGAACCTTTATAAGTTTAATTAGATTAGTCAAGTTCTTAATAATAGGGTCTGGTAAACTGATGTACTTCACCCAAAAAAATATTGTATCAAGATCTTGTTGTATGCAAACTTTTGTTTAGTTTTATTTTACCTTTTCTTATTGTGTCAAATTATGAAATCCTTTTTAATTCGAAAGTTTATCCTAAGAATTTTTTATAAATGATGTGGCTCAAACTCCTTATTTATGTCAATCTCTTAGGGTGAAAATTCAATAACAATACACTAGTTTAGCTTGTTACCACTTCGCAAAAAACTTCCATACTACATAGCATGATTCTTGAAAATTATTTAGCATGATTTTTTGTCAATCACTTTGTTTCTAATCTCATTTAAACTTAATAATTGTTTAATTGAAAAGTAAACATGGATGTGTCATGTCCATTGCAATTTCAAGCAATACTAGTACTAGTGATGTTATTTAAACATTTTTTTAATATGTAAAAGTTTAGATGGGTTTAACATCAATCATTCTACCGAGGCTCAAATAACACTTATAGGGGACTTATAAAATCACCCACCAAAAGAGTATTCATATCAATAATATGAATTAAACTTGCGTCCTTACGAGATACGAGACTGTTGCTTACCAACTGTGTCAATTTTCATTAGCTTTAAACATTACATTTTAATACCATATATAATACCTCTATTACATAAATATACATAATATCTCTCTTATTTCAATATACACATATCTTGATACTTACTTACATTTACATTAATTCTTAATCCCCTTTCTCTCCTATCTCAGGTGCCATCCCATAAACTCATATCCCTCTTTTATCTTCTAGCTCGAGCACCAACTCATAACTCGAACCCTCCTTTCCCTGTGTGGATTGGATACCTCTTTTCCAGCCCAAAACTCAGCCCTCCTATCATTTCTCCAGTAATCCATGTACATGATGGAGAGCCTAACTTGGATTCAAATCAAATCTAACATTCCCCATTCAATCTCAACCCTATTGTCATAACCTCGGCTCGACATTAACTCACATTGCCTTATAAATACCACATAAATAGTAGTCTTAGATAAGCTGATTTTCAGCCTAAACACTATTTGCACCACCCCATAGTAGAGAGAACTCCTTCACTCAGCTTCCTCTGCTAGACTCCACCCCCCACACCCCAAAGGTAGGTCCGTCTGGTATATACCTGCTACCATGCTTCACCTTTATTTGAGCTTAGATAAACAAAATTCTTCTATCCAATTTTTGTGTCCCTTTGCCTGTTCCCCAATAATAATTCGCTGTGAAATATTATGCGTAGTTGTAAAAAGTTCATTTTGGGAAGAATTATGGGTGATTATGGAGTATGATATTGCAATTATCAAAATATGAGTGGGGGACAAAAAAAAAGACAAGAAAATCGGATAGGTGATCTCCATTCAATTAAGACAGGAATAGTATTACATTCATTTTTAACATATGATCTAAGTTGATCATATATATGACTTCATATGAGAGGTTATCAATGACATTCTTTGACAAAATACTTATCTTAATTAAACTTTATAAATTTAGTTGGTTTTATTTTAGAATATCCCCGTTTATCTATAACACTCGTTTATTTTGTTAAATAATAAATTTCTTTATTAAATATATACATTTACAATGATTAAGACCTTATATACATAAATAAATAAATAAATAAATATATATATATATATGATAAAATACTCATTTTGGTACCTAATAAAAATTTCGGGGAACAAATTAGTCCCTCAAAATTTGAAAGTCCATAAATAATTTTTTACCATTCAAAAAAGAGAATATATTAGTCTTTTCGTATAGAATCTATACTGTCAAAAAACTTATACGGATTCTGTACGGATAGACTAATATGTCCCATTTTTTGAATGATGAGGGACTATTTGTAGACTTTCAAATTTTGAGGGACTAATTTATCCCCTAAAATTTTTGTCAGGGACCAAAATGAGTGTTTTGTCTATATATATTTAATTCTTAGCAATATTTTTAAATTACAATATTTTAAAAATTTTACTAAAAATATAAAAAAATATATTGTTTAAATTCTTTAGCGACATTTTTACAATGTTGTATTTATGTTATGGTACTATACCTAATTATGTTATAGTAGTGCAATCATCTTTTCGAAAAACTTATGATGTTTCAAAGTTTTATCAATTAAGTAGAAAGAAAAATAATTGGCATAAGTAACTAACGTGTACATATATATGCTTCAAGTTACTATGATCCTGAAAACTTTAGGGTCTGTGGCCTGTTAGATTTTTTTTTTCATTTTTTGTATTTTTTATTTTCAAAATTTTATAAATGAAATAATAAAAATAATAAAATCTCGTTTTCTGTTTTCAATATGTCCTTCACAAAATATTGAATATAAGAAATATAAGAAATGAAACTAGGAAACCAAACAAGTCCTATTTTATTTACATTTTTTGTTTTTTTTTTTTAATTTTAATTACAAAAATGCCACATTATTTTTAATTTATTTTGTGTTTTTTTAATTTTGTGAAAAAATAGTAAAAATAAAAAAAATCTTATTTTCTATTTTTTTAATCCTGCTTTTACTTGATTATCTTTTGGGGTAGGTAATTTCACCGGAAAACAAAATTATCTTAGCATCGGAGGGAATGTAAATTTTTCTTTTTTCTTTTTTCAACTTTCCTAGCTTTTTTTTTCTTCGAAAAAAACAAATCTCTACGTTATCATCTCTCCTTTATTTTGTATATCTTTGACTATGTTCGTATTCTTTTTGTCACTTTATTAAAAAATTTCAGTCTTTTCCTAAGTCCATATTCTCCATCCTTTCTTTTATTCCTAAAGTGTAAAGTATGTGACTATTCCGAGGATTTAATATAGCTAGGATTAGGAACCCAACTTCTTTGGTAGAAATATCAAAATATTTCATAAATGTAAAGTGCTCAATTACAATTACCAAGGATCACTTCATACTTTAACATAGCTAAAGCTCACCCCCCCCTCCCTTCCCCTAACTCCTTTTTATGTCCCTTTCTTTCTCTCAGATTGCAAAGCATACAAATCAATTAGATTTCATATATTTACCAGCAAAATATAATATGTTGATTTGGATCTCACACAAGAGCTCTGATAGGAAGGCCTTGCTTTTTCCCCCACCCTCTCCTTTTGTTGCTTTCTGCCTTTCTTGTCTCCTTGTGTTTCTTTAGCTCCTTTTGCTTTTCTTTTTTTTTTTTTCCCTTCTTTTTTGTATTCTTTTAGCTTTCTCTTTCTCTGATATTCTGAGCGGGTTCCTGATTCCCATTCGAGCGCTCTAGCTCTTTCAGTTTCAGAGACATATAATGATTTCAACATGAATAATATATATCTATTCAGCATAGAGATATCTCAAAGTGGCTGGCGCAAGGTGAACTCCAAATCCAAATTAGGTTTCTTGGGGCTTGATGCTGACAGGTTTGAGGATGAGCTTCCATCTGATATTCTCTCGTAGCTTAGGCACTTTGGATCTATTTCCTTCTTAAAAAACATTTTTTTTTAAAAAAGAAGAAGCAAAGATCAGAAAAATTCTAGTGTAATAATGAGAAGATGATAAATTAATAAAGGGGAAAAAAATGTAAAACATATTACGGAGAGAGCAGCATAACGTAAGAAATATTTGAACAGGTTTTGGGAATCTTTCAGAATATTTATATCTCTACAGGAAAAAGAAACTGAAGACGGGTTACACCTAAAAGCCTGCTAGAACTTGCAATGTTCATGTGCTATAGCTTCCAATTATTTTTCTGCATAGCAATAGCATTCATGCATATATATATATATATATATATATATATATATAATTGACCCAGCTATAACTTCATCATCTAGATCATTGATCATTGAGTCAAATGGGGGTAGGTTTAGCCGTTTAGGGCTCTAGGGTCCTTTTTAATATGGTCATTAATAAATATTATCAAGAGGGGCGTCTTTCACAGCGCAATTCTTTTGTTTTTTAACCCTTGTAATTAGTAAATGTGAAAGGGACTGGTCTACTTATTTGAATTTGTGAAGGACAAAGCAGCTTTATGGAAAGGCTTTTCCTTTACTCGTCCCTATAATGTGCATGGCAAGATGAAAAAGATCAAACGTATTCCCTTTTCCTCTCAACTCCCTTTCATGCATTCCAAAAACGCAGCTAGATGTTCGTGTATAGATATAACACTTCGGTTAACAAAAGGCCAACCTTGGGAAATAAAATCGGGTATTGAGTAACATTTACATACCTCAAGGGAAGGCACGTTCCCAACAGAATCAGCCTTTGGCTTGCCATGCAACCAAGCTTCCCTGTTACAGATCAAACACATTGGAGGAATATTTCCCATTACTGGAAGCCATGCAGAAGAAAAGCAAACTGAGAAAAGAAAGCCATCTTTTACTGTCTTATTTATAGCCCCCCCTTTTACTTATTCTGCTGCTTGAAATAAAGTTGAAGCCATCCCATGTGATAGCCCATTGCCCATGACTATGTAAGTTTGTGTATATTTTTATATATAGGACCATTCAAGGAAGTTTCAAAGGGCATATCGCTTTGGCACCAAGGTTTTCTAATTATGGGTGTACCAAGGCCTTAGCTTTGACACTAAGTTTCCCAATTGTAGGGCCCCATATAATAGCCTTATGTCTGAACCCCACAAAATCCTAAGGAAAGAGATATCTCTATTTTTAAGGTGGATTTTGGCATATATCAAACTCCTGTGTTTTTGAATGGTGGGTGTGTGTGAAATGGTTCCTTTTTTACTTACTTTTCACGCACTAGAAGAGAGTATATTATTACCCCATCATCGAGTTTTGGATGGATGCTCATGGCTTGAGGACAGACAGGACAAAGCAAACTGAAATGATTTATTCTCTTTGTGATTTTTTGAGCTTAAATATGTTTTGTATGCGAGGTTAAGAGAAAGAAAAGTAGACGCAAAGAACAAAGAGAGAGAAATGCCAATACTTATAAGACATGCATTACGAATTGCTCCGATTATATTAGTACTTTTTCAACATGACCGGAAAAACATAGAATGGAACATAACGATTTAAATTTAAAATAACGATGTGAACCAAGAACAATGATACTTGCAGCTTAGCTTGATCATAATGATTAAAAAAACTCCCACTAGCTTGGGAAATAAATATGTTGTCAAGATCATTCAAAACAACATGTTGCACTATGTATAGTTATATATGTTTGGAGACCTCAGTAACATACTGCATGCGCATGTGGTTAAACGAAAAACTCCCGAAAAGAGGAAATTTATTTAAAATTAATTTGTTATTTGTAATAAGAACAAAATGGACATTTCGTCATAAATATAACTAGAGCTTGATGCATTACCTGGAAGAGTTGCTCCAAAGCCCATGATATTCCTTATCTTGATTAACATTTGGTCTTCCCTGCTTAATGGATAGATCAGACCTCCTTGAGGAGTTGATATCAAACATTAAGTCCTCAGAAGTATCTCCAGATGATCTATTATCATATACATCAGATTGCCCTAATTCATGTTTAGAAGGAAAAGGGGGAAAAAAGTACATTAGAGAAAAGAAGAGCAAGCAAGCCAACAATATTGGAGTTTCTTGGCTCAATCTTCCAACAATAATAGACAGTGAAAATAGGCACTAACCTGACGTAGCCGCTGCTCTATCTGTAGTTTTCACCGTCCGGTACATCTAGATTTAAATTGTGCATCATCGACATTAGATACAATACTCTAAGTCAAGAGTAAATATAATAACAACAAAAAAGAAAAAAAAAAATTCTACCGCCAAAAGCATATTATGAGTAAGTGAGTATCTATTTAGTTCATAATGAGTCAAACTAAGAGTAATATTATTATAAATGCAAGTTTACCACAAGTATAAGAAATGGCCACTAAGTTGTAACTTGTAAGTATTAAATTGATATGCAGTGGTACTGTCCAAGTTCTAACACAGAAGCATTTATGGTTACGGTAATATGCACATGCATGGGAGCATGTGACTAACCATGGTTAAAGTGGAATGGTAAAGAAACCCATATCTGAGGAAGGGATCATTGAGAAATGATGGTGTTTGGTACGTATACTTGCTTATAATTTTTCATTTTTTTTTTCCCTCACCGCCAAATTATATACATTTTTTTATTTTCTTCATAGCAATGGACTGAATTATGAGCTTGTCTGTCTCGGCTTGGACGCGACTCATTTTGAATTCATGAGGCTTTGTCTTACTTGTTTTCAGAAATCGATAAGTACCTCTCTCTCTCTCTTTCTCTCTCTCTCTCTCTCTCTCTATATTGATTTTATTTTACCCTTTAACTTGGCTGGTTCATTCTTCCAAGCAAAAAGCTGTTTATTAGCTTGCAGAAGCAGAGGGAGCAGATCTAATAGAAAAAGAAGTGCTAAGGATTTGAGAGACCCTCTGTAAGGAAAACATTGGAATTTGGAATGTGTGTAGATGAGTTAACTGCTTCCTCTAATGTAATGCAGGCTGTGAATTTATATACACACAATGTGCATAGTACGGCTATAACAAGCACCATTATGAACTCAATCAGAACCGTACCACCTTCGACCCCTAAGGACTGAAAAAAGATTAACAGTGAAAAATTAAGAATAACATAGAGCTCAAAACACTATTTGTGAGGATCATTGGTGTTTGTTATAAGCTAATGCAGTTAACGAGTTTGAGATTATACCTGTAAATGAGACTTAACATGTGCTAAAGTGAGATCCTTCACATCCATTAGCTCAAGAACTGATTTTGGCGTAGCCCCTAATGAAACACCACCGAAAAAACAAGATTAATTAGTTGCCATAATCAAATTTAATTTACACTTAATTATTACAATATAAGAAAGGCAAGTTTATTTTCTCTCTCTTTTTTTTTCTCCCTTTTGGACTTGAATTCCCATGTTAAAGAAAGTGAAAGCAAGGGTGCAAGAAGAAAAGGGGCGCAGAAAAAATATTATAACCAAATTGAAAATTTATTTAAAAATAAAATGACAAAAAAAAGAGAAAAAAAAGGAAAAAAAGGGGGGGGGGGGAGATGATGCTTATTGCTTGGTGCTTACTTTCATGGCCACCTAAAAGTTCAACGGCATGAACAAAGCGAGCATGGAGTGTGGTAGTCCAACGCATCCTCGGAGCTCTCATGCTGCGCTTGGCTGGGAAGCGTGACAAGAACCTTGACCGCATCAGAGCCTGTGACTGAAAATGGGTTGAGCCACTGGGTATTGTGTTGGAGATAGATGAAGGGGTGGTGGGAGAAGCTTCTAGAGGATGGTGATGGTGCTGCGCAAATGGCAAAGGAGGAGGGTTTTGGTACACCGGAATTCCTCTGATTGGTCTCAGAAAACCCAGCTCCTGGCTCAGGCTTTGGTGCTGATGCTGTGGCTGGAACAATGGTTGCTGTTGGTTGTGGTGGTGAAAGTAACGGTGGTGGTTTTGCTGAAACGATTGGAAGGGGTTGTTGGCATTACCGTTTTGGAAGTGGTGGTGAACGAGGTTATTGGAGTCCGATGAAGCCCTTGTTGTTGGGTTGGAGAGGGAGAGGTCGAAGCATGTGTTGTCAGTTTTGGCCATTGATGATGATAGAGAGTTTCTTGAGTCCAAGGCTCTCTTCCAGAACCCCAAATCAACCTCTTCTTCCGTTGTTGTGGTTCTCCTCCAACTTGTTGATGTGGGTTTTGTGTTTGGAGGGCTGATTTGCAAGGACAAGTCTGGTTGTGCTGGGAATAGCTCCATATCCAAACTTTGCCGAGCACCAAAAACAAGTGTGTGTGTGTGTGTGTGTGTGTGTATAGTGCTTTGGCTGGTTTGTGTTCTCTTCCTTTGTGTGCCCTTCCTTTTCTTTCAGCTGGGGAGAGCTTATAGTTTTCGTTTTGTTGTGCAATAGTGTATATATGTGAGAATTTTTTTTCAAGGATCAGAGGGGTGGCTCAAGGGATTTTGAAAGATAAGGGGCAATTAAATAGGAGAAGTGGTGAAGGGGGGTGATGGGATTTCAAGCATTCAATCAATTTGATGGAGTAGTTGCAGAGGGCAGAGATTTGAGATTGAGAGAGGAGAGACGGCAAAGAGAAGGGGAGAGAGAGAGAGAATTAGAGAGAGAAAAAAAAGAAATGACAAGGTATGTGAAGTGAATGGCTGTTTCTTTTGTGTGAAGTATATGGGAGAAAATGACACTTGAGGGACTATACTCTAGGGGTGGTGGGGGAGAGAGAGAGAGTTATTTCTTTTGTGGACGTGAGGGGTAGGGTACTAGGGTGAGAAAGGGAGAAAAAGGATGACAAAAGGAAATGAAAAAATAAGATAAGGGAGGGGGGAAAAAAAGAAAAGAAAAAGGTAAATAAGTTTGGAACTTTTATTCCTTTTTACAAATACTCTCTTTTTACTCACCCCTTCTATGTTTTCTTTGGATTAAAAAATGGAAAAGCAAGACATTTCCTATGAAACTTTAGCGTATGCATTGTCTCTCTGCAACCCGTAGTTAACTTTCTAACACACACACGCGCGCGCGCACACACACTTACACAGAGCCCTCTTTAACTGGACTGAAACCTGGGGCTCTGGTGATTCTTTTGCCCCCAAAATCTTAAAAAACAATAATTATGGAATTTTACAGTCACATGATTGCACACAAATTTCAACATCTTACGGATTTGTTTTGTTAACAGCACAATTATAAACCACTCATTGTTGTCATCATGAAACCCTAATTCTCTGCAAATCACATCATGCATTCTTCTTAGCAAAAATTTGGACCCATCCATCATGTTCTTGTCATTTTCTTTTTATAATCAACCGAGAAATTCAAAAGGTATATTTGTGGGTTGTTAAAGCTATGTATGGTTATCCAAATTCAGCGCATAACGAAAAGTCAAATTTACCCTATGTTACTTGTATAATGGATTGAAGAGGAGTATCTCTAAATGGGTAAATTTGTATTTGAACAATATGGTCTCGTCATCAGAGAGACATGGGAATGTACCAGTGAATGTACAAATATTCCGCTCACTCTCGGACACACACAGCCGTAGACATACCAAAAGGAACCAAAACAAAAATTAAAAAACATGGTTAAGGTTGACTACAAGGAGGAAAAAAATAGTCAAGAAAATTATTATGAAAATAGTATCAGATAACCCGAGTCTGAAATTAATTAAATTCATGGAGTAATTAATTATTTGAGTCCTTCAGAAAATTTGAGCCTAGAGAGATGCATGCAAGTCTTGTTTACTTAAACTTTTGCATACGAAAGCAAATTACTGAAAGAAGGCGAATTGAATTACAGATCGATGGAACATTAACGGAAAAGGAAAAATCCACCGTTAGGTCGTGAGACTATATCAAACGTTAATTTTTTTTTAATGGTTTTAGAATCCAAATAGATGGTCTTAATGACAATCTAAAAAAAGGGATTGTCTTATATGTAATATTCCATAGATAATCGACGTATGAATAATCTATGTCTACCAATCAATAATTCACTGTGTGTCACTGTCAAATTTACACTGCATCATAGATGTGTGTGTTTCTTGATCATATAAAACTACAAGAATTACGGGTAAATAAATGGAAAAATCAACTAGTCAAAGTGCCCAAGCACTCTTAATTGCAATTAAGTTTGGCAATCATTTTGCGTTTTAGTGTCGTAAAGGAAAGTATTAGGCTTCACCACATA
Organism: Pterocarpus macrocarpus; assembly: GCA_031439585.1. Classification (NCBI taxonomy): domain Eukaryota; kingdom Viridiplantae; phylum Streptophyta; class Magnoliopsida; order Fabales; family Fabaceae; genus Pterocarpus; species Pterocarpus macrocarpus. Next base: position 63,772,902 of record CM062520.1, on the reverse strand, counting down.
TAGATAAGTTAGTCTTAGGCAGCTATTAAAACTAGCACGGATGTAGTAATATAAAATTCACGAATTTGTGAACTAAATATTTAATAATAGTATTGATTTTGTGTGAGCTAATTCCTTTGACTAAAATATGAATAATGTTATATACACAGATAATATTCTTCCCAGAAGTCATAATATCTTATCACCATCATTCATTTCTCTCTCCCACTTTATTTTACCATATATATCATCAATATTGGTTGCATATGCCTACTGTGAAGTTTATATGCACAAAAAGCTCTGCTAACAGCACTTCCATTAAAACATTACGTCATAACTATTGACCGAGGTAAGGACAATCAACTTTCAGATGGTTCTTCTCTAGCAATGTTATTCCTATATATACTTGAATTTGTAATTTCCCTGCCTAACTTTTATAGGCGAGAGAAAAGAAAAAGGTGAGAAAAGAAGAGAATTGTAAAAACTAGTTGTAGGAATAACATCTTTGAGTTCTCTTTCATTAGAAACAGCATTTGAATTTAACATATTTATAAGCATAGTTTGAAACTACGGTCCTCAACCATAAATGCAGGCGTAATATTACCGCTGCAATGTCAATTGCAGCTATATCAGTTATATTTTTTTACAATTTTTCATATTGTAGCACAACCGCAACCATAATTTAAAATTATGTTTATGAGTGTATAAGATATTGACAGGCCAATTCATGAACCCTAGTTCCTGATGTTTCTGTTTGTTTATATCTATGTTACTTAATTTAAAATCCATCATGTAGAAAATGTTACTGGAGCAAGTTCGCCACATAAACTTTGCACGAAGACCATCTTTAGGAATTTTTGGGTTGGCTTCGTTCATATAGAAAATAAGGGTTTGTAAAGTTGGCAATTTCGCTCACCAGATAATTTTCAAAGAATAAAATAAAAGTCATAGATCTCCATGCTGATCATTAGAGTAGGAATGACAAATTTGGAGTCTAAAGGAGATCGTTACAAGAAAAGGAGGTGATTAGGAGTCTAAAGGAGATTATCACAGGAAGAGGAGGTGATGATGAAGTATAGTGTGCACCCAATCGTTAGAAGCTTTTAAGAGGTACATTGAAAAACTATCACCTACAGAGTTAGCGACAGAAAAGGTTTCAAATGTGATTCCGAATGTGACTATGTTACGATAGTTGCTGGCTGATGTAAAGTTGCAGTAATTACTACAACCGAGAAGCTACTGCTACAACAAATGATGCATTCAACAATTTAAATATTTGGGAAGAAATTAAATTATCTTATAATTTTGGGCTTGTTTATTAGAGTTTTTTCTATCGATACACAAGTCATCTATTTATAAAACACAGGAGCTTGGAGAAAATAAAAGTTACAGATGAGTCAACCCTAAAATAATAAGTATATATTTTTTGGACATATGAATGACAATAAAATTTAAATCCTGAACTTATATATATTATTCAAATTCTTTATTATTAGATTAGTCTAGCAGCTTAAATAAAATAATAATAATAATAATAATAAGTACATTGAGACTTTACATTTGTATTCAATCAAATTCTACAATGGAAAATTTCGACTATAATGCAATTAATTAAGCATGATGATGCAACATATTTACTAATGGACTAGAACTTGTGCGTGCGGAGAAATTTTCATAAATCATTCACATTCTTGCTCTTGAAGATTTATTAATATTTAAGTAGAAGTTAATGGAAGATTAATACTAGTTTAGCAAGGAAGGAAGTCGTTAATTTTAATTTGATAGAAAGCCGATGTTCTCAACTTTGGATCAAAGAACTTGCAAGGTGTTTGATCTCTCTTTCATTAAGAGACAACGTAATAGTTGGTCAATTATGAAATAAATTATAGTAAAAAGTATTTATACATAACTTGTATGGTTGTTGATTTGATTTTGATTGAGGGGCGAGCCTATAGCAGTTCCTATTTATAGGCTTGACTACTTTTTGTTGGGTAAATAATTGGTAAATGATGTTCTGGCCTGCTACTATTCTGTCCTAATAGCTTGAATGGCCAACATGCTTTCTAAAATAAGTGATAAAGTGAAAGTTAAACTCACTTTTTGACCCTAAATTTAATACAAATAACACTTATTACATGATTAATCGGTTATCTGTCTTGCAAATCATTTTCATTGAGTAATCAGCCTTCTAATTTGGTTACAGAAAAAAAGGTAAAATTCAAGTTCAAACCTATCGTTCTGAGATTTGGTCATTGCAACGAAAGCAGTCAATGAAAATGGATATCCTGTACGAGACTCAAAGACAGCATGCTTTTAGAAAACAATAGAGAGTATTTGGTAAGCTCAACAACCTCATAATCATAAGAAAGAGGTAGAGATGGAGAAGAAAAGTTTCTGTTAACTTTATTTTTCATGCATGGAGAAGTGGTATTTAATTATTCTAAGAATTTATACTAAAAATCAAGAGAGCTATTCTTGGACAAAAGTGAAGAAACGGTGATACAAGATGTAGATTTAGTTATATATATAGCTTGTGAGGAAACAAAGTTCATTTTTCTTCTTTTCTTTCTCCTTTTCATGAAAAAAGTAGAATCACTACCGTGTTGGGCATATAGAAAGATGATGCAAAGCTTTAATAATGCCTTTAAGCCCTGCCTACTACGACGAGCATTGGTATGCGTTAATCTTTGCTACGTAACTTTGCTTTTGATGTCCCTTCCTTGAGTCATCAGCCATGACCCCATTATCCATACATGGTCTTCTTTTTGATAAAGCCTCCATCGTTCCCTCCTTGGCCCCGATACACATAATAATAATAATAATAATAATAAAAGTTATTTCTGCAATATAGAACAAAATATTATATGCATTTTTTCAAAGGAATTAGATACACAATTTTGGATCTGAATTCCTGACATTGCAGATAAAATTTACTTCAAGTGGTAGTCTACTTCCATTACAACTAATCACATTTTAATTACAACATTATATGTATACATGTATTAAATAAAATGCTTACCTACTAAATGTGGTATTATGACGGAAGTAATATTTTATGGAGTACATGAGCTTCGATTTAGTCCTCGTACTATTTTCAAGACTTAAATATGTTTTTCATCTTTAAACTTGTCACAGGGATTATTTACGCTCATTTTTAAACCATAAAGAATTAATTTCTTTTTAATGGACCAACAAAAAAAACTATATTTTAAAAATGAAAATATATTTAAATTTATTTCCAAAATATCAAGGCTTAAATATATTTTTTCAACCCTAAATATAGTACCTTTGTTTTTGTTTGTCAAAATAATTTTATTTGATTTAAGGTCTTTATTTTTTAAAAGTAAGCATAATGGTTGTTGAACAACTTTAAAAAGTTTACTTTTTATCCATGCATCACGTTCATTTTTAAAGAATGAGGGACTTATATTAGAATTATTTTTAGAGATCAAAATAAAAAAGTGCTATATTTTCAGAGTCAAAAATATATCTAAGTCAAATATCAATTTTATTTGAACAATAAGATCAAATTAGTTCTTGAATGATATTTTTTGCATCACATAACATTAATTTAGTTCCAGACTCTAAAATCATCTTCATGTTAGAAAACTTTCCTTTAATGATCAAAATTGAAGTTTAAATGTTTTTGCAAATTGGGTAAATTAAAAAGTAATTTATTTATTCACAAAATTCAATGAAGAAAAAAAATAATTTTATGTATATAACTGTAACCTGTGCCTCTTGAATAGAGACGACAATATGAGTAAGGTCTATTGGGTCAACTCACAAAAAATGACGGGTTGGATTTTACTTTTCACCCTATAAAATTTTTTTAAACCGCCTAATCCATTTTGCTTAACAGCAAGTTGAAGTAGGTTAGGGCAAATTTGCCCACAACTCTTTTTTTTATTTAAAAAAAAAACTATGTTTTACTCCCACATGCTTTGGGTTCGACCACTGGTAACAGATTTAGGAGACATAAAATTAGCGTTTCACAATCACAAATCACATACACCGCTCTCACAGTGACGGTAGAGGCAGTCCATCTCTCACTCTCTCTCTCTCTCTCTCTCTCTCTCATCTTTCTTTGTCTTTCATGTTCTCATCTGATCTTAGTTCCCTTCTCTTCTTTTCTCATCTCAATTCTTTTCTCTTCTTTTTCATCTCATCTTTTCTCTCACACTGGCAGCAGGGACAACCAATCTTCGCATCGCACTCGCACATTTTGCAACGGACTAACAGATACGAACCAAGCAATTGCGGTGGTTTGTTTTTTTTTGAAAAAAAAACGTCAAAATGTAACAACTAAAATAATGGTGGTTATTAATATATAAAATCAATCTATCAAACATTTTCCTTCTCAAAAGTACTCATTCTCGTAAAGAAGTTTTAAAACTCATGCAACAACAGTGGTGAAGTGCAAAACGACGTCTATTCTATTCTATTCTTGGTTGGTTCCGCTATGTTGTTGTGTTTGTGTTCTAATGTTGTTTGGTTCATTTTTTTTTTTTTTTGGGTCTAAAGATCAATCCTTTTTTCATTTATGTTTTGGTTGGTTTTGTTTGAATTTAGATATATTAGAAATTTTAGTTTTTTGCTTTTAAGCTTGTGTGGATATTCATTATTTTTATTTTTTTAATCTTTTAGATGGATTAACTCATTAAACTATCTTATTTGTTTATATTTGTGGCAGATTGACCTATCAACCTGCTGACCCATCTAAAAATAAAGTGGGTTAAGTATGTTAACCCATTTTACAAAAGCAAGTCAACCCATTTATTGATTTTTAGATCAAATCCACAATAAATTAACACAAGTTAGCTCATTTTCCAAAGCTACTCTTGAGCCAAAAAAAAATATTTTTTTGGGGGAGGGTTCTAAAAAGCTCTTAATGGAGCTAAGGGAATGGGAAAAATGTTGAACATGTGGAAATTGAACTCTTGAACTAAGGCCATTACCCCCAACACAAGGACTAGCGAAGGTGTCATTCAAGCTATGGCTCTTTTAGACAAAGCAAAAAAAAAAGTGCTTTTAACGACTACATTACTATACTAATAAGTAATAATATGTTCCTATCATTTTTGTACTTGGGTTAAGAATCATATTTTACTTTATAAATAATAATAATGTTCTTATCATTTTTCTTACTTCTATTTAGAATCATATTTTAACTCAAAATTCGTTGCTTACAATAACGTTAGACAAACTTTATATATCTACAATAGTAGGGATTATAAACTTTACCTACAATTAGTATTAGGGATTCGAAAGTTAAAATCTTCACTATAATTAAGAGGGTTTACCTAACTATTCTCTCATTCCAAAATATTCGCAAGCAAATTCTTAGACTGAAAATGAATCACATTTTAATAACATTTTTTATACTCAAATTTTGGTTAACTATTATGCCAACGGGGGTTAGCGCTTTTGGCCACCTTCTGCTTATGCATTGTTTTGATTTAAATATGATTCATTGATTTCTTTATTAATGAGTAATCTATAAATATTTCTATAAGTGTTTATTAAGCTTGAAAGTATATTTTGACCCTGAATTTAGGTGAGCCTTATTTTAATAACATTTTTTATACTCAAATTTTAGTTAACTATTATGCCAACGGGGGTTAGTGCTTTTGGCCACCTTCTGCTTATGCATTGTTTTGATTTAGATATGATTCATTGATTTCTTTATTAATGAATAATTTATAAATATCTCTATAAGTGTTTATTAAGCTTAAAAGTATATTCTGACCCTGGATTTAGGTGAGCCTTTCCCTTAACTTAATCTTTTTAATAGCAAAAAATCTTAATTGTTATATTTTTTATGATCAACAATTAATTCTATAAATAATTTAGAGATTAATTTTGATACACTATTAATATAACATATTTTACGCTAACAAAATAAATCCCTTTTTTTATGACTTTTAAAGTAGTTTTGATAAGAGGCAAATGAATTTAATGACGTGACCATATATAATTAAATAATTATATAAAAAAATTTATTTAATAATACATCAAAATTGAATTCTATAGTTTAAATAGACAAACTATAAAAATATTTCGTGTCTCTTGAAAAAAAAAAATAATTCGTTGCTTTCTTTATGTGAACTATCATGCAGTTACCTACATCGGCTGTGCAAGCCCAAAACGGACGTGGGCCTCATTTGTCGGGCTCGTAACTGCGAACACTAACACGCAGAATGGATAAAAAATTCCCTTCTGCTACGCACGTGAAGCTTACGCTTATACATATTTCGCTTTAAATCAATTTGTTAATTAGTTGTTCTCTATTTTTCGTTTCTCCTTCTATTATTATGGGTTTTGGCAAAACCGTAATATTATTTACAAAAAAGGTCTAGATGTTTCTCTCAGAATGAGCTGCTAGCCAATGCCCCATTAATTGCATAATAATGATATTATAGTCTTAAATTCATCATAAATTTTATATATGTTGAAATTTTAATTATTTAAAATATAATTTATAATTATAATATATAAATATTATAAAAATTATTAATTAATATATTACCATGTGTCTGATTTACCGTAAACTTGATTCAACAGAAACATTTTTCTTAATTGCACTAGGAAGGGAGCACCTAGCCTACAGCCACATCTATTAAATTTGGACGAATATAGGGTCTAAAAGTCCAAATCCTACAGTAGCTGCTGAACCTTCACCTTGTTTCTGCTCTAAATTATTGGAGGGTTTGGACAGCATTAAAAGATCTTTTCAACATCGAGGGCTACCACACAAATGCCCACCTCATTTTTTTAACGAATAATCTTAAATAATCCTACATTGAGACTAACAAAATATACTCCAAAGTAATCCCCCATAGGAAAATGACATCTAATCTTAGCCAAAGACTGTGATGAACCAAATGGCAAGTGTTAATTACGGAGTGCCACGACGATGCAATATTTTAATTTTTCAAGTCAAACAAAATGAGTCCAAAATCTCACACTTCTCTATCTGCGCGATAGTAGCATACTGTATATAATAATCAATGGCATTGCATAGTTAATTTATTGTCATAGATGAGTTTTGTAGTGATTAATACTATATGATAAAATTATTGTGTTCTACCTAGGGTTCCCGACAGGATGGGAATCATATTGTAACACATGCTATATAATAATCATTTGTAACTTGTGCTTTCTGAGTACTAATGCCCACGTTTTATTACAGAAATGGTAACGGCGATGGTCATGGTCCGGGAATACAGTCCTGACATTTCATTTTCTCAAGTTATCAAATTCGCTGTCTCATTAAACGCAGGGATTATTATAATCTAAGTAACAAAATCAATGTCAACCATATTCATTGAAAATAAAAATTAGGGTTTGAATTTGGTGAAGGATTGATTTTGGAGTATATTAGTATTTTGTTATGGTAACAATTAATGCATTGAAAAATTACAGTTCCGAACATAATGTCTTGTGAATATGTATTAATTATTGTTGTTAGAGATTTGTGCCTTAGAAGCATCTAAACTTTGTCTCGATCTCTTCGAGTATTTCACACTATAAACTAATCCTGATCATCTAGGTTTCCGTATGCTCAAGGAGGAATCTTACATTTTATTTATTGCAATTATAGCACTTAGATTGCACATCCTTAACTGTGAACATACAAGGAATTGCGGATGATATAAAATAGGCCTTCTTTTTCTTGGCAGTACTAGCGTTGTTTTAGAATTGGCTTGATATCTCGGCTTATACTATTCATAAAGATTGCAATTCTTTAATGTTTATGTATCTCTGATTTTTTTTTTTTTTTTGAAAAATTAAAGTTGAATCAATATTATCAGTTAATTGAAGTTTAATTTTCATGTAATTAATAAATACTACATTTGATAAGTAATGTAAACAAAGGTTATAGATTGGAATCTTCAATTATCACTGGAGGAGATTGTTAATTGGCTTCATTTAATCGATTATATAGCCATCCAACACCTTTGATAGAGAGAGATTGTACTCAACAGAGCTATTGATATATTCCCATCATTTGAATATGGTGAGCATATGTCACTTCTACCCAAACTTAAAAGGAGCACACAAGTAATATTGATTGAGGCTAAGGTAACTATAATATAAAGAAACGATTAGATTTTTGGATGGCACATGTCAATAATCTAAAGAGGAAAAAAGGCAATTAATGATGCTATAGGACCCAGTTGGGGTGGTTGTGATGTCAGTTTTTAGGTCTCTTTTTGTTTCTTTTGTGCTTAAATGTTACCTCTGTAATATCCTTTTGTGCTCTCCACCGGTTTTAAGTGTTGGATGCATTTAATTATCGAAAAAAATAGCTGGGCTAAACATTTTTATCTGCTTCGCTTCTCCTAAAGCTTCTTTTTGCGCCCCCCCTGTTATATGCTAGTGTATATAACGTGAGTTAATATGTTTTTATTATATAATTAAATTATTGATAAAGAATAAACGACTTTAAAATTTCAAATAAACAACCCACTAAAAATCTTCTATTTTTTAGATTAAGTTTATTCATTTTGAACTGTCAAAACTAGACTTAAATTTTGTTATATTTTATCAGAGGGAGTGGCTATTGCCACTTCTTATCATCTATTACCACTTCCTATTTAATGAACTTTTGTTTAATTGTCCCAAAATGTTCTTTCTCTTTCATAATCAAACTAATCATATATTGTTACTTCAATAGTATCATTTTAATAAAATGTTTGCCTGTGAATGTTAATTTTTTTACATTGATCGTGAATGTTAATTAAATTTTAAAATTCTGATTAATAATTATTAAATAAGTTTAATTGATATGTATTGATAATATAAAAGAGTTTTATAATATCATCCAATTATATGCTTGTATTAGTAAGACTTTTAATATAGTAGGTGATTGATTCAAACACTTTTGTTGATTTAACAATACATAATTAGATATCTCTGTAAAATTTTTTTATACTGATAGTGTATATAAATTATATCCTTATTTCATTTAATTAAAAACTTATCCTGCTAACAATAATTATTTTATTTAATTGAAAATTTATCATGTTAGCAATAATTTACCTATTTTCATTTCATATCATATTTAGAGAATATTAAAGAATAATGTAAAAATTCTATTATGCTGACAAAAAGTTTTGTGAAGTAAAAAATTCAACATAATCTAGAAACTATATTTAAGATTAAGAGAATCAATTTGTTACACAATTATATTTTTTGTTTTTATGTGAAAATATAAATTTAATATGTTTCATAAGCAAAATGAGTAAAAAATGAAATATTTTTCATAAAATAAAATATTGTCGAATTACAAATAATAAAACATTATATTAAAAATGAAATTTTGAAGAAATATTAATAATATTAAGTATGAATAAAACTAGAAATAATAATAGATTATTAGTTTAATTACAAAAGATAAAGAATGACATTTTAGGATAATCAGGCAAACATTAATTAAATAAGGAGCGGCAATAGCCACTTCCTTTATCAATATGAATTTACTAAAAAATTATAAGGAGTAGGCTTTATCTTACTCATTATTGTAGGCTTTGTAGCTACATTATGTACAAAGAAAATAAATACTTTCATGACTGTTTCAAATTGAACATAATATTCCTTATTAAAGTATGATATGATTATAATATCTTCCCTAATAGTAAAAAATTAATAAAACGAAAGATACGCTCTAACGGTTGAGTGGCTTTGTCGGAGCTGATATATAAACTGCTTTCCATTGTTTACATGGTAATAGAAATAACAATCAATAATCCAATTAACTGTACTTTACATTATTAAATTTTGATTAAATCAAATAGCCTATCCATTTCTTGCATAATAAATTTAAGATATAAATATATTTTTAGTCCATATAAATACAGATCATTTTGATTTTGGTTTCTCCAAAATTTTTGGTTTGTTTTCAATCCCTCTTTTTTTTAATATTAGGTTTTTGGTCCTTGTTGTTTACACCAAGTGTTAAAAGGTGATATTTATAAGAAACAAAAGAAAATTCTGAAAATATTTATAAAGACAAAAAATAAAATTTCCAATATTTATAAGACTAAATGCATTTAAAACACTTGTAATGACTAAAGTTTAGAATAACAGAGATTAAAAGTTAAAAAAAAAAAAAAGAAGGACCAAAATCAAAGCAAAACATTTAGAAGGACTAAAATCAAAATGAATTATATTTATATATAAGGACTAAAAATATTTTTAAACCTACATTTAAATTATTGATGAAATTCATCTACATTCACCTACATTTGAGAAAAATAAAAATATACAAAAGGGAGAGTAGAAATGATAAATCCTCAACCGTATGAGATGAAGAAATGAGCTCAATTTTTTTGAAAAAATAATCTTTATAAAAGAAATACATAACTTTTGAACTTTTGCAATTAAAAAATAATTTTACATATCGTTCAAGTCAGTTGAATTTATTGGAATATATACCTCATGATTTTGAAAAAAAAAATCCTATATATATTGATAGTTTTATAATTCATGCACCACACATTAAGCACAAAATGGCATACGTTTTAAGTAGTCATTATAACTAAACGAATTGTAGCGTATCATTATAACTAGTGTTAGAATTGAGCTCGAAAAGAATAAGCCTCACATTGGTTTTCTATGCTTACAATTCTATAGAGAAATTATTGAGAATAATTGTAATAAATTATGAGTATAAAGTATATTACAATATCAACTGATATTCATATTATATCTTTCACATGATTTTTGAGGTAGTTATAGTAAGAGTCAAACAATTTTAATGATATGATTATGATTGAATAATTGTGTAGAAAAATTTATATTAATAATATATTAAAATTAAATCTAAATATTAACCTACATTTACTTTTAAAATATGAGAGAGAGAGAGAGAGAAGTTTTAGATAAATCATTCTTATATAATTTTTTTTTAATCAAAATCATATGTATTATTTTATCAAAAGTAATTTTGTTTGAATTGGATAGAACCTCTATAGGAAGTTAAAGCTCTTCCTTCTAAGCTTTAATGTGATTGCATACTTAGGATTTGAATTCGAGATATTTGATTAAGCTAAAACTGTTACTAACCTATGCTTTTTTTTTTTTGGTTACATTTGTTAATAAAAATAATATTTCTAGTATGATTATTATAACTCTTCAAACTTTATTTCATCAGTTGGAAGCATAATGTTTAGCCAACACTATTTGCTGAGTAGACCCCCCAAACAAATGTATTTGATCAGAATTAACCCTAAATTCACTTAAAACGGGGGAAGCCACAATACGAGCTTATGCAAAATTCCTTGTGATATAACTATGCATAATAAACAAATTCAATTCACTCCCAATAAACTATAGCTCAAATGTTATCTTTTTTAGTTAAAAATGTTATTTTTATTTTTTTAAAAATTTATTATAAATATATAATAAGAGAGATATATATAAGATAGTGAATTTGTCTTTAATTTTTATGACTAGAGAGATGATGTGGTTTGGGTAAGGTCTCCCCCTATTTTCCTCTCTCCTAGTTGCCTCTCTTGAGCTCCCAAATTCATATATATATATATATATATATGAAAAGTAACAGCCTAAGAACCGAGAGTCCCTTTGACGGCATTTCACTGAAATTTGGGACACACGTGATTTGATTATTTTGAGAGTGGGTGGCTTTGAGGTTTCACTGTCACCCTTACCGACACGAGGACGTTTTATATACTATTATTAATTATTAATTTATGTATAAGGAGATAAATGTTTTGCCGTGATAAATGCAAATTGGGTTCTCCAAGTCAAAGCGGTTACGTAGCAATCTTTGAACCGCACAAAATTTAACAATATACAAACCGAGGCAAGGATGCCAATTAATGTAGCCCTGGGCATTGCGACCGTATCAACGTTGCCCAAAATTAACAATATTGTTCGTGCAGCCCAATAAATCTAAAAATTTAAACTAAACTAATAAAATTAATTTAGATTGTCATTTTACGTCAAATTAAGCTAAATCAGTTACTCGGATTTATAATCTTTTAGTCCAAAATCTGAATACTCAATTCGATTGCTCGATTAACTATATTTTTAATTTATTTTTAAACTTTCAAGATTTTAGGCTTCGGCTTTAATAATTAATCACTCTTTATATTTTTTTTTGTTTTTATCTAACACTCTTTATATTCTTTGTTTGCATTCATTTAAAATATTTCACATAATTATTAAGTATCTTATAATTAAACTTTGGAAAAAGTCTAAAAAAATTCTCTTCAATTTTGATCTATTACACTTTGATCCTATTACTTTAAAAATATACAAATTGATCCTTAAACTTTTTTATATATATAAGTTACTACAGTTTTATAATAGATATTTATTTTTTGATGAAAAGTTATATATGAAAAACACATAAGCTCTACAATCTCACTAAGAGTCCTTACATATTGAAAAGTAACAACACCAAAGTGTATATAAAGCAAAGTGGAAAGAACTTTTTTAGATTTTTTTTGTCAAAAAATAAGCATTTGTTACCAAATTATAGTAATATGCACATATTAAAAAATTTTAGGACCAATTTGTATATTTTTAAAGTATCAGAATCAAAGTACACATAGACCAAAATTGAAGGAGAGTTTTTAAGACTTTTCTCTTAAACGTTACATCACTATTGGTTGTCTTAAGATTGAATACTTAAAAAATTTATAATTTATACATTTTCACTTCAATATATATGATGACTCGAACCAAACAGAAGCTAATTAAGCTGAGTGAATTCAAATCAAACTGATCCATTTACACCCCAGGCACCATATAATATATGATCGCACATAATTTCCCTAAAATCCAGAGCATTGATCTCTATCTGCGCTGCAAAGTTGTGCTTTAGCTAGATCGAAACTTTGGAAAGAACTTCTTTTGAATAAGATACAAAGTCCCTTGCTTAAAGCGGGTTTATTTTTCTTTGGTTTCCTTTTTCCTGTCTACCACCTAATGAGCATCGTGAAGATTTCTTTTTGTTCTGCTAAAGCCTTAAAGGGTAAAATTATAGAAATCAAAGAGAATATAATGATAAGAAATGATTTGTTGAGAGACGACCCTACGCGGTTTATGTCTCGATCTTTAGTCGACATGATTGTAACAGTTGTGATTCTCACTATATGAATGATATAGGAATCTTTAAGGGAGTTGGAATATCACCCGTAGAAAAATTGTCTGACCCATATCTTTCCTTTGCCAGTACTTCCCTGCTTTTTCCTTTTTTATTTTCATTCTATAGCACTTAATTAGTGGATTGCTTGTCACAAATTAAGAGGACCATTCATTGGAGTAAAAGTTATTAATTTCCTATCAACTAATTAGTGGAGATGCGTTTTGTTTGGTGATTGGTGACTAAGAAAAGAAAGGGTTTTACATGCAGGCAGTATATATTGTCAAGAATATATTGCAATCCATTCAGATTGCCCGAGAGTGTTACATATATATACCAGCAGCAAACATAGAGGATTTCTTTTAAGCAGCATAAGAGAATATTAACTGGGCAACCTTTTCAGACATTTAGGATAAAAATCTGAATCATATATATCCTTTTCTTTTATATAAATCAAAAGTATATGGTATGATAAATGTAATGGATGACTTGAATAATATTCTTCCGAAGTGTAACGAAATCATTTCGGACGTGGCTTTCCTAATATGAAAAACAAAAAATTGTTCCTTTGAAAATAGACCACAACCTATCAATGAGAATTTTCTTCGGTTGAACCCCACACATTGAAGACTTCAAAAGTAGTAAGGGTTCTTCTTTTTCCAAATGAGTCCTAGCTATAAGCACATAGGCATATAGGATATATCCCTTTCCTTTCCTAATACTCCACAAGAAAAATAAACAAAGCAAAGGAACATTTTGAGTACATGTTTTGAGAGATGGATGATAAGGTTCCCCACAGATCTAGTTAGACTACAGACTGAAAGATAATATGCGAGATTTTGACAAGAACCCATTAACATAAATTTTGGCTTTGTTCCCTGTCTCAATCTTACATTTTTCTTGCTTCACTTTATATAAATCCACACATATATTCTCTTTAAGAAAAGGTATACATAATTGTGGGAGAGAGATGGATGGTCCTACAAAGTCTTTTAGGTACTCAATAATCAAACTGGAAATTGGTGGTTTGTCATGGAAGTCTAGATACACAAGCAAAGGTTCCCTCTAAATTGGAGTAAATATTTGCTTGGATGGAGCGGTAATAATATTATATAATGTTAAGACTGGGTTAGCAACTCGGGAAGGTTAGATTCCTAGAAGTCCTAAGCTTTTGCCTATTTGAATTGAAAGCTCCTATTTTGCCAAAACTTACACACTACAAATACATTACTTACAGACTAACATCAGATTTATTAATAATTTTAGTTCACCTTTTATTCTTTTACATATTCTCATCGTTTCTATTTTATTAATAAAAGAAAATCCCAAATATCTAGTAAAAGGATTTATTAAGAATTTTAGTTTACCTTTTATTCTTTCAAATCTAAGACGAATTCTTAAAAAGAATAGGAGGAAAATCAAACCAAAAGTGTGATTATTGAGGTAGTTCAATCCAAGACAGATCTTGGAACAAAGATGAGATCGTTCTTCAATGCTCCAGTTTAAAAAAAATAAATCTTTAACAACAGTACTTCGGTGGTTTGAATAGATTTAATAATGTAGATCACAACGTGATAAATTGTTAAAAGAAGGAGAAAAATAAAGCTAATTTTTTTTTTTTTTTTCAAAAAGAAGACACTTTGGATAAATTCTGTTTCCACCATCTGAAAAGAGGGAGGATTTGGTATGTTGAACAAGCCATACTGATCTAAGCCATGGAAAAATTAATATCTTTGAATGAGAAACCCAAGCCCAAAAAGAAATTAGGCGATGCGTCTCTGAAATGTAAAAGACAAATCCGAAATTATCATCCAAATTAAAAGAGGTTTATCAAAAATGTACTTTCATGTTTCTTTTTAACAAATAGCGCCTTTAAATGCAGGATTGCCTGTTTAAAGGGATCTGAAGCAAAATTTAATGAAAAATAACGCATGATTGCTGATCAGAAGGTCAATTAGTTGGATATTAAGTTCAATAACATCCAACAAAATTTGTGACTGAGAATCCAAATATTTCGAATCCCCGAAATTAACACGATAGACAATAAATCAGAAATATATCTCAGTTTATTATGCATGAACTATCTTCCCACCCCCACAAACCCCCCCCCCCCCCAACACAAAAAGGGCACTGGATCCATGAAATAAGGAGGCTAAATCAGCTTTACATTACTTATTTTTCAATGATAAGGCAGTACATCTATACTTTTTTATAAGAATTGTCTGAAAATTATGTTGTTGTATGAGCCTATTACAAGGATTTAGATCAGAAATTCATTCATGCATTTATTCAAAGAAGATCGGATCAGAGTTTTGTGACAAAAACGGCATTGTTTTCCTTTTTAAAAATTTATTAATGTTGTTGAAGTATATACGTAATTCACGATGCTTGAGATATTTGATAAATAACGTTAATTTGTTTTGGTAATTTTTAAATATATATATTATATTCAAATAAAAAAAATACATATATGTTTCTCTAAAACTGTGGTTTGACCTTGATTGAGTCTCAAATCTTTGACCCTCTTCCTTGAACGATTTAACTCATCGATCCTACTTTTAGAATGCTGTTCAGGGCTATTGCATCCATACGACTAAGATGCTACAGGGGTGCGCTAATCAGAATATTCAAAGCAAAACAGACTAAGGTAAGGTGAAGATAATTTAATGAGTACCAAAAGGAAACGAATTAAGATAATATGTCTAAGATTATGATCATAGGATTCTCCAATAATCCCACATTTTAATGTATTTAAATGTAAATTCTAAAAGAACATCATCTTTAGCTGCGCTTTTCAAGTTGATACACCACGTTCTTCCAGTCACTGCAGTTTGATACCAGTTCAAGTGTATATTATCGGCCCTCCTATTTGTTATGCTGAATACGCATTTCATGGCTGGCTGCTCAAAATTTATCACATGAATGTAGAAATTAAAAGGTACAAAAATCTATACAACAAAAGCAAATAGAATTAAAAATAATAATAATAAGCAAAAGCCAGTAGAAAGGCAAAAATTTGGCAATGTTAGGGCATGGTTGATTTCAGAAAATATTTTTTCTGTTTTTGTTACTTATTTTTAATATTAATTATAAAACTGTAATTTTATTTTCATTCTGTTTCTTTTTTAAAAAATTAATAAAAACAATTTTTACTGTTCATTTTACAACATTTAAAAAAAAGGAAATAAAATAAAAATATAAAATATTTTTTTTAAGTAAACGCCCTTAATATTTTTATAAATCATTTCATTTTTACACAAAAAGTAAAAAAAAATCATTTCATTTTGGGCCAGCTATGACCACAAGTCATAGCCTGTGATTTCTCAATTGGTTCAAAATCCAAATCTCTTCAGAAGAGCCCAGTTTCTTTAAGTGGAACCCAATTAACCCAAACTAGTTCTCTTGTAATGGAACGAACCCCAGTATCAAACCCAACACTGAAGTTTTGTTCCTGTGTGCGTCTCAACGTTTTTTCGGCCTTGGTCCCAGGTAAAAATCTCCTTCGGGTATCCAGCTCCTTTTTAACAGATCCAAATGTACTTCCAGCCCAAGACCACTAGTAGCCCTACTGGGATCCAAGAAACAACTACCCCCTCCTCCGCATCCAAAAAAGGAGTACTCGAAATGAGCAAATAAGTTGACCAAAATTTTAAAAAACAAAAAGAGAGAGAGAGAGAGAGAGTGCAAATAATGTTTTATTCTAAATCAGCTAGCAAAACATGCTGGTAAAATGCTCATATTTTTAAAAACATGTTTAACTTCTTACCTCCTCTTTCATTCGTTTGACCAAGCACGTTGTTGAAGATCTCTTATCCATCGCTTCATTGTCGAACACACGATAGTTATGTAACAGATGGATTAGCTAAGCGACAAGCTGATGTTTATTAATCGCAATACTAGCGTGAATTTCCTCGCTATAAGAAATCAGCACACGATCATAGCAGTATCATTGTTGTCACACATCGCGTACATAAACATGTTAAATCTGTGCAAATGGTTAGTTTTTCAGTTAATTCGCAATTGCCAACGTTTGTACTCACATGAATTATTACCTATTCACGTCCCATCTGTCGACTTTGAATTAAGTCTACGTACACATCGATAATATTGCCTAAGTTACGAAATTTTTTAAGTGCATAAATCATATACAAAATAGATGCCACTATGAAACAAGCTAATATATGGTTCTAGCTTCAAAAAATTTAGTCAAATCACATGTTACTTGAACACATGACATTTATGCATCCTTGGCCAGACGGCAGATGCATAAAATTCAAACCCGCCGTCCTACTTGGGAGAGAAATGTCAGCAGGAAATGGGAGGAAACACTCGTGGAAAAAGTTTATGAGAATGTTTCTAAAATAAGAGTGTACCTAATTATGTAAGGTATTTAATCTAAAAATATATCCTTTTTTTTTTTCGTTAAAAACAAACTCACTTTACGAATATATCAATTACTATACATGAACAATAATATTGTTTTGGAAAAGGCTACGTACATGAGATGGCTTACACCAACAGCTTTTGAAGAACTGTCAAAATGAAATAGCATAATCATTTTGAGCATGGGAAAACAAATCATGTATTTTTTTTTTTTTTTCGTTCTGTGATGCAACTCGCAGACATTTTCTGGGCCAGACACCATTATTCATAGCAGTAGTGTAGCTAACTCACATATGTCAGTAAGTAATCAGAGAAAGAATAGCGCATAAAATGGATATCAAATTACAGTTTTTCAACCACCAACGCGGAATCCACGTCCTTGCCACTAACATTGATCAGCAGAACAAATAAAGGAAAGAAGATACCGAGAGAAAACGAGGAATTTCTTTTTAACTTTATTCAAGTAGTTCTAGGTACAAGGACCTATTGCTACAAAAAGAATGAATGAACATTAAAAAGGGAAGCAGCCGATGGCATTAAATGAGTAAACTATGGAGAGACCCATGTTCCTAACAAGACCTAAATGACTGATCAGAAAAGAAATTTACATTGAAATAGAAGTCACTAACCCAATTTCTAAGTTCTAGCCTCGCGGTCAGGTTCACCCGCCAAAGTTGGAAAAACACCTCGGCCCGAGAACCCAAAGGATCACCACCCCGTGCAGATTGCCCCAATGTTAGGCCCTGCACAAAGAATGTAAATCTTATCCTAATTGGTTAAATTTGTTGCCGCTGCTTCCAGAATCAATCATTTGGTTGTTGTGGTTGTTAGAAAGCCCATTAGCTAAATGAAGTTAGCAAAATTAGACCCTCGATGGCGTTCCGCAATCATTGTGAGGCAACTTGAAAATTCAATTCAATCTGCTCTCTAAGCCCAAAAATGAGGGGCCTCGGACTTTAAGGCGCTTTGGCCCGATCTCAATGGAAGGCGGTCCCCCAATAGTCTGCTGCACCTTATCTCTCCGGTGGTGATCTCGTTGCCTACTTATCTCCTCATTGCCAAACTTCTTATACCTTATCGAAATGGGAATGCTGTTTCCCCTGTCAATTCTGTACCTCGAGGGAATCTGACCATCAACTTTATGATTAACAGGGTGACTATGTTTGTAACTTGATTCATTGGTTCTGATGAAATCCGTTGGTTGCCCGCTTCTTCCTTCGGGAAGGACTTTCTTCAATCGTTTGAGTCCCTGCTCATACAGACAGACAGATATATATTGTGTCATCATGGTCCATGCATTTGTACAGCAAAATTGGATAGCCAATTTAGGAAAAGATAGAAAATATTGGACATATAATTGGTGAAACAAAGACAGAGAAGAGGCAGCAGATATACATGATGGACTGATAAAAAGAAATTCGATGAATACTTGACAATACCTGCTGCTCAGAATGCTTCAAAGACAAAGAATCATTCGCATTTCTCCTCTCTGCTTTCAGAGAAGAAGGGCGCTTTACCCTAAACATCTCTGAATCAGAATCATCACTCCCGTTATCCACAATGGGCTTTGTGTCAAATCTATGATGATCACCCAGCAGTTTACATGAACTTTCATGATACTTAGCAGGGCAGAGTGAAGATTCACATGCGCCATTGGATATTCTTTCACCAGACTGTCCAAAATCAGCACTTCCTAGCTTTAAGTTGGCATGCCCCTCAGCCTGCTAGCAGAATTGAATAAACGTGCAGGGCTTTAGTTCAGGACTAATAGCTGTTTTAACCCCAATGCAAATATGCAATGACAATATTAAGAAACCACATTCTCAGGACTTACATTTATGAGAGCAGAGGAGGTTTCAAGAGGTTCTGAAAGAGAACAAAGAGTGGATGCAGCAGAAGAAAAGGAAACTTCAGACACTTCTGGTATATGATATTCCAAGCAATGTCTGAAAACAAATTGACTTTGTGTACCACACTCTTGTTTATTTGTTGTCTGCTCTGGAGTTGTATAAAATTCAACAACAGAATCAAGCTTCAGCTCACAATAAGGTGTGTATCCATTTGCCTCAGCTTTCCGAAACATATTTGACAAAGGATATGAATACATGTTTTGGTCACTTTGGGTTTGCTTAAGTATCTCATCCAGTATCCCATCTTCCTGCTCAAACATCTTCGCTGCAGCTTCCATATCCATAATATCCTCCCTCAAATAAAGAGTGTATTTGCTCCCACAGGTGAAGTCAAGAGATTCAATATCTGGATCATCAAAATTTTGCAGACATTAAAAATGAGAATATTTGTATGATCAAATATGCATGCAAGATAAATTAATCAAGTGAAAAAAGTTCATTCTTGCCCAAAACTCTGTCATATGGTTGAAAATCAAGATATTGCATTTCTCATTATTATGCTATATAATATTGACAAAGGAATTGACTACTGATTTGGCAAACAAATATATGGTGAATAGTATTAAAGCATGGCATCAGACAAGCACATGACAACCAAACATAATCAAGATGAAAATGACATAATAGTCGATAGTATTCAGCAAAGCTTACTATGTCGTAGGCATACTGGATGCATGCGACAGTTGCAATCAACAAAAGCAACATAACAGTCACGTTTGCAGAGGCTACAGAGAATCGCGCCATGGGAATGAGAAGAGACGCTTATATATGCTCTTGATTTCATTAGGAACCATCGAGCACAATGCTGGAAACGCATCAAATTAACAAAAGAAACCTTAATGCAATTATGATAGAGCAGGTCTGTAGAGGGGAAGTCTGGATCTTCAAGCTCCAAGGATGTATAAAGAAGCATTGCTTCTTTGCAGAGAAGTTCTTCATGGGGCAGCAAAGGAACCCTATTAAGAATTGCATATCTCCGGCTAGCAATAGCCCCTAAAGGAAACCAATCTCCAATTGCAAAATTCACAGCTTCTCCACAGTTGAAACCTAGAATTTTAATGAAGATATGCAACATTAATTTTTGTCTTTTTCATGCAATAACTGCACTGGAGCAGGTAGTGGGACATATCGTTCTTGGAACTAAAAATGTATTGAAATGAGCAAATCTAACCATGACTGAAGCCAGCATGATATGCCCTAGGGAAGGTTATTACAAACTCCCCCGGCTTTTGAACAGCCTTGTAGACAGGGACTTCATGCTCCAACAAAATATTTGGTGGAAACAATGTCGTTTTCCCAAGGAGAACATCAAAGGCCCCATCTTCCCCATCACTTGACAAAATATCATTAGTATACACATGTTCTCTCACCATCCTTTCAAAGTCCAAAGCCGCATGACCTGGAATACCGTACCATGTTTTTGATGCCCCACAATGATGATAATTAATGCTGCCATAACAGTAATAATATATTGATATCATTAAATAAACATATAAAAGAGGACTTCTTTGATAGTGATAATGTCATCTAAAATTTATTATAAGTAACATTTACCTGTACAAATAATGATCCTCCACGTGCCAAGCAAACATGCTGAACAGCATTCCAATGTATAACATGGGTTCCGTTACTCCCTGAAATAAAACCCAATGTAAATCACATACAGAAGTGTAGTACAAAAACTACTTTTGTCCAATATAAGATACTTCCATACCGGAATTGACGACTCCAGGAGCCGCAAAGTTGATTTGGGCAACTGGGAAAGTTTCTAAGATCATAGAGAAAGAAGTATTCAGTACATTAATCAAAATACCAAAGTCAAAGCATGAAGCATCTGTTTGTTAGAATATTTCTTCTTCTACAAACAAAGAAAAGATTTGTTAATAAAGGAAAGGACAAAAAGAAACCCTAGTAGAATTAGCACCTTCAAGTTCCAGTTGCTGCTCCCAAGCTGATCAGTCGGAGAAGATGAAAAGGCACTCCCATCAACATCACATGCATATTCTACACTTTCCATCTTCCCACAACCAATTTCTTGCCAGAACTCTTTTTCCAAGTACGAGGCAGGAAGACATCCAGCACTGCAATATCTTCGTGCAAAAACCTTGTTGGCCATTTTCTCAAAATCACGAAATGTATAATATCTGGTTGAAATACAATTGTGTCAACAATAAACAAAAGTCATAATATTAAATGAAATTATAAACACTAGCATACACAGTAAAGAAACTGACCTTCCACTCATAAAAAAGGTGACTTTGTCTTCAGTATCCCATTCAGCAAGGCGAAGAGGCTGCACTCTAGTTGTAAACTTGAATCCTGCTTTCTCCTTCATTAAAACAACCCCAGCAGGAACAGAAGCACTCAAAGGAGAAATAATCTTGCATATACCTGGAATTTATCATTGATTCAAATGGAAAGTATTTAGGTCACAATTTTATCAACCTATAGATTCCTCGTAAATAAAATTTCAGATTCGCAAATATGCACGAGGTAAAAGAGGAATGCCTACTTTACAGTGATGTTACTAATAGGCCTTTTCCAGCTCATCATGAATTATTAGAGTTGCCAAATGCTACAGTACAGGTAAGGAAATTGGAAGATAACCAGAAATCTAGACCAAAATATAAAGATCTTAAGCTAGGACCTTCATCACCAGCTTGAGTTTGCTTCCAACAAATTATAAAGTCTTCGTATATCCTTTCCCAAAAAACGAAGCAAGATATATAACATGCAAGGAGGCAACTTTCATTTCATTAAGTTGAACCTTCAAAATTATTGATGTATTCCAAATTATTGATGATAATCCCCTTAGTAATACACCAAAAGTTGGAGGAAGAGATGGAGTGATGAAAACCTTGGAACAACGAGCACAATTATTCACTTAGGAAGCAAGGAGACAAAATTGAAAGAACAAAAACATCTAACTCGTGTCTTCACACGATATCATGAGCTAATTGACTTTTCAATTTTATTTTCCTTCGAGTATAAAGAGAAGAAAAGAGATTTAAAGCTACAAATAAATACCATTAAAAACAAACATAACAATGTTGTCGGAATCTTAGAATTGTTAATAACTAATCCCTAACTACAATTTCCTACTTTTTAGGATACAATTTGTATGAATGATCATCCTGTTGTTCACCAACTACATTTTATATTACATCATGATACACAACAATTTTATTGGCAAAACAGGAATTTTCTAAAAAGTACAGTTGCATTAATTTAAAATAATAAAAAGACCAAGCCCATGAATGAATGTGTTTAAGGCTATAACTTTCTCTACATATAGTTATGGCATTTCACAACATACTCTATCCTCATCATTCGAAGATGACTTATCCACACAATCAACACCCTACCAACACACCCAAAAGCTGGATTTGAGAAGTGACTCAAGCATCGGAATGCCTAGTGTGGTGCATTTGTGAATACACTCGTTTGCTAATATCAATGCAAAATACTAAATGAATACATAATAGAACAAATATTAAGATTCAATAGACCAAAGTTATACCATATTTAGATGCTTCAGGAGCTATCTTTTGCAAATAAACCAAAGGATCCTCAAATTCCTCTTTTGTTGGAGAATACACAGGACACTCTGGAATTTTATCAATCCATTCTAGATCACTGGTGTCAAACTTATCCACCTTCCGCTTGGAAAAGGCATCTGCATTACCAAGCAATCTCACACCACATGACGCCGAAGCTCTCAGAGCATCTCCTCCACTTCTGTTCATCATGTTGGCTACACTTGTGTCAGAGGCAGTGACAGACTTTGCTCGCTGAAGCCTTTTACGCTTCAAAATTTCTAGCCCATTTCTAGCTTCCTTAGATAAACGCACTCTTCCTTCCACCTGTCAGTTGTTTCATCATTTCACAGTCAGATTGGCAACTATTTAAATATTTAAATATTAGGATAAAGTTAACCGCACAAAAGGAAGCAAAATTACACCACCACAATGTGAAACCCAATAGATGTGTCATTAACAATTAACATACTAAAGCATAAACTTAGTAAGCATCACTAGAACTTCAAATCAACAGGCAAATAGTCAGGCAAAGCATTGCCCAGTCATTATTCAAGAAATGAAGCAAAGGAGTGTCAATGTACAGCACCATTTCTGATGCATTAGCTAACTCCAGTTGGAAAAGAATTTAGTTCAACAGAAAGATAGGAATAAACTTTCAACTCAAGCAAGCTAAAACAATCCAGGGCCCAAACAAACGTAGTCTTCTTTGGCATGTTACCATTTAGGAGTCGATAAGTCGATGACTAGGGCCAATTGAAGTGTGCTACGTCAAAACTGCACCCTGAGCTGAACGTGAATCACCCCCTTCGGAAAAGTAAATCGCCCAGAGAAAGAGGGAAAAAAAAAAAAGTTTCTCCGAAATTGGTACAGGAAAGACGAAAGGGTCAACAGAAAACGATCTTATAGAAACATTCAACAAATGCATGCGCTGAAATTTGAAAAGTTTCCTCCTCTCAACATCATTACTGCCACCTTAACATAATCCAATCAAACAAAAAGTAGTTTTAAACATCTATACGAAATACAATGAACCACATAATATTCCACATAGACAAAAAAGAAGACAGGCCCAGAATAACACTATTAACCCTTGATTAAACTAAATTTTCGAAGTTCCTATTTTAGAAAGACGAGGAAAAAGAAAATAGAAGAGCCCCGTTGCTTTTTTCTTTCCTATAATTTTCAAACGAGCTGTACGGTTTACTTATTAAAGGAAAAACATCCATTTTCGCAAAATGCACCTTACGCATCAATCCATAGCATGAATTGTAATATACTCTAAGCTTGAAAAAGGATAGAAAAAAATTAAATCAAATTACGAGTTGTGATTTGACAATAAAAAAATTTCATCATTCAAGCTAACAAAATAGGAGAAAACGCATCCAAACCGTAAGAAAGCAAAACAATGTCCAAGATCTGAACAATACACCGGAGGAAAATGCATTTCGCAGAGTGTTTCAAGCATTAATCAAATACAAAATTAGAAAGTGAGAAATAAAAAAAATTTCTTGCAATAAAGCATGATTGACCTACCATTTCATTACGAAGCCGCTCCCTGTAGTCCTCCGTCTTCGCTCACTGGAACAAACGAATCACAGAAGAAACAATCAAAGAACCGAATCCAAATCACAGAGCCAAACCCTAAGTCACGATCCCGGACGGTGCAGATTAAGAGCGAGCCGAAAACTGCAACCAGGCTCGCCACATTCTCGAACAGCGCCGAGTCCAAGGCCGGAACCGCGTCGCCGAGAGATCCAGCGCCTCGTAGGAGCAACCGCGGCAAGTTGCGAAGGGAATGCAAGCGCTTCAATCGGAAGACGTGACGAGATTCCACCGGCGGCGGAGAACGAGGTCGCCGAAGACGGAAGCGGTTTTCCGGCGCGCGGAAGAGGTTTACCGGCGAGGTGAGAGAAAACGGAGAGAAACAGTGGATGAGGAAAGAGAGGAAACGAATGCTTAGAAAACCGAAAAAGGGTAAGGAAGGGATGATTTATAGTTTTATACTCCAAAATAATTAACGTTTATTATTAGCTCTGAAAACCGAATAATAATTATAAATATTGACTTCTTAATTAATTCATACGGCCCCCTCGGTATTTCAATAAAATAAAATAAAATAGTAGTGATAAAATTAAAGAAGCCTTTGAGGAGAAGTGGTGGTTGTTAGGTGGTTCAACGAAAACAAAACTTGCCGTCCAAATTCCAAAACGCGTTTGGAGTGTAAACGCGATTGAACTGAAGGTTTCGCCGTTATGACGGAATCGCCGTTATTATTCGTAGGATTTAATGGCGGGTAGGGAGTCAAAGGGGCGGTAATTACCGCATGGGAATGGAGGGTATTTTTGTAAATTGGAATGACGGTGTTATCGATGAGGTCTGGCTCCTGTACCGGTCAGAGGAAAAGAAAGTGGCAGGAAGGAAGGAAGGAAATGATCACGTGCGTAAGACTGGCGTTTAGCTGTGTGCACAAGGTTGACATCGAGCCGTTGATTTTCCACTTCGTCGTCGTCGATTACTTAGAACCGTCAAAGTACGAGAACTCGCTGGAAATCCGAAAGCCCCAGATGCATGTGTACTTTTTCTGTTCAACTGCCGAATTGTACAGGATAACTCTCATCTACCTTCCGGTTAGTTAAAGCCTTCGTACTCGATGGGACGAGTTTACCCTCGTTCGGTGTGGCCCCGCTAGCGCAGAAGGGAAGGGCTTTTCTGGCTTTTCCCAGGGGATGGTCACATGCGAAGTGACTTCCGTAATGTTAGTGAACTACCACGATGCGTGACCAAAGCGTTATACCAAGGGACAAGCTGGGCCCGACACGTGGCGCGCTGTTGTGAGTAAAGATACACGCGGCGTGCGGATAAGGGTATGGTTTCGCGGATTTTGTGTGTGACTGGGGGTGGTGGCCAGAACGGAAATAGCTGGCGGTTACAACAGGTTCTCAAGGTGTGTCCCATCCTAGGGCAGAGGAGAAGGAGGACCCATCCCCATTGCATTGCGCCTCACGAGATGTTCTCTGTTCTCTGCAAATTGGCTAATTCGTTTGGAACTTTCTTATTTAATCCTTAATATTTTAAAAAAAAAAAAAAGAAAATAAAAATTGAAACCATATGTGGAAATGGTTTATGGTTTCACGATGAGGGGTTTCTCTCTCCTAATCCTATTGGCTAGTTTGTTCTTTTGAGCTTTTTGTTACGCGGAGGTTGGGCTAATCATTAGAATTCAACACTGTCAGCAAAATGGAGCTTTGATAGTCTATTTGGCGGCTTGGCTTGTAGAAAGTGTCAACCTCTTCTTCCACCGTCTACATGTGAACACGGCTCGGCTTCAATAAGCCATAACTCAGCTTAGAATTTTTATTAAAATTTGATCGAGGTAAAATTTTAAAAAAAAAATATTAAAACCTTAAGCGTGCGTTTAAAATAGTAGAAAACAAAAAGAAAGAAAAGGAGGGAAGAGAAAACACAATAATCAAAATATTTTTTTTATTTGAATTGAAAAAAAAATCTAAATAAAATAAAATAATAATTATGGGTTCCGTACATATATTTTTTATGCTCATTTATAAAAAAAATCTTCAGCTTAGCAGCTTAACATTTTTATCTTAATATTAAATTATAAAATGTTAGCGGAAGGTGTTGCAATATAAAGTTGGATAAGGATAGTTTTTATTTAATATTTATTATAAAATATATTTATTTACATAAAAGAATTTATGAAAAATATGTTTATTTATGAGATAAATAAAATAAAATAATATACTTATATTTTATTATATCATTTTATTTAAAAAATATATTTATCTTTATTAAGAATATTTATATTATTTTATATTCATATAATTTTTCTTTTTTTTATTTTTTTACATTCAAATAATAGAAAAAAAAAAATTTTTTTATTCTCTTTTTTCTTCTTTTTTTTCCCTCTTATTTTCTTTTCTTTCATTTTCTACTCTTATCCAAACAAATCATAAGAAAAGATAGAGCCATAAAACATCTTCGATTTTATAATGTTAGTTTTACAGAGCATGAAGTGACAAAAACTCGCTTTTTTAATTATTCGAGTGAGTGGCACGCAATAAATGCAGCAATGTGGTACACGAAACCTATTACTACTATTGACAGTCCGAAGCTTCCCTGCTTTGCGTGTAAGCTCAGGTTGTGGATGCTCTCGCTTAGAATAGCTGCGTCCGTAATCTGCCCCAAGCAGCGAGGGTATTTTGGTAATCTGGGAGGGCCAGTTGGAAGGAGTAAGGGTAAAGATTCTGTTTCTGGAAAGTTCTCTAATTGACCAAAATGCCTGATGAACATTGCGAATTCACTTAAATACCTATCGCTTTTTAGTATGCCTGCGTTTTGTGCCGTGACTTAAAAAATTAAATAAAAAATTAGTCCTTCTCTTTGGGACCACACCAGAACCAACCAGCG
This sequence comes from Pterocarpus macrocarpus, assembly GCA_031439585.1. Classification (NCBI taxonomy): domain Eukaryota; kingdom Viridiplantae; phylum Streptophyta; class Magnoliopsida; order Fabales; family Fabaceae; genus Pterocarpus; species Pterocarpus macrocarpus. The sequence goes on along the minus strand of CM062520.1, from coordinate 63,745,549 downwards.
TTTGTGAAAACAAATGGAAGGGTTAACATATTATATGAATGGAGTATATGCTAATTAAAGTTGGCAATAGTAAAATAAGAATAAATAAATAAAAAGAGTGAGAGATGCAGTGGTAGATTCAGCTTTCTGAGGAGTTGGTTAATCCTGAGCCGTTAGATTTGGGTTTTGTAATGCATGTGATGATGGGATGGGACCAGAGAGGGATTGGATAGGAGATAATTGAGGGTAGGCAGGGGAGTTATGATGCCACATTTATCGCTGGTAGCTACAAAAGTGAAGGGAGCCAGCTAGAATTGATAATGAGCAAGCATCACTGTATGTGTTTAAGGAGGGTAACTTTGGAGGTGTCCATTTCCAAAGCACCCGCGATCCTGGAAGTTAAATGACCCAAAACAGGGTAACTGACCCTTATCTGTGGGGGAATTTCAGTGACCAGGTCCATGTTCCAAGTTGGCCATAAAATAAGACAAAAGAGGCAACATTAGGGAAAGGATTTTGTATGCGAAGTAGGACCCCATCCTATTCCTTTGCCTTAATTTGGATTACCCCTTTCTTATCTTAGAAAAGGTGTGTAACCATCGTGGATTTAAATTAAAAGGTGAGGAGGACCTTCATCATTGACATGTTCCCATCAAGTCCATTTATATAAACAAAACAAAAAATAAATAAAATAACGAAATGATTAGTAAAACTACAAGCGATTTGATTGGGGGAAGTTGGATTAGAAAAATGGACGTGTGGCAGGAAGAGGTCCAACCAGTGTGTAGGCACATGGATAATTGACTCAGGTTCTTCTAAGGTGTAATACAGCGCATCTTGGTTAAACAACAGTCGTTGACTACTGTAATCGGCTAATCGTTCAGCTAGCTCTGAGTTAATTGAGCCGAGTGTTTTGCAAAAGAAGGGAAAACAAAAAAGAACATCTTTGTTTGAAAAGGGAAAATCAATGCCTAATCTAGATGTGAAATCCAATCTCAAATACTCAAGGGGTTAAATAGGATAAATAACGCCCAAGCTAGAGAAGTATGAGAAAAGTAATACGTACTAGCACCTATGCATTAGGCAACAAGAGATTAGCAATACTATATATATATAAACTTTAATAGTATTGAAAGAAATTTCCAATATATAAGAGTATCAAAATGATAATCGAAAAGAAATCATAAAGGGATTGACTAGAAATTAAAGTATAGATATTTTAATTATGAAATGCTAAAAATTAATGCTAGGTTATAATTATACACCTCAAAAGGCATATTAGAATCTCAATTGCGAATCCGATTTTTCTTGAAAATCTCATACCTACGTGCATAGGAAATAGGAATCTTCTATACACTCAAAATCCTCCACAACCACGAAAGATACCAAAATATTTCACTTGTTTTGATGGGGATATTTGTACGCCCAACAAGTCCTTAATTGTGAAGCAGATTGAGAGAAAGAAGGACAATTAATGGTACCCAAAAAGTTTCCTTCAATCAAATGCTTAAAATTTCTTGAAATGCAGCCAAAGCAAATCTTGTTCCCGAAGATTCACACCCTAACTCACTCCAAAAATCAATCATTGTGATATGTATCAAAGGGCAGTGTCACATTCTCACTGGTTGATTATTGCTTAAGGCATCTTTATTATTATATAAAATAAATAAAATAACCTTTACTAATCCACAACATGAAAAGAGCATAACCCATTTGATAACAACTCATTCATGCATCCTTATCATAAATATGTAGTACGACCTTTTGTTACCTACTATTCCTCGATCGTCATCATAAAGAAAAGAGTTATTATTAAAGCTAGCTTAACTAATATAGAATTGAATTGTGTGGATTTAAAGCTTTTTAAATTTGATTTTTATTATGATAATTAATTAATGAATTATCTATAAATACCATTATAAATTTGAGTTGAGACTTAAAAAAGGCATACTCTAATTTTTAAATGAGAGGAGCCTTCCTTTCAAGCTTTCATTCGCTAAGAATTTTAAACAAAAGTTATCAAATCAACAACCAAACCAGCCATCAACTCAACCAATATTTATGTTTGGAATCTAGTTGGTAGTAGTAGGTATTGAATGGAATAAAAATTCAGTGACCTTTTTACGGAGACGCTTTTTTATATTAATATTGATATTATATTCTAATTATGTTTGTGCGTAAATGTACTTTTTTTTTCTGTTCACACCATGATTTGGGGGAAAAAAAAAACTTAAATTTAAATTCAGCCGTATTCATTGCAAAAAGGTCACATGAGAACCCACCAATAGGAAAAATTAAAAGTGAAATGGATTAGATAAAGTTAATTTGGTGATCAGAAACACTACTATTGCATCAGTGGGTTTTGTTTAGTGAAGTCTTAATCAGAGATACTCTGGCTACGGTTTATGTCTCTGTGGGTAGTTTGGTAGGACAAGGACGTACTGGGAACCATGAGGCGTCACGTGGTGTCACAGAGATGGGTTGGGGACCTCACCCTCATCCTCACTCTTCTATTCTCAGCCATTTGGCTCTAAACAATTAGCAAAAGGGGTTGCTTACAACAAATAATAAAAGCACATAGTCACATAGAGGTTTGGCTTGAAAAAATATTGAAAATGAAAGAAAAAGATATTAGAGTTTATGAAGGGGTTAGTGGTTCTGAAAAGAGCTGATGAAACTCCCACTAGTGCACAGAACAACGAGGCGTAATTCTTGGGAGAGGGTTCAGGGGTTTTATAGAAAGAAGTGACACGTGCCCCTCTTCTTCCATATAGTAAACAAAAGACACCGTACGGGAAACAAGGAGGTTTCAATTGTACCAATGTGCCGCATATGGGTTAACCAATAGAGCATGTAGATAGACCATAGTGTGAATATGGTTGATTTTGTTTTGTTATTGTTACCTAAACATGCCCCAATAAGAATAATAACAACAAAAGCATGGCACACTGATTCAGTGGAGAAGCCTATAAGAAAATGTAGGGTTCTACATCTGCTTCTAAGAAAAGTAAAGAATTGTTATTTCTTCGCTGGCACATGATGTATGTAAACACTAGACCATAAATGAAGAGGCTGATCTGATAGTGTTCGAAAAAGCAAAGCTTGTAAATCAACAAGAAAGATAGCTGCTGCTTAAAATAGAGGCACCATTATTGTTGTCTCTCGTTGTGGGGATTGAATGTTATAAGGATAATAATATATTTACTCATTTGCTAATTTATTTTCTATGAAAAAGCAGGGAGTTATGGATAATATTTTCTATATTGAATGAATGTCTTTTAAAATTATATATATGATACGATTAGACAATATGGATTTGACCATAGTGATGGGGAATCTGCTTATCCGGAGTTATTAATTCGTCCTCATCCGGTTCCTCCAAATTAATCAATGGCCTAATTTTTTTTGTTGTTTAAACAGCAGGAAGTTATAATAAAATCAAAAGCAATAATAGAAATGACTCCAATAACGGGAGAAATAAAGAGATAGATTACTTAATTTGCTTGCAGGTTCATGGAGTATGTTAGAATATATTTATACAAATTGAATTGTGACTCAATGATGGGTTTGAGTAAATAGTCATACATTAATTATTATGTGTTTACATGTGTGCCACTTTTTGGTTATTTACATGTACAATTTTCTTTTGGTTACCTGTTTGCATGTCCTCGTCGCTACTTGGTCAAAGGGACGTGATGCCCATACGGAAGGGCATATGCCCCTAGGAATGTCAAAGCTCAAAGCCAGAGTTTCTTTTCTGGATGAGACACAGAAAACCACCAAAGAGTTCTAAGTTAAGTTATGGAGGTCAACTATTTGATGTATGTATAATTAACCCACTACCATAAATCTGCTGAAGAATATTCTCTAATCGAGTGAGATCAGCATTTAATAAGGCCAATTATTGGCCATTGTCCCATGTGCAAGTTTTATATTATATATACTAAAATTCTCAACCTCATGCTATCGCACAACAGACGCAATTGGCCTTGTATAAATAATTGTTCAACTAACGTGACTCACTGCAGAAATTCCTTTGAATATCGTCTACAATAAAAAAGAAAAATGGTATTATAAAATATTATCCGTTATGAACTCATGAGAAATTGATTAAAATAGAGAGAAAGTAAAAGTAGAAATTGATTTCCTGAAAACCCAATAAAAAGCGTGGCACGGAAAGGGTAAAAAGGAAAAAGGTCCGTTTCATCCGCGAGAACGCGGACAAACTTCATTTTCAATAAAGATCACATTGGCTAAATATCTTATTGTAGACAAGATGTATATTTGTGCATGCCATGGATAAGTACAAGGTTTTGAAACCGATTGAGAGAAGAATTTGACTACGTCCTTTGGTTTCACAACTTGAGAGAGAGAGAGAGAAGGGTGGACTCGGACAAAAAATACCAAAACCAGCAGAGACGTAGAAAGCCAGCTTACCCAATCCGGTCTTCGTCTCTGGCCTAAAAGCACGGCATTTACTCATTCCAACCTTAGATGGAAAAAAAAGAATGAATTAAGGGTTAAAAAAAGCCTTTGCAAATTGCGGTGGAAAAGACTCATTGGATACAATCTTTTCAGCCACCACGTTGAGCCCACTGGCCGACCAAATCTTTGAATTTTCATTTGATACCAAACTTTTCTAGACCCCAAATATTATCTTCCTCCTCCTTTGAACATTATCCACATTTCCTTATTGAATGTAACTTTTTGACATTTAATTTAACTATACTGTACATGATGGGGGGGAAAACCACGCAAGGAATACATGTGTAAAATAAAATTCGTTGAAGTTGGAACATCGTCACATATTTTTGAAAGGGAATATAAAACAAAAGAAGCGGATGCAGGTGTTTTGTTTATGGCTAAGGAGGTAGGATTTATTTATGGCAAAGGAAGCCACCACGTACTGGAGGGGTTCGCTAAAAAGGAAAAGTTGAGGCCAACTTTTGAACTTTAACATATGTGGGTGTGTGACGTAACTAAGTTTTGTGTCCGCATTTGGTTGAGAGCCACGGTGACTACACACTCACAAATAGCCTATCATTTGTAGCCACATCTGAGAAAGGGGAAAAAAAAAGGGGGGAAATAGAAAAAAGAGGTGCTCCTTTGGCTGCGCGGTCACTGCTCACATTGCACTTTTACTTAACCCCACTTGTTTTATTCCATGGAATCAGTTATGTTCTATCGTGACAAGTTCCAGTAACAAATCCCTCAATGGCCCAATGTCTATGGTTTTGGTTGTGTGGGCTTTGCCGCTAGATCCCTTAGGCATTAAGATTTGATAAATATTGTTATAAGGTTTGATAAATTTTATTAAGGTTCATTATATTGAATATAGTCGTTCACCAAAGAAAATTGAATATAGTTAAATCATTAAGTTTATCTAGCGGTATCGGTTAGCTCCACCTAATTTTTGGCTTAATTTTGAGTTCGAATTTCCTATCAACATACCATGCAAGGTGATTTTGATGTTTGCATAGTTGTTTTGCTGATTGCAGTTTTCGTTTTCAGAATCCCCTGTGGCCTGTGCTGTGGTTCATATTAATATTCTGGTGGTGGGGTTGGATTAGTTGATGTTGGGTCATCCCTCCTCTTCCACTCTTTGAGGCCTTTCTCTTGATTCCTCAACACATCAGCAATGCCAGCTCACCTTAAACTTTTATTCACAAAAGAAAAAAAAAAACTAATAAGCATTTTCTTCAATTTTATTAATTTACCAAAAAAAAAAAAGGAAAAGTGTATGATCTGAATGTTTAACATTCGAGTTTTGGCTTGATTACATTACCAAGCCCTATAATCGAATTAATTTGTTGTAAGTAAATGAGTTTGGTGTCGGCGTTGGCCAAGCAGGCATAGACCCAAACTTATTGATCGATGTTGTTTTTAAAAATAATGGCAACAAATAAAAATCATTGCATTATTGATTTAATATAATATATTAAAGGAAGGCACATGGTATGAAATTCTACTACATATATAACAATGGTACTAAAAATTGAAATGTTTTAAGTTATTAAATTTATGTCACATATCAACTATATATGTTTTATTTTTGACACATGTGGTAATTATTTTAATTTTAATAATTTGTAATTTGATACGTGAATAATTACTTGATTATTTTGTTCCAAAATCAATTGATATTCAATGAATAATTAATGCCATAAGCTTTTCTTTAATCTTGAAAAATATTTGAACCATATAAGTTTCTTTTTTTTTTTTTTTTTTGGTCCGATAGAATTACTAAGGCAGTAGACACTAAAAACCAGTGCAGGCCAATAGAGTACAAGCAACAACAATACAAAAGAAAAGCAGAAAACAACCCTAGAAGTGTTGCATGACACCCACATAGGAAAAAACCAACACCGCAAGTCAACCACCAAGGATAAATCAACAATTTTGCAGAGGGGTCTCCAATAGTATTTAAAATTCACCCGAGATAACTATCCTTGTGACACCAACTCCTAAGTAAAACAGCAACCACTAAATAGAATCTCTAATTTGAGCACCAAATTTTCCATCTATTCCATAGTTCTATCATGAAAGAGTCCCACCAAACGCTTTTGTTGTGGAAGATGATGACCTTATTCCTAAGGTCCCAAAGAGACCATACTACTACATAAAAGCACGACACCCACAATCTTTTCTTCTACTTTGAGGACTTAACACTAATCCATGATTCAAAATTCACTACAGGGTCATTCGAGAGAACCCAATACATCCCCCACCAATTACAACAAGCTCTCTATACCTTCCAAGCAAAAGAACATGTAAAGATAAGTGGCAAGGCCTCACCTCCTTCAGAACACAGAACACACCTACAATCATCCACCCTTATCATATTTAATCTCTAAAACCTATCATTTGTATTGAGTCTCCTTTGAACAACAAACCACAACAGCAACTTAGCTTTGGGAGGAACTATACCACACTAGATTCTGCTAATAGATATTGACTCTTGTGCTACCAAACCATGAGATTGATATATCTTTTCTATAAAGGATCTGACAGAGTAATTACTTGAGTTATCAAAGGACCACCAACCTTGTTAGCTTGGTCATCAATAAGCCTTGCTTGATCTAGTAGACCTTGCAATTGGTATAGTTGATCAAGCTTCCATTCAAAGAACTCCCTATGCCAAGTCAGATTCTAGTGCCACACACAACCGTTCCATGCACCACATTCTGAAATTGGAGATTCTTCAACAAGGAAATAGATAATAACCTTGAAAATTTGTTTGAACCTAATCTCCCCAAGCTACAAATCTTTCCAGAACAAGGTATTGCAACCATCACACACCAAATTTCTAATACCATTTATAATCAGCATCTCAGCATCCCAATCTAGCCCACTTATGTCACAAATAGATCCCCAAGAACCAACACCCCTAATCTTGGGTTGATAACGCAGAAGTCTTCTCTGATCAAGATCATAACATGAACATATCACTTGTTTCTAGAACAGGGAGCTTAATCTAGTATAAGTTAATCTAATATCTAATATAATATATAAAAGAAATATACATGGCTTGTAATTCTACCATATGACAATTATTCCTTCTGAAAAGTGAATTTTAATAGATGTTCAAATTTATGCCATGTAACAATTAGATTTTTTTTTTTTTTAAATGTGGCATCGATTTTAAATATTTGTAGTAGAAGAATTAACATGTTATATGAATATGGATAAATAATTTTTTGCCACATGCCTGTTATAATTTTCTCTTGCTCATGGCTTACCTTTCATGCAATTTTTTTTGTCTTTTTATTTTTGTTTTATCTTTGTATTATTAGCATATGATTTATTTTAAATTATATATTTAATGTTTATTATACATTACAAATATTAATATTAATTACACCTTATTAAAAAAATTATTATGTTACTTCCATATAAAGTATACATATAATTATTTTTTTATTTCAGCTAATAATATATATAAAAGTGGAAAAATGTTTTAAATGGAATACAAATATAAATATTAATATTAATTACACCTTATTAAAAAAATTATTATGTTACTTCCATATAAAGTATACATATAATTATTTTTTTATTTCAGCTAATAATATATATAAAAGTGAAAAAATGTTTTAAATGGAATACAAATATTTTGTTTTCACTATTTACGCAACACACTAATAAATATTTACACTGCCCATCCAACTAAAACAAGTATAGTTTTATCAAATACAAAAGAGACAATTATAGTAACCCTTGAGGGGAATTTTTTTTTTTTTTTTAACTCCAAACTTATAAAAAATAAATGATAGTCCACTCCATTATCCCAAAAAAAAAAAAACTTGACAGGGGTCACTCGATGGATACTGCATATACGAATTTTCTTTCTCCAAATGAACCCTAACTTATTGCTTTTACTCCTTCTTTTCAGTACTTCTCCGTTGCTAGTACTCTGTCATGGTATGTCGCTGCGGGCACACTATCATTATTCTTTTGCCTTCTTTCTTTGCTTGTCTTCTTGCATTGGTGCCAATACTCATGTTTGGTCCCTATTTGATTTGCAATATGATTTTGCCATCGTCGTACACATGATTCTATCATTTTTCATGTTTTAATTTTTTTAAGTGTAAAATTGGTTGATAGAACTAAAGTACCTAACTGCACACAAGAGGATGAGGTCATACCTGATGATGAATCATATATAGTCAGTGAGGAAGAAAGTCTTAGTGCTGGAGATGTCTATGAAACTAACAGTAATGCATCTGATAGTATATCCAAAAAAAAGAAAAGTTTATTCAAATGGTCTATCTGATTTTATTAAGTTCAAACCCTGGTAGCACGGCTAGGCTACAAGTTAGAGCATGCAGGCCATTCTTGGGACTTGATGGTTATCACCTTAAGGGTCCATTTGAAGGTGTCTTGTTGCTTTCTCATTATATGCTAACAAACAACACATTTTGTGTGGCAATTGCCGTTGTTGAAATTGAGAATGGTGATAGTTAGAGGTCGCTTTTAGAACTTGAGGAAATGATTGGTGAAGGAATGACAAGAAGCCACTGGTATTATTGAGTAATAGACAAAAGGTAAAATTATTATTCTTCAAATTGAATTCTTTCTTGTTTTTTTTCATAAAAAGGAAAAATAAAAATAGATGTATAGCTCATAAATGTGGATTAGTTTTGTAGGGATTAGGTGGAGCAAAAGTGCACGATAGACATGGAACAAGTTGTCTGTGGAATCAAGTTTGACACCTAAGATAAAAGAAAGACTTGACAAGATTAAAAGTGGAAGTAGATATTGTTCTTTAGTTCCTGCAAGTCAAATGGAATTTATTGTGATGGACAACGGGAAAAGTTTTACAGTTGATTTGGGGAACAATAGATAAGTGGTCTTTCATGTAAATATGCAATTACTTGCATGTTGTATAACATTAAGGAAAACTGTGAAGCAAGGCTTCTTATCATATTAGTTATGATGAGGTAATTTATCTAATTTGTGATTTAGGTATGGTGATTTGTCATATTAAAGAGTATTCTATTGAAAAATAAAATAAAATAAAAAGAAATAACACATAGTAGGCTTTGGGATACTGGTAGTCTATACAAAAAAAAAAAATATTGGAATTTCAAGTACTGATGAAGTTTTATCTCACTTAATCTATTTATTTATATCTTCCTGAATTTTAGGCTTTCATCCTAACTCCATGAAATTTTCTCTCTCATTTTTATCAAGTCCATAAAATTTTTTTCCATTATTTTTACCTCCTACGAAACTCAAGCTTAGAGATATATATTAATTTTGATTCTTCCTGTTATAACTTAAATTCTTGAAAATAATTTTTCCTTGATATATATTAAATTAGAATCTCCGTTACCAAGTGAATAAGAGTTTAGCTAATCTTAGTCACGTTTACTTCTCATAATAAATGATTTTTTGTAAGATAAACTTGAAATGGTTTTACATTAGAACACGTGTTTTGAATTTGTAGATGGATTAAAATAATTCGATTTGTAAAAATGAAAAAACAATGGAAACCACAAAGCATGGCGGAATTGGCACCAAAGTCCATATTAGATATAACATGTGAAATGAAATGATCGTACAAGTTAGCAAAACATTCAAAATTTCAGTATTAGGGTGTGACCCACGACCAAGATAGAAGAGGGACACAATTTCTTTTGGTCGGCAAGACATAATTTTATACAGCCTCAATCATTTGGGTACTAGCCCCTTTAATATGAGCCGGTGTTTGAAAACTAGCTATGACTTTAATAAAGAGGTTAAGAATTGATGTCTTGAATTTCTTCAGCGATTGGCCGAATTGGGCTAAAATGCTGACACTCTTGAAATCTTGACTGAGTTGTATTTTTAGACAATGATGTTGTGTTTATGTTAGGCAAAGACTATGGCTTGGACCTCAGCCTTTTTGTTGAATCAGTCAAAATCAAAACGACAACTACTCAAAATCGGCCCTTAATTATGTATGTCTTGGTTGGCCATTGCCAAAACGACAATACTCATTCCATTCAGGGAATCTTCTACTTTTGATGTCATTGTTGGAGCTTCCAATTCAATTACTAGCTTCATCTTTCTTCTTGTTTTGAGAAGTGTTGCATGCCTATGTATGCATGGAATCTTGGTCAAAATTCAAGTCCTGCCTTTTGCTCCCCCCTCCTTTCCGCTGTCTCTTAAAGCTTACCTCATAATTTCACCAAAAGATTCGAGTTTGATGCCTCGATCTTGTAACACACTTGATTAGGTTTATATTACTATATTAGAACTAACCTAAGACCATTTCACTACCTAGAATACAGAACAAATGCCTCAAAGTTAGAGAACCACTCTTGGAAAACGAAGGCATTTCAACTAGAAATTATACAAAAGGAATAAGTTTGTCCCTCTTTTCCATTAATTTTATCATATTCATTATTCAATTCTAATAAGATTCAAACATCAAACGACCTAGATGAAATAGTCAGTGCTCAATAATTATAATATCCGTTAAAGACTAAATTACTTGCTACTTATTGCGGTGAGTTTTCAACAAAAAATAAAATGTAAATAGGTACAATAGAAGCAGTACATGCATTAAATTTTATGAGTAGCTTGGACTCTTGGTCGTAAAGCATACATTTTAAATTGGACTGAAGGGCACCAACAATGATTAAAGAACTAGCCTTTATGGTAAAATCAGTGGTCGGTGCATGAAGTAGGGTGAATCAAGTTGATGGCATGAATGGAGTAAAAAAAGAAACCAGAAAGAAAAGGAAAGGAAAGAAGAAAAAAAAATATAAAAAGAAAATGTAGGAGAAGGTGGGAACGAGGGTGGGGACGTGGGGTTTTGTTAAGGCGAGTGAGAACTGAAGAGTAATGGAGACTTTTGGACTTGTTCACACAAGGATATGGATTATGGGGCCCAAGTCCAATGGTTAATATTCAAAATTTCAAGTACTCCATTACAATAAGTCCAGCGTCTTTCTGATGAACCCAAGGGTGACAGGCACACAAAACAAGTAGGGCTAACTAAAAGGTACAACTTTAGGCCCAAAAGCCAACAAGTCTGTATGCGAGCTCTGACCAAAAAATGAAGCCTTTTTGCCGGTTGCCTTATGGGCCCAATCTGAAACACTAAATTCTTCAAAACAAAGGGAAGTAAATAAAACCAATTTAATCCAACAGATTATTTTGACAAAATATTAAGCATTATTTTATGTTTAAAAAAATAGTTTACAAAAACAAAGTAAGTTCAGAAATATAAATTGTATTTTTAATATTTCCATTGGGTTTAACCGAGCCTAAAGTTCTTTCAAGCCCAAATATGGACCTAATATTTTGTTTAAAACAAAAAACCGAACAATTTGATTTACATTCAAATCTCAAATTTGTTTATTCTGCTTTTGTGGTGACCGTACATATTTTGAGGTAAAAGACCTTTAACTTTGGCATTCATGCTTTAATTAGTGGTTTGAAATTTGTGTGAGGCACCTTATTCTATCTCTATACACCTGATTTAAAATTGGTGTGGAAGTGCTTTAGAACATCAGAACCAATATACATATGTAGTGTGACGTAAAATTGTTCATGTTATATTGCTTATTATCTAATGTTGTATAGTCTGCATTAGTTATAATCTTAAGTTTAACTTATATTTTATCAGATTCTATTATACCAATTTCTCTATTATAAATAGCTATTGCCTATGTTGACTAATATATATATATATATATATGTATATATATGTTACTTGACTGACTATTTGGTAATTTATAACTTGCTATTTGAATATTGATGGTTGAAATTATTAAAGGTATACTATTATTTGGATAAATATCTTAAGTTTATGATTACAGGTCATAATCCGTGAAACTAATTAGAAATTATGATCTGTTTTTCTTTTGCTTGGGGTTAGTGAAGCTACCATATCACACTAGAAGAAATCTTGATTCTAGTTGGGTTTTTTGTGCTTGGGAAGCCTAAAGTTCCCCCTCTTACGTACAAAGGATTTGCTTTGCATGGGGATAAATCCAAGAAAGTTTCAAAAGTAATAACTCGACAGTTTATGAAATGTGGATACATTTTAAACTTGGCAATTGAGAATTTAGGAAACTCCTTTAAGTTACCAAACTCCAAAAATTTGGAATCCACCGTTTCTTCTTTGGGTGGACTCCATTTAAGTTTGTGAATATATAAAGGTTTTATCTATATTGCATACAGATACAATATCTATACTGGGTATAAATACATATATGTGATACAAAAATTTTATAAAAATCAAGGTATGGGTTTGCGAGAATATATTATATAAACTATAAAATTACAAACAATAAAGTAATTATATCATAAAATAAATGAAATTTTCTTATGCTCAAATAAAAATATATATAGAAACACAAAATTTGAAGTATGAAATAGTAGTTTGTTTAATTTAAAAGCAAATCAAATAGCTTAATTGTAAAATTTGATGTTTTATAGGGATTAATTTGTATTTACGAAATATTTATTAGTGTAATACTTGACCAACAAGTACCAATATCCGAGAAGTACCCGATTTGTGTATAATAGCCAATTAGAAATAATACCCATGCTTCAGAAGTTTTATGGGAGATTTGACAAAATTAACAAGTGATTTAAAATGCACCATTAACAATCTTACTACACCTACAACCTATTTCTTCACTCAACTCGAGTCCTCATTCTTCTAACTAAAAACGACTAGATCATTATACTGCATGCACATTATAGGTGGAATTGGTCGATGCAATTTATCCCATACAAAAAGAATAAGCAGAATAAGATTAATAAAAAGGAGCCAAACTAGACAAAAACACAACAATGTGAATTAAGTTGAATCATAAGCATTGAAAATGAAACACTAGAGGCTGACAAAGAAGCAGGAGTCAATACCCGAACCACCACACCCTCACTCACCAGTGAGGCCCATCACGTACCAAACGCAAAAGGCCTTACCAGAAAAAGCCGAGGGTAGTATCTGGTGCGCTCTTGACTCCCTCAGTCCCTCTACACCCCACATTACATAATTAATGCCATTCCATATTGTACCTCAATTGTTACTCCACACACTACCCCCTCACTCCCAAACAAAAACACACACATGCATTGATTAATGCTAACACACGCTTCCCTACCTAACTCCTACTCAAATCCATCTTTATTTAAACTGCTCTTACCCTTGTTGCTTCCCCTATTTATCTAGCCTAGTTAACTACAACGCATGCCCTAAAGTACCACAACTGTTCTTCTTTGGTACTCGTCAATCCACACTAAGTACAACTATAAGCCCATAAATATTCCAAAAGAGAATTAACAAGGGTAAGGAAGGAAGCATAATTTTGGTGAGATGGAAATTAGTTCACTGTTTAGGGGGCGCGCTAGTACTGGTGGGCTCAGTGCAAGACGCAACAAAACTGCCATTGTTGTGATCATTGTTATGGCAGCCATTGTTGGTGGTGCTGCAAAGTGCGGCTTCAATCTGGTGCAGCGTGGTGCAGAGGTGGTTGGTGATTGCCGTCACGCTCGAGAGGTTGAGCTTTGCAGAAGGGATTGTGCTTGCGAGAACTTGCAACCCCACGGTGAGAAGGCAACCTGAAGAAGCAGAAGCAGAAACAGAAGCAGTAGGAGGTGCAGCTTGTTGTGGTTCAGATGAATTGCCATCGATGGATGTGTCGGCGTTGTTGTTGGATGATACCATTGGCACTATCATGAAGCCTTGGGGGAGAAGGGCAATGCAGGAAGGGTCCTCTCCGCTCATGGCTAGCTGGATGGAGTCCACATCGACGGTGGTGTACACTACTAGGCTCCCTGACTGGTCGGTGCAGCTCTCTTGCAGCATTAGCTCTACGTTCTGGGATGAGTTGCTCGCTACCTGCATGTGCAACAAACACCAAACTTCTCACTTACATTCAAATTCAATTCTTTTTAGGGTCTGAAGATGCTTTTTGTTTTATTTTTATTCTTAATATTAATCATAAAAATCACATTTCATTTTCACGATGCTTCCGATTTTCTAAACAAGTCTTGTTTTTACTGTTCCTTTTTTTTTTAAAAAATAAAATAAAATACTGAAAACAGTAAACAGAATGAAAATAAGTTAGCGTTATTTTTTGTGTAATATTCAAACAAACAAACCCTCAATTTTTCATCAAATCAAACTCTTTGTTCAATTGGATAAGAGTGCAGTAGCTCATTTAGATAATGATCTTACATTTATGCGCAGAAGGGAAATGCAGTTTCCTGGATGTGATCCATTTGCAATGTGAGCCACCTCATTTAGTGAATTCCCATTGGAAAGAGCATCCATCTGGGGAAGAAGACAAGGCTATTGTTATAACAATTGTATAGAGTGAGTGTTGAGGATTGATTTGTAGATTGGATGTTAAGACTGGTTTGGTATTACCTGAGATCTGTGGCGTTCATCCCTGAGGAGATCAAAGACCTTGGTATGAGGATAGGGCAGCCAAGTGGTTGAAACGGCACCAAGAATCACCCCATTAGGTTGGCCCGGCTCAGTGATTTTCCTAGTTGTGATTCTAACTGTGTCTTCAGGGGAATCTGATATGGCCGTCCATGATTGACCGCTCGAGGTGCTCATGTTAACGCTAAAAGTCCTTATCATTCTTTGGGCTAGTTTCATCAAGTTCTTTCGCGCTTCTGGTGAGGGTATCACTGCAATTACACCAGAAACATGTCATATATGATATATTAACATTATCTATATTTGTATCTGCACCCCATTCTACAGCATAAGCAGTTCCCTTATTTTAATTTTGGGTGAACACTTCCTATCCATCTTTTTAGTTCATGTGTACATCAATATGAGTGAACATATAGCTTAATTGAAGTTAATGCAATTTAACATGGACAAAAAGATATCATATAAGATTTTGGGAACCTCCAAGATCTGAAATGTTTCTGGCCATGAGGCTTGCGACCCTCTCACATTGTCTCTGCAAAACTCCTAACCAGCGCTGTGCACCAAATGCCATTCCACTGTACACATAGTTACTGAATATCTGATGCACAGGTTTCTCTTCTACTTCTGCATGCTCAACCCAAGTTACCTGCATAGATAACCCACAACATCTTACAGATCACAAATAATTTTAGCATCAAATTGAAGTCTCCCTAAGGCATGCAAAGAAATCACAAAGTCCAAAAAATGTGATCAAAATAATTAATACAGTAGCACCAAATTTGTAAAAATTCAAACACAAAATTATACTAGGAATAGGACTCACCCTTGAATACCCATTTGGCATATCTTGAATCACACAGCCAGAGGGTCGCCTGCAGTATCTGGGATAAGAAGGGTGAAAGTTTTGGTGAAAGGTATCAATGGGGAAATCAACAATGGCCCAGGTTCCCTCCTCAGCATTTTGTTGGCAA
Organism: Pterocarpus macrocarpus; assembly: GCA_031439585.1. NCBI lineage: Eukaryota > Viridiplantae > Streptophyta > Magnoliopsida > Fabales > Fabaceae > Pterocarpus > Pterocarpus macrocarpus. The sequence continues at coordinate 63,729,706 of CM062520.1, read as the reverse complement.
TACCGAAGAAAATGAGTCTCACGAGTCGATACCAAAGGAGAAAGAACTTGAAATTCCGCATACATCTGAAAAGCAAGCAATACATCAATATTGGAGAAACGTTATCACGGGATACTACTATTATCTATTCAATATTTTCGCAGAAATTTTGACACCTACCAGCTGAAGAGACCCGCTTGCATGCCCAGAAGCACTAGAAGATATAATTTGGACAGTTTTTGCTCTAGAAACCATTGTCGGAAACAATTCCATCCACTTGTGCTAAAATTTTGAACATCCAACGAGGCAAAATCATGAGAAAAACATGAAAAAAAATTGGGGAAGAAATTGATGCTCAATAATTCAATAATAAGTAACGTACTTATTTTGACATCAAAAGTAGATATAATAATGTACATAAAGAGTAGACACTAGAAAAAGCAAAACATCTTGTGGAGGTGGGTGGATTAAGTTTTCGTGTCATTCTCTCTATCAATGGTGTACACTCTTAAAGGAATTTTTTATGTTCAAATAACATTACTCTTCAATAATGACTTACAGCATCAAGGAAGACATCAACAAGAGTGACGCTATTCATTATGACCACAGCAGTGTCACGGCTAGCTTCTGTCCTAAGCTCACTTCGGTGCTCGAGATTCAAGGGCCACGGGAACAACCTTGCGTGCTCCTCAAAATTAAGCACTTCCCTCTCGTTCTCGCAGCTTCGGATCCAAAGTGGCTCGTTTGCATGGCACATCTTCACGAGCTCAGCCA